>CM077026.1:126239855-127439855 GCA_039090855.1 Macrothele yani | reverse complement strand
GTACGTCATCGCGAGCAACGCATGGGCTCAAGATCATCGAGATTGGACCGTCGATGATTAGAAGAAAGTGTTCTGGTGTGACGAATGAAGATTCCTGGTGCATCGCGTGGACGGCCGAGCGCGGATTCGTCGATTACTAACGGAGGCTATAGTACCTGGATGGACTGTTGGGAAGAAGCAGACCGGCGGCGGCGGCGGCGGCGGCGGCGGCGTAATGCTGTAGGCGATGTCTTCTTGAGAATTTCTAGATATCCCAATAGCACGATCTTTGACAGCTGTCAGGTGTCTAAACATCGTTGCGGAACAAGTTCACCCATTCATGGCAATTGTGTTCCCTGCTGGTAATGGCCATTACCAACGTAATAATGCGCCATGCCATATTGCCAGAATCGTTAAGGAGTGGTTCGAGGAACCAGCTGGTGACTTTCTATTAACGCCCTGGCCTCCAAATTCATCTCACATGAAACCGATCGAACATTTGTGGTTCGACTTCGAAAAGCGTATTCGCGCTAAATCAGCACTACCCCGAAATGTACAAGAACTGGAGGACCTGCTGTTGACATAAGGGTGCCAGATAATCCTGAATACTTATCGCCACCTCACTGAATCGATGCCTCTCCGAGTGGCCCCTGTTTTGCGGGTTAAAATGGATCCTACCGGATTTTAGGTAAGTGGTCAGTGTACACTGAAGAGAAATTGAATGAGAGACAGCTGGCGGTATGCAAATGTGGCGCTGTGGGTGGCCCTGTAAACGAAAACGACATGACGTATGCAGCGCTCCGAAAATATAAGGAGTGATGCGACGGGAATCAGTAAGAGTCGGACGCAGTATGGGTAAGACGAAGGATCTAAGCGCATTTGATCGTGGGCAAATTGTCGGGGCCCGACAAATGGGTCACTCCATCTCAGAAGTCGTGCAGGCACTGGCATTTTCACGAGCCACTGCGTCACGGGTGCACCGTGAGTATATCGAATCCGGTAAAACCATCCCTGCAAGGGCCAACTGCAGTGGACAACAGCGTGTGGATGAGTGGGGTCATCGTCGGCTAACTCGCATTGTAACAGCGGGTGGACGGACCACAGTGCAAGAAATCACTCAGCAATTTAACGCTGGTGCACAAAAACGTGTAAGCAGCCACACCATCTAGAACCATCTCCTCGCTATGGTGTACAGAAACCATCGTCCCACGAGGGTACCGCTGCTGACCGCACATCACAGGGTGCAAAGATTAGCATGGGCGCGGGAACATCGCCACTGGACCCTAGACATGTGAAAAAATGTTGCCTGTACTGATGAATCGAGATGCACGTTGGTACATGTGTATGGCAGGATACGAGTACGGCGCAAACCTCATGAAGCGATGGATCCATCTTACCAGCAGGGTACTCTTCAAGCTGGTGGGGGTGGCACTTTCGTCTGGGGACTGTTTACGTGGACTGAAATGGGACCCTTAGTACATGTGACATCGTCCTTTACAGGTCAACGTTACCGGGATATCCTGGACGATCATTTGCTCCCGTTTGTGCGTCTTCAACATCCCACTGGGGATCTCATCCTGCAACAAGACAATGCACCGTGCCATTGCTCCCGAATTGTATCCGAATGGTTAGTTGAACACTCCACTTACGTGACATCGCTTCCTTGGCCAGCTAGGTGACCTGACCTCAATCCCATCGAGCACATCTGGGATGCCATCGAGAGAGATGTTGTACCCTCCATGAAATCTTCGTGAACTCTGGGAGCTTGTTCAGGGGTCGTGGATCCGTATGGCTTCCCAACGCTTCCAGTGTCTTGCCGAGTCCATGCCGAGACGTATCGCCGCAGTCATCAGGGCGAAAGGTGGTGCTACACGTTACTAGACAGGTATCTCTAATTCAATTGGTCTTCAGTGTATTTGAATCGGATAGATTCTTTGATGAAGAATGTTTTGCATATAATTCGTGATTTTTCGGAACGAAGTGCTTAGCCACTAGGGTCGTAAGGGCGTATTTCTGTTCCCGATTTAATTGAAACAGTATCTATACGCTACTAAAACTCGACTGAAAAAAATCATTTTCGGTCAGGTACCGCTCATAACGGAAAACAGTTTGCACAGCTTTGCCTACAGAGGAAGTAAATGTCATATCTTATTTTTCTCAAAATTTCTGCTTCTAACAATCAAATCTGAAAAATTATTTTTTGTCGAAGAGCGTCCGTTTGCATGTAACTACTCATTTTTCTTAACGCACCATTTCTTAATTACAGGACGTAAGTGAATATTTGTGTTTGAGACTCATTCACTGCCGTATCTACCAGAGCACGAGAATCATTCCAAACGTTCTGTACAAGTTGATCTAAAACGAAAGCGGATGCAGCAATCGGGAAAATGATTACGTCATGTCAAGCGCAGACTTGCAGCAACGCAGTGGTATAAGAACGACGCGCTATAATTTGCTGTGTGGACATGGAAGGGTTTGAAAATGGAAGCGCGCAGCTTCTCAGGTCGAGTCACAGCGTTAGACCAGCGCTCGTACGGGAAAATAAAAACTCTGCGGGGAGAACTCCGAAATAGGTCCACAATGGCTTGCAGGTAGTTTGTGGGGGAAGAAACTCTTATTGGAACCACAATTTTTCGCTGGGCATCCCGCTTTCGAGAGGGTCGAAGCAGCATCGAAGATGATCACCGCTCAGGCCGACCTCAAACGGCATCAAACAAAACAGTAGCCACCATTGTTGCGACGCTTCTCGAAGAAAATCGCGTTTGGCAGTCGAGGAGATTGCTCATCAAGAAAATTTTTTCACCATGTCTGTTCACCGGATTTTGACCAAATCACTGGGAAAAGGAAAAATTGCCGCACGCTGGGTGCACCATCAGCTCACCCCCGAGCAGAAGGCAGCCTGAGTATGCATCGCGCAGGATCACCACCACAGGTTCGAAAATGAGGGCGACACCTTCCTAATACAAATGTCGCAATTAATAAAATTTGTACCCATGATTTTGAGCCGGAACTAAAATCACAATCAGCGGAATGGAGGCATCCAAGTTCCCCACGCCCCTTAAAGAGTGGTCGGCAACAATCCAAAGTGACAAATGATGATTTTTGCATACGATGTCCAGGGTGTTGTGGTCTCTGATCGAGTGCCGGGAGGGCAAAATGTCAACGCACAATACTATCGTGACTTTCAAAAGACAAAGCTGAGACCGAAAATTCGTCAAAATCTCCCCAACTTGTTGGGACTGGGAGTGATCTTGCTGCATGACAACGCATCGTGTTACAGTGAAGCCTCGGTACGGGGACTTTTGTCGAAATATGGTTGGGGAAACTTTATCCCACCCACAATACATCCTGATCTCAGCCCACCCGACTTTGATTTTTTCCCCAAGTAAAAAAATCGGCTCCGTCGCATCCACTACGAATCGCTGGTCGAACTGTCATTGGACGTGACCCGAGTAATACGACAGCTGAACAAAGATGGCGTACTACGGGGCATCCAAGACCTACCTCACCGCTGGCAAGCTGTCATTAGCAGCGGAGGGAGTACATTGAACACCAATATGGTAAGTTTTCTCCGTTACTTCACACTTTTCGCAAAAATGGACAGTGTGCAGATCTTTTGTTAGGACCACCGTAAAAACCCGTTATGAAAATTACTTTTCGGTCAGATGTCTCTCGCCAGAAACATTTCATGCGCACTTTACGCCTAAAATAAAATAGAATTTCCCGGCTAGAAGCTGTGAATGTTTGGTCTATCTTCTCAATGCCTCTGCTGCTAAAGGTACGATTTGAAAAATTCAGCTCCAGGTACCATTTGCTTTGTGGAACAGTTCGCGTGTAATTTGGATTCTTATAATTCGCAATTCTGAGGCTGCGGAGCGTTATTGTGTGATTTTGTTTCAAAATGTATCACTCCTTCTAAAAATACTACTGAATAATTCTGTACTATGTATGTGGCATTTGCTTCGGAAAAGACTGCAAATATGGGTCTCCTTAAATGATGCATAATTTTCTTTCTAGGCAGTGTATACCCAGGTATGTAAAACACTTTTTGTTTTCTTTATCTCTGCTTCTGGAAGTCGCGTTTGAAGACTTCTCCCTGCAGCGCATGGCGGCTGCTATAAAGAATTTTTTGTGCATATTTTCTACTTTTTTATAGTTCAATATTCGGCGTATATTTCTATTTATGAAAGTTTATTCCCGGTTCTAAATTTCCCTTCGGAAAATCCTTTCTTGGTAGAATACCTTTTACTGTGCATAATATTGTGCCCCATTTTTGTCTTCGAATAACGCGCAGCTTTCGCGCAAGTGACGTAAAGTTGTATACCGTTTTCCACCACATCTCCTCTTCTAATCTTCTAATCCTTGGATCATCTGCCACAGATATCTTCCGATATGAGGAACATTTTGCCCGATTTTTTTTCGTAACATATATTTCTGCCGCTAATGGGCTTAAGTAGCTATTTCTATTTTTATATATTTTATTGACGGCAAAAATACGATTTTTTTTTCAGTTTTATGGTAAGTGGTTTCATATGAGCATCCTTGCTCATACAGTACGTCCCAAAAGTGTATACACACTATAAAAATACATTTGTCTAATGACAAAAAGGAATATAGCTATGACTAGCATTTAACAGAAAATATGTACGACAATGCAACTTGCACAGTAATTATGCGAAAAAAAGGACAAGGGTTGTCTCAAATGTATGTAGAATACACGAAACACCACAAATACAAATGAACATGTAGTTTCCAGAAGCTTGTGGATTTTCCATTGTTCCAAATGACCTCGTTTATAGGAGTTTCCATCGAAAGTTCCAAAGTTTGTAGCATTTCAGGTTCTAAAGTGTACCATGCATGTTTTATTAAGGTCTTCGGGTCATTTACTGACGAATATTGCTGTCCGTAAGCATAAACTTCTCGTAATAAAATGCCCCACAGATCTTGATTGGGTTTTGGTCCGGGCTGAGTGGTGGCCAGTCCAGAGCGGAAATGTTTTCTCTCTTTAGGTAGGCTTTTTAAGCATTAGAGTTATGGATTGACGTGTTGTGGTACTGAACTATCCAGTTGTGTCTCCCTAAAACTTCACTGAAAGGTATCAAATGAGTTTCTAGTGTCTCTATATAATTCACCGAGTTTTGCTATCCACCCAGAGCGGCTTGACCATTGATGAAAAGGTCGCCCACACCATAACAGATACACCGCCGTGTTGTCTACTAAAAGTGTTCTGGGTTGTTTCCTTAAATCATTCCAATAGCTAGCATATCTATCAGGACCATACAGATTCCATTTTTTTCATCACTGAACAGAACGCTCAACTATTTTTCACAATACGACATGTGCATACGCGCCCACTGCAACCTCCTTCCTGGTGACGCTTTGAGAGAGACCATTTACGAGCCATTTTCGTGTGCACCATGTAACCACTTACTTTAATACGCCTGTGTACGGTATTCTTCGATATTTTCAACTATGATGCCTTAGTCGTTGCACGTACGGACATTTTCTTGGACAAAGCCGTTCTTTGTATTCTCCTATCGACACGGGAACTTGTTGCACCTGGCCTCCGTGAACGAGGATTTGTTGCACGTGGCATTCCTGAACGAGAAATTTGTTGCACGCAGCATTCCTGAACGAGGATTCGTTGCACGTAGCATTCCTGAACGAAGATTTGTTGTACGTGGCATTCCTGAACGAGGTTTTGCTTGGTACGGTTCACCACGAACTAGAACACAATAAATCATGCTTTTCAAACGATTTAGTACTACTGCAGTTTCATATGCATTTACAATTTGCCTGATATTCTGATCTTCTATAAATATTTGGAAAACCTTTTCAAAAAAATATTTTGCGATCCACATTGTGGTTTCCATGCTTTAGTGTAAACTAGAACTTTTGTCACTCCATAATCAGTTTTCACATGTTTCGTGCAAAAACCATGCCGCTATAATAAAGTTCTCGGCAAAAAACAGGAGTCTCTAAAACTTCGGGACAGACTGTATTGCGTATTTCAAATAATGCACAATTTCTTGATTATTGGGGTAAATGCGTTCACTTTTTCTTAGATTTTTTTTTTTCGTTTTGAAAAATTTACATTGAGAAATTATTTTCGTGTCCCAAAGGATTCAAAAAACGTGCTCATTATACCCGGGATTAGATGTCATCTTTCTTGTTGATTTTTCATCAGTGTATAACAGCAGAATACGTCGTAACCGAGGAAGCATTCGAATGATAGACGAAGAATTAATGAACCCCTCTCTGTACATCAGAGCAGTGACGTTGCCTATGACAAAAGATAGTGCATTGTGGTACCAACGCATTAAGAAGATATTAACCAGACACGAACTCCTCTACCACAAAAGATGACCACCATAAAGCTATTTGGATATAGTGGCATGTGTCTCTCTCTTTTCATATGAAGTAATTTCTGTCCTGATTACGAGGGAAAGTGTCAACCCCTTGGTCTGGGAAAAGTTCTTCTGTTGAAGGATTGTTTCGGTCCATAGAAAGAAGCATTTCAAGCACAGCTGGGTTCAAAAAATCACCTATAACAAAATCAAAATGATACAAAAGCGCAGAAATAATGGATAAAAAATCATTGATGAAATGACACACGAAAACGGGAAAAAGAGAAAATAAAATGAATGAAGTAAATTCGCACGCAAATAAAAAAGAAAACGTTCCGTTAAATGAAACATTGCGTGCATCGGAAAATTCAAAACGACATGTACGTTCAACCTAATACACGTATTTCGTAGTGGTGTAGAGGCAGAGCTACTGGACGATACCTGAACAGTAAGTTTTAGCATTGGTGTAGTGGAAAATAATTCAGTGCTATTCTATGGTTGTTCAATGTTTTCTCCCACTACATTCTTTTTTCGCCAATTCCATACGTGCTCGATACTAATGAGTTCTTTATATTAACGATTTAGCTGCAATCGGCCTATATGGTCTAATTAGTTTAGAATGGCCCAGGGCGCATTCGTTCAGCGATTTCTTTGCATTATTTAATGTTCCCTAAAATTCAGATTTTTTTTTCTTTCTTTTCTTTTTTTTTTGACAAAAAAAAATATTTTTACAGTCCTATTTCAATTTAAAGACAACAAAATTTTAATTTCCGAAATGGCCCAGCTAGAAATTGAGATTGAGATATCACTAAACAACTTTTCACGAAATCCGCTTTCTGTACACAACACGGTTGGTCACGCGGTATTTACGTATATATACACAGTCGAGTCACATTATTGTGACCACCTATTTTTGACGTCCACAGCGCGTAGCCAATGAAAGAAGGCACGTGTCTTGAGCTGGCTTGGAGGGTATATAAGGTGTGCTGTAGGCATTCTGAAAACATATCACTTGTTGCAGTCATGGATAAAAGGAGCGATTTATTAGATTTGCAAAAAGGGATGATTATCGGCTTTCGGGCCATGGGTGGCCGTATTTCTGAAACAGTTTATGGTGATTGGAGAAATGGCACCATTGCGAATAAGCGACAGGGAACCTGCGGAGCACTCACGTGCCATTGATGCGAGAGGTGAACGTTGGCTTCGAAGGTGGGTGAGGGCCAATCGACACGCTACAGTGGAGCAACTCACTGTCGAATAAACCATGGGCCTAACGGAACTGTGTCTAAAACGACAGTTCAGCAAACCATGCTGCTTATGGGGCTCCGATGCAGACGGATGGTCACTACACCTATGCTAACGAAGGTGCATCTCCAGAAAAGGCTTATATTTACACGGCAGTATCGGAGTTGGACCTCCGCTGGTTGGCAAAAGATTGCCTTCTCGGATGAGTCACGTTTTCTGCTTCATCGAAAAAATGGATGTTGGCGTATAAGGCGAGAAACATCGGAGAGCAAACATTCTTCAACCACTGCTGGAAGTACACAAGCTGGTGAGGGCAGCGTTATGGTCTGGGGAATGTTTTCCTGGCATTCCCTGGGTCCACTCATTCCTGTGGAAGGCATTATTCGTTATGAATCCATCCTTGCAGACCACGTACACCCATGCATGATGATTGTTTTCCCTGGGGCGGATGGGATTTTCCAGAACGACAATGCGACGTGTCACACAGTTAGAAATGTCCAAGAAGGAAGTTGTTTTCATTAAGGAGGTCTTCTGTGAGTTTCGTTATTCCGACAGAATTGCTTCTCAGCTTTCCCAGTGGCCGAGTGGTCTGAGACGTTGGCTTCTGACCTTCCGTACGAGATGGGCTAGGGCACAAGTCCGGCATCAGGAGTGAGTGGTGCTCTTGACTGCCCCTCTTGTGGAACCAACGGCCCAAACCTTGAGATGAACGCGACAGTTTATAGTTCTCAGACTCGCTCGTGGTGGTCGTTAAACTCCGAAACCAAAAAAAAAATTCTCTGGATGTTTTACTCAGAGGGAGCTCGAACTCCTTTTTTCTAAATAAACTACCTGCTCGACTCCAAGTTCGGTATCATGTGTATACCATGAATAAACGACCGTCCGTCTTTGTTCCCTTGTAGTGCTGTGGTCGGCAACTCTTTTGGATATCCAATACGACAGTTTCTACTTCACCCCAGCCTTTATAATAAATTATATACATGCATCACCCAAGTGCTTAATCTTATATGTTAGTTAGGTACATTTGCTTTTCCTCTCTCCTTTCTCTGGAACACGTGGCTCTAAATTAGGGGCGGATGACTGCTTATAACCCAACGATAATACGGAATGCACAATAATCCTTCTGAATATTCCTTTCTCGATTCTGATCATTTGTAAGAGATGGGTTCGAGTTCGAATCCGGGGGAGGCATAGATTTTGTGTTTGTCTTAACTCTCTCCCTTTCCTGGAACAAGTGGCTCTAATTTAAGGGCGGAAGACTACTTGTAGCCCGACGAGTTGCTGCGGTGGTCGCTAAACCCCCAAATAAAAATAAAATCATATTTGTTTGCAAAAATCAGCAGGTTGCTATGTTTAGTTAATAGAATACATGATTTAAATATAAGACCAGAATTGCTATGATGTTAACAGTTTCTTGTTTTTAATTGAATCAATAAACTCACTTTCTGAAATTCCTTTCCGTGGAACACTCTAAATTACCGACGAGCGACTCCATATTATCTTACATTCCCACAGGGTCACTATACACAGACAGAAAGATGTGTTTTCTCCTTTGAAAAGGCTAGATAAGTACAGAAAATAAATATGCGTCTTTCTGCCTCACAAGAAAATTTCCGAGCTTCTCATGAATGCAGCGACGTAAATGAAGGTCGTGAAGTTTAAGAGAACAACTAATTCAGAACATTGAATGGTGAAAATAACACAAATGAAGAACAAAGATTTCCGTCAAATGCTTGGAAAGAAGGAAAGCACTGCAAATTAGCTCCACCGAAGAGACGAAAGAATTTAACTTTAAACTATTTAGAAAATTCAATGAAAATAAGTAACTAAAGCATGAAAAGTGTTTTCTAGAAAATGAGAATTCCTTTAGATAAGAATGCTGCAGCTCATTGACAAAATGGAGGTCCCAAGACAAAGGTTATTCAGAGCCATTTATCCACTTCAGAGTTTCCGAGTGAGAGCTTTTTGAGCAGAAAATTTATCGAAAGTCTGTTAGTTTTGCAAGACTCTGCCTTCAAACCTTTTTACTTTAAAAATCATATATTGTCTTTCAGTCCCAACTTGATATCTAATAATCGTTTGCTATCACTACCTTTCAGCCACAAAAATGCGGCGATCGAGTGCGTTCTGACGTTCGCCTACGTGTAACAAACCCACAACGGCGAAGGACGTTTCCTTCCCTAACTACGTCCCAGGATAGGTAGCCCTATGATGAAGGTTGCCGTAAAGGTGTCCATGTGATGATACGATTCCAGGTGACGTCCATCAGGCATTCTTACTACTTACACGATCTTTTGCCACCGAGATCACTGGAGTGTGGTCGTCCACACGCTCAGGTGAGGACAACCTAGCTTAGCTACGCCAAGAGTTTTGCCTTCTTCTCTCCCTCATGTATCACGTGATTGGTTAGCACTTGCAATCGTTTACATAATCAAACTGTCGACACATTCCTACGAATATGCATGGGTATCCGACAAACGCTTCCTTGTGTGGCGTTTTCTACGTCAAAAAGTATATAACAAGTTAGCAAAATCATGCAATGCATTATGTTACGCTTTCCAATATACCAAAAATTATTACTCAAGTTATGACGATAATGGCTGTGGAATAAATCTCGCTCCTGTGCCCTGACCTTTGACCCCATTTCAATGATATTCAACAGAACCGTTTAAGAATATCTCCGGAACATAATGATAAAGTTTTGTCGCAATCGAAGTATTTTTACGTAAGTTGTGACGCATAAGGGCGATGGAATGGATCGCTCTTCTATGTCCTGACCTCAGACCCCATTTCTCCGATTTTCAAAAGGGTTCGTCCCCAGGTTATCCCCTACCATATATTAAAATGTAACCGAAATCGAACCATTTTTACGCTAGCTATCGTGCGGACGGACGGACAGACAGATAGACTGACAAACTGGAGCATATACGTTTCTTCAACTCACGTTCGGAAAGGGTAAAAAAAAATTAGTTATAGATCCTGATGAAAGTGGGGGTGATTTTTTCACCGGAATATAGCGTTAAGTGCAACGTAATGATTAAAGAAACCTCTTCTTTAAAATTGCAAAGTAAGTTTAGGGAAATATTATTTACGGGGATTTTGAGGTTTCTATCCGACGGGCCATGCTGCCAGATACTACACTACGACACTGGCTTTTCACATCCTGTAACTGCTTAGAAGAAATTTCAAAGAGGAAGAGGAGGATAAATGGAGGGAAAGATATTTTTAACAATTCTGTTAACACAATGAAAGGAAAAGAAAGTTTACGAGAATTTAATTCGGCTGATATACTGCATCTTAAAGTATAAGCCTGTTTCTCAACGAAACTACGGAAACTCATTATCCTAACGAACTACAGAAGGTGAACCATAGCTTTGGAAGAAACAATATAATGCAAAAGAGATGAGTGAATAACAAAGGATTCGCAGAATACCGGGTTGAAACATTTTGCGAAGTTTCGAAAAGTGAGATACGCAATTGAAAATACAACAATAACGGTTCTCTTATATTACTTGAAAGTTAGATGGAGATAAAGAGCAGATCAGAGGTAGACTAGGTTGCATATTTATTGAGGATGCTTCACATTAAAACAAACAGGAATATTTTATTCTTGAGTCTCGATCTGCAAAATAGGGTTATTTGACGTTTAATTTAATGCTGGTTTTCTTCATAGTTAGAGGACAGGGACTAAAGGTGTTTATTGACGTCGGCTATTCATGTGAGAGCAAAAAATTGTATCGCCAGCGTATGAGAAAGTGTTGCACAAATTTACACTTCTTAAAGAAGAGTGTGAACGGCAGACGCTTTAATCAGGCAACACACCTGTCAAGTCCAGAGATTGCGGTTTGTTGGTTAGGAGGCACTTACGGGCATGCACGAAGTTAATTAAGTCAGTACATGATTTGAAAGCATTTATTCAGCCACAACTGACTATATATACGTGTATATATATTTACATTTTAAATCGCTTACGAGCTGTCACCCTCAGGATGCGGAACTAGGTCATTTCAGTTTCTCCGTTTCACTCGGATTGCTCGTGTCAGTTCCTTCTTTCGACGCCCCCCCCTGCCCCTCGCGGTTAGCGATGTTTCCTCCTCTATAGCTTTCGATACTCCCGCGAGATTAATGTGCTTTCTTACCACATCCGTTCATGTAAAAATCTTGTAGAATATCTTTATGCAAGTGGAATACAGCTTTTCCTCGAAACTAAAAACCCCAACATGGTTTCTTCACAGTTTTGCAAAATGAGGATCTTGTTCTTTCACAGGGACACTGATGCCGATTGGCATACAGCGTATTAAAATCGTGATTGGAAACATATGGCCACATATATTAAACATATGAAAATAGGTATTTAACACTACAATCAAAATTGAGTAATATATCTAATAAAATACACTAACAAATATTATTTAAACATCAACATACGTATTCACTACACTGAGAACCTCAAAAGGAGATAGCAATAGTTTCAGGTAAGATCCCTGAGGTTCACTTCCAGAGACAGCATAGATATTTTAAATATCATTTCTACTAGAAACAAATTGCTTTCTATTTGTAATTTTTCTGTCTTTGGAACATTTAAATTTTAAGACTTTAGGTCAACTTAATAAAACATCTGTGTCCTCATTTCCAATAATTTTTAGTCTCTCTTTCCTTTGGAAAGCACTGGCCATTGCCAAAATTCCTAATATATCCTCCTTCGGAAAATGTAAGACAGATTCGGAGTTGTGTACTTATTCTCTTTGTATTGGACGGAACTCCCCATTGTAGTCTCGCAGGTTAGTGAGTATATAACATCTTGCTTTCGTTTTGGGTGTTAGCCAACCACTGCGAGTAAATCTGAGGACTACACTGAAGAGCAGTTGAATTAGAGACAGTTGGCGTTATGCAAATGCGGCGCTTTGGGCGGCCCTGTAAACGGAAACGACATGACGTATGCAGCGATCCGACAATATAAGGAGTGATGCGACGGGAATCAGTAAGAGTCGGACGCAGTATGGGTAAGACGAAGGATCTAAGCGCATTTGATCGTGGGCAAATTGTCGGGGCCCGACGAATGGGTTACTCCATCTCGGACGTCGTGCAGGCACTGGGATTTTCACGAACCACGGTGTCACGGGTGCACCGTGAGTATATCGAATCCGGTAAAACCATCCCTGCAAGGGCCAACTGCCGTGGACAACAGCGTGTGGATGAGCGGGGTCATCGTCGGCTAGCTCGTATTGTAACAGCGGATAGACGGGCCAAAGTGCAAGAAATCACTCGGCAACTTAACGCTGGTGCACGAAAACGTGTAAGCAGCCACACCATCCAAAACCATCTCCTCGCTATGGGTTACAGAAGCCATCGTCCCACGAGGGTACCGCTGCTGACCGCACGTTGGTACATGCAGATGGCAGGATACGAGTACGGCGCAAACCACATGAAGCGATGGATTCTTCTTACCAGCAGGGTACTCTTCAAGCTCGTGGGGGCGGCATTCTCATCTGGGGACTGTTTACGTGGACTGAAATGGGACCCCTGGTACGTGTGACATCGTCCCTCACAGGTCAACGTTACCGGGATATCCTGGACGACCATTTGCTCCCGTTTGTGCGTCTTCAACATCCCACTGGGGACCTCATCCTGCAACAAGACAATGCACTGTGCCATCGCTCCCGAATTATATCCGAATGGTTGGATGAACACTCCACCGACGTGACCTCGCTTCCTTGGCCAGCTAGGTCACCTGACCTCAATCCCATCAAGCACATCTGGGATGCCATCGACAGATATGTGGGAGGCCATCTGACCCCCCTCCATCAAATCTTCGTGAACTGTGGGGGCTTGCTTCAGTGGTCGTGGATCCGTATGGCTTCCCAACGCTTCCGGTGTCTTGTCGAGTCAATGCGTAGACGAATCGCTGCTGTCATCAGGGTGAAATGAGGTGCTACACGTTACTAGATAGGTATCTCTAATTCAATTGATCTTCAGTGTATAAGTAGTAGCTCGGATCTAATTTAGTGCCACTGGTTCCAGGAAAGAAACAAAGACAGAGTCATCGCACAAACGTATAACTCATGCCTCAATCGGAACTCAAACCCTGGCCCATCTCTGACGAATAATAAGAAGCCAGCGTCCCAAACCATTCCGGCATGGTGCGGGGTGCTCTGAGGTACCATGGTAACTTTTTTCTCAATAATGTGTTGTACTTTTTTAGTACTGCACACTTCAAAACAACTGCAGCGCAAAAGCTTTCTTGGAGTGGTAACACTAGTTCATTGCATTCCAACTTTTTTCTTGGAGTACTATAACTAGTTCGTCGCATTCCAGCTTTTTTCTCGCAGTGGTATCACTAGTTTGTTGCATTTCAACTTTTTTCTTGGAGTGGTATCACTAGTTCGTTCTTTGAGTATTGCGAACTTAAAAATAACGGTGGCGTGAAAGTTTTCTTGAAATGGTATCACTAGTTCATTGCATGCCAACCTTTTTCTAGGAATGGAATCACTAGTTCGTTGCATTCCAACTTTCTTCTTGGAGTGGTATCACCAGTTTTTGGCGTTCCAACTTTTTCTTGGAGAGTTATCGCTAGTTCGTTGCATTCCAACTTTTTTCTCGCAGTGGTATCACTACTTCGTTGCATTTCAACCTTTTTCTTGGAATGGTATCCCTAATTTGTTGTATTCCAACTGTTTTCTTGGAGAGTTATCGCTAGTTCATTACATTACAACTTTTTCTTTGAGTGATATCACTAGTTCGTTCTTCCAGTATTGCGAATTTCAAAATAACGGTGGTGTGAAAGTTTTCTTGGAATGGTATCACTAGTTCGTTGCATTCCAACCTTTTTCTTGGAATGGTATCACTAGTTTGTTGTATTCCAACTTTTTTCTTGGAGAGTTATCGCTAGTTCATTACATTACAACTTTTTCTTGGAGTGGTATCACTAGTCACTAGTTCGTTCTTCGAGTATTGCGAACTTCAAAATAACGGTGGCGTGAAAGTTTTCTTGGAAAGGTATCACTAGTTCGTTGCATTCCAACCTTTTTCTTGGAATGGTATCACTAGTTTGTTGAATTCCAACTTTTTTCTTGGAGAGTTATCGCTAGTTCATTACATTACAACTTTTTCTTGGAGTGGTATCACTAGTCCGTTCTTCGAGTATTGCGAACTTCAAAATAACGGTGGCGTGAAAGTTTTCTTGGAATGGTATCACTAGTTCGTTGCATTCCAACCTTTTTCTTGGAATGGTATCACTAGTTAGTTGCATTCGAACTTTTTCCTTGGAGTGGTATCACTAGTTCGTTGCGTTCCAACTTTTTCTTGGAGAGTTATCGCTGGTTCGTTGCATTCCAACTTTTTTCTCACAGTGGTATCACTAGTTTGTTGCATTCCAACTTTTTTCTTGGAGTGGTATCACTATCTCGTTGCGTTCCAACTTTTTTCTTGGAGAGTTATAGCGAGTTCGTTGCATTCCAACTTTTTTCTCACAGTGGTATCACTAGTTTGTTGCATTCCAAATTTTTTCTTGGAGTGGTATCCCTAGTTCGTTCTTTGAGTATTGCGTGGTTCAAAATAACGGTGTCACGAAAATTTTCTTGCAGTGGTATATTATTTCGTTGCGTTCCAACTTTTTTCTTGGAGAGTTATAGCGAGTTCGTTGCATTCCAACTTTTTTCTCACAGTGGTATCACTAGTTTGTTGCATTCCAAATGTTTTCTTGGAGTGGTATCCCTAGTTCGTTCTTTGAGTATTGCGTACTTCAAAATAACGGTGTCACGAAAATTTTCTTGCAGTGGTATCTTATTTCGTTGCGTTCCAACTTTTTCTTGGAGAGTTACAGCGAGTTCGTTGCATTCCAACTTTTTCTCACAGTGGTATCACTAGTTTGTTGCATTCCAAATGTTTTCTTGGAGTGGTATCCCTAGTTCGTTCTTTGAGTATTGCGTACTTCAAAATAACGGTGTCACGAAAATTTTCTTGCAGTGGTATCTTATTTCGTTGCGTTCCAACTTTTTTCTTGGAGAGTTATAGCGAGTTCGTTGCATTCCAACTTTTTTCTCACAATGGTATCACTAGTTTGTTGCATTCCAAATTTTTTCTTGGAGTGGTATCCCTAGTTCGTTCTTTGAGTATTGCGTACTTCAAAATAACGGTGTCACGAAAATTTTCTTCCAGTGGTATCTTATTTCGTTGCATTCCAACTTTTTTCTTGGAAGGGTATCAGCGAGTTCGTTCTTTGAGTATTGCGTACTTCAAAATAACGGCGGCACGAAAGTTTTCTTGGAAGATTACACTAGTTCATTGCATTACAACTTTTTCTCTGAGTGGTGTCAGTAGTTCATCCTTTGGGCATTGCGCACTTCAGTATACTGGTGGCGGAAAAGATTTCCTGGAGTGGTATTACTAGTTCGTTGTATTCTAGTTTATCAGCCGCTTAATAGCATGAATGTTCTTCTGTATTGCTTTTATGCATGATATGGTACTGTTCGATTAATTATTTATTATATAGTTCTGCAATAAATGACATTAGACACAAGTATCTAATCCAGGTCTTTTCCCTAGGTTCTACCTCCCCATAACGGTATTAACATGTTTTCTAAGCGACAACGAAAGAATTTCATTGTGTTCAGTCACCTCATGGTTGAGTGATTCTTTCAAACAACTGTGCTGACCCTTTCTCAACTGAACGCAATTCAGAAGTATAATCTATCCAAGACGAAGAATATACACTATGCGGCAATTAAGTAATGAGACTGAATTTAAAGAAAATGGAAAAAGTAGTAAAACTTACATGAATATACACTGAAGTGCCAGAAAAACTGGTACAGACAAGCGTATGCAAACTACATAGCAACGTCACCTATGCGCGTACTCGGTTGCGTCCGCCAGTGCGTATATAAAGCGATAGACATCATTGGCAGCTGTCAGAGGTGTCGGAATGAGAATGACAAGTAATAACGATTTAAGCAATTTTCAACGCGGTGTCATAGTTGGCGCTCGTGAGATGGGCCATAGTATTTCGGAGGTAGAAACGGAGTTCGAATTTTCACGGACGACCATTGCAAGGGTGTACCGTGAATGCAAGAATCCCGGAAAAACGTCCAACCTACGTTACCAGTGTGGCCATAACAAGACATTGGGTGAACGTGACCATCGTCGGCTGTCAATAATCGTTTCACGCGAAAGGTGTGCAACAAACATTATCGCAGGTATCATCGGAATTCAACGCTGGAGCCTCAACAAGCATCAGCGTCCGGACTGTGCAACGTACCCTGCACGATATCGGGTTTGGGAGTCGACGTCCAACTCGAGTCCCCTGATGGGTGCACGACACAGAGCTATGGGCCTCGGTTGGGCACGGCAACATCGCCACTGGACACTTGATGACTGGAAACAAGGAGCCTGGTCTGACGAGTAGAGTTTCTAACTGTATCAGGAAGGTGAAAGAATTCGTGTGTGGCGCAAACCCCATGAAGCCATGGATCCCGCCTGTCAACAGGGAACTGTACCTGCTGGTTGGGGGTCGGTAATGGTATTGAGTGTGTTTAGCTGGACTTCACTGGGACCTCTGGTACGTCTACAAACGTCTGTGACCGTCCAACGCTATGTGCGCATCCTTTCTGACGAGGTACACCCGTTCATGTCTTGCATTCATGCTGATGGGTTGGGCCTGTTCCAAGAGAACAATGCACCTTCACACAAGTGTCGGGACGTCACATTATGGCTAGAGGAGCATTCATCGGAGTTTTGGGTGTTGCAATTCCCCCCCAAGTCCGCAGATCTGAACGTTAGAACACATTTGGGATGCCATACAAAGCGGTATCGAACACAGGAATCCGAGACCTCGGAATACACTCGAATTGTGGAACGCTCTGCAGGAAGTATGGTGTGCATTGCCTACAGCATATTTCCAGAAGCTAGTGTAGTCCATGTCCCGTCATATTTCTGCAGTCCTGCGCTTCCGTTGGGGATCTACCAAGTATTAGACTGGTGTACCAGTTTTTCTGGCATTTCATTGTATGTTGTTCGGATTACATTCCCCCTGCGTTAATAGAATTAGTATCACGATTAGCCAAGGAAAGGAAGGATTTACAGGGGTAAACCACTCATGCATGTCTCTGGCCGTCTGACAAAGCATGTGGAAGAAAACGAGCACAAACTTTCTTTCGCCACAATCCTTGCACTGAAATTTAGCGAATCGTCTCATTATTAACATTGAGCTCACATTCCAGCATCCTCCAAGGTCACACAACGACCACGTTTTATCCTTTTGCGAACTTGCTCAATGAGTTCAAACGTGTGCACCAGAAAGCGTACGGGTCTTTCCTTATCTTCCAAACCTTCCAGCCAATCCTTGAAACGTGCATACCATCGAAATACATGTGCACGAGATAGATAATTAGATTTATACACATCACGCAACAATTCAACTATCTCAGATGCAGTTTTACATATTCTTAAAGAGAACCGGCTATTTGCTCTCTGCTCCATGATAGAGGAGTGACAATGTTCTTCCACCGAATGAGGTCATGCACATCGCAAATAATCATCCGCGCAATTCTCTTGCAAACGCTGTTGCCACCGCATAGCTGATAAATGACTTATCAGAAAACCATTCCCTCCCGATTTGTGTGTTTTACCGGGATTTTAAAAAATCAGTCTTAATTGTCTCATTGCGTGTGTCATAACTTCAACTAAACTGACTGTGCGCCTAACAAATTCACTAGCTGACAGGGAGCGTTAAAAATGTCTGATAGCTATGACCAAGAGTATTCATCTAGTGAACTCTTGTTTTCAACAACGACATGAGTCAACACTCAGGCAACATGTTTTTATTGGGTTCTTCGAGAAGTACACCAGCACTTTCCTTGTCGGAAACCTGAAGTGTTAACACATACGATGTCTAATGGATGCGTAATAGGTACCTCGCGCGCAGTTCGACGCTATCGATGGGGTAGTGAAAGCTGTAATAACGATAACGCAGCTCTGTCGATCAGTGTCAACGGAAGGGACAGTTCGACGCTATCGGTCGGGTAGTGAAAGTTGAAATAACGATAAAGCAGCTCGAACGATCAGCGTCAATTGAAGAACAGTTCGAGGCAACCGGTCGAGTAGTGAAAGCTGCAGTAACGATAAAGCAGCTCGGACGATCAGCGTCAATGGAAGAACTTCCAGGTTATCGATCGGGTAGTGAAAGTTGTAATAACGATAAAGCAGCTCGGACGATCGAGTCAATGAAAGGACAGTTCGAGGCTATCGGTCGGATAATGAACGTTGAAATAACGATAAAGCAGCTTGGACGATCAGCGTCAATGGAAGAACCTTCAGGCTATCGGACGGGTAGTGAAAGTTGTAATAACGATAAAGCAGCTCGGACGATCAGAGTCAATGAATGGACAGTTCGAGGCTATCGGTAGGATAGTGAACGTTGAAATAACGATAAAGCAGCTTGGACGATCAGCGTCAATAGAAGAACCTTCAGGCTATCGGTCGGGTAGTGAAAGCTGCAGTAACGATAAAGCAGCTCGGACGATCAGCGTCAATGGAAGAACTTTCAGGCAATCGGTCGGGTAGTGAAAATTGTAATAACGATAAAGCAGCTGACAACAGTCACAGTTATGGGTTGTGGGACGTACCCTCCTGACAACAGTCACAGTTATCGGTTGTGTCACAGTTAAAGCACATGTAAAGATGACAAATCTGCAGTGATACATTCTATCCGTGTAGTTTAGTTGGGAGAGCACTTCACTCGGTAGCAAGGGAACACGTGTTCGATCTCCGTGAAAGACAAACTTGTGTTTTCACATTCGTGTGACATACCCTCCTGACAACAGTCACAGTTATGGGTTGTGTGACGTACCCACCTGACAACAGTCACATTTTTGGGTAGTGTCACAGTTAAAGCACGTATCAAGATGACAAATCTGCAGTGATACATTCTATTCGTGTAGCTTAGTTGGGAGAGCACTTCACTCCGGGGCAAGGGAACACGTCTTCGATCTCCGTGAAGGACAAACTTGTGTTTTCACTTTTGCGTCCGAACGTAAAAGGGATGTACTGTCCGTTGGGTTTTTCGAAAAATGTGTGGCGTTTGTTCCCACACATCATCTAAAATTAATGAATAATTCGTTCTTTGCCTTAAACAAAAAAATAATAATAATAAGGGGGAGATGCTGTGACGTACTACAGAGGTAAAGCACGTGCCAAGATGACAAATTTGTGGAGATATATTCTGTCCGTGTAGTTTAGTTGGGAAGGCAACTTACTCCGCAGTGAGGAGGCGTGGATCCATCACGGACAAATTTGAGTTTTCACAGTTGAACCCAGTATCTTTGCTACGTCTTTACCACGTACAGTGCTGCATGAGTGTAAAATCTTACTGTTCGTTTTTCATAGATGTTTGCTGCATGAATTTGAAAGAAGTATAATTAGAACATCACAATGACATCGGAGGGGTATAAATCGTTTCTACAGGATCATATCTCAGCTTAGACAGTGTTACATCATGTAGAGTGACATGTCCTCAAACACGGCAACGCCTAGCTGCACAAGGTTTGAATTGCTGTTCATTGAGCAGGAGGATTAGGGGCAGTTAACCAGCCCACCACGTTCACCGGTTTTGAACCCCTGTGATTCCAACTATTTTGTCCATTTGAAAAGATATATGTTTGGTACACCCTACAACAACAAACAGGATTTGGATTTACTAATCAAAGATACTTTCCACAGATTTAATATCACTAGTACTTCCAGTGGTGTTCGTCAGCTGTCCACAGTTTGTGACCGTAATGAGGGGAAGTACTAATAATTACTTTAAAATACTGTGATCATTGGCTTGCTATTACAGGAATTATGGTAAGTTGACAGCGTTCACTTACCTCCCGAACGACAAGGAATCGAACCCTAAAACATTCTACGTTGCATATACAACACAAGTAATAAATATCAGCAACTGAGGGACTTGATGAATTAAATCCTGGTTGTAGAAACGGTCAAAGGTGGGAGCTATTGGTTATTCGTCCGAGTTCAATCGGGTCCCAAGTCCCCTTTAAGGTACGGATGGTGTATTTGTCCCATGTGATGGATCTTTCCTATCCAGGAATCAGTGAGCCATATTAGGGACGTAAGACTCCTTGCAGACGCATATGCTCATAGGGATTATGCCAATTTAAATATTTTAGGTTCGTATGTTGAAATAATACTAAATACTTAGACGATCAGTAAGGGTCTCAGGAGTCGACATAGCAAGAAATGGAATGTTTTATTTGCTTCTTGGTTGTTGATTTACAGCTTATTATCGATTCCTACTTGAATAACTACAAAAGCTTTGCTGACTTAATCACAATATCAAGCTCGTAGGCAAAATTCAACGTACATATCATCAACATTACACGAGGTAGAAATTTAATCGGTAAATCATCTTTCCTCGTATCACCACAAAACCTTACACTCTCCATGGATTTTATTTACTTTCGACTCACTGAAAGTTGTTTCCAAAAAGTATAAGAAAATTTTGGGAAACACGCTGTCATTTAGACAGAAAATCTAGCGATGAAGTAACATAATTTAAATAAGAACAACACAGAAAGAAGGTTGCATTAGAGATATACGCTGGGCGTTCAATAAGTTCTAAGCATAACATACAAAAACATTTTTTTAAAAAAACGCAGCGGGGATTCCCCAACTCTCCTGAGTCGGATACTTGTTGTACCGATTCTAGAGTTGGGGAATCAACGCTGCGAAAAATGTTTTAATCTTTCTCCTCAAACGAGCACTTCGTTGCTTTCTTCAGTTGAGAATTATCCGCAAAACCCTACTTTGCATATCTCTTTTCAGATTTTTGAAAAGGAAGAGGGCCTCCCCAGTGGCGCAGTGATCTAAGCGCTGGCTTATGCCCATTCGTCCAAGATGGAACCAGGTCCGAATCCCGGTGAAGCATGGATGTTGTGTTTGTCTTACGGCACTGGCTGTCTCCATTTCTTGGTACCAGTGACCCTAAATTAGGGACGGGCGACTGCTTATAGCCCATTGAGTTGCTCACGGTGGTAGTTAAACCCACAATCAGAAATTTAAAAAAAAGAAGTAACTAGGGAACGAAAACAGGTGAGTACGGTGGGTGGAAAAGCAGTTGGAACCATATTCTATCATAGCTTGTATGGAAACACTGGCGGCGTGGATTGGAGCATTGTCCTGGAGGAGCAGAACACCCCGTCGCAATTTTTCTTGCCGTTTACTCTTGATGGCTACACGTAATTTTCGCAGTAGTGCTGTACAATAAGCAGCACTCAATACGCTTTCATGAACCAAGTAATCAATTAACAGTAAATCTTCTAACTCACAAAACATGGTCGCCATCATCTTCCCTGCAGGTGGTTGTGTTTTGAATTGTTTTGGTGGTGGTGATCCATGCATGCTGTTTTGTTTGTTATCACTGCCCCAATGGTGAAGCCACGTCTCATCACCAGTCACAATGCAGGAATAGAAGTTTTCTGGATCGCGGTTAATGCTGTCAAGTTGAACCCCACTTGCTTTAACACGATCATTCATCATTTCAGGTGTTAACATTCGAGGAACCCATCTGGCACAGACCTTTGACATTCCTAACCTATCACGCAAAATAGTCCAAACTTTGCCGGTACATAACTTCAGTTCTCCAGCAATCTGTACGATACGGATTCGCCGGTTTGACATCATCAGGTTCAAAACTTTCTGGCACATTTTATCTGTGATCACTTCCTCTGAGCTTCCCTCGCGAGATTCGTTTTCCAACGAATCTCTTCTCCGTTCAAAGAGAGCAGCCCATCTTTTGATTGTGGCATATGAATGAGCAATATTGTGGCACACACGGCTCATCCGTTCATGAATACTGCTTGGCGTTTGACCGTCCTTCGCCATAAAATCAATCACTGCTTGTTTCCGCAATTTTATCTATCGCTCATTCATTGTCACTTTATCATTGTCTCATTCATTGTCATTTTAATGCACTGTGGTGCCGTCTCAAATACTGACAGAGCGACGTGGCGTGGCTTTTATATAACTGAAGGATGATGAAATACTTAGGGCCGCTCTGGTGGCTCAGTGGTCTAAACGCTGGCTTCTGACCATTCGTCTGAGAAGGGTCCGGGTTCGAATTCCGGTGAGGCATGGATGTTGTGTTTGTCTTACGGCAATGACTCTCTGCCTTTCCTGGAACCAGTGGCCCTAAATTAGTAACGGGCAACTGCTTATAACCCATTGAGTTGCTCACGGTAGTCATTCAACCTTCAATCAAAAAAAAAAAATACTTTGCAATTCTTGCGTCAGCTGCCAGCCACTGCTTTCTACGTCAGGCTTAGAACTTTTTTTTATTATTCGAGGTTTAACGACCTCCGTGAGCAACTCAATGGGCTATAAGCAGTCGCCCGTCCCTAATTTAGGGTCACTGGTTCCAGGGAAGGGAGAGAGCTAGTGCCGTAAGACAAACACAACATCCATGCCTCACCGGGATTCGAACACGGGACCCCTTTCGGACGAATGATCAGAGGCCATCGTCTTAGACCACTGCGCCACCGTGGTGGCTTAGAACTTTTGTACGTCCCTCGTATTTCACAGGATTTTTTTTTTTTTAGGTTGACAATTTAACGACCACCGCGAGTAACTCAATGGGCTATAAGCAGTCAGCCTGCCTTCATTTAAGGCCAATGGTTCCATAGAAGGGAAACAGCCAGTTTCGTGAGACAAACACAATATCCATGCCTCACCGGGATTCGAATTCGGACCCATCTCGGCCGAATGATCTGAAGCCATCGCTTAGATCACTGCGCTACCAGAGCGACCACAGGATCGTTAAATCAGGAAAAAGAAAAGATATTCTAGTTACAGAATAAATAATTTTTGAAAAACTGAGGTACACCGTTCGTTGAAACCTTTAAAGTAGAAAATGTGGCTGTTTACTGCAAGATTTTTCTTAAGTTAATTTTTTTAGAAATTACTCTTTTGATATACAGTATGGAAGATAATATATGTTATTATTGTTTAACTTAAGGCGATTCTGTTGCTCTTATTTCAATGTAGAAAAAAGTGACACAACTTCTATGAACTATTCCGGTGAATTTGTACCTGACAAATAAGCTGCAGTAAGTCATTTCATTGAATTTCTTTCGAACACCGTAATGTCAATAGCCGTGCATTCAGAAAAACGAATTTCTTTCCAAAACACGGAAGATGGGAAATAGAAATCTCTCAGATTCCATTTCGTTGTTTAAAGAAGGAATGGATTTATAAGTAAGATTTTTTTCGCCCTTAATGGAATGTTATCCACTTCTACTTTTTATTGTTTGCCTAGATTTCTTACTAGAAAGAAAGAGTTCTTATGGTGACTTGTGTCTTTACCCAAGACCAGATCAGTTCTTTCTCTTAGCAAACATTTTTTGTGTCACAGTTGGAGAAACTGTATAATACAGGGTAAAGTATTTCATCTAAAAGCTTAAACAAGAAAAGCTCAATCTACAAACCTTATGTCGGAAGTTGACACACACTTAAGGATCATCCTTGTCTAGTTACGCATTTCCATGCTCTCGGTTCTGTATTCGATTATGTCATTCGTTCAATTATTTCCATTTCTGTCATTGTCCTTTACGCCGCCCCGGTGGCGCAGTGGTCTAAGCGATGGCCTCTGATCATTCGTCCGAACGGGGTCCGGGTTCGAATCCCGGTGAGGCATGGATGTTGTGTTTGTCTTACGGCACTGGCTCTCTCCCTTCCCTGGAAATAGTGACCCTAAATTAGGGACGGGCGACTGCTTATAGCCCATTGAGTTGCTCACGGTGGTCGTTAAACCTCCAATAAAAAAAATAATAAATTGTCCTTTACGTCCCTCCATCTCATTATAGGTCTTCCTCTGTTAATTTTTAATTGAGAATCCAGGTGCATAATCGTATGTCCTGTGAAATTAACATACTTTCTGGGTGGTGGAAATTGAAACCACGCGTCCTCGCTCGCTCCGGGGCCAGTTGTTCTAACCGACTAAATTGCACCGATGGAATGTATCGCTGCAGAATTTTCGTCTTGATACGTGTTTCACCTCCGCAGTACGTTACGTCATCTCCCTCTTAAGTTTTCTTTTTTTAAGCGAAGAAGGAATTTTTATGAATCCCAAACGGTGTGTGGAACAAACATCACACATTTTTTGAAGAAACAAACGGCCAGTAATAATCGGGCGCCAAAAAGTCACAAATTTGCCGGTCGTCAGGATCTAATCTACGCAACGTCGCTCCGGAACCAGTTGTGACTAAACTACACCGACGGAATGTATCGCTGTAGATTTGTCGTCTTGGTACGTGGTTTCCTCTTTAGTGCGTCACAGTCCTTAGAATAATTCGTTCTGTCTCAGAGCGTCTCTAATATTGTTGCTCGTGCCTTCTTTTAAACCTGTCTCTTTAAATCTATATCTAATCCTCTCTTTCTTAAATCTGCCATTACAATAAAATTGTATTATGCATACATGTATAATTGGGAAACGAATCTCTCTGAGGAAACAATTCCCAACAAACGCATGGAAAATTGTATCCTTTCCTGAGACTAATTGGTCGAAAAATTCGTTTTACCACCTTATAAAGGGTGTTTCCGAAAGATCTAGTTAAACATTCGGAACGTTCTCTTACTGTACATGGCGATTATTGCCCTCCTCACTTTTTTTTTTTTTTTTTTGCAGCTGGGAGGCAAGAAATTTTAGCTGGATGGTACTAAGTAGTATAAAATGACCGATTCTGGGGCAAGGAGCAGCTCCTTCTAGAGAAGGAGCAGGGGGCGTGGTTGCTGCAGAATGATGGGGGGCGTGGCGTGTGGCAGAAGGATGTGGGGGTGTGGCAGATGACGCTAGTGTGTAGGGTCGATGTGCTGGCCCCTAGCGGTGCTTCTTGGAACTTTATTATTATGTTAGATCTTTGTTTTTGAGTGATGGCAACGACCGAGTGGGGGAAAGGAGATGTGCTGCCCCCTAGCGGTGCTTCTTGGAACTTTTAATGCACCTTTGTTTTTGAGTGACGGCAACGACCGAGTCGGGTAAAGGAGATGTGCTGCCCCTAGCGGTGCTTCTTGGAACTTTTAATGGACCTTTGAGAGATGGTAACGACCGAGTGGGAGAAAGGGGGTGGATATAGGGGGATGTCAACTCGATGTGCTGCCCCCTAGCGGTGCTTTTTGGAACTTTTAATGGATCTTTGAGAGATGGCAACGACCGAGTGGGGGAAAGGGGATGTGTACGTTGCCCCCTAGCAGTGCTTTTTCGAACTTTTCTCGGGAGATTTATTGGACGTTGACAAATTTTGGGGAAGTCTTTCCAATATTTATTTTTAATTTTCTCGGGAGATTTCCTGGACTTTGTCAAATTTTTGAAGGAAGTCTTTCCAATATGTTTTTTTTTTTATTAAATTTATATTTTCAGGAATTCCCTGAGGTGTTATAATTTTTATAGACGTTGCAGTATTTTTTTCCCCTCAGGTTCATAAAAAATGATCTGGTGGTCCCAGCGAGACCATTGAGAAAATATGTTTGAAAGGGGAAGCATTTTTAATAAAATTCTTGGAATTTTATTTAAAAATGCAGTGTGAGGAGTGGACGTTATTTGAGTTGTGAACGAGTTGGTGTGAACATGAATTTTTCTACAAATTTTGAAGATGACAATCCGATTTTTGGCGTAAATGTGACAAGGATGGTAAGTCAGATAATTTTCTTTCATGAATTTTTCTGTTACGGTGGAACATCTCTCGTTGAATTGTTGTAATGAAGGATGTAATGAAACAGGCGTATCTTATAGCCGTAAAAGAAGGAAGTCTCGGTGGGGTGAATGCTTTATTCCGTGTTGTCAAGAAAGAAGGCGTCAAGAAAAAAGACGTGGAAAAATGGCTGAAGGGGGAGAAAACGTACACCCTCCACAAACCGACGAGACGTCATTTTCCGAGAAACAGAGTGTTGGTGAATAAAATAGATCAACAGTTTCAAGCAGACCTGGTTGACCTTCCCAGTTTGAGTCGACATAATAATGGATTTCGTTACTTGTTGACGTGTATTGATATATTTTCCAAATATGCGTGGGTGATTCCCCTAAAACAAAAGTCGGGGTTCCATATCGTTCAAGCGTTTTCCAAAATTTTCGAACAGAGAAAACCTTTAAAACTGCAAACTGATAAAGGAACTGAATTTAAGAACAAAGAATTCCAGAAGTTTTTAAAACAGCACGAGGTGCATTTCTTTACGACGAACAACGAGACAAAAGCAAGTGTTGTGGAAAGATTCAATCGCACGTTGAAAACTAGAATGTGGCGCTACTTTACAAGTCAAAACACCTTCAGATTCATCGACGTGCTCGACGATTTAGTCCACAGTTACAATCATTCTCCCCATCGAAGTATAAAAATGAAGCCTGTGGAAGTGAACGAAAACAATGAAAAGCAAGTGTTTGACAATCTATATAGTGGTTTCAAGAGGGAAAAACCCTCCTATAAATTCCAAGTCGGCGATCACGTAAGGATTTCTAAAACCAAATTAACGTTTGAAAAAGGATACGAATCAAATTGGACGGAAGAAGTGTTTGTGGTAAGTGACCTCATTCCAAGATCCCCTCCCGTGTACAAAGTAAAAGATTTATTGAACGAAGAGCTGGAAGGGACATTCTACGCCGAAGAGCTTCAAAAAGTGACACTTTCCGAGACATTTTCTGTGGAACGTGTTCTAAAGAAACGCAAAAGAAAAGGAAAAATGGAATACTTTGTCAAATTGAAAGGCTACTCCGATAAATTCAACGCATGGATCCCCGCGGAAGACTTGACCTCGCTATAAAACCGGCCTTATTTTTAAATGAAACGTCATTCGTCAAGATGAGTTTCTATCTGACACTACCGAGCGACAGCTCTCTCGGATACTTTTTGGACAACAAAATATCCCATTTTATAACACGTCTTCCTTCCCCAATCGAACTGAATGGAGACTGGGAAGTGGGACTCGTCGAGCTCATCTACCCCCATTCGTGGTATAATATCACGGAAAATTCCAACCATTTCGAATACGATTTGGGAACAGGTCAGTTTAAGACGGGAAGAATATCTCCAGGTCATTACGAGTCTATAGCGGACATTGTTAAATCCATGAGCAATCATTTTGCCAATAAAATCTTTTTGAATTATAATAAAGCGACTCAAAAGGTCAAGTCAACTCTTCTGAAAGGTACGCGCTTGGTTTTCCCCCCAGGGATTGCGGAAATCTTAGGATACCAACCCATGCAACTTTCAGCCGTGAGTGGAGCTGTCTCGGTAAATGGTGAATTTATCACAGATCTAAACGGTCGGTTTTCTCTGTTGTATGTGTACAGTGATATTGTGGAACCGCAACCGGTAGGAGACATGGTTGCTCCTCTCCTTCGCATCGTGAAAGTGAGTGGTGTGGATGGAGAGATGGTGAGCGCTTTGTTCGATCGACCTCATTATTTGTCTCTTGCAAGAAAAAATTTTCAAACCATTGAAATCGTTTTAAGGAATCACATAGGCCAATTAGTGCCATTTGAACGTGGTACAGCGATCGTGAAACTTCATTTTCGTCTCAAGCATCTCTAATCATGTACGAACCATACCGCTGCTGTACGAAATCCTTCGAAGATTATTACGTCAGTCAAACGGGAAAAGGAATAGTTTACTATCAAGGAGTGCCACTACAAAAAGGTTATGGACTTGGAGGACTTTTTCGTTCATTATTTAGAGCGGCGATACCGTTATTTAAACAAGGTGCTAAAACGCTCGGAAAACAAGTCTTACGAACGGGTATGGATCTCGCCAATGACGTCATTCTCGGTAAAGATGTGAAAACGGCAGCCAAACAACGAGCTAAAGAAGCAGGACAAATTCTCGCTGATAAAGCAGCTTCTAAAGTGAAGAAAATGTTGGGGGAAGCGTTAAAAGAAAGAGAAAAACGAAGAAACGTATCATTCGTTCAAAGAAAGCCAAGAGGACCGCACGCGATATTTTTGATCCCCTAAACCATGGCTATGATTCACAGTCATTCTTCCGTATGTCTCAAGTCGGAATTGGATTTATTTGCTTTACCGCCTACCCAAACGAGCATAGAAAAAGGACAATGGATCGAATATCACCCCTTGGCCAACATTCGAGATGGAGGACCTCTGGAATTTAATATTTCTAGGAGTGGAGAAGAATACATGGATTTGTCTTCCAGCCAACTCTATGTGAAAATTAAAATTGTGAAAGCTGACAATTCTTCCCTACCTGAAAAAGAGCCCGTGGGTCCCATTAACTGTTTTCTTCATTCTCTGTTTTCTCAAGTCGACATCAGTTTAAACGAAAGAGTGATTTCCTCATCAAGCAACACGTATCCCTACAGAGCTTATATCGAAACTCTACTGAATTACGGAGAAGAAGCAAAGAAATCCTATTTATCATGTGAAGGTTTTTACAAGGATACAGCCGGACATCTACACGAAATTAATCCCACGAATGATGCAACAAACAAGGGATTACATCAACGCTACGAACTCATAAAAGAAAGCAAGACGCTGGATATGATTGGAACTTTGCACTGCGATTTATTTTATCAAAACAGACTGCTGCTCAATTTAGTGGATATGAAAATCAAACTGGTTCGAAGTAAACCTGATTTCTGCCTTGTTTCCTCCTCCGAGATCCCCAGTTACAGAGTTCTCATAGAACACACATC
Organism: Macrothele yani; assembly: GCA_039090855.1. Lineage (NCBI taxonomy): Eukaryota > Metazoa > Arthropoda > Arachnida > Araneae > Macrothelidae > Macrothele > Macrothele yani. Next base: position 127,410,600 of record CM077026.1, on the reverse strand, counting down.
CATTTTTGTGAGAAAAGTGAAAGTCAACCCTGGAGTGGCCATCGGTCATGCAAAAGCATTAGAAAAATCTCCTGCCAAGTATCCCATTGATCGAGTTTTATGTAAAGTGTATTCCGTCTCTCAAGGAAGTATGTCCTTCGTGCAAGACAACGTATTCCTCGGACAAATGCCCAAAAGACTGGCTATTGGATGTGTAGACAACAACGCTTTTAATGGTACATATAAATCCAACCCATTTGAATTCAAGCATTATGATGTCAACTTTATCGCCGTGTACGTTGACGGACAGCCAGTTCCTCATAAACCTCTAGAACCCAATTTTGAAAAGGGAAGCACAATTCGTTCCTTCCACAGTCTATTTCAAGGCACCGAGAAACTGGGTCAGGACCGTGGAATATATTTATCGATCGTGCGGAATTTTCCGAGGGATACACTCTTTATGCATTCGATCTCAGTCCGGACCTATGCGATGGAGGACATTTGAACCTGATCCATCAAGGAAATTTAAGAGTGGAAATCAAATTTGGAAAAGCTTTGGTAAAAACCATTTCTGTGCTAATCTACGGAGAGTTCCAGAACATTATTGAAATTTCCAAGTCCAGAAATATTCTTTGTGATTTCTCCAATTGAAGAAATGAACAGTATACAAATAACCAAGTCCTTAAAGCAAGATCACGTGACCCGACGTTCCTTCCTCGGAGTGTTTGCCTGTGACCGCCTTCCCAAGAGAATTGTCAAGTTCCCAGCATGCCTTGTTGTGAATACAGACCGACATGGAAATCCTGGAAAACACTGGTTGGCTATGTATATGTCAAACCCAAAAACAATGGAATTTTTTTATTCTTTCGGACATTCTCCAGAATATTTTCAGGGACCTATTGCTCAATTTGTCTGCAAGTTTGAAACTATGAATTTTAATGATGTACCTCTTCAAAGTTTGTTTACGGCCGTATGTGGTCAATTTTGTATTTTCTTCCTTTATTCTAGATGTCGCGGAAAAAGCTTGTACTCCATTGTAAGAAATTTTCGATGGAAATCTGAAACAAACGACGTGCGTGTCTATTATTTTGTTCGAAATAAATTTGGAATTGTAACAAAATTTAGAATTTAAAATACAAATTGATTTCAACTCTAATTTATGTGTCTTTAAATTATTTTGTAAGTTCTTGATTGACCTCAGTTGACAACATGGAAGTGCCCAGACTACAACATCCTTTCACAGCTCTGATAGCGGGTCCTACGGGAAGTGGAAAGACCCAGTTTGTAAAGCGCTTACTTCAGCATCAAGGGGAAGTCATCTCTCCCCCTCCCGAAGACGTGGTGTGGTTCTATGGGGTTCACCAAACATTGTATGATGAAATAGAAAACGTGACATTTGTGGAAGGCATCCCGTCTAATTTCCGTGACTATGTGAAAGGAAGAACTCTGTTTGTCATTGACGATCTCATGACTGAATGCGGAAGTGATAAAAAATTGACTCACTTGTTCACTAGAGGGAGTCATCATTTCAATGTGTCCGTGATATTCATTACTCAAAATATTTTTCATAAAGGTAAAGAAATGCGAGAAATTTCCCTGAATGCTCATTACTTGTTTCTGTTTAAATCACGAAGAGATGTGAATCAAATCACTCATTTAGGGAGGCAGTTGTACCCTAGCAAACTTAAATTTTTTCAAGAAGTGTATATGGATGCCACAAAATCCCCTTACAGCTATTTATTGATTGATCTAAAACCTGACACAAAGGAAGAATTAAGATTACGCTCCCAGATACTTCCGGGAGACATTCAAGTAATACATCAACCTCGGTGAAATGAAATAAGTCTCAGTTTTCATCATGACGCTGTCTAAGCAGCAGGTCCAACTTTTATGTATGATTCAACACTGTCCAAAAAAAGTATTAAAAGACCTAATATCGAAGTGTAGAAAAAGTGGAATTAAAGCACTATGTGAAGTTTGTATGAATACGTTAAAAGGAAATGTTCCGCTTACTCCCACCCAGAAACATTCATTGCAACGGCATAAGCACACCTTGCGAGCTCTCTCTCGAAAAAAGACACCTCTGTATAAAAAGAGGAAACTCCTTATTCAAAAAGGGGGATTTTTAGGTGTGTTGATTCCCGCTGCTCTCAGTGTATTAACGACTCTGCTTACGAAATAATGGAATTTACAAAGAAAATGGTTCTGATTCCCGAAGAACGGATTTCCCGTCATATGCCCACAGACGAAACGCTAACGGACTTGGACAAAGAAATGAAAAAAATTCTCCTAAGCAAAGAGTCTGACGAAGTAAAAGTGAAATTATATTATCAAGTCTTGAATAAGCGCATTCATGTTTCCAGTTTTAATCCTCCAGTTGCATCTCACGAAACCCCATCGAGAACTGAAGAACCAGTGAAAGAAGAACATGTCAAAGACGAGAAAGTAAAAGATGTTGTGGAAGACCTTATCGTTCAGTCCGTTCCTTCTAACTTGAAACGAAATGCAAGAAATGTGCCGGACGTCTTTAAAACGAACTCTGATATTATTGACTGGAGTCCCAAGGCCGAATTTAAATATAATGGACGCATTGTAAAAAACACGAATATAGTAGACCTCATAGACTCTATGTTTCGAAGCAAGGGATCTAAGCTGTACATACCTCCTGAATTTGTAAAAGCATTAAAAGACATTAATTTACCCAAAAAGTACATTAAAAATAAACAAATGTTGAAAGTTCCTGTACAAGAAGGAAATTCTGTTGTAACTTCTAAACGAAAAAAGAAAATTCTAAGAAAATATGTAAAAATGTTCATTGGATTCCATATTAAAAAAATTTAGTTGAACAAAAGTGTCATTTTTTTTTCTCTGTTTTAAATGTATGCACTTTCGGAACAGTTCATTCTTTCTTAGGGTTAAAAATGGAACACTTCATTTTTTCTTAATGGACAGCTTTGAGAAAACACATTTCATTAAAAGCAGGGAAATTCTCATAGAATAACATGGGAAAACTAGTATACATAAAAAGACTGTTTCGAAACGAGTAAAAATCTGTTGAAGTTCGTTTTCGAAAAGGTTGGAAATAGAATGTAGTAAAAACAGTCACAGCAAGTTCCTGAAAGTTGAAAATTGGATGTACTAAAAATGTCTAAGGAAAGAATTTTTTATAAAACACAACTGCTTTAGTTTTCCCAGGCTAGAGGGGTCTTCAGTGAGAGCGCTTCTTCTTTTTCAACTAAAAGAATAAAGCGAGTCAGTTTGAAACATTTCAAACTCCCCGAAAATAAGCCGTGTACTCTGGTTTCGGCTCAATACTGTAAAGCATTGCTCTCAGACCAGTCGGAAATCCCCCGATTGGCCGCCTGATGGAAAACATCAGGCCCATTTCCCTTAATAAATACCCAAATATCCTTAAGAAAAGTCTTTAGCATAAAAATACTAGTTCCCATTAAATCAATTCATTCTGTTACTATTTTAAAAAAAAATTTCTTTTACTTTTAAAATTCTTGAAACTTATTATTTTGACTCATTTCAATAAAAAAACATAATTTCACTTAAATTTAGGTCAATAAAAAAAATTTCACAAAATTTATATCTTAGAATGAATAAAATACTTTCACTTAAATTTAGGCTCTGGAAATCGAAAAAAAAATTACTTTAAACATTTCCAAAAAAATATTTACTTTTTTTTTAAAAACTTGAATTCTCACTTTTTTTCAGTAATTTACCTTCCTCCCTCCCCCCTTCCCTTACTCAAATTTTTAGGAGTCCTAAAAAGGACTTTTTTCAACAGCTGCTGTTTCCTCCAACTCAATACAAGTCGTATTGGGCTACGTGCATGTCGTGAACCGTTTTCAACAAGTTCGTAATGTCCAGAGATTCTAAAAATTCTTTGGAGATGAGTTCCTTCGAAGCAGCAACGAAAGATTCCGCTACAACCACAGGCTGCAGCATAGCAACGGCGCAGTGAGTGCTAAACTTAATATTCATGGAATCAGAGCAGGCATGCTCCATGATGTTGTTAGGCAATTCACGATAAGGCAAGAGACATTCCGGACATTGAAACAGTGGGCTGAGCGTTCTTTTGCCACGGTAGACCATGACTCCAATAAGAATTTGTTGGCGGAAGCATCTGGAGTACAGATCCTGATCTCAGAGTTAATGAAACTGGTTTAAACCCGTTTCTCTTAAAAACAAAATCTCTTTCTTGCCCGAGAGCAATGCACGACAAAGGTTCTAAATCTGATTCATTGTCCATATCCGATGCTATCTTTTCCAGTTCGGTATTTGTTTATTAAAACAAAGTTGAAAGTCATTCTTTCTCAACAGCGAGCTTGATTTCTTGAAGCAATGGGGTCCAAGCTCAAACCGCTAAAAGTGTATTTCAGATTGGGGTCCCCGAAGGCAACATGCTGTCTAGGAATGTTATAACACTTTCCGAAAATTTTTATTTTTGAGAATTCACCACTCAAATATTCCACTTCATCTTCCAAACGAGAATAGTAATGAATCGCTTGAGCAGGGGAGAAGAGCTGAAAGTAACGAAAATTCAGATTTTCCTTGTTATGACGAAGAGACATTTTTTTTTCAGGTCAACACACTCACACCAAGCACCGAAGCGATAATGAGTCAGGCAGGCAGGCAGGTAGGCTTGCGATAAGGCGTATGACGTCAGGTTTCCGAGAGATGAGTAAGCAGCTTTTCCCCCTTTCCCCACCTGCTTGTTCTGTCAGAAGGTCCTACCCTTTTGAAATGTTGGGGAAAAATTACTCCCCCAATTACGTTGACAAAGAAATTTTCTAGAAATGCGTACATGAAGACACAATATTAAAGTAACAACATTCCTCAATTTATATTTAAAAAAACTCTACTGGTTTTAAAGTTCCTTCTCTTGTAATTTTTTTTCTCGCTAAATGCATCTTTGACAACCCCGAAAGCTGAACTTCTGTTCTTTTCAAAATGATTTGTTCCGAAAGGATTTCACTCTCTGAGGAATGCAGATTCAAAGCAACGTGATCACTCGTTATTTCTGTACAGACAGTTAAAACTATGATCAGCAACAAATTTGAAAAAAAGAAAAAACTTTGGACTGTCTCCACACATTTTTAAAATGACGTCATTTGAGAGGAGGTTTTTCATGACAAATTTCTTCCAACAGGAAAAGAACGTATGCGAGCAAAGTAAAAATTTTGAGTCTTCGCGTGAGCAAATCGAGACGAAATATCTTCGCATGAGAAAATTGTGACGAAATATCTTCGCATGAGCAGAGTAAAAATTTTGAGACGAAATATATAAGCAACTGCGATGAAATATCTTCACGTGATCAAAACAAACATTTTGAGACGAAATTTTTTTCTATGAATCCAAGCGAGCAGCAGCAAAAATGACGGAGGCATTTCATAGAGCAGAGAATTTTTTTTCTTGAGGGAAGTTTTCTCGAATAATGAGTGAAGACTTGAATTATTCATTCTCTTCCTGGGCAAAGTGTGCCGTGTGGACCCCATGCCAAGCAGTTTATCGACATGGAGTGGTTCGAATACAGGCAGCTATTTTGTTTTTAATTTCTTCCGGGGAGGCTCTTCCGATTCTAACGAATAATGCCCATAAGGAAGAGAATGAATATTGTCCTGGGATACGACTCGCTTGTTGTCATATGGGCTAAGAGATGTTTTGTTTGTGGCAACAGTGAAAACCGAATGTTTCATGCTTCGAATGCAATAGCTCATGTTCTTCTTTTCTTGCATATGAATGAGTGATGACTTGAAATCATTCAAACGAAGCTGTTGAGAAACTACTGTTTTGCTCACGCCTTTAGCTTTTTTGACTTCTTCTGTAGCAAAAGCATACATCTTCGGTCTAAGACCAACAAATTCTTTTATGGCTCTTCCTTGGGTCTCGTCTTTAAATTTCCCAATTACTTTTTTATTTTTTAGACAATAGAGCGGGTGGCTTGTGCAAAAATCACTCGTGTCTAATTCATCTTTAATGTTTTCCATATCTTTATATAGATCTTCTGTCTTTATGTGATAGAAGAAACTATCAGTATCCATATAAAGAATGGAAATGTTGTCACGATATAAAGGCCTCATCACTTCATAATGGAAGTCGTACATTCTAGTTTTAGAGATGTCTAAAATGGCGACTCCCAAATAAATGGGTTTGTTGAAGGTGAGGTGAGTGACACTAAAATGCATAGACACAAGAAAATTTCCATCTGTTTCATCTTTTAGTATGGAGCGGTCTTTAAAATTGGGCTTACTGAGGAGCTTTTCCAGTCGATTGTCTTCGCACACCAGCTCAACTTTGGTTCGGTTGCGAATATTTTCCATTGTTTTGCCAAAAACGGAATTGTTCATCAATTTGAAAAAATCTTTCTCAAACTCATTTTTTGCCCTCTTTCTCATTTCAGTATTAAGCTGAATATAAGGTTGCAACCACTTGCTTTGATCAAAGCTTATTCCTCGATGTACTTTTGTTATGACGAGACCCGCTTTGACTGCCTGTTTGAGAAGACGATAATGAGCCACGTACCTGGATTTTTTATTTAAAGTAGTTAATAATTTGACCTGCCTGGTTCCAGGTACTACTTCCGTTTCCGGACAGAAAGGCGAATCCGAATGAAGATCGTGAAGGGAGTCAGGATAGCTGATGTCAACATCGAGAAAGTATCCCGTGCTGGCATCGTCCGCTATACACGTGACATCCAACTGCTTCAGTTCTTCATCGGAAAGCCACCGGAAGTTATTCACCGGAAGTGACTCATGCATTCCAAACCCATAAAGGTTCGTACAATCGAGATAAGAGATGAAGCTGGTTTCTTTGGAGGCATCAAAATTTTTCAGATACTTATTATTGGCCTGAGCATGCCGCTTCACACACATACACAAGCCACCCCGCTTTCCGCTCTCCAGAAAAAGTAGCATATCGTAATCACTTAAAAGCTGGAGAGAAACTTTAGTACATTTGAACATGGCGGACCAACTTAAGTCAAGACAACTGAAAAACCAGGCAGAATCTAAAGTATAAGTGTCCTGACAAATATTTCGGAAATTTTCAAACACGTCGGCCAAAATGAGCACATCTGTTTTTAAGTACACATCTGCATACTGGCCTAAATTCTGAATCTTCATGACCGCCCATACTTTTTTGGCATGCTCATATTCTTCATCTGTTATATGACAATTCGTTAATTTGTTGAAGAAATCCTTTTGGGGAGGTAAAGAAGTTTCCTCTAACTTGTTATACGACGAAATGTAGTCATAGGGAAAGATGCCTTTCTGCGTGAGGAGATTGAATTCTTCATCATGAGGAATAAGCTGTCGTGTAATTTTAAAATGCGTTCTCGGAAGATTATTTGCTAATTTCGATAAACTGCTTGGCATGAATCGAAAACTGTCCAGGAAACGAACTTCAAGCCCACCCATCTTTTTAGAAAAAGAAATAAATTTCTCGGTCGACTCGGGGATCACGCTAATTTCTCCTGGAAGGCAATCTAATTCCTTGATGATAAAATGCGAGTCGTATCCCGAAAGGTTATGCATCAGAACTGGAACAAAGGAAGGATTTTTGAAATTTATATTGCAGGAAGCATGTGCGGGTCCTCTGAATTTTCCAGTACGGTGATCGTGGTCAGCCACTTTCTTTTTGGATTTGCTGCATGAGTTATATCCACCTTCACCACAAATATGACAAATGCTTGCTTTCCGATAGACATCTTTTTCAGCCTCCGTCAATGCAATCATAGGGATATTTATTTTATAATTTTTTTCAATAACTTCCACATCTTCTTTGAGAGTGTGAAGGAAATGACTCACAACTCCCTGCTCTGCTCTATGAGTTCGGAAAACATCATAACGACCTTCCACATCTTTTATGAAATAAGCATATGATATAACTTCATGAGATTGGGTTGGCGTGGTGAAGGACTCGCTTGGATTCGGGATCGGACCTTGAACTGGTTTTAAGACGCTCTCAAAATTAGCGTACACAACGAAAGGAACCCGCTGACTGAATTTGAAATCTTTAAAAGTTAATTCCTTGTCTTCTGGCATCTTGATGAGGACAGTCTTGTTTTTATTGCATAATTTCTTGTGCTCATTTAATTTTTGCTCTCCATTGCACCTCGTATCATAAGTTTTAAAACATTTTTTGCAGATGTGTACTTTTTTCCTAATGTTGGCAATTGACTGGAAATACCGCTCAAAATTTGTAATGTAAGCAAAGTGGTTGCAACCTCCGTTTTTTAAATACAACAAATCTCTGTGGTCCGCCAGCTCTTCACATACTTTAATGGGAAATATTTTACCAGCTTCATCTATCCCGTAAATGTTGATGCTCATGTTGTTAGACTTTTCAAATTTTGGAATGTCGGAAATTTTGACGGGATAGTCCACGCAATCCCACTTGTAGCCGCCTTCAAAATAAGGATCGTTTAGATAAGAAGCTACCCTATGACGATTAAACTTTTGATTTTCAAGACGTGGGGTCCACACGGCATATTTGAAGCAGAAGGCGTCTGAATTTGTAACGTTCACGACAGCTTTTTTCGTCTGAATATGGCTGGGAAGCATAATAAAGGAACCTCCTCTCAATGGCCTAAACCGATTAACCCGGAGTTCGAACCACTCCACGTGAGAAAACATCCAGCCTGATCCTTTCAGTTCGCATTCAGAACATTCAGTGAGTAGTTTCCTGGACATGATATCAAAAAATTCCCCGAGATTTGTCGACCGATACATTGGCTTATTAGTTGTTTTTAAATTCCGAGAACATATATCAAATTCCTCCGGGTCATCGGGTTTAGGCTTTTTAAAAGCTGCCTGCATAAATGCATTTAATGGGTGGGCTGCCAGTGCATGTTCTAGAATGCTTACAGAAGAATTTTGGATGCCGTTCAAAAATGTGGAGAGACAGACCGCTGTTTCCCCTTCCGAAACAATCTTAAATGTTTGCAATCGGTTCTGAGCCACCGACTGCACTTGGATGTAAGCCCCCATATTCAATGGAGGAACAATAGGAGCTTCGGAACTGGGGTCCTCAACAACGTGGCTGGGGCCAGCAACAACTTCATACTGGGGCCTGCTGTATTTGAAGGGCCTGCAACAACTTCATGACTGGGGCCTGCTGTATTTGAAGGGTCTACAGCATTAGAGGGGCCCGCTGCATTGGAGGGGCCTGCCGAAGACGCATTTAACGAGTTCCCCCCCCCCCCGCCTGCATTCTCGAATGACATTTAAGAATATGTATCTGCAAGTACGCATTTCTAGAAAAACTCTTCCTACACAACATACAGGGAATAAGTGCCCCAGAATGAATTTTGACATGTCTCTGCAAATTTTTTTCAAAGTGAAGACCTTCTGACAGATCTTACAAGTGAAAGAGGCAGGGGGTACGTCAGACACAAATGAGGAAAGTAGGTCTTGTGACATTGGAATTTCCTCTAATGCCTGAAAAATTTCTGAATTTTGCAAAAATAGCTGTTCATCTTCCAGCCACCATTCTTTCTGTGAAAGAATAATAAAAAGAAATTAAACCTCTCCCCTATCAAAGCATTTTTCATGAAATAAACATTTAAAATGGGATATTCCTACGTTGAGAATACATTTTTATGGGCGCTATCGTAAAAATATGAATTCCTAAAATATTTGAGAACAAAGAACTATGTTTTAAACGATTCCACTAACATGAATTTTCCTTCCTGAAAATCTAACTTAAATCGTATGCAAAAGAACTCACATACCGCTAACATGTTTTAAACCTATATCAACGCATTTTCATGGAATAAACATCAAAATGGAAAGTTCCTACGTTGAGAATAAATTTTTATTTGAGCTATCGTAAAAACATGAATTCCTAAAATATTTGAAAAAAAGAACTATGTTTTAAACGATTCCACTAACGTGAATTTTCCTTCCTGAAAATTTAACTTTAATCGTATGCAAAAGAACTCACATACCGCTAACATGTTTTAAACCCCTATCAACGCATCTTCATGGAAATTAAAATGGAAAATTCCTACGTTGAGAATAAATTTTTATGAGAGCTATCGTAAAAACATGGATTCCTAAAATACTTTAAAAAAAGAACTATGTTTAAACGATTCCACTAACATGAATTTTCCTTCCTGAAAATCTAACTTTAATCGTACGCTAAAGAACTCACATACTGTTTCTAATACACTAGTATATTTTTTCCTTAAGGGAATCCTCTCACGAAATTCTAACAACATTCTAATTCAAACAACTTTGGGGACCTAACAATAAATAAAAACATTGCATGCTAATAAAAGAACACTTACCTCTTCGATTTCAGAAACTGATGAAAAAATGTTTTTAGATTCCATTCCAAAACACGCCACAATATTCAGACAGCGAGACAGTCGATAACTAAAAGCAGTTGAAAACTAAACGTAGGTACTAAACCAAAGCAGCAGAAAAACTGAGGAGGAGGAATGAACAACGCCAGTTTTATAGCAAACAGGATGCCTTTTTGACCCCCCGACAATGGAAGAAACGCCATTGGTTCGAAGTTGAAACAGTTTCTGAAATTCTTTTGGCATCTGTTCACAAAGATGACATCACGAAAAACCCGTCACCGTGCGTCATCGCTTCAAGCAGTATGATGACATTCCAAGTTCACAAGGATGACTTCACGACGTACCCGTCACCCATGCGTCATCGCTTCAGGCAGTAACTGCAGGGAGACGTTATCTGGTCACAAACATGCTATTGATGAATCACCTCTAACCAGACAAAGCGAACTATAGCTCAGGACTTATTTTAAGGTAAATTCTTAGCGATAGAAAAGTGAAAGGATTTCGTTATAATTAATTTTCATATCTTGAGAGAATAAACTAAAAGATTCTTCATAGACAGAAAAAATAAAGCCTCGATAAAAGTAGTTGTTAGTTTGAAAATAAAATAATGTTGGTACATCGAGAAATTTAACGAGTATGCAAGCATTTAGTAAAAAAAGATTAAGATAATGCATTAAAGGGTACATTTCACTGAATAATCATGAAGAAATAAAAAAAACCATTTTAACTATGCCTAAAAAATTGTGGCTTTGTACGGTGGAAAAAGGTACAACGTTAAAAAAATGCCATGAACACGTAAATACGTTAATAAACAATCGTGTTTTAAGATTATGTCTGCAGCACAAAACTTTGGAAAACGTTTTTATGTTGGAACGTCCGTTGAAAATGCGTGAAGTCTCCTCAAAGAAAATAAAAAAATCGTTACGTTGAAAAATTATGAATATAAAATGGGAAATTATAAGGAAAAAATAAGGAATAAATTCGTTGCAAAATGAACAAGTTATTGAAAAAAAAATCAGTCTTGGAACTTAATGTGGCTACAGAATCTCAAATGACGTCAACCGCCGACCCCGTGGAGGAAATGGCGTTGGCTGATGTCATGTCTGCTATCACGACATGCGTCATCCGGCATAGTCACTCTTCCCAAAACACGTGTCATACAAAATTTTCTTAGTCAAAGAGAAAATTGTGACTCATCCCAAAACACATGGCTCACAAAATGACAACGTGGTGAAACTAAAATGGCGGAACATGAATCAACGGGAACGAAATCTTTTCAAACAAAGCCTTTCCTCGCCTAAATTAAAATTGTAGGGAAGAAAAAATATAAGAATGAAAAAAATAATGTAACGTCTATAAAAATTATAACACCTCACGGAGTTCTAAACATATAAATTTAATAAAACAAATTTGAGGAAATGCTTCGATTGAAAAAATTTGACAAAGTCCAGTAAATCTCCCGAGAAAATAAAAAAAATACTGCAACGTCTATAAAAATTATAATACCTCAGGGAATTCCTGAAAATATAAATTTAATAAAATAAATTAGAGAGAAAAAAATAGGACAAAAAAAATATGAGTAAAAAAAATTGGAAACGCCAAAAAAACTTCCTTCAAAAAATTTGACAAAGTCCAGTAAATCTCCCGAGAAAATAAAAAAATAAATAAATATTGGAAAGACTTCCCCAAAATTTGTCAACGTCCAATAAATCTCCCGAGAAAAGTTCCAAAAAGCACCGCTAGGGGCAGCACATCGAGTTGACATCCCCCTATATCAACCCCCTTTCTCCCACTCGGTCGTTGCCATCTCTCAATGGTCCATTAAAAGTTCCCAGAAGCACCGCTAGGGGCAGCACATTTCCTTTCCCCGACTCGGTCGTTGCCATCACTCAAAAACAAAGGTCCATTAAAAGTTCCAAGAAGCACCGCTAGGAGCAGCACATCTCCTTTCCCCCACTCGGTCGTTGCCATCACTCAAAAACAAAGATCTAACATAATAATAAAGTTCCAAGAAGCACCGCTAGGGGGCAGCACATCGACCCTACACACTAGCGTCATCTGCCACGCCCCCCATCCTTCTGCAGCAACCAAGCCCCCTGCTCCTTCTCTAGAAGGAGCTGCTCCTGCCCCAGAATCGGTCATTTTATACTACTGTACTATTACCGCTCCCTGTCGGGTATCAGCGAACCACTACTACGTCTTATTCGCCGTAGTGGGTAAAAGTTAAAAAGGTCAAAATTCAATACTGATCAATTCACCCCCAAAATTTCGCCTAGTGGTGTCAACAATGAATTTGGATTCCTTAACTAAGGGTCTCCAAGCTCAGGGTCGACAAATGCATCGCGCTGTGTTTCATATGAATCAGCATGGGGTTTCCATGCTCATTCATATGCCGCCAAGAAGTTAAAATAAAAAGTTGCATGAATAATAATAATAAAATCACAAATTGAACTCTAATGAGATTTGGAGAAATGATCTGAGTGACACGTGAATTAAAATTTAACTGTTTATTTCTTTTTAGAATATGGTCTTAAAGCTAGGTACAATGTACCGGTGAGGTTGCTTGCTTTAGCTGAACAATTTAGTTTTAATTTCAAACGGGTATAATGCACTTAATATTATATAACTGACTTTAAACTTTAGTTACTGAATTAAACTCGGCGCGGTGCGCCAGAAGAAAAAATTGTTAATGCACTATGTGAGAGACTTTCGGGTAACTAGTCCTGCATAGCACATGCAAAGCTATGAGGCACGAATCAGAAATGTGTAAGACAAATGTCATCATACCCTCTTTTCCTTGAGAAGCCCCGATCGCGAAACTGGGTTGCCGGCTGCTCTCCATCTTAATTGGTGGTATATATGGACTATACTCTAAAATATTTACTACCTCATTTCTTTATCTTGGAAACATCTCTCCTCCGAAACCGCTGAGACCTCTCTTCTGCTCAGACTGCAATTCTCCAGTGTTCCCTCTGTCGTTATCTTAGAATCTGTGTGTAGTCGTCTCTCCTCTTAGTCTTCATTCAGTTCATAATTCTCTTTTTCCCGTGTCCGGTATCCATCTTGGGGCGTGACGGCCCGGCCGTCCGAATCGCGTCGGATTATGTCATTGGCCCTCACAGATAGCACTGCTATGCGATTCGCTGGCCATCCGTTCAGTTCGGGTCACTTTCCCAAAAATTATGTCTTCTTTCAGCTGTCAAATTTGTCCTCGCACCTTTTTGTTAATTGACCTCGCCTAGCTACTTAGAAGCGAAGATTGTCACGTAGGTATTTCCGGCGACGTGACTTATCTCAAATTTGGTCGCTACCCTGGACAATGCAGAGATGCTCGCAAGCGTTGCTTGAGAAAAGGGGTGACGCCCCCAAAAGGATTTATTGCGCTCCTGCTATTCTCTTCAGTTTCTTTGAGTTTCGTGAGAAAAAAACTGTGAATGTCTTCCTTTCTCTTCCTTCCCATCTGGGATTTTCATCAAGTTTCCGTGAGAAAAAAAATATAATTTTCCCCTTTTCATTTGGCTTGAGTGTAATTAATACTGATCTAATTATCAACCTAAACTTTCGGGTAGCCTGGCTCAGCTTCACCGGAAAGTAATTTTTAATCATTGATATTCTATTTTGGCAATTTAAATATTTATTTCTTACCGCCTTAGAGTAAAAATAAAAAATATAATAAATGATCAAAATTATACGGATGAAATTTAAATGTTACGGGGATATAGAAAATTCCGCGGTAACGGTACGTTTATCAACCCCCTTCCCCAATTGAGAAAAAAAGGATGTTGTTTTGCTTAACATTATTATACATATCAAACACTTTCAGCGGTGTGGTAGGCATTAATGTAACATAGCATGATAAACAACATTATAAAATTGTACATAAATTATAAAAAAAAATGAGTAATTAACTAACAAATCCTATTCGACACAGATTTCAGCCAATTTTAATCAATATTTATGGTGTATGTGGGGATAGGTTTTCCACTCATATGTGCGTTGTGAAAACTTTCATCATGGAAATTTAGCCGGGTGGCCGAGAAAATTAGCGGGGCACGCCTTGCCGCCCATTAAAATGGTACTAGGGAGAACACTAATGATGAACAGTTGGCGGAAAGGTTTTCGTTTCCTACTTACACCACGTTCCTAGAGTGAGAAAAGATAGCCTATGATAACCTCTAATTCACTTTGCCTCTTTATATAGGATGTTTCCAAAAGATCTAGTCAAACTTCGTACGTGTTCTACTGCACATACTGTAGCGATGAACAATAGGCGGAAAGCTCTTCCCTTCCGAGGTACATGTTCTTAGAGTAAAATAAGGATAGCCTATGAACTTAAATAGTCTTTACACTGAAGAGCAATTGAATTAGAGACAGCTGGCGTTATGCAAATGTAGCACTGTGGGCGGCATTGTAAACGGAAACGACATGACGTATGCAGCGATCCGACAATATAAGGAGTGATGCAACGGGAATCAGTAAGAGTCGGACGCAGTATGGGTCACACGAAGGATCTAAGCGCATTTGATAGTGAGCAAATTGTCGGGGCCCGACCAATGGGTCACTCCATCTCGGAAGTCGTGCAGACACTGGGATTTTCACGAGCCACTGTGTCACGGGTGCACCGTGAGTGCATCGAATCCGGTAAAACCATCCCTGCAAGGGCCAACAGCCGTGGACAACAGCGTGTAGATGAGCGGGGTCATCGTTGGCTAGCTCGCATTGTAACAGCGGATAGACGGGCCACAGTGCAAGATATCACTCGGCAATTTAACGCTGGTGCAAAAAAACGTGTAAGCAGCCACACCATCCAGAACCATCTTCTCGCTATGGGGTACAGAAGACATCGTCCCACGAGGTTACCGCTACTGACCGCACATCACAGCGTGCAAAGATTAGCATGGGCGCGGGAACATCACCACTGGACCCTAGACATGTGGGAAAATGTTGCCTGGACTGATGAGTCGAGATTCACGTTGGTACATGCGGGTGGCAGGATACCAGTACGGCGCAAACCACATGAAGCGATGGAACCTTCTTGCCAGCAGGGTACTCTTCAAGCTGGTGGGGGGTGGCATTCTCGTCTGGGGACTGTTTACGTGGACCGAAATGGGACCACTGGTACGTGTGACATCGTCCCTCACAGGTCAACGCTACCGGAATATCCTCGACGACCATTTGCTCCCGTTTGTGCGTCTTCAACATCCCACTGGGGACCTCATCCTGCAACAAGACAATGCAGCTCCCGAATTGTATCCGAACGGTTGGATGAACACTTCCACCGGCGTGACCTCGCTTCCTTGGTCAGCTAGGTCACATGACCTCAATCCCATCGAGTACATCTGGGATGGCATCGAGAGAGATGTTTGAAGCTCTGACCCCCCTCCATCAAATCTTCGTAAAATGTGGGAGCTTGTTCAGGGGTCGTGGATCCGTATGGCTTCCCGATACTTCCGGTGTCTTGTCGAGTCCATGCCGAGACGAATCTCCGCCGTCATCAGGACGAATATGTGGTGTTGCACGTTACTAGACACGTATCTCTAATTCAATTGCACTTCAGTGTATTTCACTTTTTACTGCACACCACAAGTTATCGACGAGAACAATATTTAAGACTGCATCCAAGTGTGAAATTGTCTTCTGAATAGCAATACCCGCCACACAGCTCCTTTTATCAATTATCGAACACTTTCCAAAGGTCCCGGAGTGTTTTGAATTAGAAACAGAGAGAGAGAGAGAGAGAGAGAAAACATCGTCCGTCAGTTACCCATAACACGGAATCCAGTAAATTCACATCTGTAGACCGTGCACGCGCTCCAGTTTTGAATTCAGTCCGTTTGATACACCTTTTCTGGTCCATCGGGCAGGATACGTATAATTGAGATGATCTCGAGAGGTAAAACAATATGCCCGTAGCAGAATCGCGGTGACGGGCGACGTACTCCGCAGATTTTATTTTGGTCCTACAATCGGAAGGGATATCCCCAGAACCTTTATTCTGGTCCTGCAAAGAAAAAAACAACAACTTCCCAGAACCTTTTTTTTTTTTGATTGGAGGTTTAACGACCACCGTGAGCAACTCAATGGGCTATAAGCAGTCGCCCGTCCCTAATTTAGGGTCACCGGTTCCAGGGAAGGGAGAGAGCCAGCGCCGTAAGACAAACACAACATCCATGCCTCACCGGGATTCGAACCCGGGCCCCTTACGGACGAATGATCAGAGGCCATTGCTTAGACCACTGCGCCACCGGGGCGGCCCAGAACCTTTTTAATCCTGTCTTGTAGACTTGCGACCAGAAGCGCAAGTTTTCCTTCTAGGAACGGAATTCTATCTTTCAAAACCTACTGAAAACGGAAATTAGACAAAGTAAAGATTTATCCCATAATCGTAGTGGTTTGTTTTTATTCTCGTGATGTTCGTTCCGTCCATGTTATAAAACATCATTTTATTGCATAAATGTTTGAGTTTCAGCTTGAAAGCGGAGGCAACAATTTCCGAAAACGCAAGTTAGACGGAGCCCTGTAATCTTTAATCCTTTTTTTTTCAGCGATGCTACCCTTGCTCTGTATTGTTGTTAAATGTCTTATTTCATGAATATTTTTATTTGACCTTGATAATCTCTCTATTCTAAAAAACGTATCTGCCGCTGCCCCCGCTCTTTTAGAAATTTCGCCCACTCGCCCTTTTCTGCAGTAGCTCGCAGCGCAAAGAGTATTGAACGCAAAACTATGAAATTTACAGACATCGTTTGTACAGATATTGTTTAGAGAATACGCTGAAATTAACCGTTTTCTGATTCAAAAGATACTTCAAGAGCTATTGTATTTCAAAGTTAAGGTAAGCAAAAAAGTGCTATCAGGTCGCGTTCCGGACACACTAACAGCAACAGAACCACGAAACTTTGTAGGCACGTAGGGCCATGGCCGAATTCTTGAACCTAGTCCCCCCCCTTTTTTTTTTTTTGAGTTTTGATTTAGTGTACGAGAAATTTAATTTTTTAAATTTCACAAAATTCTCCATTTTGCTATGTGATCCACTTTAAAAAACGGATATATGGCAAACTACACTGGCGTGCAAAAATTAAGGACGAGACGGTTTTTCGAATGTAATGCCATGCAGAAGTGAAATCGACTCAAATCATACCACAAGATCCCCAAGATGCACGAATATGGAACAAGTGAGCAAAACCGTCCAAACAAGGAATCCAAAGGATACAAAGGCACTTTATTGAAAAGGTAGCTTCGAGCACAACTGGACAGAAGACAGAAACGTCCATGTGACAGGCGGCTGCCAAGAAAAATGCAGTCTTTAGTAGGGGATATGATCACCCCTGACTGCGTTGCAGGTTTTACAACGTCTGTCCATGCTGAGGACGAGGTTCTCAAGGAGCTGTTGAGGCATCGCGGCACACTCCTCTTGTAGCGCCAATCGCAGCTGCGGAATCGTTGCTGGCGGCTAGTGACGTGCTGCCAAGCGTCTCCCGAGAAAGTCCAACACGTGCTCGATTGGATTTAGGTCCGGGGTCCTTGCGGGCCAATCCATGCGTTGAATATCTTTACTCTCCAACAGCTCTGCGACAGCCACTGTACGATGAGGTGTGGCGTTGTCGTCCATGAAGAGGAACCCAGGACCCACAGCACCACTAAGCAAACGCACGTGAGGCAGGAGAACCTCGGTACAATAGCGGACACCAGTGACTGAACCTCCTTGGAAGATGTAGAGATAAGCTGAAGAAAAGAAAATCGTTCAGAAACAAAAAATTCCATTCGTTATTTCTTTTTTGATTTCCAAATTTACTTTTTTTTTTTAATAAATTGCATTATAAAACATACAACGTCGTACAGACAGTTGCAAGTGTTTGAAATTTTGACTCTAGAAAACTAATCTTTGCAATATAATTTACATATATGCTAATTGGTAAAGGTAGTTTAGAGTGATGTAGTAGAATATAAAAAAAAGCATGTAGGGAAATTTCCAAAATTAAAAAAAAAAGAACGTAAAAGCATTCCAGACCAGATTATTCTGCATTTTGTAACATTAACAAAGCTTTGCGCTTAATAGTATAATAAGCAAAATATTATCATATGTGTGTGCAGTTTCCAGATCAAGTGCATCATGAAAAAAGATAGGGAGAGAATTGCATCTAATGCCTCAGCGCTTCAACTTGGTCTTCTTTTCTCTAATACTGGACCTGCTGAACTAAAAACCAACGTCACCCCAAAAATCGCGGGAGTGAGGAAATTTAAAAAAATAAACAACAATACTTCTAACTTCACAATTTTGGAAATTAATAAATCATTTTAAAGATAAGATTCTTGATTTTAATAAAATACAAAAAATGGGAATGTGATTTTTCCCAGTTTTTCTATACCAGACCTCCTTAAACTAATCCTTGCTTGGGCCATAGCTTTGGACAATGCATAATGCAAGTCTTGCTAAGCAAAATTTGTCTTGCAATGGCAGCTAGCTTAGGAAATTGAAAATCCTTCCACCATGGTAACAAATCTACAATGAAATCAGCGCGTGTAATTCAAGCGGGATCGGAATTACACGTGTTTGATTAATTACAGTAATGAAATTCAAGACGTGTAATACAGAGCACGGGTTCAGCCCGAGTTTTTCGGTAGTTAATGAATTCTGAGTCCGTCCGAGCCCTGCCCGAGCTCATCTCTACTGTACGGCACTCATGCAGTTAGCTCACTTTGAGAAATTACGCCGCTGCACTGTGAATTCCTGTTTCGAATCTGCCATTGTACAACTGAAAGATGAAATGCAATAATGCGCACTCTCGCTTTTACCGTGTGTCAAAAGTATTCTCTAAAAAGTCTCATTATTTAAGGAAATGCCTTTGCGTAGCTTCAAAACCTGCATCGCAAATAGTATATACTACACAAAACACAAATTGTATCGCAACTCAATGTAATCGCATCACATTTCGCGATCGATACAGGTAAAATGTTTATCTTGGCTGATACTGTTCTCGTACTATAGTTCCAGGATTCTCCATTGTCATGTCCAATACCTGTTCCTCTAAAGCAAATTTTTGGACACGTCTGGCTCACCCCAGTCTTCAAAAACAGGTGAAGAGGAACCTGTCTCTCGAAGCCGACGATGGATGCTTTAATGTAAAGTACCCTTGGCCTAATATCATCAATAATGAGATGGAATCATACTGATTAGTAAGGAGGAGCTGCTAACTCTTCAACAGTTGGTAGCTTTTATGGGCAGTTTCATTTCGAAAGACTTACAGCGATAAGCCATTACAGTATGACCACCCCCAGCCTAGAGAAACGACCGAACGGTGGCGCAGGTTAAGGTCACAGACCAGCATATATACAACCCGAGGGCCGGCTTTCGGTTAGTAGAGTGTTCGGAGTCAGAATGGGAAAAGCTGCCGATTTATCGGAATTTGATAAGGGACAAATTGTGATGGCCCGGCGCCACGGAGACTTCTGCGCATGTAGCGAAGCCCCAACCGGTCCCCATGCTCACTGCACGTCATCGCCAACAGCGCATGAAATGGGCGCGAGTTCATCGAGATTGGACCGTGGATGATTGAACGAAAATGGCCTGGTCACGAATCAAGATTCCTGGTGCATCACGTAGACGGCCGAGCGTGGATACGCCGATTACCAATGGAAGTTATGACACCTGGATGCACTATTGGGCGGAAAGAGACCAGCGGCGGCGGCGGTTTATACTGAGGGCGATATTTTCTTGTGACACTTTATTATCATTACCCTAATAGCACAATCCCTGACAGCTGTTAGGTATCTGAACATCGTTGCGGACCAAGGTCACCCATTCATGGTAACTGTGTTCCCTACTGGTGATGGCCATTACCAACAGGATAATGCACCATGCCACACTCCCAGAATCGTCATGGAGTGGTTCGAGGAACATGCTGGTGACTCTCTGTTAATGTCCTGGCTTCCAAATTTTCCTGACTTGAACCCAATCAAACATTTGTGGTTCGACTTGGAAATGCGGATTCGCGCTAAATCACCACCACCTCGAAATGTAAGGGGACTGGAGGAGCTGCTGTTGACATTATGGTACCAAATTTCCCAGGATACCTATCGCCACTTCATCGAATCGATGCCTTGCCGAGTGGCCACTGTTTTGAGGGTTAATGGGGGTTGGTCCTACAGTTTATTAGGTATGTGGTCATCATGTAATGGTTCATTGGTGTATATCATAGAAACGCTGAACTTCGTAGTTCTTTCCGTCCACTGGTGCATAAATAATATGAAAGTCTACCACTTCAGTGCTAGAGAAATGATTACTCACGAAAAAATACTAGGAACGAAGACTACTCTTTCACAAATAACTTCCAAACAAGTTCCGACACACTTTATCAACCACTGGCTCACTTAAGAACGGTATGATTTTGTCCCTCATTTCAATACATGTACTATGTCATCATCATGAAAATTTACTTGGGGTCGTACTTTTTGACAGATCTTCTCCCTTATACCCTGAAAATGCGTTATAGCTCGGAACTCGGAATGGAGGTGCATCCGGTTGACGGTTCATAAGAAATTGCTTCATTACTTTGTCGTTTGGAACACACAGCTGAAGTTTCACTAAACCTTTCAGAAACACCCTGTACGTTATCTAAATAAACGCTGGAAATAGCCGTCCAGAATTCAAACTCGATCTAAACAAAAGACACTCTTAATCGTCAAAAGCACTTGTTGAGTCAGGTGATGCAAAGAACCATATCAAAATGTATCTAAAATCGATTAAAAGAGGGAAATATATCGATACAAATTTCTCACTCAATTTACAATCAGGTGTTAAAAGAAAAGCAAAAATGAAGTGGTCAATACGAGCAAACATCCCACTCGATGGACATTTATTGGAAATCGATCGTCCACTGGAGAAGTGGCAGTATTTATCCGACGAACAACGTAAATACGCAGTCGGGAGGAAAGTGTATTAATCATCAGAGGATGTGATCGGTCGTCCGAGATGTGATAAACCAATAGAGATCAATAATCAGCGAACACATCTGCTTCTGTCTCCGAAGAGGAGAAATTCCATCTCGTAGCAAACATTTATTAATGAAAACATTATATGAAGTGGTATAAAACTAAATACGCTGAGGTAGATTCCTCAACTAATATCATTCCATATGATGAAAACGTGTTATTCAACTTAATTCTGCTTAGGCAGCGAATCATCATCATCATCATTGTCAACCATTATCAACCCTTTGCTGGACGAAGTTCTCCCCAAGTATCTTCCACAACGGTCTGTCTTGTGCCAGTCTCCTCGATGTTACTCCCGCATACTTTCGAATTGCATCCACACATCTCCCATGTGGTCTTCTCGGTCGTTTCCTGCCCCTTGGAATCCAGTCTAAAATTTCGGCTGTCCATCGATGGTCTGTCCTTCTGGAAATATGTCCAGCCCATTCCCAGGTAGCAATATTATGTTGGACCAACCGTGGGCTTTCAACGGTCGGCCCAGCGACGAAGCGGCCAATAATTGGATATGTGTTGGTTCAACGGTTGGACCCACATTGGAAAACTGTTGCAAACAGTTTTCCAATGTGATCATGTGTTGTTGGACATCCATGGTTGGTCATGTGTTGTTGGACATCCATGGTTGGTCATGTGTTGTTGGACAACCATGGTTGGCCATGTGTTGTTGGACAACCATCGATTAACTATCGGACAACCGTTAAGTAGTCATTTGTCTATAAATGGTTGGTCATGTGTGGTTGGAAAAACCGTTGGCCAATCTTCGATAAACAACGCAACCTTCGCCCAATGCTGTCTACGCAAAAATATCATTGGGCCAACCGTTGGCCAATGTCAGGGTGCTACTTGGGTTGCCATTTCAAGGATTTTACCCTGATCATGATGTCTTCCACTGTTGTC
The DNA here is from genome assembly GCA_039090855.1 of Macrothele yani. Lineage (NCBI taxonomy): Eukaryota > Metazoa > Arthropoda > Arachnida > Araneae > Macrothelidae > Macrothele > Macrothele yani. The sequence continues at coordinate 127,388,420 of CM077026.1, read as the reverse complement.
ATTTTTCTGATCCACAAGTTTCTCTTCTTATCTCTCCTGGTTACACCAAGCATGCACCTCTCCATGTTTCTTTGAGTTGTCTGCAGTCTTTGTATGTCTCTTTCAGTTAAGGTCCACATCTCTGCACCATACGTAAGCACTGGAAGCATGCATTGATCAAACACTTTTCTTTTAAAACATATGTCCACAGGACATATGCAGATGGATACGTGAAACAAATACGCACAGTAAAATTTGCTTATGAGTGAGCAAAATGTTGTCCAATATGTAAATTGAATTACATATTTAAAACCAATGGAGAAAGGCAGAAGGATTTCTCATTGACAGCCCGTGTAAGAAGCATTTCTTGACTGCAAATGCTTTCCTTATGTCTCGTACACGTGTATGTGATGCTGTACGGTACAGAACGGTAGGATGACTAGAAACAGGCCAGCCCAGATCATAAGGGACTTCAATATGCACTCCAGAATGATTTTAGGGTTACTCAACAACACCGATGACGTGTCACGAAGGCCTGGCCAATGACGTTCAATGCGTACGATACTTCGTGAGGAGTTGTATGTCGCTTTAACCGCACGGCGTCAGAGGTCCTATGCAGCCCGGCAATTGTCTTCAGAGCTCTCTGATGCCACTGGGTCTACGGTATCAAGACAAATGATATGTTGAAGGCTCAATACAATTGGCTTTTATGCCAGAACATCCATGGTTTATGTTCCGCTAACCGCACCTCGTTTCAGGCAAGATCGTTCTTGAAGTCTTGAACAGTGTGCAGCTGTACCTTTTACAGATAAGTCCAGATTCAGTCTACAGACGGATTCTCGTCGGCGTTTCATCTGAACGGAATAGGAAACCCGTAATGATCCTTCAAACGTCCGTGAACAAGGCTCCTTCGGAAGCGGTGATCCGCTGTTGTTGGAGTGGCATTGTGTTCACTGGCGGAACACCAAACTCCACGGGTTCGCAGGAAGCAATGTGAATGCTGAGCGCTGTAGGGACAATATCCTACAGTTCTATATAAGACATTATTCAAGAACTGTTGGCATTCAGTTCATTTTAATGGATGACAACGCTCGCCATCACAGGGCACAGCTTGTAGATGATTTCCTGTAGAGAGAGAGTATTCGGCTTATGGACAGGCCAGCCAGGTCACTGGACCTGTAGCTTATAGATCATGTCTAGGATGCTGTGGGACGACACGTAATTGCTCGTCAAATCTTTCCAAAAGCTCTTCCAGAGCTACGCACCGCCCTCATCGAGGAATGGGTTTCTTTGGATGCAGAGTTCATCAACAACATTTAGATGAGTATGTATCGTCTTTGTGAGTGCTTGCTTTCCGTACGAGGTGATCAAATTTGTTATTAAGACATTTTTAGATTACATTCTTACACATCACGTTGGGGACATTTGCGAATGTGGCCTTGCATAAGCAAAATGTGTATATATTTTTATGTTGTTATAAAATGTGTTTTAACCTTATGACTCTGTCTCTTTTTATAGCAAACGTCTCAACCTGCTGTTACGTGTTTTACCTTTTATCCCTAAATAAATGCCTTGCAGAATTTAACTTTTGGACACCAGCGTAATATATTAGGTGTGCAACCTAATTCTCGGATACAGGCACGATACGTTGACAGTAAATTACAGTGAATCGAATACGTACCTAATCAGGGAAATAATCCCCGTCGTGTTGGATACATTTGAGCCATTGGTACGAGAGCTGCCGAATGCCACTGCTGAAAATAAGAGGGCTGTTTCGAGTTGATAAAGTCATCATACTTGTGGACCTCCTCGACAGAAGTGAAGTGCGTATCACTCAGGTCATGTTGCAGGGCGCGAAAGAGGTGATAATCCGACGGGGCGACGTCTGGAGAATATGCCGGGTGGGACAAAATCTCCCATCCCAGGTCGGTGATCGTGTTTAAAGTCGTTTTCGAGGTGTGAGGACGCGCGTTATCCTGTTATCCTAAAGCTACAGAACTGACCTTCTGCCCTTGCCGGTGTATGGCCTTTTCGCCTCCATTGCGGAACTCACACGAATGAGTTGCTGACAATAACGCTCAGCATTGACCATTTCATCAGGTTTGAGCAACTTATAGTGTACGACACCGCGCTGATCCCACCATATGCACAGCAACAACTTCCTGGCATGGATATTTGGTTTGGCGGTACTGGTGGTAGGCTGACCTGGATAAACCCACGATTTGTGGCACTTAGGATTATCGTAGAGGACCCACTTCTAATCACATGTCAAAATCTTGTGGAGGAAATCCTTCTTCTTGAATCTGGAGAGCAAGGACACAGCAACATCGTAGCGCCTAGACCTGTTCGCAGCTGTGAGTTGGTGGGGCATCCAACGGCACTCCTTGTGAATCCGTCCAAGCTTGTGCAGGCGCTTTGCAATGGCTTGCCGTGTTACTCTGAGTTCCTGGTCGAGCTCTGACTGTGTGAGACAAGGATCCGCGTTCAACAGTTGCTCCAGTCCTCATCGTCAACTTTGTGTAGCTGTCCCGGACGTTCTGCATCACGAAGATAGAAATCTCCCGGCTTAAACCGCTGGAACCACTTCCTACACATATTGTAAGATACAGCAGCATCACCCAAAGTAGCACAGATCATTTGCTGGGCTTCCACGGCCCTTTTTTTAGCTGAAACGCGAACAGGAGGCAGTGTCTCAAATGTTGCTTCTCGAACGACATTGCTTTCAACGTCAGCTTTCGTCCCTTCTGTCACTACAGCTGTGAGCGGTTACTGTTGCCTGGAAAGCTGTCGGATGGCGCTGCAATCAGCCATTATCGCACACAGCTATTTGCATTTTCCGACGTTCTATGATCGCTTGCGGTTAAGGGCCGAGAATTAAGTTGCATACGTAATATTTGCTCAAAAATGTATATTATGCCTATTATTTGTGGACGAGTTTTGTCACAATATCATCATACAGCTGTCCTTAATTTTAAAAAAGGGACTTTGAAGGGAACATAACCTCAGTTATGCTGAAGTGGATGCCAAAATGTGAGCTGCTGACAAAGACTAGTTGGAATACTTTCTTATCGGGGATTCGCCAACTCAGTGTTGGGTGCAACAAGTGTATCCAAATCAGGGGAGATCAAAGATGAAGATGCGTTTAGGGACTGATTAAAAGGCTGCTGAGGACTAAGCAGTTTGACCTCTGGCATGCCACCAAGGGACAGAGGCAGGCAAAGGAACATAATCAAGGACCCTTGCCTCATAGTGATAAGGAGCTCCTTAAACTACCAAAAAGGGATATTGAACTGATTGTTGGTACTACTTACAGGGCACTGTAGTCTTAATAGGAACCTTAATTTGATTGGGGTGAAAGAGGATGCCATCTAGAAGAGGAGACTTCCTTGCATTTTCTTTGTGACTGTGACTTTTTTGCAGCTCTTAGGCTTAAACACTTCGGTACTCATACCTTGAGACCAAATGATCTTTCTTTAGTACTAGTCAAGAGCATTCTTGCTTCTGCTCGTGCATCTGGTCTCTTTCGAGATTAGGGTTAGCGATGCACAATAGACCTCAGGTCGTGGTGCTGGGTCATTGTAACCCCTCCCCCCCCCCATTGTTACAATTACAGTGTCAACGGTATCCAGTGCCCTTTTGGAATATAATCCACTGACCCAACATATTTGCGTTGATTGGTTAATTTTCGTCTCCTGGTGGTAACACTTGAGGAATGGGTGTAAGCTCAACGGATAAGAAACTCAAATGCAGATAGTTTATAAACCAGCACGAAAGATCTAGTGATGTGATTTTGACTTTTAGCTCTTGCTTCAGTGTAAATAAAGTCATTTTCATAGTTCATTTTGACTTTCCGTAATATGTTATATCGCGTAACGACGGCATTCTATACCAACAATTAGTGAACTCATGCAGCTCGCTATGATGACGTCACTTATTATCGCTATATATACGACAATGTAACCCGGATTTTTTTTTCATTGTAATCGCGTCTGAGGATAGGTCCAGTCGGATCCAAAGATATCACGTGTTTTAGAGTAACCTGCATTTTGAACTATGCTAAGTTTGTTATTAAAATTTTTAACTGATCTTAGCTTTTAGTGTTTTTACGAATTTAATATCGTGCAACGACGGGCTTCTTTTGAATCTTCTTTAGTATTTACATTTGAACGAAAATTAGACGACTTGATGGCTTTTATACACGGTCGAGTGACATTATTGTGACCACCAGTTAATATCCAGAGTAACCGCCGTGTGCAGCGCGGACAGCAGCTATACGAGCTGGGAGTGACTCAATAAGGTGCTGGAAGGTATTCACAGGTATGTGGAACCGTGCTGACTGCGATGTATCTGACAGCTGCTGGAGGGTGTGTGGTGGAAGATCCATAAAGCGAACAACACGATCGAAGTGGTCTCACAGATGCTCAATTGGATTTACGTCTGAGGAATTGGGGGGCCAGGGAAGTATTTTGAAATCTTCATCGTGCTCATACAACCACTCTCGGACATGTCTAGCTATGCCACATCTCATTGTCGTGCTGTAAGATCTCATCCGCCCCAGAAAAGACAATCAGCATGTTTGTGTGTACGTGAACTGCAAGGCTGAATTCATAACGAATTCGGTCCATAGTGCCTTCCACAGGTATGAGTGGAACCCAGAGAACGCCACGAAAACATTCCTCAGACCATAACGCTGCCCCCACCAGCTTGTGTTCTGCCAGCAATGGTTGAAGAGTGTTTGTTCTCCGATGTTTTTCACCTTATACGCCAACATCCATCCGTTTGATGAAGCAGAAAACATGACTCATCGGAGAAAGCAATCCTTTGCCAATCAGCGGAGGTCCAATTCCGATACTGCTGTATAAACGTAAGCCTTTTCTGCCAATGCACCTCCGTTAGCATAGGTGCAGTGACCATCCGTCTGCATCAGAGCCCCATACGTAGCAGGCTTCGCTGAACTGTCGTTTTAGACGCACTTCCGGTAGCCAACTGGTTCATTCGGCCAGTGAGTTGCTCCACTGTAGCATGTCGATCGGCCCTCACGCACCTTCGAAGTCGACGTCCATCTCTCACGTCAATGGCACGCAGTGTACCGCAGTTTCCACATCGCTTCTTCGTAATGGTGCCATTTCTCCAATCACGATACACTTTAACCACAGCAGCACGCTAACAGTTCACAAACTACGCTGTTTCAGAAATTCTGCTACCCTTGGCCCAAAGGCGATAATCATCCCTTTTTGCAAATCTGATAAATTGCTCCTTTTATCCAGGACAGCAACAAGTGATATGTTTTCCGAACGCCAACAGCACACCTTATATACCCTCCAAGCCAGCTCGCGACACGTGCCTTCTTTCATTGGCTACGCGCTGTTGACGTCAAAAGTAGGAGGTTGTCACAACAATGTTACTCGACTGGGTATAACTGAAGGATGATGCAATACTTTGCAATTCTTGTGTCAATGGCAAACCACTATTTTCGAGGTCAGAACTTATTAAATGCCTATCGTTTATGTGACGTACCTACCTCGGAGGTGACGCTCATGTCAAAAGGGCAAGTTGTAGCAATAAGCCTTTGCCGGCGCAGTTCATTAAGAATGTCCAAAACCGGAGAAGGAATATGTCGGTTCAAATTCCATCTCCACCAAAAAGGGCTATTTCGCTACAGTACCTACAGTTGAGAACATTGTGTCTTGGTATACAAACTTTATCAATAGCCTCAAGTGTAAGTCACACTCAGAAGAATTGTTCTTCGGAGGCAATTCCTAATTTTTTTTCCGTATTAAATTTCCATAATTCTTTAGTAGTTCGAAAATAAATATCCTATTCTAAATCAACATTAAATGATATGTAGAAAGAAAGCGGAACATCCGAAACTTGCGATTTGACAAATTGTTAGAATGATTTAACTCTTTCTTTGTCGGGTAAATTTGAACAGGGCAATAGAATGGCGCAATGGAAAATAGCACAACAGTGGAGCGTTTACTGTGTACTCAAAATAGCATAACTATACTAATAATCGGAAATTTCTTGGCTTAGAATGCAAATAAAACTTTCCAAGCTTTCGCACATCAACCAGATGGCTTTTTCAAGGAAGGTAGACAACTAACTGCAAACTGGATAATAGAACGTTTCAACAATTTGAACGCGGTGACTTGACTAGACAATAAATGAATAGGAGCAACCGTAATAATTCGAAGAAACGAGGTCACGTTGGTTCGCCCGTAAGTCACGGTTGGGCACGCGGTACCATGGTAGAAAACTGAGCATTATTTGAAGAATTGATTCCAAATACGTGGCAACTCCAGAGAGACGCTATCAATGCAAGCCTCGCTGCTGGTCAAGATTTCCAAGATTTCGCAAATGGCAGTAGATTTGCGTGTGGAGTATGTGATGATGTAGAAATATTTAAGGCAGGGAAAGTGGAAAACATTCGAAATGAGAGGTGGAACGTCATTTTTTCCCTGTAGGAAGAAAAATGACTTCAGTTCGGCAATATTGTGTGTCCAGGGTCTTACGGAGAGGAGAAGGGGGAAGGAAATTTTTTCCATGGTGAATTCCACGCTGAGGCAGAAGTTCACAAAACATGGGAATGTCTTCTTAGCGCAGAAAGTTTCAAGCAGCTAGAGACAGCTGAGTAGGCGAAAGAGGTTCACCACATGGCCCCTTGCTCCGAAGGCGTGCGCTTACGTGACTGGTTGGGTGAGGTCCGGGCTGCACAGGGCTGCAAGAGTTTAAGCGGGAAAAAGTTGTAACGAATTTTTGCGGGTCACTTCTTGCTCGAATAGGAAGAGGACGGTCGTTTTGTAGTCGTCGCTCAAGGGATCAGAGCGCTCGAGATGTACGCACGCTTGTCAGCTGCGGCTGACTAGATCGTTAGTTAGGAGCCTGCCTGCGGGTTAAGGCCACTAGGGTATATACATTGCATTACCTACGGGTAAATGGGTAGTAATACAAATCACATGGTAGACTGCGGTCTGCCAAGGAAATCCTCCACCTGAGAAATCCACCCATTTGTGAAGCGAATAATGGCTATGTATAATAACTTCTTGATGCAATTTGCACACTTATAGTGCAAAGCTGAACTGTGACTGAACTCTGACCGTGCTGTGAGCGTGGTTAGTTCGACCTCAAGAACCATTCATTGTATATCAAATGCATCATCGACTATCTACCAGCGGAGATCACTTTTCTGCTAAAGGGTAAATTGCAAATAAACGTGTACATATTACTCAGCTCTAAGTCTAAATCCATAGAATTCATCTTTTCCCTCACCATGCCTCTGAGGAGCAACATAACAACGTAAGTTGACTGGGACAGAGATATCCTGGTCTGGTGGCAGCTAATTACCATACCGGAGTCAATTAATCAAACTCCAATCTACTCGCGCAAAATATAAAGAACGAGTAATAAGCAAGTATAATAAAATCTACCAGCCCCACGGAAGATCAGAATGAGTATGTACATGAAAATACAGTATATATATATATATACAAGTATGACAGCCCACACAAACATGAGAGAGTGTGAAGCTAATTTCTTTACATAATTCCACATAGGATCGGCGGACTTGAACTTGACTTCTCTTGATATGGCAGTGGTTATTTTTCCGTTTTTTGTATCCCTTTTATGTTCGGTGATTCTAATTCCAAACGAACGTTTGGTCATTCCGATGTAATATCGCCTGGAGCCATCTGGATATTGTAGTCGGATGGCATAAACACTTGCCTCATTGAGAAGAGGGAGCGCTGTACTGATCAAGAGCTATGCATATAGGTGCAAGAAATAATTGTTTGTGAATTGCTTAAAAGAACATTAGCTTCATTGTGTTTTAAGTGTTTAGAATTTTTCAAAATAAAGGCTACGATTATCGAATTTTTGAGGTTTTTCAAAAATGGCCAGGAAGTTTTAAATCTAAGTACTCAAAAGTTACATACCCATTAAAGAAATTATTAGTAAGCTGTTACTAGAATCAAAGTAAAAATCTTCCACTTACTGATAAATTTCAACTCTTTGAAAGTCCCAGAATTAATAAGCTAAGCTAGATGTGATATCTGTGCCCCGTTTAATTAAATTTATAAATCAAGGAGAAACAAACAAAATTCGAAGTAATCACGAAATTGAGAAGTGTTTTTTTTTCTTTTGCTCCTCATTAAGCCTGAATATTTAGGGGGAAAGGGAGGGTTTCTGTTATGTTTCACTTTGCTGTTAATGAAGAGATAGTTTTTCTTAACACTGCCATGATTCTCTCATTTCACAAACGCGACTCTAATTATCTTTCACTTATTGAAGACAAAGAATAAATCAGCACCTCTGCCTTGTTCCATTCTTTTGAATTAAGAAGAGTTTCCTAGGTTAAGAGCAACACTCGTTACCTTTTAAGTGAAGAATTTCGATAGATGTTCTACATGGTTTTGTTCGGCCTACAATTTCGATTTCCAAGATTGCTTAAGATATTACAAGTTATATACTAAGCTTGTTCGCGAGATGCACATTTCCAAAGAAAATAAAAGCTAGTTCTTTAAATTACATCCTCTCGTTGTAGAAGTTAGTATTAATAACTCAAAACGCAGATTTTCATAAAACTTTTGCTGTGTTCGAGATTTCGAAAGGATTTTTTTTATTAATTTATAAATTGCTGTCTACCTTCCTTGAAAATCTGGTTGACGTGCAAAAGCTTGGAAACTTTGATTTCTACCTTACGCCAATAAATTCGGATTACTAGGATAGTTTTATTTTACTGGCTAAATTCACATAATTATTCGCGTGGGGAAATCATCATCATTACAGAATAATATGGAAAAGTATAAATAATATTGTTCAATATATTATATGACTGCAATACTTGTGATGTTGAGATGGAATAAATAAGCAACGTTTGATCACAATTATATATTTTATTTATAGAGCGTTTGGCTCGACTTCATCAGGACAAATTGTTCCTGATGAAGCAGAGCCAAACGCTTATCGAAACCATAGTAGACCCTTCAATAAAATTTTTAATTGTGAATAAACGTTATTTATTTATTCTAACATTGTTGAATAATCCACTTTCACAAGTGTTTTGAGTAAAATGATGCATTCTGTATATATATATATATATATATTTAATTCTGATGAAAATGCAGATAGTCTTTCCGTTTATACACTGAAAAATAAAACTATTTGTACGTACGAGGGCCATCCAGAAAGTAAGTACTGTTAGCGCATCACTCACGCTCAAGTATTTGCTTCAGAGTCGCGCATGCGCAGTTGTGTTGCCTCATCCATTAGCCACGCTCTGACGCCATTTTGTGAGGTTGTCCTTATGTTAAAGGTTTGTGCTGTGCGTTAATGATGTTAACAGAACTGCCCGCCGAATGCGAAGTCCGGTCTGTGAAAAGGTTTCTCAATTCGAGGAATGTCAGACCAAATGAGATTCATCGGCGAATTTACGAAATTTACGGACAAAAGTCCATGAGTGAAGGAACGGAGCGGAAGTGGGTTCCAATGTTTAATGAAAGACGACAGAGCGTTCATGGCGAATTGCGCAGTGATAGGAATTCAATGGTCAAGGAAGATTTGGTCGCGACAGTGAATGAAAACATTAGGGTGAACCGACGCTTCACAATTTCTTGATCTTTCAGAGCATTTTCCTGAAGTTTCGAAATCATTACAGTAAAGCTTCAGTATCTCAAAATGTGTGCACGATAGGTGCCAAAGATGTTGACGGAAGAGCACAAAACGAAAATTATGAGATCTGCTATAGAATTTTTGGGGTGGTATGCGGAGGAAGGCGATGAATTTTAAGTCGAAAAGTGCCAAAAGATGAGACTTGGGTCTCTCACACCACACATGAATCGCAGTCCCAGCAATGGAAGCAGTTCCCAGCGGTTCGATAACGACGATTGAGCGATATCTCAAAACCCAGAAGGCAAACTTCTGTGAGGACGATATCCAGAAACGTGTGCCACGATATGACAAATGCTTTAACATCCACGGGGAATATGTTGAAAAGCATGTTAAGGTATGCAGAACCCAGGCGGCAGACTTCTGTGCGGAGGGTATCCAGAAACCTGTGCCACGATATGAGAAACGCTTTAACATCCACGGGGAATATGTTGAAAAAAGACTAAGGTATGTAGAACGCATGGCGGCAAACTTTTGTGAAGAGGATACCCACAAACTTGTGCCACGATATTACAAATGCCTTAACATACACGGGAATACTTTGAAAAGTAGATTAAGGTATGCAAAACCCAGGTGGCAGACTTCTATGAGGAGGGTATGCAGAAACTTGTACCACGGTATGACAAATGCCTTAACATCCACGGGGAATATGTTGAAAAGCAGATTAAGTTATGCAGAACCCAGGCGGCAAACCTCTGTGGGAAGGGTATCCAGAAACTTGTTCCACGATATGACAAATGCCTTAATATCCACGGGGAATATGTTGAAAAGCAGACTAAGGTATGCGGAGCCCAGGCTGCAGACTTCTATGAGGAGGGTATCCACAAACTTTTGCCACGATATGACAAATGCCTTAACATCCACGGGGAATATGTTGAAAAGCAGATTAAGGTATGTAGAACCCAGGCGGTAGACTTCATGAGAAACGTAACCAGAAACTTGTACCACGTATAACCGTAATTTCTTTTAGTAATGCACTTTTGTCGTTCTTCTTACGTTATTTTTAAAACATGACCATGAAATGAAAGAGTTCCTAAATTAAACCTTAACGGCCAGACGAGATCTTTGTTTGATGATCCTGGTCCACGTTAAATGTTTGTAGTTTGTATTAATTACTCATTCGCCTTCTAATTATTTGTTCAGTTGCTGCTTACCATCTTTGGCGAATCCCCAGCATTGTACAGGGCTCCAAGAAGCAACCTGCCAAATTGGTTTGGCAGTTAGCGTATGTGAGTCTGGAAGAATTGGAGGCCGCTGTGGTGTAGCGGAAGCATATCCGGCGCGTAACTAGAAGGCCCTGGGTTTGACTCCCGGTGGCGGCCAATGAGAATTTTTCCGTCACTCACTTATAAACGTGGAAAGAGCTAAGATCTTTGTTTGAACTTCATCAAGTTCTTACAGAAGCTGCTATGCATGTTTCATGGCAATGCTGCAGTTGAAAGAAGCTTTTCTTTAACAAAGAACTTTTAATTGAAAACTTAGAAGAAGATGCAGTTGTTGCAGAAAGAAGTATTTGCAGTGCAATACAATTGTTAGGTGGTTTAGCTAATAGTGAGAAAGAACTGAATGTGGACATCACAAAATCAATGATATTAGCTGTCAAAAATGCTTTATCAAAAAGAGTAGAAGCCTTAAAGAAGAAAAAATCTGACGAAGATGAATTGGTCAATCGTAAAAGGAGAGCAGTCCAAGAACTAAAAGAACTCAAAGATAAGAAAAGAAAGCTTATAGAAAAGGCAAAAGAAGAAGCTGAAGTTCTAGATACTGAGATAACAGATTTAGGTAAGATAATTAAACACTAAGTGTGAAATTTCAGTCTCTATAAATTTTGTACATTCATAGTTTTTATATTGCCTTAATAAAAACTTGTAAGTTTTTACAGCATTACCATGTTGAAAGAATTTGTGTATTAATAGATGTAATGATAAATATTTCTGAAAATAGCCATACCCCATCCTAGATGAGAGTTGAATGTTTTTCTTTAAACACATAGAATTTGGTGGATGACATAGTGCAAGCCATACATAATTACATTATTCATGTTAAGCAATTTTAGTGACATAAGAATTGCATTCAGCTTTCATCTCAACTAGCTTTCGGGTAGGGGTTCATTAAAAAGCACCTCCCCCACCCATCCACCGACCCCACACACACCGTATAGCCATTTTAGCAGCAATATTATAGACACATCAGTTTTACCTAAACTATTGTCGCATGGAATTAATTTCGGTGTCTGTAAAATTAAAAAGCACCCTGGGATCTCAAGCCAAGGGTACTAGATTATGTGTCTAGAATGGTTGTCATTGTGCCACGCATTGCCGAGAAGTCATGAATTTAACTGAAGACGTCACAAAAAGGTCATGAAAAAGTCATGAATTTGGTTCATTGGAAATCAGTAGACGCCCTGATCTTGACATTTCTTTCCTTGAAGTCTTTGGTTCGGACGATGTCTCAACAGTATTATTATTCCGGATTCAACGGCGTGGAGAGTTATTGGCAGACTTGAAGCACGTCAGACACAGATGATGGCAGCAGAAGACGTTAGAGTGTCAAGAATTGGCATTTTCTGACTATGGACAGGATTCCAAGATCAAGGAGGTGTTCCAAAAAGGCAAGGTCAAGATCATCCACGAGCTACTACAGCAAAGGATGGCCGTTGGCTATTGTTAACAGCCCATCGGAACAGGCAGCAAAATACTACTAAGCTCCAACAAGAGCTTCTCGTGCCAACAGGACGCAGGTTTTCAACTCAAACTGTCCTCAATCGCCTTCACCAAAGTGTCCTTTATGCACGTGGACCAATGGTGTGTGTTCCTTTAACCACATGACACTGTATAGCCCGTAGAAACTGGGATGAGGAACATCGTGGTTAGGGAAATGACGTGTGGAGTCAAGTCCTTTTTCTTCGACCGCGGACGCCGCTGCGTCAGGGGCTCCTAAGTGACCACTGCGATACTGTCGCGCTGTCTTCTCATTTTTAAAACAAATTGACTTTTTTAAACGTATCTAGATTTTAGCCCTATTATCATTCTCATATTTCAGCTTTACTGAATCAGCTAGATTTTAATCATTGCACCATGATTTTAATACTGTTTGTTTCATTGTCATTTTAGCCCTTCTATCATTCTCATTTTTTAGTTTTACTTGATCAGCCAGATTTTAAGCTTTATACTACGTTTTTAATACTGTTTGTTTGTCTTGTGTCTAGCGTTCTTTGGCCAAACATCGCCTTTGTGCCATAAAAATCAACCAACCAAGTTCTTTTCTTTGACGACTCGAGATTCAGTCTGCAGTCGACAATCGACGAGTTCTTATCTGGAGAGAACTCTGCACACGAAATCACCCAGCTTTTGTGGAGGAAATATCACACTACAGTGGACACGGACTGATGGTATGGGCAGGCATTATTATCGATGGACGTACAGACCTGCACGTTATCAGGAATGGCAGTCTGACAGCTCACAGATATAGAGACGAGTTTTTAAATCTATTGTCATGCCGTACGCTGTAGCTATTGGTGATTCGTTTCTTTTCATGGACGATAACGCTCGACTTCATAGACCTTAGGCTAGTGGACAGCATGCTTCTAGACGAGAGAATTGAGCATATAGAGTGGGCAGCATGCTTCCCTGACTGAACACCAATTGAACATACCTGGAATGAACTTGGCAGACACATCCCTGCTCGTCCGGCAATTTAGTTGATTATTCGTGAACTGAAGACCACCGTCATTGAGGTCTTGCAATGATACCTCTAAAAACTGTTTCATAACTTCAGCAATTTCATACCACAGAGGTGTGCAGTGGTCTTAGCCGTCCGAGAGTCCACACACCCTTCTAGTGGTCAGTCACCAGCTTCAAAAAGTATTTTTGCTTGTTGTCAGATATGCAGATTGTTGTAAAGCATATTGTATCGCGTGTATTATATGAATATACTGCATAAAAATTCGCTAATGTGCTTTTTCTTACTTACATTACAGAATATTCTACTGTATTTAACATAAAAATAATATTTTACGTCCAACAACGTCAGTCGCAAATGAGTTTCCTTACAATATCTCTTGCTCCTTCTTTTGAGCAGTGTAGAATTAATTTGGGTTGGTGAAGAGGCCAAGCTAGAGGCTCCAGTCAGTGCGTCTCCAAAAGGATTCGAATTTTGTTGATCAGATAAAAATTCTCCTCTTCAAATAATCTAACAGTATCAACTTTTCTTTGCCTTTGAATGCTTAGCTCGTTTTTATTTATCGAAAATGAAAGCAAAATCAGTCCATTTCGCTCTCATCGACTTGCAAACAGCGCTTTGAATATTTCTTTAATACCCAAAATGTTAACTGATATCTCTCTTTTTTCCTTTCCCCCAAACTTTCCCTTCTCCAATTTTCTTGGAGGAATAAAAAGGAAAAACTTTCCAATTCGTTTTATGGGTCACATGACATTACACAAATAAGCTTGGGAATTATTTTGTTTGTTTAAGATCTGTTGCGCCGGTAATCTCTCATGAATTAGTTTGGATCGATGTTTGATTGGATCTCCAGAAAATAAAATAAAATTTATTAATTTCGGAGGCACCCTTCAAATGATATTTTCACGTCTAGTAACCAATGGCTTTACTTTTTCAATAAATAAAGCTCCACATATACGCTTTCGTTAGTTTCAAATGACACGTATAATTAGCAACACAGGCGTTCTTCCTGGTAAAAATAATTTTTGTCCCACGTATTGGAAAGAACAGTTTTAAGCCTCGGCTTATTAAAATACATTAAAAAGGGATTCTTTGAGTTTTTATTTGGCAGTACTTTCCCATAACTGGTACCGCGAGAAACTTCTGACTTTTTAATTTTTTAATATTAGGATTTAACGCCCTCCATGAGTATCTAACGCCATGAGGAATCAACCGTCCCTAATATAGGGACACTGATTCCAGGGAAGAGAGAGTCAGAGTCACAGAATAAACATGCTATCCATAGTTCATCCGAGACTTTCATAATTCAGACCAGAAGCCGAATCCTTTCAAGGAGGACGGAGAGGCAGAAAGTATTTTCTAGCTAATAAACCAAAATAAATTTTCTTCAGCAAGGAATTATTTGCAAGATACACTGATGGACCATTACATTATGACCACCCCCAGCCTAAAGAAATAAGTGCGCCTGGAGATCGAACGGTGGCGCTAATGAAGTTCACAAAGCGGTATATATACAACCCGAGGACCGGTTTTCTGTTAGCAGAGTGTTCGGAGTCAGACTATGAAAACCTGCCGATTTATCGGAGCTTAATAAAGGGTAAATTGTGACGGAACTGCGCCTTGGAACTACGATCTCAGAAACGGCGCGCCTTGTGGGTTATTCACGTGCAGCTGTAGTGAGTACGTATCAAAAGTGGTGCACAGATGGCCAAACGACGAACCGTCGTTTGGCCATGTGTCTTTCGCCGCTCATTGATGCCAGATGGGAACGGAGACTGTCTCGCATTGTTCACAGCGACCGCAGGGCCACAGTGCGACAAATCACCAAGAGCTACAACAGTGGTGATCAGGCAATGTTTCACAGCTCGCAGCCTTCTGCGCATGGGCCTGCGTAGTCGAAGACCCAGCCGGGTCCCCAAAGCTCACTGCACGTCATCGCCAACAATGCATGACATGGGCCCAAGACCATCGAGATTGGACCGTGGAGGATTGGAACAAAGTGGCCTGGTCTGACGAATCAAGATTCCTGGTGCATCACGTAGAAGGCCGAGCGCGGATACGCCAAATACCAACGGATGATATGGCACTTGGATGCACTTTTCGGAGGAAACAGGCCGGCGGCGACCTGTTTACAACCAGAATGGGCTGCGGCCTGTTTTTTACCATGCCACACTACCAGAATCGTCAAGGAGTGGTTCGAGGAACATGCTGGTGACTTTCTGTTAATTCCCTGACCTCCAAATTCACCTGGCATGAACCCAATCGAGCATTTGTGGTCCGACTTGGAAAAGCGGATTCGCACTAAATCACCACCACCCAGAAATGTACAGTAACTAGAAGACCTGCTGTTGACATTATGGTACTAGATACCTGAGGTCACCTATCGTCACCTCTTCGAATGAATGCCTCGCCGAGTGGCCGCTGTTCTGCGGCCTAAAGGGGGTCCTACAGCTTATTAGGTAGGTGGTCATAATGTAATGGTTTATCCGTGTAGAGTGCGATACATTAGGAGAGACTGGAAAACAATAGGCAGCTCCGGTGGTGCAGCGGTCTAAGCGCTGGCTACTGCCCATTCTTCTAAGATGTGTCCGTGTTTGAATTTCGGTGAAGCATGGATGTTGTGCTTGTGTTACGGCATTGGCTCTCTCCCTTCCCTGTAACCAGTGGCCCTAAATTAGGAACGGGCAACTGCTTATCGAGTTACTCATGGCGGCCGCTAAACCTCCAAACAAACAAAACACACTAAGCTGACGGAACATAAATCAGTAATAAAGACACATATCCGACAAAGTAGGATACTGGGCACGTAAGGAATACAGAATTTCTAAAAACTGCTAATCACACGGGCGATTTCATCGAAACATAGCAACTGCTATTAATGAATTCTACGTACAATTAAAAATTTAGAAAATATATCTTAACAGTGAGTACATAGGAGCACATGTCAAAACTGTTAACTACACTGCTGGCCCCCCAAAATGCAACACCAAGAAGGACACGAGATAGCAAAGCCAGATTTACGAGGCACATAACAACACATACAAAGATGAAACGATTGAGCTTACAGGCCCGTGCGACTTGCGGAACACGCAGACATCAATAGCTCGTGAGGCCTCAATGGCTCGCAATAACGGACCGGCATCGAACGAAAGAGGCTTTGGATGTGGGCTTGGGGCATGTAGGTCCAGGCTGCTTCCGCACGTTGCCACAGTTCATCAGGCGTAGTCGCGGGTGCTGCTTGCAGGGCCACTCGGTTGTAGATCAGCGACCAGACGTGTTCGATGGGCGACGCATTGGGAGAACAGGCGGGCCACGGCAGCAGTGACACCTGGTGGGCCGTAAAGAATTGTTGCACGATGCGTGCCACGTGCGGGCGCGCATTGTCCTGTTGAAACGGGGCCGCTGGCAGGTCCTCCAGGTAAGGGAGGACTACAGGCTCCAAAACGTCAGAGATGGTGCGGTGGCTGTTGAGTGTTTCGGCGATGCGTACCAGAGGGGTGCGAGTGTCATATCCAATTGCGCCTCAAGCCATAACGCCAGGCGACGGACCGGTATGGCGATGCCCAATTCAGGCGTCATACAGTCGCTCACCGCGGTGCCGCTACACGCGGATCCGACCATCGTGGTGTTCAGCAGAAGCGGGATTAGTCGGAGAAGACAATGTCGTGCCATTCCGTAGTCCAGGTGCGGCGTTCAACGGCCCACTGCCGCCGCACTCGTCGGTGGTGAAACGTCAATGGTAATCGGAGCAATGTGCGCTGTTCGACAAGTCCCCGCTCCTGCAGACGACGTCGAACGCTACGTGCTGACGCAGGTTGTTGCGCAACACACCCTAATTCCTACGCTAACGTTCGTCATGTGGCGGTGCGAGCTGTCAATGCTCGCCGCACAACATGCCGGTTCTCTCGATCGGTGGTGTGCCGCGGCTGCGGCAATCGCTCACGTCGGTCCGTCCGTCCTTCTTGCTCCCACCGAATCCATACTCGCCTCACTGTGGCTGACTGGATGTCGCCCCACACTGGCGCCTATATCTCGGTACGATAAACCGCTCTCGCGATAAGCCACTATTCATCCTCTGTCGAACTCCAAAACGTGCCGAAATGACTGCTGTGTTCTGCGGCGAGGCATCAGGAAGCTTCCCACGCACAGGTCCGGCAGCAGAACACACCTCCACTACTTACACCCCGCCTTCTGTACACCCTTCTTATAGTGCTTCTCGGTGGCGTGCCGGACGCTCATGATTTGCATATGCCCTGCAATGCTAATCGTTTGCATGTCCTCTCGCGGACGAAGAATGCTGCAAATTTCAGGCCAATCGGATGCTTCCTTCTTGGTGTTGCATTTTGAGTGGCCAGCAGTGTATTTTTCTATTTTGTTTGCTCCATTTAGTTTCGGTGTTTAACGAGAAACATGAGCAACTCTAAGGACTCTAAGCAGTCGCCTGTTTCTAATTTAGAACCACTGCTTTCAGGCAAGGGATACAGCCAGAGCTGTAAGACAAACACACCTCATCCGCGGCATGACCACAGTTAATAGCTCAAGCTGTTAATTGTGGTCATTAGGGATTGTTTACGTTTTTTTCTCAGGAGAAGTAATCCTGATTGTAAGGCTGATAAACAAGTGGAATTAGCTTTAAAAATTAGTCTAGGGTACTTAATGAACTTCACAGAAAACTCATTTTAAGATTTTACATAACCATTATTTCCTCTAAGTAGGTTTTCGCAAAGATTATGACGTATTTTTCCACTAATGTGATGAGAATAGAGCAGTTAAGCGAAAGAATAGGATTAAAATGTCGAATATGTTTTCCCTTCAGAGAGCTGTTTTGAGAAATAAAGCTCTTTTAATTCTCTAAATGTAGGGAAATTCTTTTCATCATGTTTGTTTGTTTTTCAGCGTGCGTTGTTTATGAAAAATATCAGAAGAGATTCCTGGAACGGAAAAACAAGTGTGCGATCGATAAGAGGCAATTAATGAAAATATTTTTAAAAGGCTTTTAATGGCGACATTAGTATTCGAAATCATAACACAATGGCAATCGATCAGATGTTTTAGAGGAAGGGTTTAACGTAGAAATAAAATAAAAAGAAATATACTTCGTGAATAGCTGGAGGAAAACATTTCCAATAGAAGATCTTCCCACCTTTTCAAGAGGAAGCGCCAAATAATTACGCTGAAATGATGCGTAGTCGCTTTGATGTCATTGAGTATCAGTCAGACTGAAGTAACTGCAATGAAACTTATTGAGCAACCCTTCATATCAGCTGTGTGTTTGTGTTTCATGATGTCGGCCATTAAAATCTAAAGCAATTGCAAAATGACCGCTAATACCAAAACGTCTCGGAACTGAAATACCAAGTTCGGGATTTCGCATGTTTCAAAATCAAGGTCTTACGTTTGCAGCATCTGACCGTCGATCAATAACTTCAGCATAGTTTGAACGAAGTTTTACAAACTGCAAGATCTGTTAGGCCCTAACTACTGCCCACACCGGCCACTGATGAAAGACCCGAAAACCTTTACGCAGATATACGCAATAAAATACGTGGTCACGTGATCTAGACAACTACAAGACTGATGCTTTTCAGTAGTGTTGATCAAATGGGAAAAACAAAGGATCTTTCGAAGTTCGATAAAGGGCATATTGTGGGTGCCCGTGTGGCTAGAGCGACGATTTTGAAAACAGCAGAGCTATCTTGTTTCTCAAAAGGTGGGAAACCCTGGGTCTTTAATCAGTGGAAAATTAACTCACATTGTTTATGTAAGAGGCGTAACTGTGGAGCGATGACAATATGTCTGGAACAAGATCGTCGTCATTTGAGATGGCTTGTACAAAGATACAAGATTTCCTGTATAAAGCCACTCACCGAAGCGTTCAATAAAGTCTGTTCTCGACCCATATCTCAGAGAACCATTCGTAGGAAATTGAAGGGGATCGGTATTGGCAATCGCATGTGTGACGTATATTCTAAATTAACTTTCCCTTTTAGTTTCTTTCCTTATGTAAATCTTGAGTTTATTCTCAGTTATATTTCACTCTTAACGTGATATCTTTTCTCTCAAATGAATGCGTTTGACAGCATAATTGAGGTTGAATGCATTTGACGTATGCCTGAATTGATAATAACGAGAGATAAAAACGACGACTAATCTATTGCTTGAGCGCGTTGGGTTGTAAACTGATTATTGAAAGGAGCGTTGTGAAAAGAGCGTTGTGTTAAGAGTTGTGTGGTGTGTGGAGAGTTTAGTGCAATATGCTATGCTATGTTACGATGTGTTTGCTACATCCTGAATAAAGCATCTTTTTCGTAAGTTTGACTGCTGTTGTTTACATGTTTCGTCTCGCCGTTAAGGTTTACCCTAGGAACTATTTCTTCGTATAGTGATGTTTTAAATTAACGTAGAAGTAAGACAAGACTTCTACGTCCTACATGCCTATACTATTAATTCCTGCGAAGAACCGGAAAGTTTGTCTACAATGCTGTCAGCAACATCGTGACTGGAAAAAAGTCATTGGTCCAACGAGTCGCGGTCCTCCTTGTTCTGTACTAGCGGTAGGCTGAGAGTTCGGCCGGATCCTCCATGAAGCAATAGACGCAGTAAGCTTTATGACCACAACGTAAGGTCCTGGAGGTAGGTGTGTGGTGGTGCGTTATGTTGGTACGGGACAGTTTCCCTGGTATTGCTGAAAGGTAGGGTAACTTCCAAGGATTATCTGAACATTGTTGCTGATCAAATCCATTCCGCAAAGTTGATTTTTATCCTCCATGTGACGGCTGCTTCATGGATACCAATTCTATTGTCCATCGCGCATGATGTGTTATAACGTACAAGTTTGTCATCGCCGGACATCGAATCCGGGTCCCCTCACTCCGGAGTAAGTCGCTCTTATAACTGAGCTACGCGGACATATGTTCTCACTACTATCTACCTATATCTCATGTGCGTCCTGCAGTGCAGGCACATTACAGTGTAAAGAAGTATTTCAGCAAGCATGACAGTGACTTCCACCATATTCCGTGGCCACCACAAATCCCGAATCTGAACTTCATTGAAATGTGTGGGACATGTTAGTAAAATAGATCCGGGAGCAAAGTCTCCTTCAATCAAATCTGATCCAGTTTAAGGATTGTCTGGTGCACGGTTGTTATGCTGTAGACGCAATTAATTGCACTCCAGCATCTTGTGGATTCTGTGCCAAACAGCATACGTGCTGTAATTGAGGATAAAGGACATCCCACCTATTATTGAATAAAAGTTTCTAATTCAGTGCCGTGCGGTGTGCCTGCCCCCCAGGATGCACATGAGATAAAGGTAGATAGCAGTGAGAGCACATGTCCTTGTAGCTCAGTTGGGAGAGCGACTTACTCCGGAGTGAGGGGACCCGCGTTCGATGCCGGCGTGGACAAACTTGTACGTTGTAGCCGGTATGTGTATATTTACCATCAAATGAAGCTGTTTACTGCCTGTTTTGGGGTTAGCTGTTCACTTTCATGAAGCTCCATATCCTCAATCATCCTTGAAGCTAGGCGATGGATTCAAAAACTGGAAGAAATCAGCAAAGATGTCAGGTCACGAGAACAGTCCTGAGACTTCAGGACTTAGAAAAAAGCAAAATAATTATTCGAAAATATGGAATGGATGCAGGTCATAATGATGATGAGGACCGTGGTGCAGAGTTTTGCCAGTCCTTCATTGCATCACAATTTTATGCATAATCTTCAATATTTGACTGGCATGTGTTCCACTGAGTTACCTGACGATGAATTACATCCCTATAAAGTGTTTGGCACTGAGAAGGGAATTATTTTGTTATTGTTGTTTTGAATTTATTCATCTGAAGCAAAGCGATGGCTCGATGTCAGAATCACTTGAAGGAAAGTTCAGCAGTAATAGGAAGGATGCCACGGCTGTTCCCAGTGAAATTTCTACAGTAGAGAAGTTGTTATTCAGTCTGTGGATGTCCGTTATCTGGAAGCAGTACGATTCCATTAATCAGCATGCCAGAGCGTTCGTTTTTTCTCGTATGACTTATCGCAGTAGCAAGCTGCTGTGACAGTGCCACCCTCTGGTAGATATTTAATTGTTGAAGAAAAAGGACACCATAGTTTTTGCCAGCTGATGGCTAGACCTTAAATTATTTGGGTAGAGATGATTTACAGTGTTTCCATGTACACCATTCCACTTCGGTTCAATCTCAAAATGCGAGCACCACGGTTATTCTTCTGCTACAGCACGGGACAAGAAGATTGGGGGTGGGGGGCGTTTAACAACCGCTATGAGCAACTCGTAGCAATATAAGCAATTGCCCATCCTTAATTTTGGGCCACCATTCCAGAGGATGAAGAGCCAGCGACAAACAAACTACCCATGCCCCGAAATCAAAGCCCAATTCGGACGAATTTTCATAAACCAGTTCTTCAAACCACTGGGCTACCAGGGATACAAGTGTGAATGACTTTCATGGTAATGGATGAAGTGATGTTATCTTATGGCAGTACCATCCAGTGGATCGCTTCTTCTATTGGCGAACATTTTAGGAACCATTTAGCTCACATTTTTTCTTACCCACCATCAAAATTCTTGCACACAAAGGTTAAATAGATACACCAGTCCACTCATGTAGGGTTCAAATGGCCACCCATGAATTTTTGAGATAAGCTTCATCCACCTATGAAGTTTACTTATAGCAAATCTGAGGTATCACTGCATCGTCTTTCAGAAATGTCAGACCTTCCCGATGGTGTTTATGTCATTGTGGAAGACATGAGCTAAAGTTTTCCATCCTGAGGACGGCATTTCGTCTTCCAAAGATTTCCGAAAACGAAAACTACACTGAAGAGCAATTGAATTAGAGATACCTGTCTAGTAACGTGTAGCACCACCTTTCGCCCTGATGACTGCGGCGATACGTCTCCGCATCGACTCGACAAGACACCGAAAGCGTTGGGAAGCCATACTGATCCACGACCCCTGAACAAGCTCCCACAGTTCACGAAGCTTTGATGGAGGGGGGTCAGAGCCTCGAACATCTCTTTCTATTGCATCCCCGATGTGCTCGATGGGATTGAGATCAGGTGACCTAGCTGGCCACGGAAGCGAGGTCGCGTCGGTGGAGTGTTCATCCAACCATTCGGATACAATTAGGGAGTGATGACACGGTGCATTGTCTTGTTGCAGGATGAGGTCCCCAGTGGGATGTTGAAGACGCACAAACGGGAGCAAATGGTCGTCCAGGATATCCCGGTAACGTTGACCTGTGGGGGACGATGTCACACGTACCAGAGGTCCTCTTTCAGTCCACGTAAACAGTCCCCAGACGAGAATGCCACCCCCACCACCTTGGAGAGTACCCTGCTGGCAAGAAGGATCCATCGCTTCCTGTGGTTTGCGCCGTACTCGTATCCTGCCATCTGCATGTACCAACGTGAATCTCGACTCATCAGTCCCGCAAACATTTCCCCACATGTCTAGGGTCCAGTGGCAATGATCCCGCGCCCATGCTAATCTTTGCACCCTGTGATGTGCGGCCATCAGCGGTACCCTCGTGGGACAATGGCTTCTATACCCCATAGCGAGGAGATGGTTCTGGATGGTGTGGCTGTTTACACGTATTTGTGCACCAGCGTTAAATTGCCGCGTGATTTCTTGCACTGTGGCCCGTCTATCCGCTGTTACCATGCGAGCTAGCTGACGATGACCCCGCTTATCCACACGCTGTCGTGCACGGCAGTTGGCCCTTGCAGGGATGGTTTTATCGGATTCGATGTACTCACGGTGCACCCGTGACACAGTGGCTCGTGAAAATCTCAGTGCCTGCACGACTTCCGAGATGGAGTGACCCATTCGTCGGGCCCCGACAATTTGCCCACGATCAAATGCGCTTAGATCCTTCGTCTTACCTATATTGCTTCCGACTCTTACTGATTCCCGCCGCATCACATCTTATATTGTCGGGTGGCTGCATGCGTTCTGTCGTTTCCGTTTACAGAGCCGCCCACAACGCCACATTTGCATAACGCCTGCTGTCTCTAATTCAATGGCTCTTTAGTGTAGAAGTAACGCAAATTCGCCCCACAAACTTTTTTTCTTCTCTGTCTTGTATGGCTCTTAAACATCATTTTTACAAGATTTTTTTACATAAATGTTTACATTTTAGCTTGAAAACTCGTGAAAAAATTTCCAAAAAGGGATGTCAGTCGGGACAAAAATTAATTCGAAATCGAAATTGTTTTTTGGCGCGATATTTTCTCTGTCTGGTATCCTTGTAAAATACCGTTTTCACTCCCTAAGAGCTTCTATTTCGTTTCAGAGAAGAACGTAAATTCACAAATTTTACTTTGCAATTGGAACTTTGAAAAGTGCATCAACAAACATATGTTCTCTGCATGACGCCGGAAGCGCTGCTGTTAATCATGGTTTACGAGGCAGAAGTGGACTGACCGTGACTCCTATACAGTAATGCAAAACATCCGGTATAATAATAAATATATTCAAAGGAAAAAAAATGTTAAAATTCGATGGTGCTCTAGAACCTCCAATTACAGTGCAATATAATCAAATATGGTATCAATAGTCTTGAATAAAAACTCGAAATTCATTGTGTGCGTTAAGGCTTTGAGGTTCACCTAAGATACAATTTTTGGATTGATGCTTTTTAATTGTCTATGTGAAAAGCTTCCAAATACGTGGAGAGAATGTAAATAGACAAAGTCATCGCTCTGTCCA
Organism: Macrothele yani; assembly: GCA_039090855.1. Taxonomy (NCBI): domain Eukaryota; kingdom Metazoa; phylum Arthropoda; class Arachnida; order Araneae; family Macrothelidae; genus Macrothele; species Macrothele yani. The sequence continues at coordinate 127,364,369 of CM077026.1, read as the reverse complement.
CGTTTTTCTTTAATTGACACACAGTTACCGAAAAATTGTTATCAGGACACCGTTGGGATCGTACCCCAGATATCTCAAAAACTAGCCGAGTGCGTTCGCCTTACGTTGAGGTGACCAACAATCCACCGCACTATGTGTGTTTATCTGTCAGCATCTGACTTCACAAATCCGTAGGGATGGGCTCAGCAACTGAGACGTCACCATACGCTACGGTGCCAACAATCCACGGCACTATGTGTATTTATCTGTCAGCATCTGACTTCACAAATCCGTAGGGATGGGCTCAGCAACTGAGACGTCACCATACGCTACGGTGCCAACAATCCACGGAACTATGTGTGTTTATCTGTCAGCATCTGACTTCACAAATCCGTAGGGATGGGCTCAGCAACTGAGACGTCACCATACGCTAAGGTGCCAACAATCCACGGCACTATGTGTATTTATCTGTCAGCATCTGACTTCACAAATCCGTAGGGATGGGCTCAGCAACTGAGACGTCACCATACGCTGCGGTGCCAACAATCCATGACGTTATGTGTGTTTATCTGTCAGCATCTGACTTCAGAAATCCGTAGGGATGGGCTCAGCAAGTGAGACGTCACCATACGCTACGGTGCCAACAATCCACGGCGCTATGTGTATTTATCTGTCAGCATCTGACCACAAATCCGTAGGGGTGGGCTCAGCAACTGAGACGTCACCATACGCTACGGTGCCAACAATCCACGGCGCTATGTGTATTTATCTGTCAGCATCTGACCACAAATCCGTAGGGTGGGCTCAGCAACTGAGACGTCACCATACGCTACGGTGCCAAAAATCCACGGCGCTATGTGTATTTATCTGTCAGCATCTGACCACAAATCCGTAGGGATGGGCTCAGCAACTGAGACGTCACCATACGCTACGGTGCCAACAATCCACGGCGCTATGTGTATTTATCTGTCAGCATCTGACGACAAATCCGTAGGGATGGGCTCAGGAACTGAAACGTCACCATACGCTACGGTGCCAACAATCCACGGCGCTATGTGTATTTATCTGTCAGCATCTGACTTCACAAATCCGTAGGGATGGGTTCAGCAACTGAGACGTCACCATACGCTACGGTGCCAACAATCCACGGCGCTATGTGTATTTATCTGTCAGCATCTGACCACAAATCCGTAGGGATTAGCTCAGCAAGTGAGACGTCACCATACGCTACGGTGCCAACAATCCACCGCGCTATGTGTATTTATCTGTCAGCATCTGACGACAAATCCGTAGGGATGGGCTCAGCAACTGAGACGTCACCATACGCTACGGTGCCAACAATCCACGGCACTATGTGTGTTTATCTGTCAGCATCTGACTTCACAAATCCGTAGGGATGGGCTCAGCAACTGAGATGTCACCATACGCTACGGTGCCAACAATCCACGGCACTATGTGTGTTTATCTGTCAGCATCTGACTTCACAAATCCGTAGGGATGGGCTCAGCAACTGAGACGTCACCATACGCTACGGTGCCAACAATCCACGACGCTATGTGTATTTATCTGTCAGCATCTGACGACAAATCCGTAGGGATGGGCTCAGCAACTGAGACGTCACCATATGCTACGGTGCCAACAATCCACGGCGCTATGTGTATTTATCTGTCAGCATCTGACGACAAATCCGTAGGGATGGGCTCAGCAACTGAGACGTCACCATACGCTACGGTGCCAACAATCCACGGCACTATGTGTGTTTATCTGTCAGCATCTGACTTCACAAATCCGTAGGGATGGGCTCAGCAACTGAGACGTCACCATACGCTGCGGTGCCAACAATCCACGACGCTATGTGTGTTTATCTGTCAGCACCTGACTCCACAAATCCGTAGGGATGGGCTCAGCAACTGAGACGTCACCATACGCTACGGGGCCAACAATCCACGGCACTATGTGTGTTTATCTGTCAGCATCTGACTTCACAAATCTGTAGGGATGGGCTCAGCAACTGAGGCGTTTCCATCTGGTGGGGCTTAATGACACAAGCGCCGTGGATTATTGGCCGGCCGCTCCGGTGGCGCAGTGGTCTAAGCGATGGCCTCTGATCATTCGCCCGAAATGGGTCCTGGTTCGAATCCCGGTGAGACATGGATGTTGTGTTAGTCTTACGGCACTGGCTCTCTCCCTTCCCTGGAGTCAGTGGCCCTAAATTAGGGACGGGTGACTGCTTATAGCCCATTGAGTTGCTCACGGTGGTCGTTAAACCTCCAATAAAAAAAATTATTGGCCACCGTAGCAAGGCGAACGTACTCGACTAGTTATCGAGAGATCTGGGGTTCGATCCCAGCGGTGTCAGGATAACACTTTTTCGGTTGAAAAATAGAAAAACGTGGAAAGAGCGATGACTTTGTCTATTCACAAATGTCTATGTATTTTGTTTTTTTTTTAACGCGATCTGCATCTGATTTGCTACTTTTTGGGTCTTACTGCTACGCTAATTCGTGAACTACAGTTTTAGCAATTATGTTTTGCCTAGGAAGAAAATGAACTTTTAGTTTCAAAGTAAATAAAAAAAGAAATATTTTTTGTGTTCCTTAATTTCTCTATAAATGTGCACTGAAATTCTTGCAATTCTGGACATTTTCAGTTTTTCTTTTTCAAGAGATTTTTCGTAATTATTTTGTTAATGATAAGTACATTTTGAAAAAGGAATTAATTTTTTGGCGCATTTGGATTTCCGTTATCACTAAAAGCGAAGAAAGTACAGTGTAACTTGTCTAATTCGAACGTTTTTAAATCGAATTCTTGGTTAATTCGAATTTTTCATTTGGTCCCTTGAATTTCCCATATAAATAATGTTTAAAAAGAACCCCTTTAATTAGAACTTGTTGTTGTTTTATTCGAAAAACCCCCATTTTCGTAACCTCGTATTTTCAACAATTACCTTTTAAAATGGGTACGTACTGTTCTAGATGAAGTTCTGAGCTCTGGATGAAGCAACAAGTTAAACCTGACACTATAGCCAAGTGCTTCGGAAAAGCAGGCTTCCAGCACCCCGATGATGAGTCTCAACTACATCAAGGTATTAGTGGTGAGGAGATCATACCCACTGTGTAGTACTGGGAAGACGTAGGCTGTGATGTACCGTATGAGGCTTTTGTGATAGTTGATGAAAATTTAGCTGTCTGTGGTGAGCTCACAGATGATGAGATCTTGGCTGATGTTATGAATAAGAAGAACTGGAACGGCCGGAATTTTCTGAAGAGCGCCTTCAAAATTCAGTAGAGACCTTGGTTCATCTCCAACACTTAAGGAAGTTTGTTGAGGGACAACAGAATGTAAGTGACTCTCTATTTCATTCACTCGATAAACTTGAGGAATTTACAAATTTTGGCTTGCTTCTTAGAATTCATGTTATGGGTAACATAACATGAATTCTAAGAAGCAAGCCAAAATTTCACATTTATTTTACAAAAAATATGTAAATTTACCGTATTTTTTTTGTACGTTATGAATAAATATGTTGCTTTTTTCAGTACATGATTCAAACTTGCCTAATTCGAATTATCGACAAATTCGAATTATTTTTGTGGTCCTTCAGCTTCGAATTATCCAAGTTACACTGTATTACGAATTCTGAATTCATTTATCTCCGTAAAATTCAGAAGAATGGAAGAATGTCTTCGGCAGTTTCTCTCGGAGAACGTATTTTGTCCGATGCTTCTCAATGATGGAAGTAATTTGGTTTTGTCTTTAAATTTTACGAGGGATCTACGATCCAAGAAAATGGGTACAATGTTGTAAATATTGCCGCAGGGCAAAAAACTACAATGATTCATAGACTTGAGTTGGAAAAATGTTTAAACAGCAAACGGTGATGCTAACATACCGCTTTGGAGGAGGGGGAGGGGGGAGGGGCGATGGGATACCTCGATAATTTTTCAAAAAGTGGGCGGCACAAAATAGCTCCTAGGGCCATTTCTGGGTCACCAGTTCGCCACTGGCCATTCGGGAAATTTTCAAGAACCCATCTCTCATGTGAAATTCTCCTAAGGCAGCTATGAGTTTCAAAGCTGAATTCACACCCTTTTCAATGTCATCATCTAATCTGTTTTCTCTGCCAAACATTCTTCCTATACCAGGAGTCTTAAAAAAAGTTGGAACAAGCTTTTATCTCTTCAACGGTTGATCACAGATACATACTTTCAATTAGAAAAATACTCAAAGTGACGTAAAGACTTACGACATAGCGTTAGCACCCTGTGTGTGGTATTTGCATAAAAACAGACAAAATATTTCTTTATAGAGCCTTCGCAAAAAAAAGTTGAATTAAAAAAAGTTGCGCAATGTCCTAATTAGTCTAAGAAAACGTTGCACTACTTGCAAAACTCGCGGAGATATTCGCGATAAAAGTTCTAAAAAATGTGTTGTCCAGAACCCGTTCATGGGCGAACGGTAACTTGTTCTTCTGCATAACTTTAAAGCACTCAAAGCGAGTATGCGAAGAGCTCTCGCGCGTGCCGGGAATTACCGCTCCAGACGATACATTTTTTTACAATTTTCATCGCGAACATCTACGCAAGTTTTGCAAGTAGAATGACGGAGTTTGTTTTTTTAGACTGTTTAGGACACTGTCCAACTTTTTTTTTATTAACATTTTTTTTCTGCGAAAGCTGTATAATTTTATATTTATTTTTGTGTAATACCACCCACAAAGGTGGAAGTGTCGTGTCGTAAATGTTTACATCATTTTGAGTATTTTTCTAATTGAAAGTATCTATATTTTTTCTAATTGAAAGTATCTATGGTCAACCGTTGAAAAGATAAAAGCTTGTTTCAATCCTTTTTGAGACACCCGTTATACACAAACCCCTGACCAGCTCTAACTACATAACATTTAGACTGACCACTAAATTGGTTGAGAGGTAGACCATAAATAATTAAACTGAAGAAGAAAAGAAAAAGAATACATGTGCGTGTAACATTTTCAGCACCATAATGTTAAGAACATTTAATCATGATGTGAAATTGCGAATGCCTTGTAAAGGAAAGCTAAAATTCTGGTAATATTTTCTTTTGGGATCCACCTGCGTCATAAGCTGTACAGAAATTATGCCATCCGCTTCAGGGAAGGGCCCCTAAATTTTGTTGAATTTTAATAACAAAGTTAAATTTCGCACACATGAGAGGTATTTTATACGGGATGCAGTGGCTGATCCAGCGGAGAGCAACTGGAGCGATCACCCCCCCCCCCCCCCCCCCCCAACCATAACGAAGTTTTTACGCTTAAAGTAGCAAAGACTATAAATGATTAGCTTTGCATATTTTGTTTTCACTTTTTCTAAAAGAAATTACGATTAAACTTACTACGGCATTGGATTTAAAACACGTATTTCATTCATTTAACTTCAGTAAAAAAGACAAAGAAGGGAATCGAATAAGGGAGAGAGAGAGAGAGAGAGAGAGAGCGCAAAAGATAAAGGGAAGAGAGGCACAGCGAGGGGGGGGAAAGCATGGTGGTATTCTTTGTTAGTTCTTTGCTTTTGTCATATTGTCTAGCGTCTGTAACGTCTCGAAACAGTCTGTGAAAAATGTAAAAGAAACCTAAATCCTGAATCCATAATTCAAACTTACTCATTTTTCTAATGAAAGTTAATATGTTTCTAAATTGTAATTACGATAGTAGTCTATTCTGAACTATCATAAAAACGGAAATTTCTAACTTTCTATTAGCTTTTGGGAATTTTTGTGCTATAAAATTTTCCCAAGAAAAGGACAATAATATCGTAAAAATTCCAATCTGTTTAAATTTGGTAATCCTCGAATATGAGGAGGCACTGTTTACTTGGTTTCACATTACGTGCTCATTTAAAGGAAGTTTTCAGTTCTTCAAACGAATTTAGAGGAACTTTGTTTTTCAAAAGAAAAACTAAGTTCTCTTCATCTGATTTTTGTACGAGTATGATCGTAACACACACTGAGTACGCCCGTGTTTCTCCCGTCCTTCATTGGGGTTTTTATTCATGTACGTAAAGTAACTGTTATCAGAACTGCTTTCTTTTTCCTTTTTTACGTTCATTTCCAATGGACGTATTGTTTCGTTATTTCGTCACCAATGAAAAGAACTCGAAAATGATTCTTTTTGTCGCCGTCGGGCACAGTAAAAAAAAACAAAAAAAAAGGAAAGTGGGAGAACAAAATTCCCGTTTTCCAATTACCGTGTTTTATATTTAGCGATTGTATGATTAAACCGTGTGTTCATTATGTTTTGGCTGAAATCACGAGTGCATTTACTTTAATGTGTGAGAATATGTCAGGTAAAGACCACTAAATTTTTGTTTTTATTAAATTAACAAACTCCGAATATAAGGGATTGGCCTTTATTTTGAAGGATTTCGTTCAAACGTAGTCTCTGCCGATTTCAAAAAAAGCTTAATTTAAGTTCATTTCTTCGGGAAACACGCAATCGATCGTACTGAAACAATTGTGATTTTTGAACTGTTGCTTGCTCTCGGTCAGGTATTTAACGATTTAACATTCCTGGAGCAAGTGAAAGTGTTTTAAAGGCCTTGCAAAGGAACGCCAGGCAGGAGCGACACCACCAATATGTATAACGTATATCTAAAAACCCTTCCATAATGTCATCTCCACCCCCCTTTTTATACCAGGAAATCTCCCTCCCCCAGAATAAACTACTGGATCTGTCCCTTACGGGATGTCACAATTATTTCCACATTGCTTCAGCCCTTATTACAAACACAAAATCAGTCACAAAATTGGCAGACTTTTGATAATAGCCTGCAAGTTGATAATCATGAAAATGGCAGACTTCAAAAAAATGGGAGACTTCTGATAATGGCCCGCAAGTTGATAATCACAGACTTCAAAAAATGGCAGACTTCTGATAATAATCACCCGCAAGTTGATTATCACCAGTGGGGAGAACAAAGATGGCCACCATTACGGACGAGTGGTCTTGGGTACTGGCCTTTGATCACCGTCCGAGATAGACTATATATTGGCTCCTAGATGACACTCTGCTTTTGGCCCTGCCTCCTTCTTCGAACCAGCAGCCCCAAATTTGGGAGTGCGTCTGCTTATAGCCCAAAAAATTTGCATATGCTGGCCGTTAAACCACGAAAAAAAAAAAAAAAAAAAAAAAGAAAGTCTGACACAATAAGTTAATTAATTACGCTCAGCTGGTTTTCATCAGGCTATCTCTTGTTGTGTCTGTCGCTGAAACATTTTTCAGTTTTATGATCTTGTATTTTTGATATTAATAATCAAACTTTATTTAGCATTATTTTTTAAATAATTACAGAATAAGCATGCCCTTCTGATGAGAATATTAAAAAAGAAAAAACGCTTCGACCAAAAGAAAGTAACACTTTCATCAAAATTATTACAAGCAGTCCTTCAACGACTTATGAGAATGCATAATGAAAATTTATTATGATAATAAAAGTAAAGTTGAATTAAGCCGCCTCGGTGGCGCAGTGGTCTAAGGCGCTGGCCTCTGATCATTCGTCCGTAAGGGGTCAGGGTTCGAATCCCGGTGAGGCATGGATGTTGTGTTTGTCTTACGGCACTGGCTCTCTCCCTTCCCTGGAACCAGTGACCCTAAATTAGGGACGGGCGACTGCTTATAGCCCATTGAGTTGCTCACGGTGGTCGTTAAACCTCCAATCAAAAAAAAAAAAAAAAAAAAAAAAAGTTGAATTAAGACCAGCCCCTGAAACCACGCGAAACATTACGGGAAGCGTGTGAAGTTTCCACAACTCGTGAGAACTGAGTTTGGTTGCGTCCCCGACAAGATTACGAATTGCGCGAACTGTATTATCGAAAATTTGACACCTCTTTAGATTAGAATCCGGTGTGGTTATAAGAGAGATCGATAGAAGGCAGCACGGTACGTACGAAAACCTACAGGGCTCACCACGTCTTAACAGCTGTCCTTGCTCTCCAGTGCGTCCTGCACACCATAGCACTCTGTAAAAAAAATTCGGTATTACAGATTGTCCCATTAAAAAAAAAAAAAAAAAACAATCTGCACATGAGCTCCAAAGAGCATTGTTGCTCCCTCTTCTTATAAAATCATTGCCCGCAAACATATAAAAGGACAAACAATTACCCTAACTGGAGGAACATCCTATTATCAGAGTCGTTTTTGTTAAGCCATTATTGATCATAAATATTTCGAACGCACTAAAACAATTCAAATATATAATTTTTTAAGGATATCAGAAGGGAAGGCAAAGTAGGCTAAAATTCTTATTCTGTGATGCCTCACCTTCTCCACAAGGTGTAATGTGCTGCCATCTCTCAATTACTCTGGTAACTATGCTTCAATATCACTTGAGGGTTTTCCGAGACGGTTCTTTCTGTTGCAAATAATGGAAAAGAAAGATATTGAATTTTTATTTAGCTAACCCATAGTAACCCAAGGGATTGTGTAGTTTCTTCATTGTCGTAGATCTTTAAAAAAAATAGAAGTAAAAACTTAGAGGAGGGCTTTAGCGTTCGTGAGTCACGGTGAGACCATTTGTTGATGCCCAAACGCGACGCTACGGATGAACTAGAGTGGGATTTAGCGCACCACACTTTCTTACAGCAAACATTTAGCTTCCCCCTAAATATTTAAGCATTTACAACACATGGAGTCATGCAACTCTCGCTTTCCCATCCCGACTTTCTGATTTAAGCTCCATCGCTTTCTGTTGGTTTCCTGTATCTCAACGAGCTTTTATAATTGCCGTTGAATCATCCGTATACTCAAATATACTAAATAGCATGTAATCAATAAAAGCACTAAATTTTTCTTTTATAATCTTGTGAATGAGTTAATTTAAATCTGTGATTAAAAATTAGGAATTCGTTGTACACGTTAATGTGTTGAGTTTCACCTATAGGGTAAATGCTTTGGGTTGAACTGCATATACGTACAGAAGAACCCCATTTATACGTTTTTCAAGGGACCAAGTAAAATTAAAGTACACCTGAAAAGCATATAAACAAAACAGGATAAATTTACCATTAAGGGGAATTAAGAATTTTTGGATCGGCGGCATTTAACGTATAAATGAGAAAACCATACGTATAAGTGAGAAACGTATAAACGGGGTTATACTTCATTTGTTTTTCATTAATTTTTTTAACGGGATTTGCGTTTGACTTGCTTCTTGCTACTTTTTGCATTTACACGAGCTCCTTAACTACAGTTTAGGAAAGTCTATTTCAGGTACAGCAGCCATGCTTTTTGCATTTAAAATTAGTTAAATAAACGTCAATTTTCGGACTTGTAATTTTTTTCACTTTATAAATTTGCGCTAAAATTCTTGCAATTTTCAAAATTATCAATTCTTTAACAGAATTTTTCGTAATCATTTTTTTTATGCCAAGTAAATATTGTAAGTTTTTTTTCACATTTGGATTTCCCTTCTCTCTAAAAGCAAAGAAAGAGTTGCAATTTTTACTCCACTATCGCAATAAATTCGTAAAGAGTGGAATAAATTCTTCAACAGTCCCTCTCAAAAAACATACCCTGTGTGTTGCTGCAGCAGCGGAAGTAATGCTTTCTTTTGCATTAAGTTTACTGGGATATCGTACGCATCATCAAAAAATGGGTAAAATATTAATTAACTGTTGCACCGATAAGAACATTGCGATAATTCCTAGACATGTGTTAGAAAGCGTTTAAACAAAAAACGGTGATATCGAAATACCGTTATTTTAAGGGTTGGATCACTTGGCAATTTTCCCCAAACAGTGGGCCGCAAAAAATTGACTTCCAGGGCCGTTTATAGATCTCTAGTCCACCACTGATTGCAGCAGTGCAGTCACCCACTATGGCAGACAAGAAAGGGACACATTCCCAGTGCCAGGGCTTTTGGGTGCCTCGCGATCCAGCAAATCAGGACAAATGACAGTGTAAATTTCAAACACGAAAAATGTGGATCAAGCTGAAAGAACAAGGCAGTGCACTACCTTGTTTGTAATTTTAATATTATATTAGTTCATGTGAAACAATGTGCTCAACAAATGAACAGGGAATAAATACAAAATATATCCAATCAAAAAGGAGAAAAAAATGCCAAATTATTAAATTTTTTTTTTTTTTGAAAAATGAAACAGTAAAAATTCTCATCTGATCTCTATCCCCCTCCTTCCCTCCGCACACATCCGTCCTACCTGTGAATGAAATGTATGTAATGTATGTTTTTGGGGAGTTTCAACGCAAAAAAGGCAAGTAAATATATGCGAAGCAATATTCTTACATTCTCGCTCCCAGCCCCTGAAATAGAATTTTGATATAGCCACTGCAAATCAGTTTAATCTGCAATAACCAGTTTGAATGACTCAGAATAAAAACCAATTTAGTAAAATCATTCAATGCATTGATTATGATACGCTTTCCAACATACCAGAAATCATTACTCAAGTTATTACTCAAGTTATGAGGATAATGGCTGTAGAATAAATCTCGTTCCTATGACCTGACCTTTGACCCCATTTCGATGATATTAAACAGAACCGTTAAAGTATACTTCCGGAACAACATGATACAGTCTTGTCTCAATCGAAGCATTTTTACGTCAGTTATGATGCATAAGGGCGATGGAATAGATCCCGCTCCTATATCCTCACCTTTGATCACATTTCGTCCATATTCAGTAGGGTTTGTTCCCAGGTGGTTCCCTGCCACATATTAAAATGTCATCGAAATCGAACCATATTTACGCAAGTTATGACGCATAAGGGCAATGGAATGCATCCAGCTCCTAGGTCCTGACCTTTGACCCCACTTCACCCATTTTCAATACGATTTGTCCCCAGGTGTTCCCCTACCACATACTAAAATTCCATTGAAATCGAACCATATTTACGCACGTTATGACGCATAAGCGCTATGGAATGGATCCCGTTCCTATGTCGTGAACTTTGACCTCATTTGTCTCATTTTCAATAGGGTTCGTCCCAAGGTGGTCCCCTACCACATACTAAAATTTCATCGAAATCGAACCATTTTTACGCGAGTTATCGTGCGGACAGACGGACAGAGCTTCAACGTATGGTTGGAAAGCGTAAAAAAAGCAGCACCCTGGAGCTGTAATAATGTTGATGTCATAATACGTTACGCCTGTTTGCGATTGTTGGGCACTAATTTTACCCATTTGCAAACTTCTAAACGCATAGGAATTTAGTATTCACCCACACACCCATACAATTTTTTTTATCTATGCCATGAGTTACGCGTTTCTCAAATGTTCATCGTATGTCTAGATTTTGTCTTTGCTATATATTTTATTACCGAATACAATTTCTATTATTTTATTACCAAATACAATTTTTCGAAGGGAACAATAGAAACCGTGAGGGATTTAAACCCCAAAACTAAAGCTCCATCACACCTATAAGTAAACCAGGACGGGAAACAAAGTTAAGCAATAATTACAATAAATGGGAATGGTACAATGATTTTTTGCATATTTTCGAGATATGAAAATTTTTTGCGAACGTTTTGCCCAGAGGCATTTTTTTAGAGATATCCAAAACATTTGGCAAAAAAGAAAAAACGGTAAATAGGCATTCGTTTTTAACTAATATCAACATCCAGTCTACATTTTGCAGCTTTTGCGCAGTCGAAGTATATCTCTTCAGAAAAAATCAAATTAAATGGGGATAGCTTTATGCGGGAAAGGGTGGCAAGATTGATTGGTGTTAACTACAGAGGTTCTCAGTTTTTCTCTTGGGAAATGACATTTTTGTTATTTTTGAGCCTTTTATTTGCCTTCTTTTTCTGTAGAGGATGTTTTTTTTTAATTGATCTTCTACCAATAAACTTCAACATCTTTTATTTCTTCGGCAACGCTGTAACATCATTCGCCAAAAGATTTCATATTGTAATAGGCCGCTTACACACGTAATTTACAGGGAACAGTTAGCAGCATGCATTCTAACTGATTAAATTTAGTTTACTGCAAAGTAATAAAATATATCATAATCATATGCGAAGGTATTAAAAATTCGAAATATGGTATCTAGGCGGTAAGGCGGACGCAGAAAGAAAGTATGAACATAACTTAAAAAAAAAATTTGCCATGCAATGATTTTAGCCGACACTTCTACACAGTATCCAAAATTTTTTCTCCGTCATTGTCGCTGTGCAAAAAATATTTTAATGCAGGGACGCGCCAAGCGGTGGTTCAACCGGTGCGATGCACCCGGGCGCCAGGTTCCGGGGCCGGCAGGACGCCTCAATTAAATTTTACAGTTGATAAATTAATATCGGTGAAGTGGAAGAAGTTAAGAAAACGTTTTACAGTGAGAAATCGTAATGGTACGTGGAAAGTTTATTTTTTTAGTAAAAATAATTCATTATATAATTTAGTAGAAAACGACTTCAAATCAGAGAATAATTTTTATTGTTCAGTTCAGTAACAGATACCGAGTGCAAAGGACTCCCAGTTTCTTTTTCTAATTATTATTTTTTTTTTTTTTTTTTTTTTTTTAGATCTCGAAATTTTCAGCATTCATGATGTACACGCTATGACAATGGGGACAATAATGAAGATAAAACACAATGGGCTTTAAAAAGCATAATTTTTCGACATAAAAACCCTTACGGTTTTTTTTTTTTTTTTTTTTTTCGATTCGAGGTTTAACGACCACCGTGAGCAACTCCACGGTGGTCGTTCAATCACCCGTCCCTAATTTTGGGTCACTGGTTCCAGGGAAGGAAAAGAGCCAGTGGACAAACACAGCATCCATGCCTCGCCGGGATTCCAACACGGACCCCTTTCGGAAGAATGATCAGAGGCCAACGCGTAGACCACTGCGCCACCGAAACTACGTACTTTGAGCGGCGTATAGTTTAAATCTCGTCGTAAATAACGACAAAAAAATTTGTCTAGAAATTGTGAAAATTTTCAGCATTGTTCAAGAAATATGTGCCTTCTTTTCTGAGTTTCCTTGCCGTTGACAAATTTCAAAGAAAGAGCTTCCAGCGCTGGCTGCAATACCGCGCTGTAAAACAATAAGTTGGCCACAAAACCGCGCTGTGAAACAATAAGTTGGCCGTAAAACCGCGCTGTGAAATAATAGGTTGGTGGTAAAACAGCGCGGTGATAATCGATGCAATAAGGGTAACGTGGACTAGGGTGCAATTTAGATGTAATCAACGATACATCATATTAGCGCTTTAACGAATCTTTTTGAGACGTGATACACAAAATTTAACCAATCTTTCTCAGAAAAAAGAAAAAAAACAAAAAAAAACATGCAAGTTTATTCCTTCCAGAAAGATTTGGGTACATTCTTTAAATTAATGTTAGTAGCAAATTATTGCCAAATTCTGGTGTAGTTACACCAACCATAATAAGAATATTAAAACAAGGAAATGGCTGTTTAAAGAATGTAGAACATCTTCAGCTAACATACATTTAAAAAGGCATGTTAGCTGGAAAAAAAATTTGATACCAAAATACGGATGAGATATTGATCTGCCAAAAAGAAATAAAAAAGATAACTTTCCTGTTTTATGATAAAACGATAAGAACGGTTCGAACACCTGAACAGTATAACGTGACTTTTCCATTTTTAAAAAACCTTTATTTTTTATTGAAACTAAGCAGAGGTATAAAAACAAAATGTTATATAGACTTACAATAAAAATTGTCAGATATTGCACAAAAATAATATGATATAATTGCTTCCGATTTGTGTAGCTAAACTGAAATTCTTTGGACTTACGTTAAGCATCACATGAACTAATATAGTGCTTTAGAATACATATTTTCAAATGACTCATTAATATGTTTTCCAAACAATTCAGTAGCTTTAAGAATATTTTTGATGATGTCTGTAGCAAAATACCGTTGGAGGGGAGACACGTGTCCAATGTTAAGTTAAACGACATTTTTTTTTTATTTTATTTACTTTTACACTGCCTGAAAATAAACATCTTTCTCTTTCTTTCTGTTAAACTTGAAATCCAATGAAGTCTTTAAAATTAAAATGCCCGCATTTCCATTCCTTAGAATTGATAGCGGTAATAAGGTGCACAAAACCCTCTTTTCAAATTTTTACTGTCTGTAACAGTGGCTTACGGGGAAAGATCGTTTTCCAAACTTTGAATAATGAAAAGTTACTTTTGACAAACTAAATATGAAACAGGAACGACTTTGAAATATAAGTATCGTTGGTATTGAAAACAAAATTGCTACAGACTTAGACAATGTGGACATTGTTACAAAGGTTGTAACAAACAAAAAACGCTACAAATGTTAATTTTAGCTGAAACTACGTTTGTTTGTGTGCTTTCTTGAAGATTCAGTTTTTAATTTATAAGAAAAATAATTTTATTTAATAAGAAAACCAGTTATTTCGAATTTTGCTTTTAGTTTTGTACAATTTATTCGAATATGTACCGATAGCAGATATTTTTTGGTTAGAATATAGTTAAAGAAACGCCCTTCATGTTCAATGTTATATGTATACACTCAGTGGCCACTTTATTATGACCACCCCCTCAGTACTTCGTTGGGCCACCTTTTGCCTTTAATACAGCGTCGATTCTTCGTGCCGTGGACTCCACGAGATGTTGATAGGTGGTTTGTAGAATCTTAGACCATCCTTGATGAATAGCACTTTCCAGGAGTGTGAGATTGCAGTGTTGTGGATCCAGCTGTCTGATGACTCGTTCAACTTCATCCCACAAGTTATCAATGGGGTTGAGATCTGGAGATTGTGGGTGCCACCTAAGCGAAGTAAACTCACCGACATGTTTCTGAAACAAGTCCTGTACATTACGAGCACTATGGCAGGACGCATTATCTTGTTGAAAGTAGCCATCGCCATTGGGATAAACCATCCACATGACAGGATGCACTTGGTCCGCAACGATGTTTAGATATGATGTGTCAGTCAGACGTTGATCAACACGAATTAAAAGGCCCAAAGCATGCCAGGGAAACATTCCCCAAACCATAACGTTGCCTCCACCAGCTTGAAGGGTTGCAGCAATGCATTTGGGGTCCATGCTTTCGTGCTGTTTCCGCCAAATTCTCACTCGGCCATCGGCATGGTGCAACTGAAAACGTGATTCATCGGACCACATAATTTGTTTCCAATTATCGACTGTCCAATCCTTGTGCTCCTGTGCGTTTTCTCTTGTTAACTGCAGATAGCAAAGGTGTTCGAACAGGCCTTCGGCTGCTATATCCCATCCGATGCAGTGTACGACGAGCAGTGCGCGCAGAGATCATTTGAGGGTATCCTTGATTAAGATCGTCTGCAATTTGCTGCACTGGTGCCGTTCTGTTGTCTGTTACCAGTCTGGACACTCTCCGTTCCGCCCGAATAGTAACTAGTCGATGACGACCAACGTTGCGCGTATAGAGACCCAGCTTTTTGGCTGACAGTCCAGTCTTTGAACACTTTAACAACAGCTGCTCTGGAGCATTTCACGAATGCGGCGGTTTCGGTGATACTCGCTCCATGGCTCCGAGCTCCTACAATCATCCCACGTTGAAAGTCCGTCAAATCGCATTTTTTACCCATCTCGTCACCCAGGCAACAGCGTGCAGCCATAGCTCATTTGCTTAAAACTGCCAAGTGGTCATAATAGAGTGGCCACTCAGTGTATAACAAAATTGCCCCTTCCATGAAAGAAGCTGTAATATGTTTATAATCGTACATGACAACACTTTTTTTTACCGGTAAAGCGGACCTGTAAATTGATAGAGAGGAAGCTGACTTCTTGGATTATACGCAGTGTTTTACAGATTTTTTTTTCTTTTAGTTTTATATGAGACTTGTGTTTTATGAAACCCTTAATTTACAGTGAAAGAGAAAATGATGTTGCTAAGGTATTTACTTCATGTAAAAATGAAAAAAAAATGAAAAATATTCTCGTACAAGGGGCGGCAAATACCCTTGGCGCGCCCTTGTTTATTATCATTTATGCAGTGCATCAAACACGATGAAAGGTCAATGAATGAAATACGGGATTACACCATTGAACAAATATTTCAATTGAACCCGTATTTCATTTATTGATATTCTGCGCCTCCGGGCAATCACGGGAATGACTTCTAACCTCCAGATTCGCTATATATGAATGCCGTATGCTTCGACTAGCGAATCCTTTGATGGCTATAATCAAATTAATCGGACTCTTGAAACTTGATCGTTCTGTGTGGTGTAGCGGTCAGCATGCTCGGGCGCTATCCGGGAGACGCGAGTTCGATTCCCGTTCCGAGACGACGAAATTTTCACGTTTTCGGATATAATCTGGCTTAACATCCATGCCATATTTACACCAATAAACGGATTCACCTATTCCAAATTTGTTTTGTACAATTAAAGGTGTTAATCGCAGAGTTTCTCAACTTTTCTCTTGGAAAAAGCGCAAATTGCGATGGCCGGACGACTAGGTCAGAGCATTTCTGAGGCAACAAAGCTTGTAGAGGGCTCACTGTCGGCCGTGAGAGTAAGTACCGTCAAACGTGGTCCGAGGAGGGTTATATTGTGTCAAAACACACAGCACATAAAACTTGCTGAAATCGGGTTGCGTAGCTGCGGGCCACTCCGAGCGCCCATGCTAATCTCGGTTCACCGTTGAAAGGGCCTACAATGGGCACGCGTGCATCAAAACTGGACATTGAATGATTGGAAAAAGATCGACAAGTCCGAAGAATCTCGTTTCCTGTTTCACTATGTGGACGGCCTAGCACGCGTGCGTCGATTTCCTGGGGAAGTGTTGGCACCAGGATGCACCTTGGAACGAAAACAAGCAGTTGGAAGAAGTGTAATGCTTTCGGGAATGTTTTGCTGGAAAACCATGGGTCCCATCTTTGATATGCAGGAAACTATGACGTGTCTAGCATCGACCTAAACACCATTGCAAACCAGGTACATCATTTCATGGCAAAGGTATTTCACTCTAGTAATACTTTCTTTCAACAGGACAACGTGATATGCGACAAAGACCGTATTGTTCCTGAATGGTTCGCGGAACATGAAGAATGCTTCTAGGTATTGTTCCGGCCTCCAAATTCCTCCACACATCAGTTCAATCGAGAATTTGTACAGGGACATCACCAATGGGGTGCAAGGAGGTCGACCAAGGCTGACCATGCAAATTTTCTTCAGCTGACTATGCAAATCTTCTTGTCCACCCAGTTCAAGAAGTGTCAGTTTACAACTTTTTAAAATTCAAAATCTGTGAGTTTGTCAAGAAATAACGAACCTTGTATTTTGTAGACCTACGTATCCCCCTCAAGGAATTGCGTTGTTTACTTCTCCGTAGAAAAGTTTTCAAAATAGTATCCCCAGGGACAATGAAAATTCAGTTCTTCTCCACTCTTCCAAATCCTTAATTTAAGCCTTTTTTCATGCTAGTATGCCCAGGCGCGAACGAGGAGAGTGAATGAGAATTCACTGAGGGCGGTCATTTCTAATTGCTCTGCTGTTTGTTTGTGGAGCTAAACTGGGGGTTACAGCAAGGAAAGTGGGGTCTAAAGCTACGCTGGTGCTCTTAAGGCTGCCCTGGTAAAGTGCAAGAGCAGGACGTGAGTAACAACTGCTTTGGAGGAGAGGAGTGCAAGGCAGCGTCGCTGGCTTAAAGAGAGAGAGTCAAGGAGGCGGAAGTATTGTGTCTGCGTTTCACGACTTGTTTTTTTTTATGGAGGTTTAACGACTACCGTGATCAACTCAATGGGCTATAAGCAGTCTCCCGTCCCTAATTTAAGGTCACTGGTTCCAGGGAAGGGAGAGAGACAGTGCCATAAGACAAACACAAGATCCATGCCTTACCGGGATTCGAACCCGGACCCCTTTTGGACGAGTAAGCAGGAGCCATCTCTTAGGCCACTGAGCCACCGGGGCGGTCACGACTTGGTTCAGGTAAACAAGAAAAGGATGTTTTTCTTCAAAGAAATCGTTCAAGCACAGTACTAATGCGAAAAGCAAAAATGCAAAATTTAGATAATGCATTCACAGCATGAAAATAGTTGTAGGCGCCGTTCTACCAACACTTGTACCTTACACCACTGCAAGGGCAGCGGAAAGGGAAGTTCGTTGACCGGGCCCGAAATTTCGGATCGTGGTGCACCCCCTACCTTCCCGCTTCCCGGAACAAACAGAACAAAAACAATGCCTAAGGAGCTTTGTTGGGAATTAGGACCATCCGACCACCTACCTACAGGAACGTTCAAAGGCACATCACAACAAACGCACATATTCCAAATGAAAAAAAAAAAATCTTGGCTGAAAACTATTGACCGGGCACAGGCGGATCCGCCGCCACTGACCCACTAATCATTATTATGTTATCTTGTTGATTTACCAGTCGCGTTAATTAGTCAGATCCAGGTGTATGTATCCAAGGGGTGATTGCACGAATTTCTTTGTATCCGGTAGTAAAAACCATTAAAAAATTACTTTCAGTGTTTCGTTAATAAAGTTACTGTTAAACTCGCCCCAGCAAAATTAATAATCACCTACTACTCGCCCATCCTGATTTTGAAAGTCTAACGACGTTCCTTTATCTCTAGTTTGTGTTGGAACAGTAAATCGGATCTTCGGCGGCTCAACCACGTAATTTACAAGACTTAAAGGGATCTGATGATAACGTGTCGGTAGAAGATACTACAGGGCGCCTTTAGAAATCTTGTAGCACCAGTTCCTCCCTGTGTAATAGCTGTTATGGCGGCAAGAGGACGATCAACGTCATATAACTCAGTTAAAAATGTTGTGGTATGTTGCACCAAAAATGTTGTGTTACACCAGCTGCACCACTTTCTGAGAAAACATACACCATCGTGTTTTGCAAACAAAACCCCACAACGTGGTTCAATTTTACATCACGTTATGGTACAAGGTTGCACCATGTTCTTGGGTTTATTTTGCACCACAGAATGGTGTATCTTTTCTAAGAAAGTTGTGCAGCTGGTGTAGCACCACGTTTTGGTGCAATCTACCACAAAATTTTTAACAGTGATAGGCAGGTGGTCATAATGTTTTGGCTGTTCTGTGTAAATATCTTTACTCTGGAATATTTTTTATGTTTTCATGTAAGTTGTGGAATGGACTTTTACTTTCGATGCCAGACATCAGTCAAGCTTAGACACTGTAAATTCATAAAAATGCAACTTTGCATGCAAAGCAGAGCTGTTTGCTTCGAAGTAAAACAGTAGGTTTATGTAGAAAATAGTAATATGCTATTGGGTAGGCCAAAATGTCATTGCATTTTTTACACATAGATGGCAAAATATGTCTTGAAATGTAACTAATATTATTTGAAACAGCAAGTTCATTATGTAATGTGACAGCTGACAGTTCAAGCTTGTTTTAGGAACAGAAAGTGTACGATTTCGTTGACAAGTGCTTGTTTGGCGTCGATTTCAAAATGGACAATCAAAAATAACATTTGCATCGTCTTTTGCTGTATTACGTCCGTAAAGGAAAAACACTGTACAAGCTCATAAAAAGTTATGTGAGGTGTATGGTAAAGATGCCTTAAAACTACAGCAGTGTCAGAATTGGTTTGCGAAATTTCGGTCTGAAGATTTTGATGTGAAAGATGCACCACACTCAGGAGTTCAACTTTTTATTGATATGGCAAACAAGATACATATCACCTGCACAAATAAGAACAAAAAATAATATTTACATAATGGCATTTACATGAGTGGTTTATGAACATCAACCTAATGCAAAGGAGTATGAGATGAGTATAATACAAATGCACACCAAGCGTGGAAATTAAGAAACAAGAAAGGAGTGGCGTCAGATGAAACTGTACAATAGAATGGAAAATCACCATTCTGTAACAAAAACAAATCCCCATAAGCATTTGGGGAAGAAGCAGATACAGAACAGTCATAGGTGATACTAAAATCAGAAATACACAAGAGGTAAAGTAAACGATGCAAACATTACAGGTGCTTTATACAAAGGCACATGCAGCACAAGGGAGCAAATGGTAAGTAGAACATTATACGGTGCCCGGTAAAGTAATCAAATAGGAGAATATACAAGAACATACAAGCAATACAAATACCAGTAGTAGAAGTGGCGCCCACGTGGGAGCACAAGAGAAACATAGAGTAGCTCAAGAGAATCGTGGGGTGAGGACGAGCGTATCGCCAACAAAGGAGAACCACGCAGAGGACATCGCCCAGTTAGTTCTGAAGTGAGCCTGGGAGCGTGGATCGGTGGCAGCAGCGAACTCTAATCTGAGAAGTGCAAGGAGACAATTACGGAACATGAGTTGCAGTGTTGACCCAGCTGTAGAAACACAAGGTGATGTGACCGCAGCATCGTAAGAGAGATGAAACAAGTAAATGCTGTGTTGTGCCAGTACAAAGAGATAAGAGCAAAAGGCGGGCAGGACGGTCGGCGGGTGTTTAGTAACTAGTAACCAGGGATACGCCAGGAAAGTAAGATCTCTTCCACGGATGCGATTTGCAAGCGAAAAGACAGAGTGAAACAAAGGAAGAAGAATGGGACAATAGCAGTAGATGTGCTGAACGTCCCCAACAGAGCCGTAAAAGATACAAAGAGGTGAAAAGGCGAGAGACATTTGAGAGAGAGAAAGCGGGACAGGAAGCCGGCAGTGAAGATAGCGCCAGTGAGTATTACGCTCATGCGGTGTGGAGAGAGGACGGGAAGAGGCAGACCAGATGGAGAGGGAAAGAGAAGGTGGAGCGGAGGGAAAGGGGTGCAGAAGATCGACAGGGGTACGGAGAAGACTGTGAAGAGCGGCAGTAGAGACATTAGTAACGGGAACGACGGAGTTACGAAGAGGGAGAAAGAATGGAAGAGGGAGACTAGGTCCAGAAACGGAAATAAGGCCGTGAGCAGAAATAAGAAAGGGAAAAAGAAATAAAAGCGAGGAATGGAGAAGAGCATAGTCCTCCTCCAGGGAAGGAGGAGGATTAGTAAAAAGAGAGGCGGGGGATTTCCAAGTAAGGTCAGTTATAACGAAGTAAATTTCTCCGTCATTTTTATCCGCGCCAGGATTCGAACCCGGATCCCCTCATTCCGGAATAAGTTGCTCTACCAATTGAGCTACGCGGACGTTTTATTCTGATTCCTATCTGCCTTTATGTCGTGTGCGTCCTTCTGGCAGGTACGTCCCATCTCCTGGTACGTTACACAGTGTTGAAGAGGGCGCTGACAGTGAGAATGCCAGAGCGGAGCCAGGGAAGAAAAAGAAAGAAAGGCTGGTCTGGAATGTAACAGGGTCGAGTAAAAGAGTGGTTCAGCGAGCAAGTCAAGTGTAGTGAAAAGAGGAGAACGAGAAAGGGGAAGACAGCGAAAGAGCGCAATAGCCTCCGAAATAAAGGGAGGAAGGTGAAGTGAAGAAGAAGGATAGGAATCCATCTGAAGAAAAGGAAGAAAGGAAAAGGATGGATCGTGTAGAGAAACGAATACATCTAAAGTAGATCGAAGAGAAGGATAAGGAGCAAGAAGAAGACGGACAAACGTGGCGAGGCGATGAGCACGATAGAGCATACAAACATCAGGCAATCGACGGCCACCCATCGTTGTAGGAAGACAGAGTGTTTCGACAGCGATAAAATGTTTTGATGACCAGATGATGGAAGTAGCAAGACTGATGATAGATTGAAACTGCGTCGAAGTGAATATGGTGGTGGTCCAAGGAAAATAGCACAGTGAGAGAAGATATCGCCGCACGATATCTGCCCGTTGGAAATAAGATGTGAACGGGTGGCAGAAGGCCCACAAAGCCGCCAACCGCTGTAGTCGTGGCAAGAGGTTGTCCCAGGTAGCAGTACGAGCGGTGACAGGTTGGCTGACGTAGACTCCCAGGAACTTTTGGACAGTGGAGGACTATACAGCGCCCCACTGGGCGTCAGTACGGCCGCACTACGTGCCGCACCAGAGGCCGGTTGTTTTGGCGACATTCAGAGAAGCATCAGAGAGAACAGCATATTGGGGATATACAGAAAAGAACGGCAAGCTGGCCATCTTGCCGGAGACAAAAGGTTGCATCATTCGCATATGCTGATAAGACATGATGATGATGATGTCTAGTACTGGCGGTAAGTGAAGGTAAAGACAACAACAGAGAACGACGAGCAGCAATTAAGAAAGGCTCAAATGCAATAGCAAAGAGCTGTCCACTTTCTGGACAGCCCTGCCCGATGCCGCGTTGGAAGGGAATCGGGGTGGTTAAAAAGGAGACCGTCTTGACGTGGAAATGGGCGCTCCGGTAAAGGCTGAGAATAATAGAGACAAAAGAAGCAGGGAAACTGAAGCAAAAAAGGGCGGCAGAGAGGTAATCGTGGGAAACGATGTCGAATGCAGATTTTTGATCTAAACTAAGAAGGGCGAGTGATTCAGAATTTTGACGCGCGAGTGCGACTAAGTTCAGAAGAAAGGAGATGTTGTTGTTAATAGACCAACCTGGCAGAGTATATGACTGGTCGGGAGAAAGAATGAAAGGGAGGACAGTGTTAAGACTGCGGGAGAGAAGCTCAGTATAGAGTTTATAGTCGACGTTGAGGATAGAGATGAGCCGCCAATTTCCGATGTCAAGAGGGTCTCCCTTTTTCGGCAATAGGATGATATGTGCTGTCGTGAATTCTGGCTGGAGCGCAAGAGAAAAAAGAGCAGAAGAGAGACAAGCATGAAGAAAAATAAAAGAAATTAGAAGAAAGAACGATAGAACGAAAATGGAAGACCGTCATTTCTCGGAGAAGCATGGGCGTTTAGAGACGCGAAGCCAGCGCGAAACTCCGCATCTGAGAAGTCAACGAGCAGAGAGTCATGAAGGACAGTCGGGATCTGCGGGAGAGCAGAAAGGAGAGAAGAAGAAAGAAGATCAGAAGATTGCGCTACCGCACAGAATTTGGCCCGAAAAAAGGAGCAAACATGTGAGCAGAGAGTAGGTATGTCCGAGGAAACAGTGCCATCAAACATTCGGAGATGGCGAAGTGAAGTAGACGTACGACGGGAAGATTCCATCTTAGAAAGAACTTCGTAGGATTGAGCAGTCGCTGAATGGTGCAGCAACTTCAGCCGGCAAGCCGCCTGTTCAGCAATCGGTTGGAGGTGGCCAAAGTGCTCGGCCTGAAGAAGAGAGTACGAGGGATCCGTCGATGAGACGGCAGAGAAAAGGTGACGAAGATTTGAGATAGCCATTCCGCGCTCCGTAGAGGCAGCAAAAGAGAGTCGACGCACAAGTAAAATAAGGTCGTCTTTGATATTAAGCCAGAGGCGAAGGACACTTGGACCGGACGCAATGAGGTGCCGACGATCTTTCAAGAAGGAATCGACTGCGTTCCAAAAACCCGGGTCTTGAAGGAGTCCGTGATAGCGGGGAGAAGCGTAGAAGAGACATAGACGCGGTCAAGACGTGCAGCCAATGAATCCCGTGCTGGAGAAGCGCACTAGGTGTACGACACGACACCAATATGTAAGTGACGAAAGGAATCAATCAGGTGGAAATCCAACAGGAGCTGAGCAAAATCCGTGTCGAAACGGGGACGGCGCTCTCCACTAGGAGGATGCCGATCCATGGAAGGCTGTGTGGTATAATTAAAGTCTTCACCGAGGACCCAAAAGTCCCCAGGAGGAAGCGCCGCAAGCGCGGTACGACAATAAAGAAGAAGAGAACTAGCTAAGCTCTCATCTAAGGGCACATAAACATTGAACACATGATAGGTAACATGGTCGCAACAGAATGTAATTCACTGTAACAAGTATAGGTAAACATTGGTAACTGAGACAGAAGTAAGAGCACTAGACAACCGGTGGTGAATACCAATAGCGATACCACCGGAACGCGTTTGCCAGCAGTCATGGTGAAATATGATAGGCCAAGCGCGCCAACGAAATGTCGGCGTAGTAGAGGCGCAGTGCGTTTCCTACAGAAGTAGAATGTCAACGGACGTCGTAGCAAGGTTCTCAAACAGAAGGCTGTTTGTTCATGGGGACTCACAGCCACGACAATTCAAAGTGGCTACTGTGAAGACACTAGGTCAGTAGTCGGAGAGCCAGCGCGGGCGACGAGACTTTCCATTCTTGAAATGCGCAAGCGAATTTTCTTCACCACTGGACGGAGCTCTCCATCAGCAGAATCTGGGTCATTGCAGACATGATGAAGTTCCCGAAGTTGACGGTGAATCAGAGAATGTCATGCTGAATGTTGCTCCACAAAACGATCGAGGGTGAGGGGAGGTGCTGGGCCACATGCAATGTCATGCAACTCTTCGTATGTGAGAGGAGTTGCTGGGAAATCAGAGCTTTGGAGGAATTGTACAAAAGAGGTGAAGACCACGAGTTCATCCGTGGAATCAGTCGCCGTTTCAAAATCTGTGTGATCACGGCGAGGAACAGGCTTGCGCGGTGACACACGAGTTGCCCCAACTTGAGGAAAGCGACCGCGTTTGGCGGCGGTGCGGGGAGGCTTGGGAGCGGAACGTTTTTCCTGAGTATGTGGAGCGGCACGATCAGAGTGATCACTTAGCGGGGTCTCGCCCCTCTGGTATGCACAGTCAGTGTCCGGAAGAGAAGACTCAGCATCGGAAGTTAGAGAGTCCTCCGGAGCGAGAACGGGAACATCCGGTGTACGAAACAGGGGGTCTTTCATTTGATGAGGAAAATTGTTCGCCATCAAGTTTGGTGGAGAAATGTTCTCCGTGGGACAGAGATGTTCCTGAAACTTCAGCGAAGAGGACGTGCAGGACTGAGAAGAATACGAAGCAGCAACTTGAGAAGTATCTCTGACACCAGACGAGACCGTCGGCGAAGAGGGCTTATTGGGACATTTAGTGTAGTGATTACCCAGATTTTTGCAGTTACTGCAGTGATACTCTGAGAGGAAAGAAATCTCACGGGTATGACCACCACATTTAACGGTGAGGTCAGTGGGAAGGTTTTCAATCTCTGCAGAAGAGGAGAATATCACTCGTGCAGTACGACGAGCTCCAAGGATGTGCCAATCATCCTTATCCTTCGGTGCATCAGAGTAGGTGTAAATGCCACCGACGACTTTGCCGACAGACGCAAGCACCGCATACAGCAAATTGTCAGTGACCTCTGGTGTAACCGGATAGAAAAAAACGTTCACAGGATTTTCGCCCAACGGAGTGGGAAAAACGTGTGGACTGCCAACTGTGAGGCCACTCAGCAGCACAGAAGTGGCAGACTCAGGATCGGCGAAATAGACAATGACCTTATGGCCACGAGGATACATATGACATATGGCACTAGGAGGAAACTTACCCATGAGCACCGTAGCATAATCCTTGAGAGATACTCGAGACATCGCGTCGAAACAGACGCCAGTGTTGAGAATGTTCTGGAAAGCAGTCGCCTCGGTGGAAGTGGTGGATACATCCAGGATGAGGGATTTACCAGTCCGCTTGATGCACGCTTGTAGAGTAGCAGCACCGGCATACTTGGAGCATGAAGACCGATGAGAAGATGAAGCAGCAGCTGTAGAGTAGAGAATGGAAGAACTGCTGGGAATAGTAAGAGGAAGGATCTTACTAGGATCCGCCGTGTCCATCACGTCATCTGAATTGGCGGCACTGTCAATGGCTGTAGTCTTCAGGTAAGGCAGATTGGTAAGGCCGGAGAGAGAACCGGAGCGACCGTCAGTAGAGAGATGCGCGACGTCATCGAGAGCTAAAGGCAGCAAACCACTGCTTCCACCCAATGGCGCTGAAGTTGAAGATCCGGTAGAGTGGGCGGGATTAGAGGAGCTCCCACCGGAAGTGGCCATTGCAAATGGCGGCGCAGCAAGCCTTCCAACCAGCTGGGTCGGAAGGGTAAAAAGAATGAATAATGCAAAATAAAGATACTCACCAGCTCGGGAGCAAGTCAAACGGAAGCACTCACCTTTCACAAGTAAGTCAAACTAAAAATAAGAACATAAAACCCTCTTAAACTCGCTATAAACTATCCAAAAATACGGAGCAGAGACGACGTGGCAACCAGACAAGTTCGCGAAGGCCAATCGAAATTGATGACGGAAAAGTAAAGGCATTGATCGAATCTAGTCGGCGTTTAGCCGCACGAGAGATTGCTATGAATCTGAAAATATCGAAACCACTTAAAGCAACAGGGATACATTAGTAAGCTCGATATGTGGGTACAGGCTCTCTCCTTTCCCTGGAACAAGTGGCACTAAATTAGGGACAGGCGAATGCTTATAGCTCATTGAGTTGCTCACGTTGGTCGTCAATCCACCAATCAAAAGAAAAAAAAAAAAAAAAGTTAGTAAACTCATGCAATGCATTGATCATGATACGCTTTCCAACATACCATAAATCGCGCGCAGACAAACCCTCCTCGCTACCCTGATTATTGATTTGTTCAGTATACCTCCGGAACAACTACTAAAGTTTTGTCGCAATAGAAGCATTTTTACTCAAGTTATGAGGATAATGGCTGTGGAATAAATATCCCTCCTGTGCCCTGTCCTTTCACTCCATTTCGATTATATTAAACAGAATTGGTTCAGTATATTTCCAGAACAACATGATAAAGTTTTGATGCAATCGAAGCATTTTTACGTAAGGTGTGACGCATAAAGGGTGATGGAATGGATCCCGCTCCTATGTCCTGACCTTTGACTTCATTTCATCCATTTTCAATAGGGTTCGTCTCCAGTTGTCGGCTACTCCGTACTAAAATTTCATCGAAATCAAACCATTTTTACGTGAGTTATCGTGCGGACGGACGGACAATCATGTGGACAAAGCTGGAGCATATACGCTTCTTCAACCTACGGTTGGAAAGCGTTAAAAGGAAAGCACTGACTTATCTGACTTTCATACTTAATTCCCGTACATGTTATACGAGGGTGTGTCCAATACAATAGCCACTCAGTGTATAATACATGACTGTCGGACAATTAAATTCTATTTAAAACCCTCTGCATATACTCAGAGTTGCAACCTTAAGAGTTTGGAAATATTAAGTAAGGTTTAACTGTTTTTAGTACTTTATTTCAATCTAATACACTCATTTTTAGTACGTTTCTGATAAGAAATTACAGAAAATTAAAGGAGTTCAAAGAATTGAAACTGCAACAGCGTATTATGAACACGAAAGAAACAACTGCTACAGTTAAACATCGTCTGCTAACAAAATGGAGCTCGTAAACAAGCTGTGCATAGAAGGATATGTTTTAGCTCTTTACGGAGAGAAATATTGGTAATCTGTAATTTAAAAACTCTGTGAAAATCATTGAATTAACGTTTCAAAATGTAAAATAAACGATGCTATTACTAATAGAGGGAAATCGGCAAACATTGCTTTTAACAGACAAAAGAACACCAAACGAATATCCAAAGAAGGTACGTACTTTTACCACTATTTCAAAAGTAAGACCTCTGGTCTTAAAAGAAAATCCACCGACCCAATCGCTAAGTCGTTAAAAATATTTATATCAACTGCAGACAAGGTAATAAACAAAGATTTGAATTTGAAAAACAACAACATAATGTTCATCCTTTTTGCTTAGGCACATGGCTAAGCGCAAAACACGGCGTAGACTTTTTTATGAAAATCCCTTAGCCGGAGACAAATGGAAATTTACTGTGACTGTTGATGAAGCATGGATCTACGTAAAGGACTGTAATATTTCAGGTCGATTTACTATCGCAAAGGAGCAGAAAAAGATTTACAAACTTGGTTCCAGGAATCCAAAGAAAGTTTCAATTCATGATTATTACTAGTTTCTCGAACAATGGAAAATTAAAGTTAAGAAAAGTTGAAAAGAATGTTAAGATCAATTGTACAAATTCCGGAAATAATGTTTTAACTCCTATATCTAAAGGAGAAATACCATTCCTTTATCCACAGAGCCTTTAAAGAGCAGAACTCAATCAGGGTAAGGCTATGTCATGCATCCAAATCTACTACTCTATTTCTTGAGAAAATATAAAAAGTCCATACCTTTTGCTCATATTCTTTCAAAGTGCCCCCGGATGTGTCACCAATGGAATATTGTGCCTTTGGACTGCTAAAAGGAGAAAGCACTTTCTGAACGCATATACCTAAAACAATGATTGGATTGTGGAGACCGATTGAAGAGGAGTGAAATAAAATACCACTACCTATTTTAAGAAATGCACTTAATATATATTAATATATATTTCAATTCATGATTATTACTAGTTTCTCGAACAATGGAAAATTAAAGTTAAGAAAAGTTGAAAAGAATGTTAAGATCAATTTAAGAAATGCACTGTTATCTTGAACATCTAAATGTGAGTTCATAGTCCAGAGAAAGGGCAATCAGATGGAACATTTAACAAAGAAACAATTTTGTTTTAAACATTAATTATATTGATGGAAAATCGTTCTAAAAATGTGTGAACATCCTCTGTAATAAGTTTAAAGCTTACGTTGGAACTAAAAGCTGTAACTGTTAGAGATTTACTTGCTTAAATTTTAAGGTTGCTTAAGCTATGAATTCGTGACCAAAATATCAATCACTAATAACTACAGAACAATGCAAATGGATACGAGAAACAAATTTCCGCTGTAAAATTTGCATATCAGTGAGCAGAACGCTGTCCAATATGCAAATTCAGTGACATACTTATAGCGAAAGAGAAACAACAGTGGTATTTATCGAAAACAACGCGTGTAAGAAGCGTTCCGGTGGCTGCAAATACTGTTCTTATGCCTCATACACGTGTATGTGACGTTGTACCGTGGATAGAGATAGGACGATTAGAAGCAGGCCACTCTGAGGCCCACTTCACAAAGAAACGTGAATATCCACCATAGAGTGGTTTCTCAGTTATTTAAGAAATTCAACAACATCGTTCGGGTGTCACAAAAGCCCGGGCTAGGTCGCTCAAGGCGTACGACACTTCGGGATGACCGTTATGTCGTTTTAACCGCACGGCGGCGTAGGTCTTATACATTATAGTTGTGTGCGGAGCTCTCCGGTGCCACTAGGACTATGGCATCAAGGAAAACGATATATCAAAGGCTTAATGCAATTGCCTTTTATGCAAGGAGGCCCATGGTTTGTATCTGTTAACCGATACAATTGATTGAACTAGTACAGATAACACCTTTATCGGAGCCCTGACGGGTGGGCTGGTGTTCTTTTACAGACAAGACGAGATTCAGTCAACAAACGGATTCTCGTCAGCATTTCATCCGGAGAGAGCAGAGAACTCGTAATGATCCTGATGGAAACATCCGGGAACGAGAATTTTACGAAGGCGGTGGTCTGCTCGTGTGGGGTGGCTTTATGTTCAACGGCCGCATATCACTCCACGTGCTCGCGGAAAGAAATGCGAATGCCGAGCGTTATAGGGACGAGATCATAGAGCCATCTGTCAGACTTTTTTGGGGAGCTGTTGGCCCTCGGTTCTTTTTAATGGATGATAACGCTCGCCAGCACGGGGCTCAGTTTTTCCATGAATCCCTGAAGGGGAGGATATTTGGAGTACGGAATGGCCAACCAGGTCTCAGGATCTGAACCCCATAGAGCATGTCTGGGATGTTTCTAGGATGACATGGGGAATCCCACAACCCTTCCTGAGCTACGCACCGTCCTCATCGAGGAATGGATTCTCTGGCTTCAGAGTTTATCAACAACCTGGTTATGAGTATCTCCGTTGTGAGAGTTGTCTGTCTGTACGAAGTGATCACGTTTCTTATCAAGACATTTTTAGGTTACATTCTTACATCTCACCTTGGTGACATTTGTGGATGTGACCCTGTGTGTGTAATACAGTATATCATCAGTTTGCATTTTTGATTTATCGCACTCAAACACAACTTATTTTTCGGTTAAAGCTTTTCAACGAGGATAGAAGTAAGAAAAAGTCATCACCGGAGACGTGTACATGAGTTGTTACATTTATGATAAGTTCATTCAATGTGCTAGCTGTACTGCATTAACACTGGTCTATCAACAGATGTTATAAGATAAAATGGGCAATTTGAATCTCGGGATTATCTGCGTAATTAATTTTGATTTGATTTACTTTTGCTTAAAATCCTCTTAAGAATGTTTATGACATCCTTATAGGCAATTGTGGTTTAAACTTAAGCAATTCTGACTTTTGGGTAAAAGCCTTTCAACAAGAACAGCGATAAAAAAATAATCTTAGAAATCGTGTGCATGAGTTGATGCATTCATGCAATGCGCAAGCTGAACTGCATTGTCTTTTGTGCATCTCCAGAAATTAATTTATTAAGCTTAAACAAAACTGACTATTAGGTTAAAACTTCCCAAAAAGAACAGAGATGTACGTAAATGAATTCATCATAACGGTCGTGTACATGGTTTGACGCATTCATGATGCATTCATCCAGGGCGCAAGCTGTACTGCATTAACTCGGGTCTATCACTGGATATTTGTCCATTTATAAAACTAATTTATTAATTTTGAAGATGACAATCCGATTTTTGGCGTAAATGTGACAAGGATGGTAAGTCAGATAATATTTGAAAACTTGAAATTTTTTTTTTTCATCGTCCTGGAGCGGGACTCGAAACCGCGTCTCCCAGAAAACGCCTAGGTATGCTAACCACTACACCACCCAGAACGACCAAGTTTCAAGTTTCCGATCAATTTGAATTTAACCATCACAGGATTCGCTAGTCGAAGCAACCGGCATTCCTGTTTAGCGAATCTGGAGGTTAATAATCCTATTCCGTGATTGCCCGGAGAAGCAGATAAATCATGAAAGAAATACGGGATTACGCCATATAATACAAATTTTGAAGATGACAATCCGATTTTTGGCGTAAATGTGACAAGGATGGTAAGTCAGATAATATTTGAAAACTTGAATTTTTTTTTTCATCGTCCTGGAGCGGGACTCGAACCCGCGTCTCCCAGAAAATCCTGTGATGGTTAAATTCAAATTGATCGGAAACTTGAAACTAGGACGTTCTTGGTGGTGTAGTGGTTAGCATACCTAGGCGTTTTCTGGGAGACGCGGGTTCGAGTCCCGCTCCAGGACGATGAAAATTTTCAAGTTTTCAAATATTATCTGACTTACCATCCTTGTCACATTTACGCCAAAAATCGGATTGTCATCTTCAAAATTTGTATTATATGGCGTAATCCCGTATTTCTTTCATGATAATTTATTAAACTTAAACAAAACTTATTTCTGGGTTAAAGCTTTTGCAAAATGACAAGTAACTAACTGAAATGCTGCAGTGAGATATTCCTGGAAATGTCATAACCCCACACATCTTGTGAAAAATACGGCACTTAAATATCTCTTTACGAATGTATTGTGTTCTCCTAAAAGTGCCTCAAGGTTTCATGTTACTATACACAATGTTCGCAAAAAGCCGTATAATACTTTATCGAACTTTAACGTCGCATCTTAAACATGTTGATATCATGAAGCACCTATTCCCGACTCCTTTTTACAGTTTTCTTATACCATACGTTTCTTAAAAGCGTAGAATAAAGTGAATTTACCGTTTTTATTTATCAAGGATTTCTCTATCACCTTTCTCGCAGCAGAAAAATAAAAATATAGCGTTAACAGAAAGAGATACGATTATGCCAACTCTCAATAGTCGTTAAACTCAACCCCAGTATCATTAACAGCATAAAAAAAAGCGTCGATCTGCTTCTACGAACCCTTCGTTTTTCGAATCCTTCGAAGTTACTTTCCGATAAAGGCACTAAAATGGAGATATCTAGGGCCTAGAAGTTCATTTATCTTCTTTACGTCACAATCTGAAGATCTGCTTATACACATTACCTTCAATCGTCTATACATTCTGAGTTCACTGTTCTAGACTCGTCGGATATAAACATAGAAGGAAATGCTGAATTGCATATAAAACAACGACATTTCGAAACCCATTTTGGCAAGTTTTTATTTCTAGGCTTTTAGGAGTTTTTATTTGTAATGTTTCCCATTGTAAAAATCAAAACACTTTACTGACCGCATTCATTTCGTCACTCAAATATATCCACCCGTTCTAGTAGCCTATCATCGAATTTCTGCAAAACTCATAAGAAAACTATTATTTCACTTTGCAATGTAAAAAGTAATTTCGAATCGCATAACTGTGTTGTGATGATGAGTTCGAAAAATAATTTATTCACAGGGAATAGCTCATAAATCGTCACTTGTAGAACTCGTATCTATGTTTATTAAATCATTTACATAGCCGTCCAGGTATCCCCTCTTTGCAGATGAAATGTTCAAATGGCTCTTTGTAGATGAAATGTTCATTATACCAATCTAAGTTTAGAAACAAGATATGCTTTTTTGTAAAAAGTGTGAGAGAAAATTTTGAGGTCACTTTTGCTATATTTCCAAGTACGTTTACTACGTAAGTTTTCTACACAGCCATACTTTGTCATGCTTAAATTAGAATTCACCATTTCTTCTTTGTACGTGAAAAAAACACTGATTTTAACAAAGTGAAACTCATGCGTGGAAAGCCGTGTGACATCAAGTGCTCTATTTCAGAGGAATTTAATCTGAGATCACAACACCGAGATAGCGGACCGCTCTTACCACCAGTCCACGTTCTTAGGACCTTAGACAAAACAATGTCAACATGATAATTACAAAAAGTTAATGTTATCAGTGTTGGTACACTGTAAAAAACAAACGCTGTGATTCTCTTTTGTGTATCTTTTCTTTGTATATATTCTCTAGATTGTATACCAGCGCAGTACGAGTTGTGTCCAGCAGCGGTTCGTACTAGGGTCGGTGAAATGGGTGATCTGTCAGACTTCCAAACAGGACAAACGGAGGAGCTCATTTAGCAGGAGCGTCTGTAACCATAAAAGTAAAATGGTTTGGTGTTTGAAGAGCAACAGTCTCAACCGAGATTGAATGAGAGGGACTGTCAAACACTAACAATGATTAACACACAACTATTGCAGAAAACGTGACAGCAGAAATCAATTTCCACCAGGAAGACCCTGTTTCCACAAAAACAGTCCACAAAGTACTAACAAGGATTGTGTCCAAACAACACAGAACTACTGCAGAAAAAGTGACAGCAGAACTCAATTTCCACCTGGAAGACCCTGTTTCCACCAAAACAGTCCTCAAAGAACAAACAACGATTGCGTCGAAACAACACAGAACTACTGCAGAAAAAGTGACAGAACTCAATTTTCACCTGGAAGACCCTGTTTCCACAAAAACAGTCCACAAAGAACTTACAAAGATTGTGTCCAAACAACACAGAACTACTGCAGAAAAAGTGACAGCAGAACTTAATTTCCACCTGGAAGACCCTGTTTCCACAAAAACAGTCCTCAAAGAACAAACAAGGATTGTGTCGAAACAACACAGAACTACTGCAGAAAAAGTGACAGAACTCAATTTCCACCTGGAAGACCCTGTTTCCACAAAAACAGTCCACAAAGGGCTAACAAGGATTGTGTCCAAACAACACACAACTACTGCAGAAAACGTGACAGCAGAACTCAATTTCCACCTCGAAGATCCTGTTTCCACAAAAACAGTCCACAAAGTACTAACAAGGATTGTGTCCAAACAACACAGAAATACTCGTGTCCAAACAACACAGAACTACTCGTGTCCAAACAACACAGAACTACTGCAGAAAAAGTGACAGCGGAACTCAATTTTCATCTGGAAGACATTGTTTCCACAAAAACAGTCCACAAAGAACTAACAAAGATTGTGTCTGAACAACACAGAACTACTGCAGAAAAAGTGACAACAGAACTTAATTTCCACCTGGAACACCCTGTTTCCACAAAAACAATCTGCAGACAACCTAGGAAAGCCAACATCTCTGGAAGAGCTGCAATTGCTAAACTTTTGATCACAGAAACCAACGCTACAGTGCGAAAAGGTGATTTTTTTTTGGAGGTTTAACGACCACCGTGAGCAACTCAATGGGCTATGAGCAGTCGCCCGTCCCTAATTTAGGGTCACTGGTTCCAGGGAAGGGAGAGAGCCAGTGCCGTAAGACAAACACAACACCCATGCCTGACCGGGATTCGAACCCGGACCCCTTACGGACGAATGATCAGAGGTCAGCGCCTTAGACCACTGCGCCACCGGGGCGGCGAAAAGGTGATGCCAAGAGCATTAAACCTAGGCAACTGATTGCAGGAAACGTGTGATATGGTCCCATGATGTATTATTTCCAACAGTAGGTCGGGTTTATGTATGGAGAACATCCAAGGAAGCGTACATTTTGGGATAGCTAATTCCAACTGTCAAACTTGGGGAAGGATCTGTGGTGATTTGGAAAGCCATATGTTGGCATTTGTATGGGCCCCATCATTACCCTACATGGTCGAGTTACTGCCAGCGAGTAACTGGATATTCTA
Organism: Macrothele yani; assembly: GCA_039090855.1. NCBI lineage: Eukaryota > Metazoa > Arthropoda > Arachnida > Araneae > Macrothelidae > Macrothele > Macrothele yani. The sequence goes on along the minus strand of CM077026.1, from coordinate 127,330,071 downwards.
TATGATCAGATGCACCGTATGGCCCAAATATTATTTCTCCATAATGGTGCCATTTTTTAAAGATGATAATGCGCCCATACATGCAGCCAGAACAGTTCAGTCTTTGTTTGAGGAACACCAATATGAACTTAAACATTTGTCCTGGCCAGCTCAATCACCGGACTTGAATGTCATCGAGCTACTATGGGCATTTTGGAAAGCACAGTGAGTAGCAGATTTCCTCCTCCAATACATCTGAAGCAATTGGCTGATGTTCTGATACACGAATGGTACAGCATCCACTGGAGACTATTCAAAAGCTATGTGAATTTACTCCAAGAAGGTTACAAACTGTATAAAAGGCAAATAGTGGTCTGACACCTTATTACAGAGACTATCGCTGTTTCTCATATGTTCACATTATTTTGTCCAACCCCTGTAAAAGAAATCGGAATGTATTAACAATATCCCATGAACTGACTCCCATTTAATGGAGTAACCTTCTCATGTGTGGGACGAAACTGTTTAGTAAACCTTATCAGAATGACCCCCGATTCAACAACCGTTTGGTAGAGAGTGCAACGACAGAGGAGATTTAGACTTGACTAGCTATGCTTCTTACAGACTTTTCAGGTGAGTAGCGGAAACGAAGAGAAATTAGGTGAAACCTAGGGGCATACGGATACGAAATTGGGTAGACAGAAATCTGAATGCCTAGTTTCTAGTTTTCGTTTGTCAAGGGACTAACGTCACAGTACACTCCAGCATTGGGGATATAGAGAAAATAGTAGGAATAGACACAATTATTTTAACAGGGAGGCGGGTAGTACCCCGAGTCAAACGAATTAACGTGCTCATCCAGCGCACGGCGGATGTTTTGGGGTTCATTATATCTATCTGTCCTTCCTCCGATCGATACTGAGACCTTCCCCTTGCCAGGCAGATGTGTTAATCATCAGGACATACGATACCCTACAAACCACCGCTTACTGTTCCTCTGACAGAGTCTCTGACATTCGTCTGAGTTGGACTCCAAATGAGACTCAGATGCCCGTTCCCTGTAACTACGGCGTCCAAATGGACAATCCCCATTGGAGCCTCGTACCTCACATAGGTGTGACATTGGTCCTTCCCCCACCCGCAGTCCAAGTGGTAGCACCCTGGAAGGCCTCAGTGTGTAGTGGCTGCTATGTGTGACATTGGTTCTTCCCCATCCGTAGTCCAAGTGGTAGCACCCTGGAAGGCCTCAGTGTGTAGTAGCTGCTATGTGTGACGTCACATATGTGTGACATTGGTTCTTACCCCATCCGTAGTCCAAGTGGTAGCACCCTGGAAGGCCTCAGTGTGTAGCAGGGATAAGCTTAACAGTGACTTTTCGGTAACGTTCCAACCGTGACGTTCCAAAAACGTAATCGTGACAAGTAACGGTGACAAAGTCACTGTTTGTGATAAGAACGAACACCTGTACCTGTATGCTTAAATTAGTCACGTGGCGAAATCACAATCTACATGATCGTTTCATTAATCGTTACTCGCCACTTCGCTTCGCAGTTCTCGTTCTGAGTTCTCAAGAGGATTCGTGTTCGTGCCATTTCCGAGATTTTCACTAATTAGGCACTTGTTTTCTTAATTACTTTTCATAGGCATTTTAGTTAGTTACCATAGGTATTTTAGTTACTTTTCATAGGTAAGTAACGCAGGGACATTAAATATGAAATCTTTTAACTCCCGAAAAGCAAATAGTAGTCAAGCTCGTATATGAAAATTTTTCAAGTGGAAGATTATTATTTACAATTGATTTATTCGGTCTGTAGAGAGATCTAAACACAAAGATTTTTATTAGGGTATATTTTTTGCCAATAATTGCATTTTTCTGAAATTTTATGCTCCAGCCCTAAAATAAAAACCTTGGTGCTCCAGAACTTCATTGAACGGTGATTTGAGTGCAAAATAGCATATATAAATGTCACTTAAAATAAAAAAATAACCACCCCCGTCAGATAAATAGTTTTAAAATTGAGATTACTGAGTGAAAAGCTGAGAAATATCTATATTAAATATCAGTAATTTTGGAGCGGTTAATAAAAGTAGCTTGATTTAAAAGTGAGATTACTAAGTGAAAAAGCTTGGAAATTTCTATATTTAATATCCAGTGATTTTGGAGTGGTTAACGAAAGTAGCTTGATTTGGGAACGCTTGGATTGCAACGTATCTCGTTCCCCGAAAGTAGCATGAATTTGGAACAATTCAGGAACAAAGTGTTATCGTGATTTTGGAACGGTGATTTTTGACGCTGATCACAAACCGTGACAGTTACATTTTAGTAACATTACAAAGTAACCGTGACGTTATTTTGTTTTGTACCCACCTCTAGTTTGTAGTAGCTGCTTGGCTCGTGAAGTTGTGTGTGTGCTCCTCGTCAGGAAAATGGACTCGCTGAATATTGCGCAGCAGTATCCCACCTTTTCTTGTGTGAAACTCGGTGAAAATGCGGCGGTAACGTGCTGAAAACTGCAACAGGCTTTCGGCAATGAAGTAATGTCAAGAGCACAAGCCTTTCTCTGACACAAAATATTTGAAAGGGCAGAACCAATGTCGAAGACGAACACCGGAGTGGACGATTAACAACAACACGGACAAAGGACAACACAGCCCGGGTGACTGAAGTTGTGCGGCGTGATAGGCGATTAACAGTGAGAATGATAGAGGAAGAATTGAAAATGAAACGCGAAAGTGTTCGCCGAATGCTGACTAAAAATCTGGGAATGAGAAACATTTGTGTGAAATTGGTTCCAAAAAATCTGACAGAACAACAGCGAGAAGAACGGCGAAATGCAACACTACCACTTCATCCTACCAGACATGGCTCCCTGCGACTTTTTTTATTCCCAAAACTGAAATCAGTTGTGAAAGGTCGCCATTTTGACACCGCAGCAGGCGTCGAAAAGGCTGTGACGCAGGCCTTGAAGTGTCTCAGCTGATGAGTTCCACAGCTGCTACCTGCAATGGCAGCACCGTTGGAATAAGCAGCAGACGTCCAAAAGACTGTGACGCAAGCCTTGAAGTGTCTCAGCTGATGAGTTCCACAGCTGCTACCTGCAATGGCAGCACCGTTGGAATAAGCAGCAGACGTCCAAAAGGCTGTGACGCAGGCCTTGAAGTGTCTCAGCTGATGAGTTCCACAGCTGCTGCCTGCAATGGCAGCACCGTTGTAATATGTGTGTGCAAGCTCAAGGGAACTACTTTGAAGGTGGTCACATTGTAGGTGATTAAAAGTGTAAGTAAATGTGTTTTTTGACCCAATCTCATTACTTAATTGTCAGACCTTGTAATCATTTTAAAGATGGTCGTGAAGGTGTTGAGAGTGATGAACGATGTGGGAGGCCCGCAACCAGAAAAAGTGAAAATAATGTCGAACTTGTGAGCACAGCTGTGAGGGAAAATTACCGAATCGCTGTTCGTGAGTTTTTTGAAGACTTCAACATTAGTTTCGGTTCAGTTCAATCGATTCTTACGGACGATGTGCCAAAACTGCTCTCAGCTGAGCAAAAAACAGGCTCTTGTTTCAAATGCTAGTGACCTGCTTGAGTGCGTCGAAAACGACGAACCCTTTCTGGAAACTATCATAACGAGTGATGAATCGCAGGTTCATGGGTATGACCCAGAAACCAAAGCCCATTCTTCACAGTGAAAGATTCCAAACTCTCCCAGACCCAAACAAGTTAGTAAAATCACTCAATGCATTGATTATAATACGCTTTTCAACGTACCAGAAATCATTACTCAAGTTATTTCTCAAGTTATGAGAATAATGGATGTGGAACAAATCTCGCTCCTGTATCCTAACTTTTGACTCCATTTCGATGATATTCAACTGAACCTGTTCAGTATACTTCCGGAACAACATACTAAAGTTTTGTCGCCATAGAAGCATTTTTAGTCAAGTTATAAGGATAATGGATGTGGAATAAATCTCGCTTCTGTGTCCTGACCTTTGACCCCATTTCGATTATATTCAACCGAACCGGTTCAGTATACTTCCGGAACAACATACCAAAGTTTTGTCGCAATAGAAGCATTTTTAGCCAAGTTATAAGGATAATGGATGTGGAATAAATCTCGCTTCTGTGTCCTGACCTTTGACCCCATTTCGATTATATTCAACCGAACCGGTTCAGTATACTTCCGGAACAACATACTAAAGTTTTGTCGCAACAGAAGCATTTTTAATCAGGTTATGAGGATAATGGCTAGAGAACAAATCTCGCTCTTGTGTCCTGATCTTTGACCCAATTTCGATGATATTCAACCGAACCAGTTTGGTATACTTCTGGAACAACATACTAAAGTTTTGTCGCAATAAAAGCATTTTTAGTAAAGTTTTTAGGATAATGGCTGCTAAATAAATCTCGCTCCTGTGTCCTGACCTTTGACCCTATTTCGATTATATCAAACAGAACCGGTTCAGTATATTTTCGAAACAACATGATAAAGTTTTGTCGTTACCGAAGCATTTTTACGTAAGTTCTGACGCATAAGAGCGATGGAATGGATCCAGCTCCTATGTCCTGACCTTTGACCCCATTTCGCCCATTTACAACAGGGTTCCTTCCCAGGCTGTCCCCAACCACATACTAAAATTTCATCGAAATCGAACCATTTTTACGTGAGTTACCGTGCGGACAGGCAGACAGGCAGACAGACAGACGGAGAAAGCTGGAGCATATACGCTTCTGCAAACTACCGTTGGAAAGCGTAAATAAACCGTTTCTCGATTCTAGCGATACTTCAAGAGCTATAGTATTTCAAAGTTAAGGTAAGCAGAAAAGTGCTGTTAGGTCGCGTTCCGGACACACTAACAGCAACAGAACCACGAAACTTTGTAGGCATGTAGTTCCATGACTGAATTTTTGCACCTCGTCGCCCTTTTTTTTTAATTTCGATTTGGTTTACGAGAAATTGAATTTCTAAATTTCACAAAATTTTCTATTTCGCGATGGGATCCATTTAAAAAAACGGATACATGGCAAACTATAAATTATAACGCATTGCAATTTTTACAGCCTAAACTTACAACTATCGTCCCTTTTTTACAAAAAAAAAATTAAGAAAAAGTCATTTTCTGATTTTTAAGCATTTTTTAAAGACGCAAGGGAAAGAAACGAACGGCTTGTCTTCATAAGGTCATTATTGCTTAAAATGTTGGGGAAAAAACCAGAACAAAATATATACAAGTACAAAATAAATATAGTAACAAGTAATGGGAGAGAACAAAGTGCTCACCGGCATTTAAAAAAACAAATAAATACAATCTAAAAGGTTTGAAAAAGCGGTCGCTCAGAGGCTGCAGAGTTTAACAGTAGTAAACAAGAAAGTTGACACCGAATTTTCGGGTGTAATAAGCACGTCTTTTGAATGTGTTCTGACGCAAATTAAATTTATCAAAGCTATTCAAAGTCAGTGGAACCGGTATGGAAAACAATAGATCTGACCAAAGAAAGAAGATTTTCAATCGGGTTTTTAATCCTTCAGATATTGCTGTAAACGGAATCGTGAGCTTACGAACTCTTAGAAACAGAGATATCGACAAAAATAAGATGCGACTTTACGTCCCCTGATGGGAAAACCATGCATTATTTTAGGAAGAAAGTATTCTCAAAAGGTTTATCCGTATAAGCGGTATCGGTCGAAGAAAAAAAAATTATTCGAGTTTTCAGGAGCCCAGATTTTGCAACAAATACTTCAGAAGCAGAAATTAACATATATGACCCAAGTTGGCTAAACCATTCTTTACCAAACATTAGAAATTATGTGAAAAATATTTTCCATCAGGTCTTGTATGCGATACAGGAAGAATTTTTCAAATCAGAGCTTTAGGAGCAGAAATAACGCAGAAAATGGAATGACCTTTGTGCCCCCTAGCGGAAAGTGTATGATTTACTTGAAAATTTTGAATTTACAGGAAAAACATTTCGCATCGGAGACACTATCCAACAAAGAAGGAAATTTTCAAATCGTACTCTTAGAAGTAAAGATATTGACAAAAATAAGATATACGTCTACGCCCCTTGGTGCAGAAACCATGCATTTTTTTCAAGAAGAAACTTTTCCTAAAAGGTTTGTCGACATGAGTAGTATCGGTCAACAAACGATGTTTTTCTCAAACGAGAATTTACAAGCTCATATTTTGCTGCAAATGCAACAGAAGCGGAAATTACGATTTACGCCCCCTGGTGGCCAAACTACTGTTTTACAAAAATTAGAAATTATGTGCAAACGACTTCCCACCAGGAGCTGTATCCGGTGCAGAAAGAATTTTTCAAATCGGAGATTTAGAAGCAGAGATATAGGGGGAAACGCAATTTACCGCTACGCCCCCTAGCGGAAAGTCTATGAATTACTTGAAAATTTTGAAATTATATGAAAAACATGTCACACGGAAAACACTATCCAACAAAGAAGGAATTTTTCAAATCGGACTCATAGAAGTAGAGATTTGACAAAAATAAGATGTACGTCTACGCTCCCTGGCGTAGAAACCATGCACTATTTTAAGAAGAAAATTTTTCTAAAAGGTTTGTCGACATGACTGGTGTCGGTAAACAAACGACGTTTTTTCAATCGAGAATTCAGAAGCTCATATTTTGCTGCAAATACAACAGAAGCGGAAATTAAGGTTTACGCCCCCTGGTAGCCAAACTTTTTTTTTCCAAAAATTAGAAATTATGTGCAAACGATTTCCCATCAGATTCTGCATCCGGTGCAGAAAGAGTTTTTCAAACCGGAGATTTAGAAGCAGAGATATAGGGGGAAACGCAATTTACCGCTACGCCCCCTAGCGGAAAGTCTATGAATTACTTGAAAATTTTGAAATTATATGAAAAACATGTCACACGGAAAACACTATCCAACAAAGAAGGAATTTTTTTAAATCGGACTCCTGGAAGTAGAGATATTGACAAAAATAAGATGTACAGAAACTGTGGAATATTTTAAGAAGAAAATATTCCGCAAAGGTTTATCGAAGTGAGTGGCATCAGTCCACGAAAGAATTTTTTAATCGATCTCTTAGAAGCTACGATTTTATGGCAAATACATCAGAAGCAAAAATTAACACTTACGCTCCCTGGTGGCCAAAGTATTCTTTACCAAAAATTTGAAATTATATGCAAAAGATTTTTCATCAGGAGATGTATCCGCTGAAGAAATTGTTTTTCAAATCGGAGTTTTAGAAGAAGAGTTATCGGGGAAAACGTAATTTATTTTTACGCCCCCTAGCGGAAAATCTAAGCGTAATTTGAAAAAGTAACTATATCTAAAATACTCTTCGACATAAATGGAATCGAAAGATATTTTTCTTTTCAATCAGATGTTTAGAAGCAAATATGTGGAATAAAACGTATTTTTGAATTCGACATCATCTGCATTTACGCCCTCTACCGGCGAAATTGTACATCGTGAAAACAAAAACAAAATGAAGGATCATCATTTGCATATTTCAAGCTTCCCAATGCAAAAAGAATTTTTCAAATCGGACTAATAGTTGCTGAGATATCGTGGGTACAGACGGACGAACGGACGGACATACCGATAACAGAAGCACGATCTTTTACAAAAGACGTGCTAAAAAAGCACTACAGATCAGCAGTAATCTCAAGATGATGCTGACAGGGTATTTTTTTTTCTTTTCAATCATGAGGAAATTGTGCATCATAAATACTCTCCCTCAGGCCAGACAATAATAAAGGAGTACTACTGTCATGTCTTGCGGTATTTGAATGACGCAGGTCGTCGCAAAACACAAGCATTGCATGACTGTCTCGAGTGGCAGCTTCATCATGGCAACGTGTTTGCACATGCATCGCAACTTGTGCAGTAGTTTCTTGCTAAGCACCACTTTGCACAGGTCCGACAGCCACCCTATTGGCCAGATCTCGCTCCATGCGACTTCTTTGCATAAGAGTGGCGAGTGGCAGCTTCATCATGACAACATGTTCGCCCATGCATCTCAACTTGTGCAGCAGTTGCTTGCTAACCATCGCATTGCACATGTCTGACAGCCGCCCTCTTTGCCAGATCTCGTTCCCCGCGACTTCTTTCCCTTCCCCAAAATCAAATGTCACTTGAAAGGAAAAATATTTAAATATATTGAGGAGAAACAACAGAGAATGCGACGAAGAAGCTGTTCCCTATTTCAGAAGATGGCTTCAAAAAATGCTTCGTGCAGTAGAAACAGCGCTGGGATAAGTGTGTACTTCGAAGGCAATTAATTTTAAAATCTGGAAGTCTTGTACTTTTCTTAATAAATCCAGTCTAGTTACTTTTTTTTTATTCTCATCCAACGCTCGTGTCATGCTTTTAAATCATTTAACTTGGCTGGTAATTTATTCGTTCACGCCAGTATTGAGGAGTCAATGGTTGACGTCTATGAAGATTCTATACATCATCCAATTATGTTTTAGAGCTTGTCGTTTTACTTTTAATTTAGTTTTGTGATTTAACGAAGACTACAAACAACTCAACGGGCTATAAACAATCGCCGGTCCCTACTTAGGGCCACTGGTTCTAGGAAGAGAGCGAGATAATGCCGTAAAACAAGCTGACTCGAACCCGGGCCCACTGTAACGAAGGATCAGATGACAATTCTGAGGCCACTTATGATCATTGTTTTCGGTACTGCGGAACATCTTTCATAAAACGATGCTAAGCTCCACCACAGAAGCAATGTTTGCTGGCTTGCAGGATATGAAAAAAATTCTACTGCATATCACTAAAAAGCTGCTAGAAAGATGTGCTAAGTACGTTCATTGTACCATGTCAGAAAGTAATGACACAACTTTGTCAGAATGAAAGCACAAAAATAAAAAAAATTAAAATTTATAGAATGCACTGCAGTATATCATCGCCGTTCCGGTGACGCAGTGGTCTAAGCGATGGCCTGTGATCATTCGTCCGAACGGGGTCCGGGTTCGAATCCCGGTGAGGCTCGGATGTTCTGTTTGTCTTACGGCACTAGCTCTCCCCCTTCCCTGGAACCAGTGGCCCTAAATTAGGGACGGGCGAAGGCTTATAGCTCATTGAGTTGCTCACGGTGGTCGTTAAACCTCCAATAAAAAAAATATATATATATATATATACACTGGCGGAAAGTGAAAAAAGAACATCAAGAAGGAATTGGCGGACGATCATGAAATTTACATATGTTAATGGGGTCGAGTTTACGTAGGTGTGATGTTAAATCCGGGACCAACCAGTGAGCGCTTACGCCACAGCATGGTATATTATGCAAATTATCGTCGGTGGTATTTAAGGAGTACGGCGAAGTGAATGTAATCAGTCGTCGGCGTACGGACACGTGCGAAGACCCTGAAGAAGTTGCAATGCCTGGACATAAAAGACGTGTACGATTTCAGCAGTTATCGGACTTTGAGCGAGGTCTTCTAGTCGGACTCCGCGAGGCCGGGTGGTCGTATCGTCGTATTGCTGAGCGAATTGGACGGGAAGTATCAGTGGGGGTACGATGGTGGCGTAGATGATCCGAGGAACATTCCCACACGAGAAGACGTGGAACCGGGAGTCACAGACGGACTAATGAGCGGACCAATCGACGCATACGAAGAGCGAAGTTGTCAAGCAGAACATCCACTGCGACGCAAATCCGAGCTGCCGTTGCACCTGAGGTGATTGTGCGAACAATCCGCAATCGTCTACTGGATGCAAGACTACGTACACGTGTGCCTCTGGCATGTGTACCTCTGACTCCAGCCCACCATCAGGAACGGCTGCAGTGGTGTCGGCAACGTCTGCACTGGAGAACGCAATGGCGATCTGTCGTGTTCAGCGATGAAAGCAGATTCTGCTTGGGAGTCTCCGAAGGCCGTATGCGTGTTCGCAGACACACAGGGGAGCGTCTCCACACTTCTTGCATCCGTCAGCGACACACAGGGCCTACACCTGGTCTCCTGGTGTGGGGAGCGATCAGCTATCACTCCCGTACACAACTAGTGTTTGTACCGGGTACGTTAAACAGCACCTCCTACAACAACAACATGATTCAGCCCGTTGTTGTTCCATTTGTAAGGTCGGTCCATCGTGTTGTTTTCCAGCAAGAAAACGCACGCCCACACACGGCACGTGCAACGCAACATGCACTTCAGGGTGTGAGACAACTTCCATGGCCTGCACGTTCACCGGATTTGTCCCCTAGTGAGCACGTGTGGAATTTTATGGGACAACGACTTATCCGGTCTCCACTGCCAGCCACGACCATCCTCGACTTGCGCGTCCAGGTTGAAGTTACTTGGAACTCAATACCCCAAACTTACATCCAACATCTGTACGACAGACTCCATGCCAGAATTGCACAGTGTGACGCAGTTCATGGCGGTTCAACCTCGTACTAACCATGTTACATGGAAATGTTATTTTTCAGTTTACCAGCAAATACAGCTGTATTTTGCCATAATGTTTTGATCACGTTATCCTCTGTATTCCGTTATTATGCTGTATAAATTTCGTTGGAATCAGACGTCTTCTTCTTGATGTTTGTTTTCACTTTCCGCCAGTGTATATCATCTCACTGAGAAATTTTAAAGTTCATTAATGTGCAATTTACAGCAAAAACTACTGGAAAAAGTCAGAATCGGGAAATTAAGTTTCCAGTTTTCCCTGAAACGCGAACACACCCCAAATTTGGGTCATTGTCTTATATCTTGAAAGAACGGATATTTAGCCACCGGAAATGAAAAAACAAAAATGGCTTGGGCATTAAAGAGAGGAAAGACGATATAAACAGAAAGAATGAGCCAAGAATTTATCCTTCTTTGGGTAAAGAAAAAAAAAGGGGGACCTAAATATTTATTTTCCACGAAATGGAATTAAAACTGCTAATTAGGCTAACTGTAAATATAACGATCACGCTTGAAAGGGATTATCTCTCCTGGTTAATAAGTTGTAAAGAAACCAGCACGAAATGTATGTAGTTTCTATTCCGTATCACACAAAATAAGACAATTTATTAATGCATGGAATACGTTTTGTCAACTCATTTCCCATTCGTTTGTTGCAGATGATAAGATCAATTAAACAGCCGCTATGTTTTGTGTGTGTATATTTGTAGATAAGAAAGTAAGTTATCCGGAGAATAATAATGACTTCCAGTGGTCTTTTAAGTAAGTTGTTTCATTTTAGGAAAAAAAAACCTAATTGGTTTATTAGCTGCCGGCTACTTGTGTGAAATATGTGTTTCATAATGGCGGCCACACCCTGTAAATGAAAGGGTTTTAGGCCCGTGACTCAACTTCGAAACTGCATGGTCAACGAAGCACGGCGAAAACCGATGGTGACAGGGCGGATGACTCAAAAGTGAGTTTACAGTTTGAAGAGTTCAGTGAGCTCAATGGACGCGAACATTTTCACACAGACACACACATAAGAGAAGTAAAAAAGAAAATGCCTTGCCTGTCTGCCATTGAAACTTTTCCCGTTTTGTGGCGTTTGAATAACCGTACAAAAGAATCGTTTCTTCCGTTGTTCCTTTCAAGGTAAAAAAGTCTGAGTGGACAAAAATTCTGTTCTAGTAATACTTGAATAAACAAAACTACCTGTTCCGTAAAAGTGACAAATGCTTGTTTCCGTAAATGTTGCTGTTGATTATCCACATTCACACAAGGTGATTCTCCTGCCCAGTATCTAAACTGCTCTTGTTGTGTTTCATAGAACATGGAAAACACGTTGCACAATTTGAGTAAATGAAATAATCAGGAGTGCAACTTTTGGTTTATGAAACTAGTTCAGTTTACGCTTATTTAAATATAGTAATGGGGAAATCGTAAAGAAGAATATTTTCATTTTATTCTGTTTTTCAAAAGAAATAAAATTTTAATTTAGTTAAGCAGCTGAAAATATTTTAAACTCTTATAGAGCGTTACTTCAATAGTTGAAAAAAAAATTACGGTTCAACAAAAAATGAAATTAGTTCAACTACAAATATTCACAATACAATAAAAAGAAGTAACTTTCAATTTTGTTTTTCACAAAAATATTTTTTTTTCTTGAAATGTGAATAGTTTTTACCTCGAGGTACAACAGACACAGCGAATCATTCTGAACTTTAGTCAAATGTAGCTCGTTGAGTAGCAGTTTGAATTTTATATTTGAAGTTTTCCTTTATTTCCCGCCAGGTCAAACGAAATGAAATTGCAATGTAGAGATTGGTGCGTTTATCAAGCAAGAGCTGGACGTGACCAAACAAATACACGTGGAGCTTTTCAAAGAATAAAAGCATGGTATAAGGTTTATTCTTACAACAGCTCTTGAAGTAAACAGTTCACTTTCCACCCCCGTTGCCGAGTATCCAGGGATGGGGGAGGGGGAAGGATAGCAGGGCCGCTGCCCTATAGTAGAAGTCGGTTGCGGTAGGCACCGGCATTGTAGGTGCCTTTGCAACCGACTTCTACTATAGGTTTTTCCCACCCCCGAGGAGCCGATGCCACCAAATAGCTTTAGACACTTAAAAAGAAAAAAAAGACATATGCCAAGTACAGCACTCAGTATTCCATTGAGTAGACTATGCAACTCAAAATGCTTTTTTTGTTGTTGTTGTTTTTGTTTGTTTAATGGTGAGGGAAACAGATTTTTACCGAAATGAAATTCTTCTTTGGGGGGAGGGGGAAGGGTGTTTAACGACGAACGTGAGCTACTCGATGGACTATAAGTAGTCGCTCGTACCTAATTTAGGGTCACTGGTTCCAGGGAAGAGAAACACCCAGTGCCGTAAAGGACTGAAACCATTACCTGGCCAGCCGTTCTTTCAAACTCCACAGGGATTCATGGATCTCACTCGTCACGTTTGCTTCGGTAAACAATGCGGCAATATTCGCGATTCGTGGAGCCACGACAAACACATCCATACCTCACGGGATTCAAACCCAGATCCATCTCGGAGGAACGGCCTGAAGCCAGCGCTTGTACAACTGCGCCACCGGGGCGGCAAATGAATTTTGATCCCAGTCTTTCGCCATTACAGTTTCTAATCCACTGCAGTTCCCACAGGGTTTTTCTCGGGTAAATCCGGTATATTATCTTCGATAATCAAATGAAATTAACAGTCCCCAAGCATTCATTTTGCATCTCTCGGGAATTAGTTTCTGATTATTTTCAACAGATTTGCATTCCTAGATTACGACTGAACCTCAGACCCACCTATCAAATCAATCAAAACAAAATTACCGTACTTTTTTTTAATTTATACCTGTAAAAAAGTGGCACTTCGAAGATATATTATCATCGAACGCAGAGAAATCGTGGCAATTGGTTCCACGCTGTCTTCACGTAGTGACGCTGTACTAATCACATCTCCCTCACGTAGCGAAGCTATTAATTGAAAGTCCGCACGTGACTGCGTCTCTGTGTCATCGTCACGAAGCGATGCTCTCGTTATCTTAATGTCAGAAGATGATGCAAATATTTATGGTCATCCTATCGAAAACAACGCAGCGAGCAATCACACAGGTAGGATAACTTACGGCACTAATTCTGCAGCACCTACTAATGTGTAGAGATAAGAAATAAAGCAAGAATAAAGGCAGATGACACCGTATTCTCCATTGCAATAAGCACGCCTTTCAAATCCTTTCCGACACGGAACAAAGCTGTTTAAAAAAAGAAAAGCCTCAGCAAATAATAGAATACATTCAATACCCCTAGCAGGTAAACTGTACCTTATTTAAAATACAAAATGTTAGCAGTGTTCTCCGTAGTGAATGAACCAGTTACAAAAAAATTCAGCCGGATTTCTACAATAGGTAAGACATTCACAAACAGAAACATAAAAAAAATTGTACAAATGAAAATTTAGCAATTGATGAAAAAAAAAAAAAAATACAGGTAAGCTCTGATTGAGTCTTCAGTTTAGATCGTATAGGAGTACGACTTGAAGATCGGAGAGTTGAAATGAGCTAGTCGAGTATGGATTCAAAGCGTTTATTTAATTTGTTATAGCCAAAGCAGGTCACTGATATGAAAAGTAGCTTACATCATTTTTTTCAAATAATGCTGGATACATTGTAAACACACAGCAGATCGATGCATGAATTACCCAACGTGGCGCTCTGTCTTCTTGGGCTTCTTATATGCCTCATCACTTGCTCTTGCCTCTCGTTTTGATTTTCGCCACTTTTGCTTGCGTTTTTTCTGCGTATTCCGCGGCATTGTCGAAAATGTTAACCCGTTCACACGAAAACAATTTTTTGAAATTTTAGTTTAAACCACTGCGATATGTTTTTTACATAATTAAATAGATCTCGTCAAGAGCTTTAAAACGATGCCACGCACAGTCGTTTTGCAATCAGGGTTGTCCAGATAAACCGTGGTACTGTCAGACATGTTCACCGGTTCACAAGAAAGCAATTTTTAAAATGTTCAGCTCAAACCATTGAGAAATGTTCTTTGTATAGTTGAATACATATCGACGAGAGCTTTACAACGATACCTTGCACAGTCGTGTTGAGCTCACCGTTGCCGAGATCCACTGAGTCAAACGCGGCGGCACACGCAGAAATATTGCCCCGCGCACAGAGAGCGAGGTGAGCGTCGCGCGCACGATGTATTGCGCAGTACGCGAATTGGACTCCATGCTGTTTACGAGTATGCTAACGCGATTAGTGTGTGGCACGTATTTTTAATGCTATAATAATTTCGATTGGGACCTATTTTTGTCATAGGCAGTCGCTGAGTTCGAGATCTACATCAAAACCTAGAGGTAACCGATACCTACACTTACTTAGACAACAGACATCAATCAAGGCCCACATGATGAGCGTATTAATCGGCGTACAAAACTTGATTGGCTAGCGTTTGGAAGAAACAGTATTATTTTAAAGAGAAATTACCCATTATGTCTTAAAAGAAAAATGTTAGTTAATCCATTCTTCCAATTCTTACGTATGGAGCAAAGACATGAACCTCAACTAAAGAAAAATATACATTGGCTGCAGACAACTGAAAGAAGCATGGAGAAGTGCATGCTTGGCGTAACCAGTAAAGATTATAATAGGCACTCGTTGATCGGGAAAACGACGAGAGCTGAAGGCATCATGATCAAAGTTAAATCCCTGAAATGGCAATGGGCTGGACATTTGCTAAAACAAGGGACCACCGATGGACAACTGAAATGTTAGACTGGATAAAAAGGTAAAGAAAAAGACCCAGATAAAATGAGAGAGATAGAGAGAGAGAGAGAGAGAGACCACTGGAAGATGGATTGATGTAAATCGAACACAAATCGGAATGGCATGGCGAAGACTTGCACAAGACAGGCATTTGTGGAAGAAACTTGGAGAGACTATCCAGCGGAGAATTGATATTGATTGACAATGATGATGATGATGAAAAAGGAAAAAATACTTTGCGAGTATTGAAATTCGAGACGATGAGTGAAGATGATGAATCGTCTAGCTCTCGGTGCAAAAATCAATATCCTCACAAGAGAGTATTGTCGCAATTAAGTGCAAAAGAAGTGTTGTTTTTTAACTTTGTCATGTGATCAGCGCACATGACTGTCAACTTGTAATGTATACCTTTCATACGTAGCTGAAAAACGATGCAATCCAGCTCATACACACACAAACTTGTGTGGGTGTCAACAAATATTGTCGCACCAAGCGTCACGAACGCTAAAGCCACCCTTAGTTATTGAATACTTGCAATGTATATCTTTTATACGTGGCTGAAAAACGATACAATCCAGCTGATACTCACACAAACTTGTGTGGGCGTTAACAATTATTGTCGCACCGGGCGTCACGAACAATAAAGCTGCGCTTATTATTGAATACTTGTAATGTATATCTTTCATACGTGGCAGAAAAATGATACAATCCAGCTCAGACACACACAAACTTGTGTGAACGCCGATAATTATTGTCGCACTGGTTGTCACGAACGCTAAAGCCACCCTTAGTTATTGAATACGTTCAATATAGCAAGGTATGGTCTATTGTGTCCGTTAAGTCTGTGAATACTTTATTTTCCAAGTTAATTTTATGTGTCAACCCTTCTAAATGCAAGGATCATCCATTTATTGTGGGATATCGTTAGGAAATACGTGAATACCGATGTTCTTTTATCCTCTAAGAAAGTTAGGAAATAGCTAGAGGTTGGAACTAAGGAGTAAAATGCATTTTGCATATTTTGGTTGTAGTGATATGGCTTATGCAAACGTGCAGAAAAAGCAAAAGCCTTTTTTTATACTAGGAACTTGTACCATTTAAAATTTCAAAACAGTAGAAATTCAGTGAAATTTAAATTTGTTTTCTTGCGACAATAATTTAGCTACAGTATACTTTTCATTGGCTGGGGAAACATCCTTTACCAAAACTTAATGCAATTCAAGCAATGGTGCTACGAAATATTTTCTCTTCTTTTCAGTTGTGAAATTGATTTACTTTTGAGCTTAGAGCACAGTTAGTATTAGATACTCTAAATATGCAGAAGGCAATCTTGCACTTCAAATGTAGTTGTTTACAAGTGCACGTTGTACTATAGATTCATATGTTTAAGGAATCAGTTGTTTTGCTGAAGATATGTGTGCATGCATAAAATTTAGACGCCAAAAAATATTGCTATTCTATATTTAACATTAAGCTCATGAAGACAGAGGTTTCCGTTATGTACTTGTCAATCTGTCTGCTAACATAGTCATTGCAAATCAGTTCTAAGGATACAGCGCTAATAAAAACTAAATGATTTCAATGTATGTTCGCTGAATGACTGGCTTAGGAGCTGTGAAGTTGATTTTCGTCAGACTATCTCTCAGTAGATATGCTTGTTAACTTTACATTCGTCTTCGATATTACTATGCGATAACCGATGTTATATTTTCGAAGTCTGGTGTTATTCGAGCTTGAGTGAAAAGTATGTTGAAAGGGGTTTTCATTATAGTTGAAGTGACTTCTGATGTAGTACTTAAAAGGTTAACTGTAAGTATAATAGCTCTCTCTCTCTCTCTCTCTCTCTCTATCTCTCTCTTTCATTCTCTCTCTCTCTCGATTTCTTGAAGTGGTATTGCTGCGTTCAGTTAAGAACATTAATTGTTAGGCTATCCAGGGTTTCAATTAAAACGAAGTTACGTTCGTAAAACCTAAGAACATGACACCCTTTCTTTTGACTAGAGTATTTTAATTAAAAACGGGAGGCCCCTTGTACACACTCACTTGACTCAAACGAAAACCTTAAAAAAGTGCGATAAAAATTCAAAATGCAGTGTCATTGTCCTGCAACTGGCAATATTGTTACTAACGACTAAAAATCTTCTTTATTGGTGGCAGCACGGTATTGAAAAGCTTAGTGACGTCACAATAACAGTGTAAAAATGGCTGCCCCACTTGAGACATGTACCAAAGAGGAGCAAAGTTCTGTCATCCGTTTTTTTTTTATTTCTGAGTAGTGAAAGCGTGAAATCCATTGAAATTCAACATCGAATCACGATGCAGCATTTTAATGCATGTCTGTCACTCCAACAAGTGTACAAATGGACTAGAAAATTCGGAAGCTGCGGGATTTCTGTGATAGATTCTCCTCGACCGGGTTAGGCACACAGAGCAGTGACCCCATAGTCCGTTACAGCAGTTGAAGGCATTGTGATGGGAAATTGCTGAGTGACGGTGGATGAAATAGCCGCACTTTTGAACATGTCATGGTTCAGCGCACCACATCATCCATGATGTGCTTCCAGTTCAACAAAGTGTCTGCAAGGTGGGTGACGCCCCAGCTGACTCCAGAATTGAAACAACGACGTGTTGATGCCTGTCAAGAAGTTTTGAGGCGCTTTGAAACAGAAGGGGATGGCTTCCTACGGATAATTGATACTGGAGACGAAACCTGGGTTCACCTTCATCAACCAATAACCGACAGAGCGAGCAAGGAAAGGCGCCATTCCTCCTCACCAAAGCTGAAGAAGTTCCGCAAGCAGCCAACTGCAAGATAGGTTATGCTGACTCTCTTTTGGGATGAACAAGGCGTAATTTTTGAGAACTATATACCCAGGGGGAACACTCTAACCAATGACACATATGCATATCTTATCAGAAATCGTGTTCCATCTGCCATAAAATCCAATCGACGAGAACTTCTGAGTACTGGTGTCTTGTTGCACATGACAACGCTCGGCCACAAACTGCCCGTGCAACAGTTGAAACATACAAGATCTGCACTTCGAGTGCTTTCCACATCCGCCGTATTCGCTAGATCTTGTCCCCAGGTGATTACCTCATCTTTGGACCACTCAAAGATGCGATGGAAGAAAAAACTTTCAGGTCTGATGAAGAGATGCAGCAGGCGGTGTATGAGTGGCTATACACACGTGACCGAAATATATATTTTTTTTACAGGAATCAATGCACTCTGTAAACGCTGGGCTTGTATTGCACAAAATGAAGATTACATTGAAAAATGATACAACAGGTGTGTACCCCTTTTGTTCAATAAATTGTGAGAAAAAATTATGTTTAAGGTTTTCAATTGACTCTCCCTTGTATATGCATATTTTTAGTCGTTAAACAGCAAAACATAGAAAAAAAAACAGAATTAAGGACGATGAATCCCTCAAGAATTCTTCTGAAAAACAACCAGTTAATCCCCCCGAAGAGAGTGGAAGGAAAGGAAAATAAAACTGGAGCATCATACCTGTCGTTGTGATTTCCGATGATTTTAATTTAGGCCCTCAGATCCATTAATGTCTTTTTATTTTAATAACTAGCTGGTGTGTTCTCATTCATCAAATCAAAAAGTTTAATTTTTTTAAAGGAAAGAGGAAGAAGAAGAATTAAAAAGGGACTTCTCACCGAGTTTTACGATATTCCTTAGTGATACCACAGTGTTCGGGAGTTATATATTCAAGTGATAAAGCGGCCTCCCCGTTTTTGAGGTATTTAAAGTATTAGAAAGTCGTAATACCTGTCTTCCGGTTTCGGAGGACGCATTGGCAAGGAAAAAGAAATGACAAAAGAACGCTGAGCTTCACTACCTCAGATTATTAAAATCAGTCACACAAGCGGCTTTGTGGCATTTAATGATTGAATGCTAACGGTCAACTTGTTTCAAACCTCGTGCGTATATTTCGTCATGTCTTGACCCAAAAGGAAGTCGGTATTTCCGAACAGCTAAGATAGAGCGGATGTTTGGAAATCGAGAAAATGACACTATCAGGGTTATCAACTTTTAAACTTCCTGTGTGAATGAAGGAATGTGTTAGAAAATATTTCCCCCTGCTTCGTTTCAAATTATGTTCGTTACCTAGACGCCTTGCTCGGGTGCACTTAATCTCACAAATAACAAAATCCCAACAGAGAATTCTTGGAAAACATGAGCTTATACACATGTTTATAAAATTTCTTTTTGGATTCGATTGTTACCGTACGGGTTAAGCACACAAAATACGGGGTGGAAGTTTGTTTTCAAAGTCTTACAAGGGAAGCGTCTTTTTTATCCAACTTGGATTTTAACCAAACTTGGCACAAATGTCCGTATTTATTTTTGATTTTTTTTAATGAGCAACTCAGTGGGCTATACGTAGTCGTCCGTCCCTAATTTAGGGTCCTTATTTATTTTTGATTTTTTTTATTGAGCAACTCAGTGGGCTATACGTAGTCGTCCGTCCCTAATTTAGGGGCCCCCGGTGGCGCAGGGGTATAACCGCTGGCTTATGACCATTCATCCGAGAAGAGTCCGAGTTCGAATCCCTGTGAGGCATGGATGCTGTGGCTGTCTCCCTACCCCGGAACCAGTGGCCCTAAATTAGAGACGGGCGACTGCTTACAGCCCATTGAGTTGCTCACGGTTGTCGCTAAACCCTCAACAAAAAAAAAAAAAAATTAGGGCCACTGGTTCCAGGGAAGGAGCCAGTGCCGTATGACAAACAAAACTTCCATCCTCTCACTGGGATTCGAACCCGGCCCCATCACGGGCGAATGGTCAGAAACCAGCTTTGATACCTCTGCGCCACAGGGTCGGTGACAAATGTTCATCATCGCCAATGATGAACACATATAAAATATTTCTTCGGAAATCCAATAGGTTACGAAGATAGAAAGTCCACACAATTGACCAATGATGTAAGCGCCACGTTCATCAACACAATTAAATCGTGATTTAAATGCTTAAATTAGATTAGTAATGATTTTAATCGATGAAAAATAAAAAAATGATGATGAGATAATATAAAAAATTCAGGGATGATAGCATCAAGAACAGAACTAATATCCAGTGATTAAGTTATAAAAGAAGTATTCTGGCCATCAATGGTCGAATTTCTTTCTACTGGTTGTTCGTGATCTTCCAATAAAGAATATTATTCATAGAACTCTCCCTCAAGCAGTGCCGTATTTGCGGGGGGTTGACCGGGGTACAGCCCTGGGGCGAATCTTTGAGGGGACGAATTTCCCCACTGATCTGTGTAATTTATCTGTACAACATTGGAAAACTTCACTGAACTTCGAAAGGCAAGTTTATCATTTTGCCGTGACGCATTACTAATTGATTGAGTGATTGCGTTACTTGTTAAAATTATAAACGTTCGTTTTAAAATTTCATAAATAATATACAATAATAAAAATAAAGGCGCTTTTTAAAAATTTTATCAAAATAAAACACGAAACTTTCATTTTTAAATCATCCGAAAATTCCTAACAAAATATCAATGTATAAAAGAAAAATTATGAGTAACAAAGGGGTGGTGATGTGGGGCAAATTTCATCTAAATCCGGCCCTGCCCTCAAGGCGAAACTACTGAAGATTATCTCATTCCTGGACGTTGTACTGGTATTATTCAGTCATTTGGAAGTAGCATTCTTCAGGTCTTACAAGCAATTTGTTCGGTTTATTACTGATACAATAATAACGGATAAAAACTTCAATATTTGGCAGAGAGACAACTTATTAAAATTACAGTCGCTTTCTTTCTTTCTTCCAATTTATGAGGCCCAGATTCAGAAATTTTATGAAACACACTTTTTCTAAATCAGGCATTCTATCTTCTCATCCAGGTCATTATGTAACAACTCTAGAATATTGTTTCAAAGTTTCAAAGCGGAATTAAACACTTGTAATACTGATAATTGTACTAATATTAGTTTTTTCCGATGTGCTCACTTCCCATCAGTATATTTTGCTTTGAACATTCAATTGTTAATCTTCGTATTTGTGTTAAATTTCACTCAAGTTTTCAATAAAATGGTAAAGGCAAATTTTGAGCATTTGTGTTACTTTTCATGATGTATCTCCCTAACCGATTGAATTTCCGACGAAATATTGAGCGTTTGTGTTACTTTTCATGATGTATCTCCCTAACCTATTGTATTTCCGACGAAATATGAATGTTTATGTTACTTTTCATTATATATCTCCCTAACCTATTGGATTTCCGACAAAATATTGAGCCTTTGTGTTACTTTTCATGATGTATCTTCCTAACCTATTAGATTTCCGACGAAATATGAATGTTTGTGTTACTTTTCATGATGTATATCCCTAACCTATTGGATTTCGGACGAAATATAAGTGTTTGTGTTACTTTTCATGATGTATCTCCTAACCTATTGTATTTCCGACGAAATATGAATGTTTGTGTTACTTTTCATTATATATCTCCCTAACCTATTGGATTTCCGACAAAATATTGAGCGCTTATGTTACTTTTCATGATGTATCTCCCTAACCTATTGTATTTCCGACGAAATATGAATGTTTGTGTTACTTTTCATTATATATCTCCCTAACCTATTGGATTTCCGACAAAATATTGAGCGCTTATGTTACTTTTCATGATGTATCTTCCTAACCTATCTGATTTCGAGCGAAATATTTTACATGTAGCCATCATTAGTGCTGATGAACATTTGTGCCAAGCCCCGTAGCAGAAGCGCGTCGACGGGGGACTTACGGCGCAGATTTTATTTTGGTCCTGCAGACAAAAATGATATCCCCAGATCCTTTGTTATGGTCTTGCAGAAAAAAAAAGAGGAAACAGAAAAAAAAACCTTAACTGTATTTAATCCTCTCTTGCAGACTTGTGATCATGAGCGCAAGTTGTACATCTGGGGGACGGAGTTCCATCTTTCAAAACTTTCCCAAAACGATTAGACGAAGTAAGGATTTCTCCCATAATCACAGTTCCCCCCCCTCTTATGATGTTTGTTCTGTCCATGTTTTTGTTAAACATCATTTTATTGCATAAATGTTTGTGTTCAGCTTGAAAACGGAGCCAATTATTTCCGAAAACGGAAGTTAGACGGAGCTCTGAAATTTTAAATTCTTTTTTTTTTTTTTTTCGCGATGCCTTCTGTGCTGTTTATTGTTGCTAAAAGTTTTATCCCATAAATATTTGTATCTAAGCTTGATAATGGAGGAACGTTTTCCTCCATTTTTATCTAAGCTTGAAAATGGAGGAAACTTTTCCGGAAACAGAAGCTGGACAGAACAAAGATGAATCCCGTAATCGTAATTTGTTTTTCCACGATGTTCTTTCTGCCCAAATATTGTTACTAAACGTTATTTTGTTGCAGAAGTGTTTATGTTTCAGCTTAAAAATAAAGGCAAAAATTTCCGTCGACGAAAGCCAAAGGAAGAGAATATTTATTTCTCTGTGATCATAATTTTTTTCATCGGTGTTCCCCATTTAGTTTTATAAATGTTAGCATTTAAGATTGAAAATGTAGGGGGAAGTTTTCCGAAAACGGAAGCTTGACGGAACAAAGATTAACCCCGCAATCGTAATTTGTTTTTCTGGAATGCTCCCTCAGTCTAAATACTGTTTCAGTTTGTAAATATTAAACATCATTTTGTTGCAGAAATGTTTGTGTTTCAGCTTAAAAATAAATGCAAACATTTTCGATAACGGAAGCTAATGGGAGCGAAGTTTTATTTCTCCATGATCGGAAATTTGTTTCACTGTGTTCTCTCTGATCTACATTGTTGTTAAATTCCATTTATTTACATAAATGTTTGCATTTTAGATTTAAAATGGAGGGGGAGATTTTCCGTATATGGAAATTGAGTGAAAAGCATCTTCTCGTCGTATTTTCCTTTTTTTCTTTTTCTCGCCATGATCCCTCTTACCAGTACTGTTGTTAAATATCATTTTATTCCATAAATCTTTGTGTTTCAGCTTGAAAATAGAGGCAAGAATTTCCGACAAAGGAGGTTGGACGGAAATTCTTGGACCCACTTTTTTTATTCTCGGATTCTCTCCCTCTCTCTCTCTCTCTCTCTCCTTTTCTAATTTCTACCCGTGCAAATTTTTGTGCTCATCGTACCCAGTTATTGTGTTGCCCAGTGACCTCCCGCAGATTACTTCGTGGCATTGCGATGTCGCAGCCGGATTAGAAACTTTTTGCTACATGGGTGCCAAGTTTGGTTAAACGCCGAGTGGGACGAAAACAAATGCACTTTCCTTGTTAGAAGTTAAAAGTTACAAATAATTTAATGAAGTTTACTCGACCCTTCTCTCCTTCGCAAATTAAACAAGAAAGTTTGAACTACCTGGGTATGGCTTTGGAATAATTTTTAGCCGTTCAGTGTAAGGAAAGGATTTTGAGAGATTATATTTGTTGAAATGGATTCGAGACATCATTTTCCGGATAACTAAAGTGGAGAGAGATCGGAAGACTAGAGGGAAGCCAAAGTCAAGTGAAAGTCCTTCTGTGTTCCACAGACTGTGTAACCAATTTCAGAATGCACAGTCAGCTATCCCAAAGTACAGCGAAGGAAAACCTAGGGCTACAGCATCCGTGGATGACTGCTATCACCAAGTAACTGTACTGAGGAAAAGGACTTTATCCCGACACACCTCAGATCTGCCTTTGCTGTGGCTACAGGAACACTGGTATATGCTTCCATTGTGCGCAGAAGGCTTCACCAAGGAGTTGAACAGAAGGCTTCACGACGCTAGGTGACCAGAACTCTACGTGTCCCCCTTTTTTTTTTTTTTTTTTTTTTTTTAGGTTTAACGACCACCGTGAGCAACTCAATGGGCTATAAGCAGTCGCCCGTCCCTAATTTAGGGTCACTGGTTCCAGGGAAGGGAGAGAGCCAGTGCCGTAAGACAAACACAACATCCATGCCTGATCGGGATTCGAACCCGGACCCCTTACGGACGAATGATCAGAAGCCAACGCCTTAGACCACTGTGACACCGGGGCGGCTACGTGTCCCCTTACTCTCAGTTATAAGGTGGAACTTTGAGTCGTGTAAGACGTCATGTCAGTTGGGCTGAAAACTAATGGATGCCAGTATTTCTCACAGATAAGTCCCGATTTGCTTTGCAGAGGGATTCCAGACGTCCTGTGATCTGGAGAGAACTACAGACACGATGTTTTCCCTATATTAACCGTGAAATGGACACCTAAGGTGGTAGTAACATGCCGGTTTCGGAGTGGCATCTCGTTAGGAAGATGGGTTTCACATGCTTCTTTTTTACATATATATATATATTTTATAAAATGTGCTTCACGGGCTTCTTTATATATATATCAGGGACTTCTTTTTTAATCAGGGACTTCTTTTTTAATGGCCAAGAAAGAATGGTGTGCATGATAAGTGATAATAATAGCACTGTTACTATTTTCTGTTAACCATCAGCTTTGAATAATGAGCATCCAGAAGCATATGACATCATTTCTCACTGACTACAAAAACATACACTGTAACCAAAGGTTGCGCAGTCTCACACCTGATGATGTAAAGGGCGCCCTTAAGAAAAATCTCGTGACTATATTTTAATTTTGTAGATTTTAGTATTAAAATGTCATCTTCACCTTCATTGAGATTTTATCGTGCTTAAGATAGCCTGTGTATTACATTTTCATATATACTTTTTGGCACGAATTTGAAACGATATTCTTCTTCGTTAGGAAGACGCACAAACTTCTGTGTGCTTCCAAGAGGGACTGTAAATACTCAACGCTATAGGGATGATGTCCTGGATCCCTATGTTCCCCCTTATGCAGGTGCCGTAGTATAAACATTTCCCATATAAGATGATAACGTTCGTCCCCACCGAGCAAGCTGGAAGAACAATATCTTCAAGGGAAGACCATTGTCCGTATGGATTGGCCGGTCACGTCTCCCGAACTTAATGAGATCGAGCATTTCTCAGATGATCTAGGGAGACGTGTTGCTGCCCTCAACCCTCCGGAAGACCTGGGAGGGCTCAGGAACGTTTTGCTGGAACAGTGGTCATTGCTACCTAATGAGCTCCTTGACACCATCATCAACAGCATGAAACATCGCTGTGAGCCCTGTATTGATGTGGAAGGTGACTATACTAGAAATGAGCACGACTTCTTTTTTAAAGCCCGGGTTTGAACATTTGTGAAATTTTTTCCTGTGTGAATAAGGAAAAATAAAACATTGTTTTACTCCTATTTATATTTCTATTATCAAATAAGAATGCTTATGCTTCCCGTTGATGTCGACCCCCTCCCCTCCCAAAAAAAAAAAAAAAAAAAAAAAAAAAGGAAAGAAAAAGAACTGAGCATCGTATTTAGGTAACAAATGAATATTTGACCAGCCTTGAAACATCTGCAGTCTGCTAACCTTCATATTTTAACCGAATGAACGAAAATTTCCGTTTTTCATATTGTAGCTAGCAGAATTTTAAATTTTAGTCGCCGGAAAACTTTATACTATGAGTTTTCATCGTATCTAACAACAAATGCATAGTTGTTACTTAAATAGAATTTTCACAGACGTTTTTGAGTTACGAAATGCCCGCGAAACATGCAATCTAATATATAAAGTTGAATGTATGTTTGTTTGTTTGTTTGTCCGCTATGAAAATGTACAGTTTTCTATTTAGAACCACCAAATGTGGTGTACTATCTCACGGTACTCTAACTTAGACCGTAACCGGCTTTTAGAAGGACTCGGAGCTCGGGGTTAAAGGGCCCCCATACAAAATTTTCGTAAAAAGTTCCACTTTTTACATTTTTATTTTGGATTCGAATTTAATACTTTGGTGGGATAAGTGCAAGAATTGACTTTTTTGTGACAAGTGCTTTTCAGTGAAGAACTGCAACACCATTTAGCATCGGAACTGAAGGTAAATACACAGCAAAAATCAAACAGAGAAACTAACAAGAAAGATGACATCGAATTTTCGGGTGTAATAAGCACGTCTTTTGAATCCGTTCTGACGCAAATTAAATTTATTAAAGCTATTCAAAGTCAATTAACCGCCCCGGTGGCGCAGTGGTCTAAGCGATGGTCTATGATCATTCGTCCGAAAGGGGTCCGGGTTTGAATCCCGCTGAGGCATGGATGTTGTGTTTGTCTTACGGCACTGGCTCTCTCCCTTCCCAGGGACCAGTGACCCTAAATTAGGGACGGACGACTGCTTATAGCCCATTGAGATACTCACGGTGGTCGTTAAACCTCCAAAAAAAAAAGCCAATTGAGCCGGTATGGAAAACAATAGTATCTGACGGAAGAAAGACGTTTTTCAATCGGGTTTTTAATCCCTCAGATATTGCTGTAAAAGGAATCGTGAGCTTACGAACTCTGGTTGCAGACTTGTGTGTTAAGAAAAACATGAATTCATATGAGAAACATTTCGCAATGGAAATGCTCTCCAACACAGAATTTTTTTTTGAAATCGGACTCTTAGAAACAGAGATATCGACAAAAATAAGATGTGACTTTACGTCCGCTGGTGGGGAATCATGCATTAATTTAGGAAGAAAGTATTCTCAAAAGGGTTTTCCATATGAGCGGTATCGGTCCAAGAAAAAAAATTAGTCGAGTTTTCAGGAGCCCAGATTTTGCCACAAATACAATAGAAGAAGAAATTAACACATGCCCTCTGGTGGCCAAACCATTTATGACGAAGTAAATTTCTCCGTCATTTTTGGTCTACGCCGGGATTCGAACCCGAGTACGCTTATTCCGGATCAAGCCGCTCTACCAACTGAGCTACGCAGACATGTATTCTGATTCCTATCTGCCTTTATGTCATGTGCGTCCTGCTGGCAGGTACGTCACACATTCTTTACCAAACATTAGAAATTATGTGAAAAATATTTTCCATAAGGTCTTGCATGCGATACAGGAATAATTTTTCAAATCGGAGTTTTAGAAGCAGAAATAACGCAGAAAACGCAATTTGCCTTTATTCCACCTAGCGGAAAGTCTATGATTTACTTGAAAATTTTGATTTTTTAGGAAAAACATTTCGCATCGGAAACACTATCCAACAAGGAAGGAATTTTCCAAATCGAACTCCTAGAAGTAGAGATATTGACAAAAATAAGATATACATTTATGCCCCTGGCGTAAAAACCATGCGTTATTTTAAGAAGAAATTCGAGATTTTAGAAGCTCATATTTTGCTGCAAATACATCAGAAGCGGAAATTAAGATTTACGCCACCTGGTGACTAAGCCATTTTTTGCAAAAATTAGAAATTATGTGCAAAGGATTCCCCACCCGGAGCTGTATCCGGTGCAGAAAGAATTTTTCAAATCGGAGATTTAGAAGCAGAGATACGGGGGGGGGGGGGACAATTTACCTATACGCCCCCTAGCCAAAAACTATGAATTACTTGAAAATTTTGAAATTATATGAAAAACATGTCACGCTAAAAACACTATCCAACAAACAAGAAATTTTTCAAATCGGACACCTAGAAGTAGAGCTATTGACAAAAATAAAATATGCATCTACGCTTCCTGGTGGAGAGACTGTGGAATATTTTAAGAAGAAAATATTCCGAAAAGGTTTATCGATGTGAGTGGTATCAGTCCACGAAAGAATCTTTTCAATTGATATTTTAGAAACCCAGATTTTATGGTAAATATATCAGAAGCAAAAATTAACACTTACGCCCCTGGCTGTCAAAGTATTAATTACCAAAAATTTGAAATTATATGAAAAAGATTTTCCATCAGAAGGTGTATCCGTTGAAGAAAACAAATTTCAAATCGGAGTTTTAGAAGAAGAGATATCGGGAAAAATGTAATTTACTTTTACGCGCCCTGGCGAAAAATCTATGCGTAATTTGAAAAAGTAACTATATCTAAAATACTCTACGACATCAATGGAATCGAAGGATAAAAGATTTTTTTTGAATCGGATATTTAGAAGCAAATATATGGATTAAAACGTATTTTTGAATTCGACATCATCTGCATTTACGCATTCTAGCGGCGAAATTGTACATCGTAAGAAAAAACGAAATAAATGATGATCATTCGCATATTTCAAGCTTCCCAATGCAAAAAGAATTTTCAAATCGGGCTAATAGTTGCAGAGATATCGTGTGTACAGACAGACGGACGGACAAACCGAAAACATAAGCACGATCTTTTTTTACAAAAGACGTGCTGAAAATACTGTGTGCCTAAGACTCTACAGAAAATGAAATTCAAATTTAATGAAGAAATGAAATACAATATTAGATACGGTTCATGCCGTAACAAAATTAATCGTTTTCATTTGATTTGTACCAAATTTAGATAGTGAATTATCACCAAATTCTTCCCAGCAACGCCGGACAATTCAGCTAGTAAACAATAATTAAGTATTTTGGGCAACGAACAAAAGAGAGACTATAGCCTAACCATTCAGTTGAGCGTTTCTCATTGCTTTAGTTATTTGGGTTAGTAGTGTTAAAAAAATTGATTAAAAGTGAAAGTGAAAATTAATTTGAGCCCCGGCCTGTATGGGCCTGGGTTTTAGTCAAAGATTTCGCATAAGAGCCCTGACGGGCCCGGATCCGTTTCCGGGCTTTCTGTTATAGCCTGGACCCGTCCTCATCTCTAGTCTACACTCTCTATTGAGGGACTTTGATTATTTCATTTTGAAACCTTATTTTTCATCTGGTTCTGTGTGTGATAATTTTGTCGAACGAAGCGCTTTTTACGAAATGTTTTAGTGTCTTTTTGCAACGTACGATACGAAACAGCTTTTCACCAAATTTCATAACATTTAATCTTGTTTTTTTTATTTTAGTGAGTGCGACTTCTTTGGGGTTTTTCCCCTTAATTTATGGAAACCAGTGTGTCTCAAGAAGCCACAACTGAGATGAAGTATTTTGTCGTAATCTCTAACAACTTCACTTATTAGCATTTACTGCGTGATCGCGAATCCCCAAAATGGCACAAATTGTGTTTCTGCTACTAAATAGTGGATTTAAAAATGCAAATTTTAGACAGTGTTAAAAAAAAACCTTCATGTGTTGTCGTAATGTGATTTATAACAATAGTTAAATATCACATTGTTTTTTTGTTCCTATTTCTCAGATACGTTTTGTTTTTAATGAATGAATGACGGAGTGGACTTTGCAAAATTAAATGAATAAAATTAGTAAAACCTAAAAAAGATTGAAGCTGCGGTCACGCGCCCTAACATCCTACATAAAAAAAATTATTTTACGGTGGGGGGTTTTTAGCTTTTGTCAAATCCATATATACACAATAGATCAAATTGAAAAGTGTTGATTATAGGTATTCCTGATTACTATTTTATCTTGCATAGCTTTGCGAGAGTGGTGCTTGCACTCTTCGTAATCCATCAACTTTCGGGGTGTTATAGCACAAAAAAATATCCACAAGAATGTTTTTCAATACCTGAAATCTGTTTCCTATCAGTAATGTAAATTGAAAATGCTGTGTGGTGGCTACCTTATTCTTCATTTTAAATTCTGGGAATTCAGTGTAAGTTATAAACTTAATTAATGCTTGATGCTTTCCCAATACTATACAATCTGTGTTGTATGAGCCATCACAAATTTGTAGGGTCGTCCAATATTTGAGGCCCTCAGTTACGTGCTATAAATTAATGATTAGCCGTAAATCTGCTTCTGCATGCAATCTTAATTTTGGGATGTTATTTCCTAGAAGGTGAAAAAAGCTAAGCCTTAAGTAAGAAAAAGGGATGTGGACATGGATGTGAAAAGAAGGCTTTCACTTGGTGCTGAGACTTCCAATTTCTCGCCTACTTAAGAGCATGGAACAGGCGAAGATCATCATACTGTCGTAGGAAGAACAGTTAATAAAGTCTCCGTTTGAAGGATTGTCTTTAAAATTGCTCAGAGTCAGGAATGCCCCTGGTACATGGGAACTTTAACGTACTACTATATTGTAATTTGACAGATATTTTTTCGTTCCTGTCTTCTTATCTCAATTTTCGTTTATTCTCGTTAAGCATTTTCTTTCTGAAAGCTACATTTTCTCTCTCGACGAATTGTGTTATGGCACCCTAGCAACACGTATACGTAAATGGATAGTGAGGGTGCTGGTTTAAAATGCATTAGTGAATTGATTTGTACTAAGGGTGTTTCTTTGATATACAGCAGGAATTGATTTGTATCAAGGGTGTTTCTTAGATATACACTGAAGAGCAATTGAATTAGAGACAGCTGGCGTTATGCAAATGTGGCGCTGTGGGCGGACCTGTAAACGGAAACGACATGACGTATGCAGCGATCCGACAATATAAGTAGTGATGCGACGGGAATCAGTAAGAGTCGGACGCAATATCGGTAGGACGAAGGATCTAAGCGTATTTGATCGTTTGCAAATTGTCGGTGCCCGACGAATGGGCCACTCCATCTCGGAAGTCGTGCAGGCACTGAGATTTTCACGAGCCACTGTGTCACGGGTGCACCGTGAGTACATCGAATCCGGTAAAACCATCCCTGCAAGGACCAACTGCCGTGGACAACAGCGTGTGGATGAGCGGGGTCATCGTCGGCTAGCTCGCATTGTAACAGCGGATAGACGGGCCACAGTGCAAGAAATCACTCGGCAATTTAACACTGGTGCACAAAAACGTGTAAACAGCCACACCATCCAGAACCATCTCCTTGCTCTGGGGTACAGAAGCCATCATCCCACGAGGGTACCGCTGCTGACCGCACATCACAGGGTGCAAAGATTAGCATGGGCGCGGGAACATCGCCACTGGGAAAATGTTGTCTGGACTGATGAGTCAAGATTCACGTTGGTACATGTAGATGGCAGGATACGAGTTCTGCGCAAACCTCATGAAGCGATGGATCCTTCTTGCCAGCAGGGTACTCTTCAAGCTGGTGGGGGTGGCATTCTCGTCTGAGGACTGTTTACGTGGACTGAAATGGGACCCCTGGTACGTGTGACATCGTCCCTCAAAGGTCAACGTTACCGGGATATCCTGGACAACTATTTGCTCCCGTTTGTGCGTCTTCAATATCCCACTGGGGGCCTCATCCTGCATCAAGACAATGCACCATGCCATCTCTCCCTAATTGTATCCGAATGGTTGAATGAATACTCCACCGACGTGACCTCGCTTCCTTGGCCAGCTAGGTCACCTGACTTCAATCCCATCGAGCACATCTGGGATGCCATCGAGAGGGATGTTCTAGGCTCTGACTCCCTCCATCAAATATTTTTGAACTGTATGAGCTTGTTCAGTGGCCGTGGATCCGTATGGCTTCCCAATGTTTCCGGTGTCTTGTCGAGTCCATGCCGAGACGAATCGCCGCCGTCATCAGGGCAAAAGGTGGTGCTACACGTTACTAGACAGGTATCTGTGAATCAATTGTTCTTCAGTGTACAGCAGGAATTGATTTGTATCAAGGGTGTTTCTTTGATATACAGTAGGAATTGATTTCTATCAAGGGTGTTTCCTTGATATACAGCAGGAATTGATTATGTATCAAGGGTGTTTCATTGATATACAGCAGGAATTGATTTGTATCAAGGGTATTTTTTGATATACAGCAGGAATTGATTTGCACTGACAGAATTGTTTTGTAAGAGTTTTGATTTCAGATACTCGCGCTGAATGTTTACGCTTCTTTTTTTTTTTTTTTTTTTTTTTTTTTTTTGATTGGAGGTGTAACGACAACCGTGAGGCTATAATAGTGGCTATAATAGTGGCTATAATAGTGACGTAGTACAAACACAACATCATGCCTCACCGGGATTCGAACCCGGACCCATCTAAGACGAATGGTCAGAAGCCATCGCTTAGACCACTGCGCCACCGGGGCTGCGACGATATTTTACGATTAATCTGTGTCATGAGCTCTTGAGCTATTCTGATGTTGAAGCGATAGTTGATTGGTTACGAATTTTGTGACGTACAAAAGAGGAAAGCACATGTGAAGACAGCAGAGTTACAACGACAAACTTCGTCGATGCGGCTCATTTGGGAAAGCATTCGGCTCCGAAGCACAAGGAGTGGATTCTATTTTCGTCACTGGCAAGTGACCTTTACGCTATAATTAGATTTATGGTCTTCAGTTGACGTTTGTTGTGATAAAGTTTATTACCTGAAACGTGAGTGCTGATGAACGATGTATGCATGCAAAGGACCAATAAAGAAATAATGGACATAGTAAGCCTTTTTAATTTAACTAGCCGTTGTTATACTGTGCCTCTTTTATGTGTAATTAAGTTATCTGGAACATTTCAGTAAGGCCGCCCCGGTGGCCTCTGATCATTCGTCCGTAAGGGGTCCGGGTTCGAATCCCGGTCAGGCATGGATGTTGTGTTTGTCTTACGGCACTGGCTCTCTCCCTTTCCTGGAACCAGTGACCCTAAATTAGGGACGGGCGACTGCTTATAGCCCATTGAGTTGCTCACGGTAGTCGTTAAACCTCCAATCAAAAAAAAAACTATACGAAAGGTTAAAATTCCACGTAGGCGCCCAAACATAAATGAATCTCTTGGCCGTTAAGTTTGAAGAATTTATGGGATGATTCTCCCACACAATGCACGTTATTAATTAAACTAATTCTGCCACAATGAGACGGTCTTTCGAGCATGGTTGTCGGCCAACCCGAAACCTGAGATTTCGGTCCCCCTCTTTTCTCAAGGGAGACAATGTAACGTACTAGGTAACATGACGTAGACGACATGCTACGGCATTGACGTATGAGTCAAATAAATCGGCAAGTTGCAGTAATAATCCTTGCCGTCTTAGTTCATTGGGATCTTACGCAAGAATAATAAAACACAGATGGGCCTCTTGATCGTGGCTTTCCCGTACAACACAGAATCTTTAGTCCAGTCGAAATTATGACTTTTAGCCTCAGTGATCGCATCGGCATTTCACATGCAGTGGTTATTTTTTTCCGAATAAGGTGCATAAATGCTGTATGCTTCTGTCTCCTGAGTCTCCTGTACTGCATAAGCACTTACTTTTGTTGATGTCCTTACTTCTCACACGATATTTGACAGGATTCGATGATTTACAATATGGTCCGCAAGTGCTGCATTGCATACTACTGTATTACCTTTAAATATTTCTTACATTATGACGTACTACAGAGGTAAAGCACGTGTCAAGTCGACAAATCTGCAGAGATACATTCCGTCCGTTTTGCTTAGTTAGGAGAGCAACTTACTCCGGAGTGAGGGGGCGCAGTTTTGATCGCCGTCACGAAAAAAATTGTGTTTTCATATTGGCGCCTGAACGTAAAAATTGATCTACTGGCCTTTGGGTTCTTCGAAAA
Organism: Macrothele yani; assembly: GCA_039090855.1. Lineage (NCBI taxonomy): Eukaryota > Metazoa > Arthropoda > Arachnida > Araneae > Macrothelidae > Macrothele > Macrothele yani. Next base: position 127,296,599 of record CM077026.1, on the reverse strand, counting down.
ATGTGCGATGTTTGTTCAGCACATCGTCTAGAATTAATGAAAATTCGTTCTTCACTTCAAAAAAAAATATTAGGAGGGAGATGATGTGACCAACTATAGAGGTAAATCACGTGTCACAAGATGGCAAATCCGAAGTGATATATTCTGTCCGTGTAGCTTAGTTGAGAGAGCAACTTACTTCGGAGTGAGGGGGGCACGTATTCGATCTTCTTCACAGACAAATTTGTGTTTTTATAACATCAATATACACTATATTGACAAAAGTCATCGGACACCTAGAAGAGAAACACAACATAGCATTTAACATACATTAGTACGGTGAATTATGAAGCGACTTCTTCCAGAAGAGGAGGTTTCTTCGTGTTACAAAAAATATATGAATGGTAAAGTTTGTACTATTTTGAAATTAAAAACATGTCACTTGTAACAAAAAAAAAAAAATTTCCGCTTTTGCATAAGTATAATACCAGAATCTCATATTTTATACACTGCTGTTAATAGAAATTGCAACACCAAGAACAAATTGGCGCCAATGTGAAAACACAGGTTTGTCCGCGACGGACATCAAAGCCGTGTCCTCTCACTCCAGAGTAAGTCACTCTCTTAACTAAGCTACGCGGACAAGAATGTCTCGCTGCAAATTTGTCGTCTTGACAAATGTTTTCACCTCTGTAGTACATCACACAAGTTTAAAAACCTGCTCTCTGTACGCCTTCCGTTATTCCCCCTGGAGTGACGTTTCCGATGGCGTTGCGCGCCCCTCACATTTGCATGGGCGCTGCTGCAGTTGTAATCATTTGCATCTCCCATTGTGCCCTATCCACCCTGAAAATTTCGTGGAAATCCGAGCATTTCTTCATGGTGTTGCAATTTCTATTATTTAATTATAGTAGTCTATATTTCCTAGTCCAAGATAAACGTACGTGTCTGTTATCTCCAGCTTTTCTCTATCAATCGATCTATCTTCATTTCGTGTAAAAGCATTGAACATCACTTTTGTCTTCTGAAAGTTTATTTTTAATCCCACTTCTTTACTCTTGTCAGCAAGTTCCTGGATCATACTCTGCAGTTCTGATGGGGTAGTTGCAAAAACGACTATGTCATCAGCAAAATGAAGTTGGGTTAGATAATCTCCATTAATCTTTATCCCATTGTTTTCCCAGCTCAGCGACTGAAAAGACACCCTCCAATGTGGAATTAAAGAGCTACGGAGATATGGTGTCACCTTGTCTCACACCCTTTCCAATTTTTATGTGTGTTGAATTTTCAAACAGCCGAATCTTTGCACTCGCATTTTCATAGATGTTATTAATAATATTAATGTATACATCTTCAATACCGCAGGATTTCAGAGCCATTGTAACTGCTGATGGTTTCACCGAATCAAAGGCTTTTTCATAATCGATAAAAGCCATGCACAATGGAAGTTCATATTCCCTCGCTCTGTCAATTAGTTCTCTCAGTACGTGGATATGATCTATGGTGCTGTAGCCTCTCCTGAATCCAGCTTGTTCTCTCGGTTGAGCCATGTCCAGTGTTACCTTCAAGCGGTGTTAAAGAACTTTAGTGAAGTGAGGGTCACATTAATGAAGAAATTAATCGGCGTACAAAACTGGCCTGGAGAGCTTTTGGAAGAAACAGCATAATTTTCAAGAGCAATATGCCATTATGTCTTAAAAAAAGTGTTTGATCAATGTATCCTTCCAGTGCTTACGTATGTTGCAGAGACGTGGACCTTAACTAAAAGAGACATACAAAGGCTGCAGACAACTCAAAGCAGCATGGAGAGGTGCATGCTTGGTGTAAGCAGGACAGATAAGAAGAAGAACTCGTGGATCAGAAAAATGACAAGAATGGAAGACATCATGATCAGAGTAAAATCCCTGAAATGGCAATGGGCTGGACATACTGCCAGAAGGACAGACCATTGATGGACAGCCGAAATATTAGATTGGATTCCAAGGGACAGGAAAAGACCCAGAAGAAGACCACATGGGAAATGGGTGGATGAAATTCGAAAGTATGCGGGAGTAACATGGAGGAGACTGGCACAAGACAGACCGTTGTGGAAAAAGCTTGGAGAGACCTTCGTCCAGCAGTGGATTGATAATGGTTGACAATGATGATTATGATGATTTCTTAGTGCTTCTGAAATCGTCCTTCCTGAATATTTATTTTGTGTAGTATGCTTTTATTAATTGTTCATAGCACAATAATCAAGTGTTATGAACATGTCTTCGTTTTAATTTCTTTGAATCGGAAAGCAACTTAACAGTGGCATTATCCATGAAAGAGGAAGAATAAAAACAGGATTGTGGCTTCTGCTTACATACATGCTTTTAATAAGCATGTTGAGCTTGTCGTGTCCCTTCGGAATGAAATCCCCCCCCTTACAGTTTTCAGTTAATTGTATTCTAAAGAGACTGCAGGAAGGAAACTTTGACTTTCTCTGAAGCTTGAATTACGCAAATAAGCCGAGAGTGAAATCGCGATGTGTAAACATAAGCGAATCCACTGTAAGTGGGTCGCTCATTCCGGTCACGGAAGAGTGGGTCCGGAACTCGTTCGAACGAGGGTCCAGCGAACCACGAAAAGTAATTCCGAAAAGCGGGTCCGTCCGGACGGTGCCAAGCGTCTAGCAGCTCAGAAGCGTTGGTTCCGAGCTTTCGAGCAGCAGCACGTGCCTTTAATTGTGACAGACATCGCAGTCCTATAGTCAGTGATCCTTTTGAAGCGCTTTTGGACGAATCCCGATGAGAGCGAAGAAATAAGTGAAGTCCTCATCCTCTTTTTCCACGGCACAACTAGATATTGCGTGCTTATCGATATGAGTCGAAAACCGATTTATTTGGTAAGTCTCTTCAGTCTTCTTCCCTTCTTTTAACTAATTTAAGAAACGAAATGATAACAAAGATCTCACTGCTTAGAAACTTCTGTAAAAGCATTATATTTTCGAATAGAAATATCATTAACTCAGAAATGTCAGTATATCTGAAAACTTCATATCTATATCTTCTCGATCGGGAATCGAACATGAATCTATTTAAATTCGGGAATGTTTGCTTTAGACCAGTCACAAGAATGCATTTCCAAACTCTTCATGTGTGAAATCTGAATACGCATTCTTGATCCTCAAGTTCATGCTTTTCCTTACTCGCAGTCGCCGAACTTCTATCTTTGGAACTAGCAAACGGGTTAGATCTTAGCAGTTCCTCAGATAGGAACCTATTAATGAAGAATTAATCATAATATGAGAATATGAGATCACTGTTTTTGGAGTAGAAATGTAGCCAATTATGAAGAAAATTGAATTTTTCCTGTCTTCGAGATTATGCAGTTTTCAAGATTTCTGAAGTACCCAAGTGGATTAACATCTGCATTCCTACTCCATAAATGATGACCTCGGAATCTCTCGGGTTTCCGTCCAAAATAGCACGTAACCTTTTCTGTAGTTTGTAAAAGTACATAATTCTAATGCACTCTATGACATTTATATGTTATGTAATTAATCCGTATTCGTATTCGTAACTACTAAACTGATTGTGAAAATGTTTCGGACAGCTTTTGAAAATTGATACTAAAAGTTATAAAAAATACTAACTATTATACAACTTGAAGTATTTATTCCGTATTAAATGGCATAGCAATGACTAAGTGCCGAAATTTCACATTTCGAACGGGAGGCTTTTTCAAGGACAGTGACACAAGAATAATTTCGGGAACGACGATAATTTGAAATCTTGGAACGCGTATGTACTACGTGTCTAGGTGATATTGCGTCTCGCGGAAGGTGTTGTATAATACTAAGGTGTAAGTTCCATTATTGTAATACTAACTATTTTTCACTAGATTAAATCCACTACTTTTAAATCTGAATGTATGTCTGTAGGCAGTGTGTTATTAAGTAAATGAAACGGATTTAGCAGAGCCTTTAGTCATTTGAATATTCAATCACTTTGTGAATGATATAAGATGGATTAAAGACTAGATCTTGATCTACTTGGGGGCATTTTATTATTTTCATACTCCATACGTGAAGCATAATAAAGAAAGGTCCTACTCGTGCAAATTGAATAGATTTTTGTTAATTAGCATATGACCTTTTGTTTTATGTTGGCGTTGATTGGAAAGTGTTGTGGAATATCCTCATGTGGAATTCTGTGCTGTGCTAGTCGTGACATAATGAAGAGCCCTTTGGTAGGTCTTATCTTCGTAGTTCCTATCAGAAACGTCTGAAAAAAGAAAAGGTGGTCAAGTACTTGGCAAAGGTGGAGCCAAGCGATATCACAAAGTGCATGATGATAATATCCAGGGTATCATAAAACCAGCTATTACTCGCTTGGCTCGTCCAGGCTGTGTTTTATAAAAATTAAAAATTCTATAAATACTATATAACATAAATTATTTGTCAACAGCTCCTCTGAATGTAAAACTGCTACTGAATCTGAGCACTCGTACTTGAAATCACTGCGTGCTTATCTTAGGAAAAAGAGACAACCATTTCCCCTTTCCTTTTTCCTTTCCTGGAGCCGGTGGGACCAAATAAGGAATGGGCAGCTGATTGTAGTTCTGAGAGTATCTGATGGTGGTCGCCAAATCACAACGGCGATGGAAGTACAAAATCTGTACACACGTACACATCAATTAAAACCTCAAGCAAATTGAGGAATGCTAATTAAATTAAAAGTTTAGCTACAATAATACCAAAATTAAATAAAAACTAGCCCTGAAAAGGTTTTTAGATGCCATTTTGTTCACTTTGACATCTCAAAATTTCGTTTTAAATAGATCTGGGTATTTATATTCATAATAAGGCTGATTCGTTTTTATGAAATTACTCTGCAATGCAAATAAAATTAAATAAACACAACATAACACCTACGTAACATAACAAACGTCGCAGACAGTTGTTCGAGCATGTGCGTGTTGCCACAGATGAAGTCGTTTGTCTTAGTAACTTTATTTTATTTTCCGGTATTTCTCCTTGATTTTACGTATCGTGCAATAGTGGGGAGGTTAGTTCCGATTTCGGCCACTGAATATAAGAGGATGGATGGCGCTGCAAGTACTGAATGACGTCAGAGTGTTAGGGAGAGACGTAGCCTATTATATATGTTAAATTTCAGTCAAAACTTACAGAAAGTTTTTAATGAATTTTACTTTTATTACTTTGTTGGGTATGTCGTACCAGTATTTTATTTCCGAAGAGGCACTCGAACTTTTCCTAACTTATTAGCTAATCGGCACCCAGATAGGCTAATACATCAAATGGCAATATCAAAAATAGTCACTGTATGCAGTCTGATAAGACTTCTCAAAGCTTAAAGAGTAGTTGTGAACAGAGTTAAATTCAATAACTACAGAATAATATAGTATTTGATTTTATTAAAGCACTAGAACTTACAGAAAGGCAAGGGGAAATATAAAAGAACAACTTTCAGAATTTTTATAGGCATAAAATACACTCGGTAGATAAAATATTATAAATTGGAGTGATGGGCAGTTGACATGAGCATCCCCAGCCCAAAGTGGAACAGACCTAAACTGAACGCAGAAGATAAATATGCTAACAGCAGAGCTTCCCAACAGTGTATCGCAATCCACGAACATGGATAAACGTGGTGATCTGAGTGACTTTGATCGTGGACGCATTGTCAGCACGAGACAGTTCGGTCATTATATCGCCCAAGTGCTAAGAACCCTAGGATCCTATGGTTCTCGAGGACAGCTGTATCAAGGGTGTACCTCAAGTATACCATCGACGGACATACCAGCACCCAAAGAGAAAGCGGTGGCCGACCACACGCCATTAACGACCTGAGTCAACGTAGACTATCTAGACTCGTGCAGACAGACCATTTGACAACGGCAGTGCAAATCACATCCAAGTTAAATGTCGGAGGCTCAAGCAGCGTCAGCGAGTGCGCACGTTGCATAGCATGGGCTACAAGAGCTGACGTTCTACTCGTTTGCCACTGCTGACTGCTCGTCATCCTAAATGACGCCTGGCCTTGTTCCGGGAACATTAAAACTGAACCTCTGCAGAGTGGTGCCGCGTCGTGTGGGCAGATGAGTCCCGTTTCCAGATGCACCGCGCTGACGAGAGGGTGCGGGTGTGGCGTAGACAGCATGAGGCCATCACTCCGTTGTGCCAAGTCGGATGTGTAATAGGCGGTGGTGGGTATGTGATGGTTTGGGGAGCCTTCTCATGGGAAACATTTTGTCCTCTGGGGAGCTTCTTAACCACTACGCGCTACCAGCCTGTGCTGGCTGATAACTTACACCCTTTCATGGCCTTCTTACATCTTGCGCCCGATGGTCTGTTTCAGAAGAAACCTGCGTAGCTCCACCGGACCTCAACCACCCAGGCATAGCTGGAGGAACACTAGTCTGAGTTAAGAACCATCCAGTGGGCCCCAGGGTCCCCGGATTTAAACCCTGTGGAAGCTGTCTGGAATGTAGTGAAGAGGAACATTAGATCCATGGATCCTGGACCGACGTCTCAGGCGGAGTTAAGGACAATACTGCAACAAACATGATTAGCATTACCTCCAGAAAGCCTCCGGCATCTGGGGGAGACGATGCCTAGGTGTGTACAGGCTGTTATTCGCGCTAGAGTAGGACCAACACGCTATTAGGTTATCTCTAATGTTTTGTCCATTGTGTGTACCTAACTCTGAGACTTAAACACTAGCACCTAACATGAAAATTCTGTAAGCTAAAGGTCAACGAGCCAGACCCGGGTCTACGCTAGCAGTTTTTGCATTTTTCTACAAGTCTGTCTTTATATTACCTCCTTTTATCACTGATCTAGATTAGCAAGCAAAGTGAAACAAAATTTGGTTTTGCAGAGACAAAATTAAATTTGATATTAACTCGAAAGATAAAGCCCCCTCCAAATGCATATATTTAAAAAAATCGTTTAATTTTTTAAAATGAAATATTTCAGTCTTTTTTCTTCCTCACCTTCGTAATCCATACTTCTGTTCTCATACGGAGTGTTGAAACATTGAAATGGAACTTCGCTTTCAACTTTAGGGAGATATAGGTGGGTCTGCTACACAGAGTGAAGCAAAAGACACGGACGCGTAGGAATCGGGAGCGTTCCTTAATTGTAGGTGAGCTTGGCTGTAAGTTAAAAAATCTTAAAACTGGCCCGTGAGAAAACACATATTTGTCCGCGACGAGCATCGAAGCAGTGTCCCCTCACACCGGAGTAAGTCGCTCTCGCAACTGAGCTATGCGGACAGAATGTCTCGCTGCAGATTTGTCGTCTTGAAACATGTTTTCACCTCTGTAGTACGTCACAAACGTACGGAGACTAGCACGGGCCAGCCCTCAAATGTTCAAGTATGAGCATGGCAGGACCTTCGATACTAGGACCTGTTCAGACATTTCTACTGTGAACAGCGAGGCGTCATTGTTTTTCAGACTTCTTTACTGTGTTGTATGCGTAGCAGGGGCAGAGAAGTTGCGCAGGCACTTTCATGTCTGTAACCCTGGAACTAGTGGCCCTAAATCAGGCATGGGCAACTGCTTATAGCCATTTGAGTTCTCTCGATTGCGGTTGAACCCTCAGACGTTTAAACATACTGCTAATTATGGGTCTTCGCTTTCTAACTTGAGCCTGAATTCCAAGTATTGCTGGTTACCGATCTTCATTGGCATAGTAACATCAGCATTTCGGCCTTTGCACATGTTTTATTTTCGATTATCGAATTGTTGTGAACTTATTTTTGAGATTATCTCTTTAACAATACTAAAGGTATATTTCATATCTTGAAAAACCTAGATTTTGTCACAATGAAAAAATTCAGTTTTGGGTACAATGACACAAAAGTTTCTCGTGAGCGCACAAATTAAACGACTTAAAAATGTGTGTGGATGTTATAACGAAGTAAATTTCTCCGTCATTTTTGGTCTACGCCGGGATTCGAACCCGAGGCCGCTTATTCCGGAACAAGTCGCTCTACCAACTGAGCTACGCAGACGATTGTTCTGATTCCTATCTGCCTTTATGTCGTGTGCGTCCTGCTGGCAGGTACGTCACATCTCCCCCCCCCCCGAAAGAGGGCCGGGGGCATGGCCCACGGGTCAGCCGTGACCATGAATCGTTGCAGGCAGCCATCCACTGTAGAACGTGCACTTGAGAACTCCCAGTCAATCTGCTGTGTGGAATGCAACATCACACATTTTTATTTTTTCGAAGCGCTGGAGAAGGAATTCTCTGATTTTTCCTTTCTCGCGGTGTGGAACTAACATCACACCAATGCGAGATTTTGAACGGCCGGGTCATCCGGATAGTTCGGGCGCCATTATAACGAAGTAAATTTCTCCGTCATTTTTGGTTCCGTCATTTTTGGTCTACGCCGGGATTCGAACCCGAGGCCGCTTATTCCGGAACAAGTCGCTCTACCAACTGAGCTACGCAGACGATTGTTCTGATTCCTATCTGCCTTTATGTCGTGTGCGTCCTGCTGGCAGGTACGTCACAATGTGACTTTTTAATGTTTTTGGTGTTTTTCTGTTGCGGATAATTTTGCTAATTGTTTATGTAAAAAAAGACTAGCATACTTCAATGTTAAAACTCTTCGTACTGAAATGTTCGTTGGACTTTAAGCTGTGCTTCGTTTAATTATATAAAATATAAATTGAAATACAATACTCTCTTAACGCGGAATACTTTTCCAGTCTTACGACTCGACAACAATTTGAATTTAAATGTTCGAATAAGCGTAATATTCAATGTAAAGGAATTTGAAAAGTATTAATATTGGTAAGCTGCGCTTCGGACAATTTAATTATATATCACATAAATTTAAGTACAATACTCTCTTAACGCGAAATACTTTTCCAGTCTTACGACTTGAATAAGCGTAATATTCGAATAAGCGTAATATTCAACGTAAAGGAATTAATGAAATAATATAAGATCAAACGGTAATCGCATAACATCAAAGTAGTCTGAGCTCTCTCAACAATATCTCTTCAACGCAATTACAACAAAGCTCACACTCCAGCAGACTTCTAACAAGAGCCCTGATACAACTTTAAACATCGCTATTATTAGTCTCTTTAACATGCGTCCTTCACTTTTGACCTTTCGTCAGCCTGACAAATCAACATTTAGCCAGAGAGAAAATGTAGTATTAAGATCAGAAACTGCTAAGAACCAAATTTACATAAGAGTAAAGGAACCAAAAAGGAAAGTTAGAGCATACGTTACAACTCTGCATTCAGCTTATTATCTCTGTATGTGCAAAATTTACTTCCTAAAGATTTGGAGTGAAATTCTCATCCGAAAGTCTTATTTGCATTGAACGTTTTAGATCTTTCCATCTACTCGTACAAATTATGTGTAACATATAACCGAATAATGTTACTTAATATCAATAGAATCATTAAAACTAAGTTACTGATGGAAGTACATTGGTTCACCAACAATTTTGACTCAGGTCCCGCCCCAGCTTTAAATGTTTCACATTTTATGTGTAGTGCACTACGACTTTTCTTTAACAAATATCGATATAGTCGGTTTCGAAGAACTGAAAGATCGTGATGCGATAGTCATAGAGAAAGAAACTGATTGTGATGCTATGAACTATGTGTTTTGCTTTCTTTAACAATTGTCCTTCAAAAGGAAGATCTATTTCTGTTCTCCACCTGATGGGACTCCTTATATTGGAAAAAATGTAAGTCTAGGTAGAATATCTGGTGATAACCAGATGTAGGCCAAACATTTTTTTCAAAATTAACCTTGTTTAATCATTGATAAATCTTCCCAAGAGATGAAGTACAGATTTCATTTTCGAACCGAAAGGTATTTTATTTTACCTTAAAAAAACATTTTCATACGGACAACGTTGTTCTCACAATAGCGGTAATACATCCAAATCAGCCGTAAAAAGCTTTTAGTGCTCTAACCCATACTCACTCTTCAAATCTTTCCGCACAGGCTGGAAGCGTCAACCATGTGGGTAATTTGTACAAGTACTGTAGTGCCAATCCTCGCAGGGTTTTTGACACCACTACCTGCTTCCTGAAGCTTTTTTCTCGATAATATAAAATGCATGGCCACTCAGAAGTTATTGCATGCATCATAAATACTGCTTCAACAAGGACTTTGCCTCCCAGATGGACTGATTTTAAAAGAAGCGAGGCTTTGACTAATCCTGCGAGTCTGGACTCCCGCGTGATATTCAAAACATGTGGGTATGCATGGCATACCTAATTTACTTAAAACTCTGCTCGAGATAAAAACCACACATAAATACAATAAAATGGGTTACAAACACAACAAAAGGGTTTCCATATAAACTGTATGTCTCAAGATGATCGAGATACAACAGAGTTCTGGACATATCATAATGGCAAACTTGTAGTGCAGCCGACAGTACATTAGAGCATTACCACTCAAGGCTAGTGAAGAAATAAATTAAAGACACTAATAACAAAGTTAAACAAATTCATATTTGAGACCACACTGTATTCACATGAGGCAAGGATGGTGCACTTCTCGTATTGGGCTGATTCTATCATTTTATTGAAACTAGAGGCTCTAAATTAGGAATAGGAGACTCCGTATTGCCATAGATGTAACTGCTGTTGTTAAACCCCTAAATATAAAAGAAAATGTCTTTACCAACTGGTTATTTCTTAGCATGTTCAAATTTTGGAATTCTTCATCTGGTAACATTTATTTCTTAGCGTTACCACCTTCAGCTTTCTAAATCAAGCATGCCGCTCCGATGAGCAAGAGGCCTGACGCGTTGGCTTCCGATTATTTGTCTGAGATGGGGTACTTTTTTCTAATCCTGGATGAGGCAGTTAAGTTGTGTTTTGTTTTTCGGCGCTGGCTGTTTCTCTATCCTGGAAACAGTGGCTCTAAATGATGGACGAGCTGATAGCTCTATGAGCTGATCATGGTGGTCTTTAAACTAATTGTTATGCAGTGAAATCCATAGATTCTGCTTTTTTTTATTAATTTTCCATCAAAAAGGACTAATTTTTCTGCTGCACCTTACGAAGCGGATTATAATAAAGTTAAAGGCATCAGTGTGTTATATCCAGTAGCTGAGTAGTTGTTCTTATCAGCTCCTCCTGTAATTGCAAGTGTTTCATTGAAGCGGTTTTTGACGTGTTGTATAAAAAATATGCGGAAATCTGATTTTAAGAATTCAGTATCAATATTAATTTTCTATTGGAACTGGCAGAAAAGACAAAAGAACTTTACAAAATGTTCGAATAGGTTAGAAGGGAAGTAACGATGAGTGCAGCAGGTAATGCTTTGTAGATTAAGACACTTCAACAAAGGAAAGGAAACCGAAAATTGGTGGACTGTCAGACCGACTGTCATACTTGAAAAAAGGTGTCAAGCTTTGAAACGTTCATCTACTGGTGATTACTTCGGATTTCCAGGAGTTAAATTAATTTTAACTGTGTGCATGAAGAAAACCTGTACCAAGATCGTATCGAAAGGCAAAGACCACCAGCCTTTTCGAGAAAGCAATTTCGGACACTATTATGAAAAACTGAGAGTGATGTAACAGAAGGGCTGAGGAAACGATTTCCAGGTTGGCCTCGGTAGAATGGGAGGATTGAGATATGTTTGTCAAATCAGAAGGTGGGCACTTGGAAGTTAACACAGTTCACTGGAATAGGGAGTTTTGTACCCAGTTTTGCAACTTGAGTAGCCCTTGCCTTCCAAAGCGTAATGTATTCTTAAAATAATTAGATGGAAGTGATTTCTAAACTAATAAGCAGTAAGTACGAGACTGAAAAGGAGTTTCAGGTATTTTAAGGGATGGATATACCCCAGATATGGGTCAATAGCTTATGCTGATCATCAATTCTTTTCTCAGCGTGACACATTTCTTATTGTAGAAAAATGCTGAGAGTCAAACAGCATACAGTTATCTAAAAACCGAAAGTTTGTGCCAATAACTGTTTTGTAGGTTTTTTTCTTTTACCCTTTAATCGACTGGAACAAATTATTTCGGAGTTAGCAAAATGGGCTGAAAACAGCTCAAGCGAATATATTCGTAGTCTAAAAAGTGGACCGAACGCAAATGGAACGAGTGAACCTGCTCATCAAAAAGGGTTGCTTTCACCTCCGGTTTGTTTTCGAAGTGGTCTTTTAGGGGGGTGATTAAAACTGTTCCATTATGACTGATTATCTGCTAAAATGGCTTAACAATGGCGACGAACCTAAGAAAAGTGCGATGTCTGAGTCATTCGTTTCTACCCAGTGGCATGACGTCCGTGTCAGGGTGACTAGCTCTTTCCCATCATGCCTTAAGTCATAAGCAGAGAACAAAGAATTAAAAGGAACGCGTCTCAACAGTAACAGGTTTATTAACAGGCTTATGATCGGTATTCCTGAAAGGAGAGTGGGAAAGGAATTGTTTTGGGGTTGTTCTCATAAAACCCTGCCACTAAATGAACATTTCCGCATGGGAATCAGTGCCGGAACTAGCTTTTCATGTGCCCTGTGCAAGGATTTATTTTTGGGCTTAATTTTTTTTAGGAGGAGGAGGAAACGGGGAAATAATGGAACAAATAAGATGTAACAATTGTTTATAAATAATGTTTGTGTACAGAAGAGACATACAAGATCATTCACATATATTTATAAATGAAAATAATTATTTTAATTGGACTTTTCTGGCTTTCATTTAGGAAAATTCATTTATTACATCATCCTAATTAATGTCTTTACCGATATTATATTCAATCAAAATTATGCAGGGCTAGTCGTTCCTCGACGTAATCTTTGTGCTTCCCCTGCTCAGTGACGTCACAGGTACAGATGCTGAACCGTAAAACCACATAACACAGCAGACAAAGCCAAGAGGTGCGCGTGTGCTCCCGAAGATCACTTCTTTAATTAACTTGACGGGAGCTCTGGTCACGTGTGGAAGGGAGAAGCTTGATCTTTGGACGAGTCCTCCTTTCTTCACGTGACAGGATGATCATCGTTAAAAAGAACCCATATGCATCATTTTGAAAAGATGATCTTCTAATCATGACCGACTGATACAAGACTACTTGATAACAAACATTTTTAACTGGATGCAATGAAAAGAGCATTTTATTTCATCAACTACTCATGAAATTTTATTTATCCCGCCACTTCCGCATTTTCACGAGACGATTTTTTGTCATTTCGATTTTAAGGCCCCCTTCGGCCCTGCACCTGTTGCACCAGCCTAGTTACGGCAGTAAATAGGAGAGCAAAAATTTGAGGTACCATTTGGTTTATGGACATCGTCCACTTAAAGTGTTAAAATAATGTTACGAGCCCACGGAGGTTTTCTTGGAATAGCCGATTATTCTGAGGTTTGTGCAATAAAGTAGTTACCGGTCCCCTCTATCGTATTTAATGTAAAGTAAATGTCATTCCAGATCGGTCGTGGTCAAAACGTTTGGAGTCACTTAACCAAAGGTAAGTGACTGTATTTTTTATTTTAGAATTGTTTACTTTATTGCCAAACGCATTTCACTGTGAATCAGAATTCCATTCTTTTTTAACAGTACGTTATGCAACTATTTTCAAAGTGATGTGTTTTTCCCCTTTCTGACAGCGCTCCTAATAGGTTTGCTCCCTCACAAATAGCATCTGTAGTATAACAATGACAGACAGGTATTAGAATCCAATTGTTCGTGTCGCAGTAATAGAAATGGAATCCATTAGCTTCTATTCTCAAATGACCTACATTCATGGCTAATCCCCATAGCGACTGCTTCTGAAAAAGGAAAGATAACTCACTAAAGCGAACTTCTAAAATAGTTCAGATTACTCAGTAGTGCCGTTTTCTAAACGAATAATTGAAAAAGAAAATCCCCGGCCAGCTCACAGAGTGAAAAAACTGTCGCTGGTTATTTTCTTTCCGAATACGAGAACCGGAGCATGCATCCGTTGAAACACGGTTGCGTGTGATTAGCGTAAGGTTGACAGCTGCCGTACTTCATTTAGGAAAAGAAAGGCTCCGAAAAAAAGGGGACAAACCATTTAATTCTTTTGTTTGCTTCTAGTGCCACTCCTTTCGTTCCGACGCATATTTAATGATGCGTAAAGATCAGTTTGCTGAAAGAAAAGTGCATACCTTACGCTGCTTTTGAAGGCAATCAAAGCGATATTTTCCTTCAATAGGACGAGAAAATGTGAGTCCATCCTGTTTCAAGCTGATGTCATTCACTGTTTTTTGATGTAGAACTACCAGTATGGGGCGACTTACGGTCAACCGCCTGTGACAAAAACAGGTCCCAATTGAAATCATTATAGCGTTTAAAATACGTGCCGCACACTAATCGTGTTAGCATATTCGTGAACAGCATGGAGTCCAACTCGCCTACCGCGCAATACGTCGTGCGCGCAACGCTCACCTCGCGGGGGAGATGATGCAACATTTCTGGGTGCGCCGCCGCGTTTGACTCAATCTATCTCGGCAACAGTGAGCACAAGACGACTGTGCGTTGTATCTTTTAAAGCTCTTGATGAGATCTATTCAAATATACGAAGAACATTTTGCAGTGGTTTAAATTAAAATTAAAAAAAAATGTTTTCGTGTGAACGGGTTAACATTTTCGACAATGCCGCAGAATTCGCAGAATGAACGCAAGCCAAAGCGAACAAGTGATGAGGAATGTAAGAAGCCGAAGAAGACTCAGCCCAACGAACTAGAGAGTATCGAGAACGCCTGAAAGCAGCCGCCGCCAAACAAAAATCCAACACACCGATTGGACCCGTACCTGGCACATCTCGAACTTTTATTGTATCTCGAGCATTATTTGTAAAAATTATGGAAGCTACTTTGCATATCGTAGACCTGTGTTGGCTATAACAAATTAAACAAACGCATTGAAACCTTACTAGGCTAGTACATTTCAACTCTCCGAGCCGCCCCGGTGGCGCAGTGGTCTAAGCGATGGCCTCTGATCATTCGCCCAAAGGGGTCCGGTTCGAATCCCGGTGAGGCATGGATGTTGTGTTTGTCTTACGGCACTGGTTCTCTCTCTTCTCTGGAACCAGTGACCCTAAGTTAGGGACGGGCGACTGCTTATAACCCATTGAGTTGCTCACGGTGGTCGTTAAACCTCCAATCAAAAAAAAAAAGCTCTCCAATATGCAAGTCGTAGTCCTACGTTCCAAACTGACGGCTCAATCAGATCTTGTATTTTTTTCTTTTTGTTTTTAAGTAAAAGTTATCCATAGAAACCTGGAGGAAGCAGTTATCGTAGAAAAGTAATAGGGGATTGTAGCAATCGATTTTAGTACAGCTTCAGTTCAGTTAGTCTTTTTTATGGAATGATAATACATAAGACACGCCAAGAAAAACAATCGCGGAAGATTTACCAATAAAAGGGTTGCAGATATTCTAAACCTATGCTGATTGCACGTGAGACGCACATGATATGAAAAAACTGGGGGACTAAGTAAAAACGACGCCATCTTCCGAAGGAAAGCTGGACTCCAGCATACAGTAAATCACCTGTACTTCTCTATAAACAATACGTCGTTGTTTACACCAAATTGCAGTATGCTGTTAGTAGGCAAAATTCTTTCAGCGTGATGATACATATGGCTCCCAGTAGAATTTTGTTTTCGGAAAGTATCGAAACGTCATTGAAGAACGGTTAATAGAAAAAGACATCATTTGAAAACCTTTTCATTCAATAGTTTTACAATATTACTCAACAGGCTTATTTCTCGAGAAGTGAAGGTGAATATCGCACCTCTCGAAAGCACACAAAAATGAAGAAATAATTTTAGAATTAAAAAATTGCTACTCGTGTTCAAAACGTACGTCGCTTCACGGGCGATCCAAATCTTATATATCTGTTTGTCTGAAGCAGCAAAAACTCTCGAACGCCGAACTGTGGCATCGTGAAATTTGCATAGCTTATTAATACTGAAGTTTCTAGGTCAACGCAACTATTTTAAGATCTCTACATTGTTCCGTTCGCGAGTTATGAATTAATTACTAAGCTAATCAATAAAGTCAGCGTCGTTTGCTACGTCATCGTTATCCTGGTCCAAATCTGAAAGCACGTGACTGCATTCATCGCCGCGCGCATCCACAGATGTTTCTATTCATTGAGAACTGTGCATAAAAAAATGCAAAAACGAACTTTGCGAAATCTTAACAAAACGGGCTGAAATTTTTATCAACGCCATGAATTGGTAATAAGAGCAGTCCCTCAGAATTTCACCGCTGTCCGGTCAAAACTTTTTTAAACAGGTATGGAATTATTAATTCATCGGTAAACAGAAATATATACGCAGAAACGGCTAAAAAAAAATTTATGGCTAATTTAAAATGTTTTTTGCCGATTCAGGCAAAATTTGGAGGTCATGTTCCTATTAACGATTTATGGTATTCATTAAAATTTCATCCAGTTTCGTAAAATATTCACAAAGATGCGTTTTTAACTTTTTTTATCGCAGAGATTCGCCCCTCAAAGACGTCTGAAACTGAAAGCAAGTGATGCATTTGATTGTGGATAACAAATTGTTAACGAATTTTGTTCAGTCAGTGTTAATGCTGTGTATGTTGTATACGGCCAAGTTCTTAAATAATCACACTATGAATAAAAAATTTGTAATGACCGAATTTGTGAAATCAGTTTTTTTCTTTCTTGCAAGCATCAATTTTTCCCCCGATCTTTTGAGTGGCATATAAGGGAATATGAAATTAATAAGCCTAAATCCCGGGCAAAGCCTGGTAGTAAAGCTAGTAATTCATAAAAATGGAGAAGAAGTTAGGAAGTTCTGCACCGAGTATGTCATCGCACTACTTGCAGAATGCTTTTCGAACTACAGCACAGTATTGCAAGAACATTTCTGCAAAGGCAACGAGTGCGAAAGAAAAGGTAGAAGTAGGTTTGGAGGTTAGAGCTTAACTACGATCATTAACATCTAGGCCCATAAGGAGTCTTTCGTTCTGACCAATAGTTCCAAAGAAATCGGAGAATACCGGACCCGTAGGACTGGCGTAGATTCCACCTTTGCCTCATCCTTGACCCGGGCAAGGTGAATCTTAGAACACCGCGCGCGCATCTGACCGCGCTGTCAGAGAGGATGCAAAAAGTAGCTGACAGAATTTATCGGAGGAAAAGAAAATCCAGTCTGCGTTAATTGGAAGATGGTTGCTTTCTTCAGATCAATAAATAACATGACGCATATACAGTACGTTCACTATTGTTATTGTTAACTAATACACACAATTGACATGGATTAGGAACATCAAACAGAAGTCATCGCTCTTTCCACTTTCCACGAGGCCGCTGTGGTGCAGTGGTAGCATGTCCGGCGCGTAACTGGAAGACCTGGGTTCGATTCCCGGTGGTAGAGGGTGGGAATTTTTCCGTGACTCACTTATAAACGTGGAAAGAGCGATGCCTTTTGTTTGATGTTCCTAATCCGCGTCAATTGTGCATTAATTATTCATTCGCCTCCTAGTTATTTGTTCAGTTGCTGCTTATCATCTTTGGTGAATCCCCAGCATTGTGCGGGGCCCCAAGGAGCAACCTGCCATGTGGTATGGCAGTTAGTCGTATGTGAGTCTGGAGAATTTGAGGCCGCTGTGGTGCAGTGGTAGCATATCCGGCGAGTAACTGAAAGACCCTGGGTTCGATTCCCGGTGGCGGCCGATGAGAATTTTTCCGTGACTCACTCATAAACGTGGAAAGAGCGATGACTTCTGTTTGATGTTGTTGTTTTTGTTAGTAAATATTCTCTCGTATATGGATATAAACGGAACTGCCGTAATTTGAGAAAGCAGGTAAATAAAAACGCAATGTACTGAAAGGTGAGTTTTTAACTCTTTTTTCAGTTTATTGTTATTTTTATTTTAGGGCTTGTATATAAAGCCTCTCGAGGTAACCGATACCTACATTTAACTTGGACAACAGATATCAAGCAATGGTCACATTGACGAGGAAATTAATCGGCGTATAAAACTTGGCTGGAGAGCTTTTGGAAGAAAAAGTACAATTTTTAAGAACAATATGCCATTATGTTTTAAAAGAAAAGTATTTCATCAATGAATCCTTCCAGTTCTTCTTACATATGGAGCAGAGACATGAACCTTAACTGAAAAAGACATACAAAGGCTGCAGATAACTGAAAGAGTCATGGAGAAATGCATGCTTGGTGTAACCTGGAAAGATAAGAAGAAGAACTCGTGGATAAGGAAAATGACAAAAGTGGAAGACATCATGATCAGAGTAAAATCCCTGAAATGCAAAATGAACTGGATATGCTGCCAAAAAAACGGACCACCGATGGACAACCGAAATTTTAGACTTGATTCCAAGGGACAGGGAAATAACCAGAAGAAGACCACATGGGAAATGGGTGGATGGAATTCGAAAACATGCCGGAGTAATACAGAAGAGAGTTGCTCAAGACACAGTTGTGGAGGAAACTGAGCGTCCGTCCCATCATGCTATGCGAGGTGAATAAGGTCCATATGATCTCTCAGGAAAGGTTATTTTGCTGCTTTCTGGAAGCATTGCTGATAGCACAAACATATGATATCCACTGAAAGTAAGGTACATAGTTGATGTAACTATTAAAATCACTGCTGTAGACGCGAACTGTTCATAAAAAACGCAAAAGTAAACGAAACCAACATAAAATTTAAAAATATTTTATGACTTATTCTTCACATTGCAAGAATGTAAAAGCTTATATACACTATATTGACAAAAGTTACCGGACACCCATTCAAAAGCAAATGAACTGATCCGCTGCGTTGTTAAGATGCGTGGTATACAGCTGCAAACGGTATAAAAACAAGACTGCATCTGACCGCGATCATATCGCACTGTGAGGTTGAGTGAAAATGTCACGACGGGAGAGAACTGACTTTGAGAAAGGAAAAACTGTTGGGTGGTATATTAGTGGGTTGTCTATAAGAGAAACCGAGAGGCGTTTAAGCATACTCAAGTCAACTGTTTCGGATGTACTGAATAAGTGGAAGACACATGGCGTACCTGAAGCAGCAAAACGTACCGGCAAACCAAAGAAAATCAGTGATAGAGGACGTCGAAGCCTCAGGAGAATCGTTATAGCTAATCGACGAAGTACTCCACAAGACCTCAGTGTACAGGTGAGTAAAAATGCTGAAACCTTGGTATGTACACATGCCATTCACAGAGAACTTCCTTCCATGGGTTACTGTGGCCGTGCAGCTGCTCTTAAGCCTTTCATCTCCACTCGAAATGCCACTCGTCGTTCAGCATGGTGCAAAGAACATTTATCGTGGACCATAAATCATTGGAAACGGGTCCTATAAACTGATAAATCCAGATATGCGATCCATCAGTCTGATGGCCGTGTGTGGGTATGGTGGCAGCAAGGGGAACGCCATTTACCACAGTGTACTGTTTCTACGATTAAGTTTGGAGCTGGCAGTGTACTAGTGTGGGGGTGTTTTTCGTGGTATGGTCCCGGCCCATTGGTTATCTTGGACAAATCTGTTAACCAACACGTCTACCTCGATATTCTGGACAATTATGCCTAACCAATTCTGTGGCAATACTATGGAACTAATCCTTGTTGGTATCCAGCAGGATAATGCACCCAGATATGAAGCAAGGACTGTTACGGAGTGGTTTGACGATAATTCCATATCGTGTGTGGACTGGCCATCACAGAGCCCTGATCTTAATCCTATAGAGCACCTATGGGATGAATTAGAGCGCCGCGTAAGAAGTTTGAAACGAAGACCTACTACTAAGCAACAGTTAGCGGCAGCATTATGTACTGAGTGGAAGCGCATACCTATAGCTGTGTTTCAAAACCTTGTCGAAAGCCTGTCTCGAAGGGTCAGTGCATGCATTAAGGCCAAAGGTGGACCGACACTGTACTAATATATGTCAATAAATGCTATGTCGTGTTTCTTTTTTTTTTTTTTTTTTTTTTGATTGGAGGTTTAACGACCACCGTGAGCAACTCAAATATGGGCTATAAGCAGTCGCCCGTCCCTAATTTTGGGTCACTGGTTCCAGGGAAGGGAAAGAGCCAGTGCCGTAAGACAAACACAACATCCATGCCTGACCGGGATTCGAACCCGGACCCCTTACGGACGAATGATCAGAGGCCAGCGCCTTAGACCACTGCGCCACCGGGGCGGCGTCGTGTTTCTCTTCTATTGGTCCGGTGACTTTTGTCAATATAGTGTATACTAAATCAGTACTTTGTCGTTCAGAATTTTACTGAAACTAATATAACCACGGGAAGCGTTCTTTAATATTTGAAACGTATATAAATAGCTTGACTACCTAAAATTTTCCTCTTCTTATTTACTCCCTCGAAGTCAAACAAAGTCACTCAAACAAAATTCAACAATAATTTACTAACAGTTTGTTTTTATTTCAACCGTACTTCACTCAAGCATAGTTGCTCCAATATTGCAATGAGCACTTAGCTGAATTAATGTAAGTTAGTAATCAGATAACTTGATTAATTCCAACATTAAATATGCAACAACACAACTCGAACAGGCGGACTTCATGTAGACAGTTTCAGCCTAATGCAAGCTTTCACCACCCTTTTAACTACTTGCTTCAACATTATGTATCTCTCGTTCTTATCTGTAAGCATGCATACGTCACGCTTTCTAACCTTAAGATTGTTGCCAACATCATTCCGCTAGCGAGAAGATATAACGTTAAGACAGAAAACTCTAAAAGAGAATGAACTTAAATTTACATAGAGAAAGCAACTACAAATGAAAATTAATTTAGAGTTGTAGTGAGACGGAATGCAACACGCGTCTAAAAGTTAGTTTGTGAGGTCAGTTCAAGAAGAGACAGGGGTCAGACGCCATGTTGTATAACGTGGAACGGGGGATCTCTTTCGGGACGACTGAGAGAGAAAGAAAGAGGCGTGTCTGCGAATATCGAGCTTTCCCGGGAACGGGACGTCCGAAAGGGATGTCAGATTGTGAATGTGACATCCCATTCGGACGTCCCGTTCCCAGAGTATGCATCCTGCAGATAATACACTGACCGGATTGGCTGATGGCGGGGAGGTAGGTGAAATCGCACTTTTGACCAGGGGCTCAGAATTTTTGGCGGGCACTCTCATGTTTTTCCTTCATGGGCAAGGACGCTGAGGATTTCCCCCTTACAGCTGTGGTTGTAAGGCTAGCAGGACTTTGGATAGAATGGCCGAGGTCATTCGTTAAATATCACTGTTCAACAATGAAATTTTTACAATAATGGAAGTGGTTTTTCATTATATATTTTTGGGCGCTGGACACGAAAATAACAGTAAAAATCCTCTCTCAGCTACGGTTCCGAATTAATTTGATCATTCATATTTCGTATATATTACATATATTTCAATGGGATGTCCAAGTACTAGGAATAAAATTTAAAGAATTCACCTACTTTATACGCGTTGCTGTTTTGCCTGCCGCTTGTGGGGAACATCTGATGCATCTCTCTAGAGCATCCAGCAAAAATCTGCAAACATTTCACCATTCCACTTTCCTTTGTATCATTGTTCCTTTGCAGAAATGTCCTGGTGGAATCGCTCTCCATGTTCATCACTGAAAGCACCACAGTTCTCAGGGAAGACGTCGATATGTGAATGTAGGAAGTGCATCTTGAGTGTCATGTTGCAGCCAAGTTTTTCATAAGCACCTAATAGTTCTTCCACAAGGCCCATGTAATTGTCAGCCCTCTTGTTTCTCAAGAACAATGTTGCAACATTCCTAAAACATTGCCAGGCATGTTGCTCATCAGGATTCAGGATACACTCAAACTGTTGTTCTCCCAAAAGCTCCGCATCACTGGTGGATGGATGAGCTCGTATATCAACTGATTGTATAAGTTCATCATTATCGCTATCACTACTTTCTTGAACGGTAACTCGGGCAATAGGAACCAGCAATCCCTCTCCATGGGCCGCTGGACGAATAACGGGTGGTATTGTAGGGTATTCAATAATTATTTTCCTCTTCGTATTTATTTATTTCTTCAAAGGAGGTATCATGCAGAAATAGCAATCAGTTGAGTGGTTTGTTAGTTCACACCAAATGACGGGCACAGCAAAGCGCATCGAGATTTTTTTCCCATACATCCAAGCATTCAGAGTTGATGAACATGTCGTACAGCACACATGTGGAGCCCAAGATTTATCTTGGTCTCCCACACGACACCCAAAATACAAGAAATATTTTTTCACTGCTGGAGTCAATGGTTGCTTCCTGGAGCCACAAATCACGTCACCACAAATAAAACAAAAGTTATCTGGATTGTTAATGCATTTGCGGGTCATTATCACTGTAGTGAAAGCCAACACTCGAACAGAAACACAATAAAACTTGAATTAAATAAACTTCACTTATTTAAATAAATTTGCTAATCAACACACTAACAGAAACATGCAGTGCGATAAAACTGACGCAGTTTGATACATACGATCCCGCGAACAAAAGAAACTGGATGGATCCGGTTCCAACATCTTCTTCGCTTATGATCACGTGATTCACGAGGCGAAGACCCTACAATCAACTCACCCAGACCACAATTTAATGTTTGCCGAGTTGACTTGTGAGTGTCGCTATTATAATATCCCATCGATATATATGTGAAACACAATTAGCTATTTTCTCGGAAATTTGAGCTAGGAGAGTATTTTAACTGTGATTTTCGTGTTGAGCGACCAAAAATCTATAAAGGACAGCTAACTTCGTTTTTGTAAGTTAAAAAAAAAAGTTAAAATTTGTTGAACAGTGATATCTACGTATATAGTGGAGATCATCTAAGTACCATGGTACAAATAACACAGTGATCATAGATACAATCCAGTCAATTCAACACAGAGCGCCTGGCACCAATGCTCTACCCCAATGTAAAGAGAACGTCACCTCAGACCCTGACCTCCTGAAAGACGCTTCCAACCTGAGGGCCCTTGGAGTTACTCACTGGCATATGCTGATTAAATGACTGATTCATAGTAGAATGTACCCAACTTGGATCTAATTGTGTACATATTCTGCGCCCCTCTGAAAATAGGGGAATGTAAATAAATGTCTCTAACTAGAACCAGCGATTCTGCTAATTCTTCGACATTACTGTGAGTCTAGAAAGTGTCTGTAGAGGATTAACGTCGTCAGACCTTGAAAGAGAAGGTTTGGCTGGTGGCAACAACTACCAAAGTCAAAGAAATCTGTAATTCCAGTACCTGCCTAGCAGCAAGGCTACGCGCCAAGGCAATGTCAAATAGCTAAGTACATCTGCATAGTGCCTATACCCAACCAAGAATTGGCAATAAACCAAAAACACCACCACAAGAGTATAAACCATACATTGTGAAATGTGCACGGATGCCATGTTGTAAAGATTCACAAAAATTTCATCCTCATGGAATCACTCTCAAAACTTGCAGAGCCTACACACTTTCAGTTTAGTAATTCATTAATGCCATATTTCCTTGTTTAAATAGATTATGTGAAGTTCAATTTGTTTTCATTGAATTCTTTCTAGAGAAACAATTAGCTAAATTTTTAACCTCACTATGGGCATTCCAACCCATAGGTACAATTTGGGGTGTACTTAATAAAGTGGGGAAGAATGTAGATTTTTGCAAATGATCCACTGTGAGCATGGAAAAATAAAAACATTAGGAATGAAAGAACTGAAACCTATAAATACTTCGCTTTTCTCTGCTTTGACGGGTATTACAGGATCTAAGATTTTCTAAGTAGGCTTACCACAAGCGATTATTTTCCCCCTCACACATAAAGTTTTAAGCATTAAATTAAGGCATGTTGCCATTTTTTCCTGATGAAAATGACTCAGGTGCTGATTTACGTTTCCCTTGCGTAAATTAACTGCAGTAGTGAAGCTCTATGTGATATAAGCAAACGATGATGGTATTTAAAGGAAATATTTGATACTTGTGCTGAAATCAATTATTCAGAAACTATTTTAATCCAAAACTTTACAATAATAATAGCTGTAAAGATCTGTCATATCACTGGAAACTACTTATTAATAGAGAAAAAGAAACAGATAAATAAAAAAAAAGCAAATAACAGGAAAAAAGAAGGAAAATCAATTAGCAAATGTTTTAAAAATTGCTCAATAAATGTCTCCCAAAAAAAAACATGATCTCACTACTTGCCCACAAATGAGAGATCGCCACCAGAAGATAGTGAAGACACAGTATGACCAATGTGAAAGTCCCACATAGTAATGATGTGATAGTTACAAGAAAGACTACTACTACCTTTTCTATCTGGCTTTAAATTTGAAAAAGTTTCCTGTGAAAATGCGGCTCCACTCAGCCATGAAATTTATGTCAGCATATGTAAAACAAGCCAATGGACTGAGAAGATTGTATATTTAGCCAGGAACTGTGAAATTAATGGTTACTTCAACTTTATGGGCAGATAAGTTTAAAAGACAATTATTTTTCATGATGAGAAGTATATTTTAGCAAATCATTTTTCGAGCATTTTAAATATATTTTCGCAACTGTAAATACTGCTTTAATCTTTATAAATAGGTATGTATCCCTGAGGAATAATAATAAAGCAATACTCTCCATTATTAAAATATCTGCTCCCCATGTAAAAGAGAAAAAACCGCAAAAAATATTTAAAACATTATAGGAGATATGAGTAATCTCCCAAGATAATAGATTAAAGACGTCTCGCACTGAATTAATAATTTACCCAAATATATATATTTGTGGTGTATATAATTTAATTTAATTTTTTTAGGTTTTCTGTTTTCGGTGTAACTTTTTACTGAGGTAATAAATTCGATGAACGCAGTACTTCTGGCATTTTAATAACATCAGATGCTTCCAACATTCCTATATTGTTTTGTTTTTTTCGTTTGGTTTTCCCGTACGGTGGCCGACTGCTCAGGGGCATAGGTGGGACTCTTGATACTGTGACGTGCCTGCACCGCAGGACGTACATGAGATAAAGGCAGATAGTAGCAACAGCATATGTCCGCGTAGCTCAATTGAAAGAGCGACGTACTCCGGAGTGAGGAGACCCGACTTAGATGTCCGGCGTGGACAAAAATGCCGGAGAAATTTGCTCAGTTATATTGGCGCCCGAACTTCAAGAATGACCTGGCCTTTAAAGTTCTCGCAATAGTGTGATGTTCTTTCCACACCGCGAGAGAGGAAAAATAAGAGAATCCCTTCTTCAGCGCTTCGAAAAATAAATATGGGTGATGTTACGTTCAACGCACCAAAATTGACTGGGATTTATCCAACGTACGTTCTTCAGCGAATGATTGCCTACAGCGATACATGGTCCCGGCTGACCCGAGAGCCATGCCCCGGCCCTCTTTTGGGGGAGGGAGATGTGATGTACCTGCCACGCAGGACGCACATCAGATAAAGGCAGATAGCAGCGAGAGCATACGTCCGCGTAGCTCAGCTGGGAGAGCGACTTATTCCGGAATGATGGGACCCGGGTTCGTAACTGCAAATGATGGAGAAATTTACTTCGTTATATTACTCATACGAGTTGGGCCTGGGTTTGAGTCCCGGATAAGACATAGGTGGCCTGCTTGTCTAATAACGCTGGATTTGTCCCTTCTCTAGAGCCAGTGACCATAAATTAGTGACAGGCGACTGCTTATAACCTTACGTGCTCACGGTGGTAGTTAAATTCCTGAGGAAGCCAATCCTGTTTCCACTTCGTGGTATAGGACAGACGACACAGATGACTGCTGATTTCAATGCATTTACTGAACGGCCAAAAGCGATAGTCCATCCATATTATAGAATTACAGACTAGTAGGAGGAAATAAAATACTGTTTCCATATTCGTGGTAAGATATACGTGAAGTGAACTTTTGCTGAATTCACTGCGTTCACTAAAAAGCCAAAAGCAATAATCCGTCCATATTATAACACACTGCTGGACAATTGCTAAGGACGGATCATAAACGGCTATATAGCGCATAAAAAAGTAAGTGTGGTTGGATGCCAAGTGAAATAAAATAATGTCAGAATGCCAGGACATTACAAGAAAGACAATTTATTGTGCTTTGAAATCCAGAAGGCTTTGGAACGTGTTCAAGGGACAAACAGGCCATTTTGTGCAGAATACGTAAACGTGAAAAAAATGCAATTACCGTCCGCAGGCGTTCCGGCGTAAGATGTCAATACGGGATATGGCCACCATGGAGGGCAATGCAAGATTCCACACGTCGTGTCATGCTTTGCATAACATTATCAAGCAGCTGTTGATGTAATTTATCCCATTCCTATGTTAGTGCACGGATGAGGGTGTCCTTGTTTATTGGAGGGCATTGGCGACCAGCAAGACTCCTCCCCAAAGCATCCCACACATTTTCAATAGGATTCAGATCTGGAGAACGTGCTGGCTATACGAGCCTTTGAATATCCTCGCTCTCAAGACACTCCTGGACAGCAACTGCTCGATGACATGTTGCGTTGTCGTCCATGAAAATGAATCTATCACCGACAGCACCACGGAACATGCAAACATGAGGTAGCAGAACATCATTAATGTATCGTTGGCCAGTCATAGTCCCAGTTGGAAGCACATAGAGGGACGTACGGCCATTGATCATGATGCCAGCCTATACCATGACACTACATGTCAGATATCGGTCCCTTTCCTGTATGTTTGCTGGACAATATGCAGTACCACTATCACGCCAGATCAGTTGTCGTCGACAATCAGACGATAGACTGTATCTACTCTCATCTGAGAAGAGGACAGCAGACCAGTCGTTATCAGTCCAATTGCGATGTTGATGGCACTATTGCAAACGGGCGGTACGGTGACGTCTGGACAATGGGATGCACACAACAGGACGGCGGGCGTATAGTCCTCCTTCATGCAAACGTCTGGCGACAGTTTTTCGGGAGATCCGCTTGCCAGTAGCAGCCATAAACTGATTTGCTACCTCACTAGCTGTGCTGCGCCGGTGTCTTTTTGTTGATAGCACTATGTACCGATCTTCTGCAGGTGTCGTACTGCGAACACGACCTCCCCCGTGATTATTGCTACACTCTTCATTTGTTTGAAATGATTTCCAAAGCCTTGAAACAACACCGTGGCTGACGTCGAACTCCCTGGCAACATCTGTTGTTTTTCGCCCTTCTTCAATCTTGCCAATAATACGGCCACGCGTAATATTATCTAGGTGATGTCGGGAAGACATACTGAAAATTGCAAGTTCGTCAATTGATTCTTTCCCATTCAACTTTGCGTTTGAACAACAACGGTCAATACGCGTCAAATCCTTTATATCTCTTATCAACGCTATGACGTCACGAACAAGTTCGGCAATCCAAAATCTGCATACGCACAACACGTCTTACTGTATCCCGCACTTATGCTAATTTCCACATTTTCCTGCCTTCCATTTTATGGTTGCTATCGTTGCTATTGTCATCCGTCCTTAGCAATTGTCCGGCAGTGTAGTACAGGCTCATACTAGGAAATATAAAACACTATTTTCATATTCGTGGTAAGACATACGAGAAGTGAACTTTTGCTGAATTCACTGCGTTTACTAAAAAACCAATAGCGATAGTCCATCCATATTAAAATATTAAAGACTAGTAGGATGAAATAAAACACTACTTTCATATTCGTTGTAAGCCATACAACAAAGCAAATGACTTCTGAATTCACTGCGTTTACTAAAAAGCCGAAAACGATTGTCCGTCCATATTATAATATTTCAAGCTAGTCGGAGGAAATAAAACATATCCAAAAAATAGATTCAAGGCTCATGTCTAACTCGTAATTTAAGTGACATAGCATGAGGCACTACAATGCTCACCGTTCGGCTTCCGCGTGATAACCGAAAATGCGTAAGAAGTACTTATCACTCGCTGAGCCATCTTTTCAATAAACATTTATGAGCTACAATAATATGCTGTGGCGCAGCACTGCTGAAAATATCGGCATTGTTTCTCTTCTTTTTGTTCATACATCACTCATGCAGTTCTTTATAAAGCACTTTAAGTGAGTCTAATACACTGCTGGCCACCCGAAATGCAACACCAAGAAGGAAGCATCCGATTAGCCTGAAATTCGCAACATGCGTCTCCCGCGAGAGGACATGCAAACGATTAGCATTGCAGGGCACTTGCAAATCATGTGTGCCCGGCACGCCATCGAGAAGCACTATAAGAAGGGTGCACAGAAGGTAGGGTGTAAGTAGGGGAAGTATGTTTTGCTGCCGGACCTGTGTGTGGGAAGCTTCCTGATGCCTCGTCGCAGAATACGGCAGTCATTCCAGCACGTTTTGGAGTTCGACAGAGGACGAATAGTGTCTTATCACGACAGCGGTTTATCGTATCGAGACATCGGCGCCCGTGTGGGACGACATCCAGCCACAGTGAGGCGAGTATGAATTCGGTGGGTGCAGGAGGGACGGAAGGACCGACGTGAGCGATTGCCGCAGCCGCGGCACACCACCGAACGAGAGGACCGGCATGTTGTGCCGCGGTCATTGACGGCTCGCACCGCAGCATCACGAACGTTAGCGCAGGAATTGGGGTGTGTTCGGTAACAACCTGTGTCAGCACGCACCGTTCGACGTCGTCTGCAGGAGCGAGGACTTGTCTCACGGCGCCCATTGCTTCGATTACAATTGACGTTACACCACCGGCGAGTGCGGCGGCAGTAGGCCGTTGAACGCCGCAACTAGACTCCGGTATGGCACGACATTGTCTTCTCCGACTAATCCGGCTTCTGCCTGCAACGCCACGATGGTCGGATCCGCGTGAGGCCACACCGCGGCGAGAGACTGTATGACGCCTGCATTATGCATCGTCATACCGGTCCGTCGCCTGGCGTTATGGTTTGGGGCGCAATTGGATATGACACCCGCACCCCTCTGGTACGCATCGCCGGTACACTCAACAGCCACTGCTACATCTCCGACGTTTTGGAGCCTGTAGTCCTCGGTTACCTGCAAGACTTGCCAGCGGCCACGTTTCAACAGGATAATGCGCGCCCGCACGTGGCACGCATCGTGCAACAATTCTTCCCAGCTCACCAGGTGTCACTGCTGCCATAGCCCGCCCATCGAACACGTCTGGTCGCTGATCGGCAACCGAGCGGCCCAGCAGGAACCACCCGCGGCTACGCCTGGTGAACTGTGGCAACGTGTGGAAGCAGCCTGGACCGACATACACCATGTCGCCCATCGAACACGTCTGGTCGCTGATCGGCAACCGAGTGGCCCAGCAGGAACCACCCGCGGCTACGCCTGGTGAACTGTGGCAACGTGTGGAAGCAGCCTGGACCGACATACCCCAAGCCCACATCCAAAGCCTCTTTCGTTCGATGCCGTGAGTGTAGCGGCCGTTATTGCCAGCCATGGGGGCCACACGAACTATTGATGTCTGCGTATTCCGCAAGTCTCACGGGACTGTAAGATCGATCGTTTCATCTTTGTATCTCTTGTTATGTGTCTAGTAAATCTGGCTGTGCTATCTCGTGTCCTTCTTGGTGTTGCATTTTGGGTGGCCAGCAGTGTATCATTCGCCCGATTTGCATCGAATACTACTGAGAGTAACACCAGCAGGTATGCAGTGCAGGTGATTTATTTTAGTAAGCTTTATAGAAACAAAAAAACGGCGCTTAAAAAGCATGCGTTCCGTATTCTTTGATATACACACACAGCAATGATTTTAGTTCCTGTGAAAAATCCATTTTTATAATAAATTTCTTTTATAACTATGTGGTAATTTTGACAGATCAGCGTATATGGTAAAACTACAGACATTTTACTATTCCGCACATTGTCGATGGCACATTTTGTGACGCAGTACTGAGGTGACGCTTAGGTCAAATCTGAAAGTTGCAGTGATAAGCCTTGCCGGCGTAGTTCAGTCGGGAGAATAACTCGCTCTAGAGTGGTACAGTGTGGGGTCGAAACCCTCCAACGGCAGAAAAGAGCTCCTTTGCTATAGTTTCGTCCGAATGTAAATAGGAATCCCGTAGCTGTGAGGTTAAAAAAAGGTGTGATGATTCTTCCACACAAATTCTGGAATCAATTAGAATTTCTTCTTCTACAGTGAGTTCCATCAAGCGTGATTTGTCGGCGGACCCAAAACCTGCGATGTCGTGCCCCCCGCCTTTCCCGAAGAAGGATACATGTGACGTTTGAGTCCAATCGGCAAGTTGCAGCGATATGACTTGCCGGAGTAGTTCAAATGGGAGAATATCTCGCTCCTGAATAGAAATTCGCTATAATTTATTTTTCCATCACTATGTTAATTTACTTCTGAATAGCTATGAATCTCCTTTTCTTTTTTGTAAAAATACGAGTAAATAAACACAATTAGGTTTCTACCCAAAATTCGTGAAGGCAAGGATGCGAAGGAGAAGTGTAGTTCCATTTGTACCATGTAATAGTGACTAAACGTATCTTTCCACGGTTAATAAGATAATAATTGTATGTCTCCTTTCTTTCACAGTTCGCCTGCATGTTGGTGCAGCTGGTCCTTCACTGCAGGGGTGATCTTCCACCGCCTGATATCCTTGCTAGGATGGAAGACAAGGTTATGTCAGCCGTCTCCCTGAAATCCCTAGAAGCCCTAGTGGAAAAGGACAAGAGCGTGCAAAATGTCAAAAGCCGTTTGCTGTCGAACATTCCAGAACACATGCTGGGTGGAAGAGTTGTTATAGCAAGCGACGGCGAGGCCTTCTATGATCCTGAACCCTTCCTTCGGAAGCAGTTTTTGATGGACGCCGGGAATCGAAGCCCATAAGTAGGGAAAACCAGGATGCAGATTCAATTGAGAGATTCATCGTGATAGAAAGCGCTGACGGAGATAAAGACACAGAACATGGAACCGGATCTGCGAAACTCACCGCCGAGGAATCCAGAGCCGTCCAGCATTTCGTTGAAGCTCTCGCAGAGGAAATAGCCACCGAGATGCCCATCATCATAAAGCCGTCAAGAATGGATGCGTCCGCCAGTGAAAACGTACCATCTTACAAACCTCGTTTCGATTATGACTCATATTCCAAAGATTCTACCGATACTAAACTTAACGGCAAAACGTACTGGAGGGACTCCGATCACAGTGATGATGCAGATGCAAGAAGCGATGGAAAGGGCTGTACAATGGTGGTGAAGAAATTCCGCGATCCTGAGGACCATAAGCATTCAAAAGATGGGTCACCAGTTAAAAGTGTTTTAGTTACAAAGGAATGCGTTTACCCTGACGGAAGGGGCCCTGATGCTAGCATACCTGTTGCTTCGAGCCAGAGCAGGCAGCCTCTTCACGTGTTCCAAGAGAAGCCAAAGGTGCGTGTTGTGTCTTACGAAAAGCATTCTGTTCCTGTCTACGACGAAAGTGTAAGGTCACCAGATCTTCCTGCTTACTCCAGTGCCCCAGAGAGTAAGGAATATTCCAGAGATCCTCTCAAATCTGATTACATCGATAGAATGTTGGAGGAGCACTTTAAGGTGTTTCCTAACTTTCGCACAACAACGACAGCCATAGAGGAACTAGAACGGAAACTGAAGTCTGAACTCAGGGACGTCGGTCAGCAGAAGCAAGTTGAGCAACCTCATCAGACCTACAACCGTCAGCCAACAGCTTACAGTCCGTCGTATGATCAGGAACTTCCAAACTACAAATCAGCACCAGCTGTTAAAGTAGAAAGTAATCCCAAAGTGTACGAGCACCACTATGACTATCACCACGCACCTCCCAAAAGCCAGAGCCATTCGGATGTTTCAAGTTCAAGCCACGCTGAGCCACCATCCTATAGAGAGCACAGCCACCCTCAACACCACGGAGGTCACGATCACAGCCACTCAGATAACAATAGAAATTATTCCTCGGATGACGCAAGACATCCCACCGATGGCACCGCAAAGCCTAAAATGACGAAGAAAAGCTTTGCTTATTACAGGAAGGACAACCCTAAAGATGATCCAAACAACCACGAGTATGCTGAAGAGTACGCCCAAGGAAATTATCGAAGTTTCTCTACAGACTACGACAGTGACAGAGACGGACCTTCAAAGAGCACGTAATTGTATTCCGTTATTCGTTAAATGATTTCCTTTAAGTGATATCCATAGACTGAAAGAGTTAATATCATTGGACTGATCATGTGCCGATGGTTGATCAAAGATGAAATGTGACTTTTTGCATTTTTACATAACTGTGATTTTGTGATTTACACCCCTTCAGCAGTTTCATCAGCTTTTATTTCACTTTAACGTAACTTCTCACAAAATGATTTTGAAGACTTTACTAAATTCAAAGAAACTTTTCCTACAGCCGCAGTTACAATTGGAATCTTCCTAAATATTGTCCACTTAACAAATGTTAACCACACATGGTTCACCTGACAAGATCTGCTTCTTAGTTTTCATTTCTAAAGCTTTATATCCGTTGATACCTGCAGTCGATTCGTGCTCGGAAGGACTTGATACGGCAAGCTCAGCTTTCCCATTTGGACTTCTCAAAGAAGACAAAGCGACGACATTGATCTTTTACAAGTATATTATTTTTGTCTTTGATCAAATATTCATGAATGTATTATGTTGCATCAAAGTTTGTCTAAAAACATGTAAAAAGTTATGTGAAAAACGTCGATTAAAGACATGTAAATTTCATTGAATTAGTCTGGTATGAATTTTATTTCAGTTTTTTTCTTCTTTTATTAGAAACTTTATTTACTATATTATTTTATTTTAGATTTTCTCTCGCTGAATTAGGAACTTTTATTCAATACCGGGATGGACCTAGCAATAATTACAGGACATATGCAGATTACCACAGATTCCATAAGGGGTGTTAGAGTGTATCTACGTCTACAGCAAATATCAGCGTTCACCAGAGAGTCCTTTAACTGGATAAATTTAAAAAGATGGTGGATATCCTTTTACTGAAGAAGAGATGGTGGAATTGCTGTAATGCTAGCTGAACTACTGCTGGACACATCTTGAGCGATGGACAGTGGCATTGTTGTCCATGGAATAGTCGTCACCTGCTGGATAAAATGTCAACATTGCAGGTTGAACTTGATAGGAACAAACAGAACTTGCACCACACCCAAGGTTAGTGGACTCCATAGGTTAGTAGACTCTATTAACCTTGCCCCACACCATGGCACCACCTCCAGAACCTTGAGTTGTGTTTACAAAGCAAATAAATAAATAAACTACAGGTTAGTAGACTCTATTGACCTTGTCCCACACTATGACATTGTGTTTACAAAGCAAATAAATAAATAAACTACAGGTTAGTAGACTCTATTAACCTTGCCCTACACCATGACAGTACCTCCAGAACCTTGAGTTGTGTTTACAAAGCAAATTAATAAATGAACTACAGGTTAGTAGACTCTATGAACCTTGCCCCACACCATGACACCACCTCCAGAACCTTGAGTTGTGTTTACAAAACAAATAAATAAATAAACTACAGGTTAGTAAACTCTATTAATCTTGTCTCACACCATGGCATCACCTCCAGAACCTTGACTTTGCCCCACACCATGACACCACCTCCAGAACCTTGAGTTGTGTTTACAAAGCAAATAAATAAATAAACTACAGGTTAGTAGACTATATTAACCTTGTCCCACATCATGGAACCACCTCCAAGACCTTGAGTTTTGTTTACAAAGTAAGCTGAGCTTGCTTCATGGGGCACTTGACAAACTCTCTGCCTACCGTCGGTACAGGACATGGCGTACCGCGACTCATCGGACCACGTAACTTTTTACCAGTATTTTAATCACCGTGTTCCTGACACCTCTGTAGACGACCTTTCCTGATCTTCGCAGAAATCGGTGGTTTCCGTGTAAGCATGCAACTGCCAATACCGATCCTTTTCAATTCTGTGCGAATAATTCGCTGAGATATTGATAAGGAACAGCCTCTATTGAATGCTTCCGTCAATTACTGCACACATGGAAGTCCGGTTTCTCCGAAGAAGCCTTCTCAGAAGACAGCGATCACTTTCCTGACCAACTGTCGTCGAGCAACAATTGCCCCTCTTAGACAACCAATATGGGTTATTTAGTTTACTGATTAAAGACCCTGGATAACTCCCTATTTGATAAACCAGTTAGATCTGCTGCCTGCTGCTTTTCAAATCGTCGCTCCAGCCACAAATCCTTCATCAATCTCCGAAGAATCCTTTGTTTTTCCCATTCTGCACAACTGGCGAGCAACAATCTTCAATTGTTACCTAGATCGCGTGGTGACGCATGTGACCACGTATTTTTTGTGTACGGTAAGTGGCATTTAGGTACATCTGCATAAAGGTTTCTAATTCAGTGGCCGGAGTATGTATACAAAACTAAGCAAATAGTTTCTACACGTATTTAGACAAAAGCAACTCGTAATTAATGTGCTCCAAGCGCGCACTCATGATACGTCTCCTCTCTGGTATGTTAATAAACCCTGGAAGCAGTTAAGGAGTAATAAAGCATATCTGGAAAACAGAAAATTCTATGTCAAAATAAGTGGAAAGATCCTCGCTGAGAAAAATAGAAGCAGGTGTGCCACATGGCAGTGTTTTGGCACCAACACTTTGTTCCATTTTTACGTCAGATTTTCCTACGTTTAATAATAAAAATCTGACCATTGCAGTACACGCCGATGAGCCAGTACGTAATGTCCACCGCCAGACTAGAGAAATGAGCTCGCCAGGAGACCGAATGGTAGCGCAGGCGAAGTACACAAAGCAGTATATATATACAACCCAAAGACAGGCTTTCGGTTAGTAGAATGTTAGAAGTCAGAATGGAAACAGCTGTCGATTTATCGGAGTTTGGTAAAAGAAAAATTGTGATGGCACTGCGCCTTGGGACTATGATCTCGAGAACGGTACGGCTTATGGGTTGTTCACGTGACGCTGTAGTGAGTACGTATCAAATGTGGTGCACAGATGGCCAAACGAAGAACCTTGTTCCAGTTGTGCATCGTCCGCAGCTCAATGATGACAGAGGGGAGCAGAGACTGTATCGCATTGTTCACAGCGACCGCAGGGTCACAGTGCGACAAATAACCTGCAGCTACAACAGTGGTGTTCAGAGCAATGTGTCACAGCACGCAGTTCAGCGCAGCCATCTGCGCATGGGCCTGCTTAGGCGAAAACCCTGTCGAGTCCCCATGCTCACTGCACGACATCGCCAACAGTGCATGAAATGAGCTCATGATCATCGAGATTGGATCGTGTATGATTGGAAGACAGTGCCCTGGTCTGACGAATCAAGATTCTTGCTGCATCATGCAGACGGTTGAGCGCAGTTACGCCGATTACCAACGGAGGATATGGCACTTGGATGGACATTTGGGCGGAAACAGGAAGGCGGCGATGGTGTGGACGATGTTTTCTTGGGACACTTTAGGCCCCATTATCCCAATAGCACAATCCCTGGCAGCTGTCAGGTATCTGAACATCGTTGCAGACCAAGTTCACCCATTCATGACAACTGTCTTCTCTCCTAGTGATGGCCATTACCAACAGGATAATGCGCAGTACTACAGCACCAGAATCGTCAAGAAGTGGTTCGAGGAGCATACTGGTGACGTTTCGTTAATGCCCTGGCCTCCATATTCACCTGACATGAACCCAATCGAACGTTTGTGGTTCGACTTGGAAAAGCGGATTCGCGCTAAATCACCACCACCCTGAAATATACGGAAATTGGAGGACCTGTTGTTGACATTATGGTACAAAATGCCCCAGGATACCTATAGCGACATCATCGAATCGATACCTCACCGAGTGGCCGCTGTTTTGAGGGTTAAAGAGGGTCCTACAGCTTATTACATACGTGGTCATAATGTAATGGGTCATCGGTGTATGCATACGATACAACGAAAGCGTGTACGTGCAAAAACAAAAATCAAGCAGCACTTATGCGCGATAATACGTACAAAAATTAGAGAAATATTTCCTAGACCGGAAAGTTAAAATGAATACTGATGAAACGCAAGCAATTATCTTTTCTAAGAGAACAAGGAATTATATCCCAGACTTTGAAATAAAATTCTATGGAAAAAAAATTACTTTGGTGAACGAAGCTAAATACCTTGGATTGACCATGGACCATAATTTAAATTGGAATAAACATAATTCTGAGACTCTTACAAAGCAGGTGAGAGTATGACGGTGCCTAGCGCCTCTTAACAAAATTAAAAGGAGTCAAAAAAATAAAGCACTGCTATGGAAAGACTTCTTCAGCCTAGTGATTACTTACGGTAGTGCTAGTGGGGTGTTTGCACTGAAAAACAAGAAGAAACCCATCTCATTTCAGAACAAAACTTTGAAAATGATGTTAGGTCTTGACTGGCATACCTCTAAACCATGAAATTAAAAATATGTAAAAAATAATTCTATTCATTAAACCATATATGAATTAGCAAAGAGGGGCTTTGGTAACTAATACATGGTATAATGAATGGAGTTATGGGTTTCACAAAGACAGAGATCACCCAAACCCACTGGTAAAGAAAGCTCTTAATCAAGAAACATTGGTTTCCAGAAATTAAGCAACAAATATAAAAATCGTGATAACTCAAGAAATACGCAACCGATTCGGATGAAATTTGGTTGTAAGCTTCATCAGACCAAATGCAACAAACAAACGCAAGAGCATGTGATACAAAGCATTTACATTTTGCATGAGTGATGCAAATATGAAAATACAGAAATATAGGTATCAAGATAAAATAGGAAAAGGTACTTCAATATGGAGTGTGGCTACCCCGAACAGCACACCGATGATCCATGCTATTAATTATGGGGTTGAGCAGTTCCGTGGTTACCTGCATCCATTGCTCGAGCAAAGCAGTGCGGAGCTCTTGCAGGATTCCGGGGAGGGAGCTGGAGGCCAGCAATATGCCTCCCGAGAGCATCTTAGACATGCTCAATGGGATTCAGATCGGGAGAGCGTGTTGGCCACTCCATACGGACTATATCTTCTTGTTCCAGGTACTGGTGCACGAGGCGAGCTGTATGAGGGCGGGCGTTATCCATCCTCCGTACAAGTGTATCGCCAATTGCGGCCGCATACGGACGAACATTAGGGTCCAGGATGTGGTCTCTATACCTCTGATCATTGAGGTTTTCGTGTGGCAAGTCATAGAGGTCTATACGACGGTCTTACGATATGCCTGCCCACACCAGAACAATACCACCACCATAGGTGTCGCTTTCCTGGATATTAGAGGGAAGAAAGCATGTACTTACCTCTCTCCCGATGTTTACTCGGTGAGAATCACTCTGGAAACAGTATCGCGACTCATCAGAGAACAGAACGTGTCCAATTGAAACGTTCCCTCCGGTGGCAAGGGGCATTCATAATACTGCTCGCCGAGCATACATTCCTCCTGCATGTAACCTTCTGCGTACCGTCGAAGCTGATAGCGTCCGTCCGGTGGCTGCCGCAAGCACAGATCTGAGTTGAGTCAGTGTAGCCGTCCTGTTCCGCCGTGCCGAAAGCCGCAAATACCGGTCATCCGCGGAGAGCTTTGCTGTACCTTCTGGAAGCTGCAGCTGTGGCTTCGAACTGCTGATCAGAAAACGATCGACGTTTAGCCATCTTGCGACGTCCACCTGCCATTTCTCCGCTTCGTGTGGTCTATCGGTCTGTAGCGTAACTCCGCTGGTAAATGATGCCTTGTTAACAAAATCGCCATCTCAAAATCTTGTCATTCACCACCGCACATGAATTGGCGACTCCCTCCGAAACAGCTGGTTTTAAGCTTTTGCGCATTTGCATAAAGCGCTGCCAGCGTCACTCATTTGCCTTCCGTACACCGATGCTGTATGCTTCCACCCGTACCATATGCAAATTTCGTGCAATTTGAACTACATTTCGCCCAATTATCGTCATTTTTTCGGTTTATTGCTTAATTTATGGAGACCACTGTATTAAGGACTCGCTAAAATATAAAAGACCAAAATATGTTCTGGAAAAAAAAGGCAAAAAAAATTCCGTAATAACTCGAGCAAGAAACCCAAAAGATAATTAAGATTAAAACAAAAAGGTAAGGGTTTTCGAAATGTGGGAAAATGATGAAGAAACTTGGTTCGCAAAGAAATTTTCGCGCGAAGCGAGCAAAGTTGATAAAACAAACAAAAACGATACGGGTTCTTTTTAGGTCATTCTAATAAAAAAAGTGAATGTTTTTTGCGTGATTTCTTTTCGGTGCTACTGTTATTTATTTTTAGACTTCTTTTCTTCCTTTTCCTCTCCCTTTTCTGCTTCCCGGCGCCTGGGTTGCTCTTCGGTGTGAGAAAACACTTAAGTATATAGGGCAGCTTACAACTTCACCTACTTAAGGGGAAACCGTATACTTCTAAAACTCTATTTTTTTCCCGAATGTTATCTTTTATTTTTGTCTATCAGGGCACCCTGTTCCCTCTTCTAATTTTTCAATTTTTTTCAGCTTTTCTAAGAGACATAGCGTGTTGTAGCCAGAAAGACTCTAAACCTTTTGAGGAATTCACCGTTTTGTTTCGTTAAAATGTGAAGGTGCCCCCAAACACTCACACTCTTCAGTATCACGCCAGGGTGGGGAGATTAAGCGCTGACCACCTGGGGTCTTCCCACCCGAGTGGTTTTGTCCACAGACAGTCGTCACTCTTGAGTAACACTTCTGTTGAACATGTCTCATTTTCGTAACCTTTAAAGAGCGAAAGTGACTTAATTCTTATCAAAGAAATGTAAAACTTTATCTATGACTATTTTGATAAATGAAAAGCCGAAAACGGATAAAAACAAATGGGGGTACAAGCTGTGTCCGGAACACAGCCGCAGGTTTTATTTACGTGGATACGTATTTGAAAATCAGGAGTTTGAGGTAGAAGTCGGCTGATAAATGAAAGAGGAATGCAGTTAGAATATAATTTTATTTTTTAAAGGGCGATGATATGAGAAGTAACAGACATATGGCATACAATTCACATCTATGTTTCGTACAAACGTTAAGTCGATACAAGTATTTTTTTTTTTGATTGGAGGTTTAACGACCACCGTGAGCAACTCAATGGGCTATAAGCAGTCGCCCGTCCCTAATTGAGGGTCACTGGTTCCAGGGAAGGGAGAGAGCCAGTGCCGTAAGACAAACACAACATCCATGCCT
This sequence comes from Macrothele yani, assembly GCA_039090855.1. Lineage (NCBI taxonomy): Eukaryota > Metazoa > Arthropoda > Arachnida > Araneae > Macrothelidae > Macrothele > Macrothele yani. Next base: position 127,257,485 of record CM077026.1, on the reverse strand, counting down.
CACAGGGATTCGAACCCGGAACCCTCACGGACGAATGATCAGAGGCCAGCGCCTTAGACCACTGCGCCACCGGGGAGGCATACAAGTATTGCATAAGCTAGGATTTATAAAAGTCAAGCCGAAATTGTCTTTCGTGAACTTGAGAAAGTTGGTGTTTTGTTGCACATCAATTTTAAAGTCACCAGTGAGAATGATAGTCACTTGGATATCCGGTACCATACTTGGTAGGATTTTCTTGATGTTTTCAGAGTAATCGCATAGCATCCGGAATATAAAGACCTCTAGTGATGTTTGTGAAACGTTGGGATGAATGTAAACCGAACCAAGTATGAAGCGAGTTTGAGTAGACACTGTCACATTAACTAGACACATGTCACCCACATAGTCATCTTCAATTCTCAATGTGTTGTTAACTCAGACTTTTGCGGGTTGGCAATCTGTTAGACTATTAATGTTTCTACAAATGGCAACTCTCCCCGCAGTTCGTTTTGTTGTGCATTTGGAAGTAGATGGTTTGTGTTGGGCTATTGCACTAATACCTTTCGCCTTCAATTCGAAACCGGGTAAATCTATGGGACTAGAATCATCCATCCAAGTTTCATTCACGGCCAAGTAGTCCATTGGTTCACATGTACTAGCTGTGGAAGTGCTTGGTTGTGGCTCCACGCGTTGAGCCGCTTCGGCTTTCTTCTTCTGTCTATAAGCCCTACATCGTTATGCATTAGTCGTTTTGGGCTTATTCGATTCCTTTTGAGTTCTTCTTTCTTCTGATACACGTTTATAGTATTTTGAGTCGGACCTTTGCTTCAAATATTTAGACATTTTGATTTTCTCACAAATAGGTTTTCGTTTATCACTTATAACTTATAAAGTACTTATTAAATATTTATGAATTATTGGTTTTTAGATAGATCTCATCCAGATGAATCGTTTCAGATCAATATCACGACCCTACCTCTACGCCATCTCGAGTTATACTGATTTCAAAGCGCTTGACTCATCGTATTCGAACCCAAAATGGCGGACGCCTTCCCCTCTCCCCGCGCATGCGCATGGCTTCGAAGTTGATAATTTTTTAGGAGAATTGGTTATTACTCTTTTTGTGTCAGTTATTAGATTTTAGCTATTTGACATAATTTAGAAAATATATACATTTGATCAATCGTAAGAAATTATGTCTGTCATGTTTTCCTAGAGGGTATGTCGGCCATTTGATCAATCGAAGAATTATGTCGGTCCTGTTTTCCCATGGTACCGATTTTAAAGACGTATCCACGTCAAAAAGCTCAAAACTGCATTTCTGCCCCTTTTCAAGGACAAGATTTCAGGCGGGCGCTGAAGAGTTTCATTCCTGCTTCACTCCACGCTAGACTTCACCTCGGGTTCCAAACCTCCCCCAGTTTCTGGCGTGATATTCAGACGTGACATACAAGTGTGTGTGTGTGTGTGTGTGTGTGTGTGTGTGTGTGTACCTTAAGAGTGCGTAGAAAATTTTTTTGTTAAACAGTTTAGTTCACAAAACTTTGAATCAGATATTCACAGGTACATCGTACTGGACATAAGTAGGAAGGTATTAAATGTGGCTAGCCTGCCCCAGTGATCAGAAATAATCGTCAAAGTTAGCATGGGCTGCAGTCTGAGATGAATCACGGTTGGTGTGTTTGACCTCCCTCTTTCTTGGAACCAGTGACCCCAAATTAGAGACCGGATTACCCATTACAGGGATAGAAGATAATGGGGGGGGTCATGAATCATCGAAACGATAGAAAGAAAGTGAAGAAGGGAAGAATAATTTTTGCCGTTATAACGGAACGTATTTCTGATGTAAATGCTTGTTAAATGATACGCAAAAGTCAGGTTTCACTAACACCTACTTATTTTTTTATATATTTTATGAAACTTAGAGAAGTCGTACTCCTATAAATGGGATTCTGATTTACGATATCACACGTTTGTGTAGCCTTGTGAGTAAAGCTACATCGCTTATGGTTTAGAAGAGTGTGATGCTGTATTCTCAATGCTTTAAAAACAACGTGCTCTCCAACTTTCAGGAATTTTTTCTCACATGATAAAAAATGCTTCTAGCCAGTTTGCTGTCAAATGAACACATCTGTACATTCCCCAAATTGTTCCGCAAACTCTAAGGTGAACATAAAAGGAAGTCACAAGTACATATTTATTACCTACATACAAGCGACTATGGCAGTTGTCAATCCAAATCGTCGCCTCGAGTATTGAACGTTAACTGCCAGCTAGTACTGACCTCAAAATTTTAAACTTAAAGCTTAAACATCTCAGGTCGTAGCATTTCCACTTAGCCACGTACAGTATATCCCAGAATTTAAGTACTTGTACTTTCCAGTATAGAAATGTAACGAATCATAGAAATAGAAATATTTCAAGCAAATGCATTTTTATTTCCGTCATTAGATCATTAAAATAATTTCTAACGTTCATGTAATCAAGGCTCTGCCCTCTGAGACGAATTTTCGATGCCTTCTATATCGAGATCTAGCGGGGAAGGAACAGTGCTTTTTGGAACACGTATTCAGTTCTGAAATCCTGCTTCACAAATGACGCCACAGTAACCGAGAAATATTGCATCAAAAAACTGATGCGATCTTGGAACTTTGTTATGGAAGAATTACCCTTGTTTTGGATTTCACCTTTGAACGACCATGGCCCTAAAATCTTGTGTCGCCAAGGATACCATAAAACTCAAAACTGTCTCTTGCCGCTTTTCGAATTTCTGTGCCTTCTTAACACTCACAACCGTCTGTTGCTACTTTTCGAATTGCTGTGCCTTCTTAACACTCACAACCGTCTGTTGCTACTTTTCGAATTGCTGTGCCTTCTTAACACTCACAACCGTCTGTTGCTACTTTTCGAATTGCTGTGCCTTCTTAACACTCACAACCGTCTGTTGCTACTTTTCGAATTGCTGTGCCTTCTTAACACTCACAACCGTCTGTTGCTACTTTTCGAATTTCTGTGCCTTCTTAACACTCACAACCGTCTGTTGCTACTTTTCGAATTGCTGTGCCTTCTTAACACTCACAACCGTCTGTTGCTACTTTTCGAATTGCTGTGCCTTCTTAACACTCACAACCGTCTGTTGCTACTTTTCGAATTGCTGTGCCTTCTTAACACTCACAACCGTCTGTTGCTACTTTTCGAATTGCTGTGCCTTCTTAACACTCACAACCGTCTGTTGCTACTTTTCGAATTGCTGTGCCTTCTTAACACTCACAACCGTCTGTTGCTACTTTTCGAATTGCTGTGCCTTCTTAACACTCACAACCGTCTGTTGCTACTTTTCGAATTTCTGTGCCTTCTTAACACTCACAACCGTCTGTTGCTACTTTTCGAATTGCTGTGCCTTCTTAACACTCACAACCGTCTGTTGCTACTTTTCGAATTGCTGTGCCTTCTTAACACTCACAACCGTCTGTTGCTACTTTTCGAATTGCTGTGCCTTCTTAACACTCACAACCGTCTGTTGCTACCTTTCGAATTGCTGTGCCTTCTTAACACTCACAACCGTCTGTTGCTACTTTTCGAATTGCTGTGCCTTCTTAACACTCACAACCGTCTGTTGCTACTTTTCGAATTGCTGTGCCTTCTTAACACTCACAACCGTCTGTTGCTACTTTTCGAATTGCTGTGCCTTCTTAACACTCACAACCGTCTGTTGCTACTTTTCGAATTGCTGTGCCTTCTTAACACTCACAACCGTCTGTTGCTACTTTTCGAATTGCTGTGCCTTCTTAACACTCACAACCGTCTGTTGCTACTTTTCGAATTGCTGTGCCTTCTTAACACTCACAACCGTCTGTTGCTACTTTTCGAATTGCTGTGCCTTCTTAACACTCACAACCGTCTGTTGCTACCTTTCGAATTGCTGTGCCTTCTTAACACTCACAACCGTCTGTTGCTACTTTTCGAATTGCTGTGCCTTCTTAACACTCACAACCGTCTGTTGCTACTTTTCGAATTGCAGTGCCTTCTTAACACTCACAACCGTCTGTTGCTACTTTTCGAATTGCAGTGCCTTCTTAACACTCACAACCGTCTGTTGCTACCTTTCGAATTGCTGTGCCTTCTTAACACTCACAACCGTCTGTTGCTACTTTTCGAATTGCTGTGCCTTCTTAACACTCACAACCGTCTGTTGCTACTTTTCGAATTGCTGTGCCTTCTTAACACTCACAACCGTCTGTTGCTACCTTTCGAATTGCTGTGCCTTCTTAACACTCACAACCGTCTGTTGCTACTTTTCGAATTGCTGTGCCTTCTTAACACTCACAACCGTCTGTTGCTACTTTTCGAATTGCTGTGCCTTCTTAACACTCACAACCGTCTGTTGCTACTTTTCGAATTGCTGTGCCTTCTTAACACTCACAACCGTCTGTTGCTACTTTTCGAATTGCAGTGCCTTCTTAACACTCACAACCGTCTGTTGCTACTTTTCGAATTGCTGTGCCTTCTTAACACTCACAACCGTCTGTTGCTACTTTTCGAATTGCTGTGCCTTCTTAACACTCACAACCGTCTGTTGCTACTTTTCGAATTGCTGTGCCTTCTTAACACTCACAACCGTCTGTTGCTACTTTTCGAATTTCTGTGCCTTGTTAACACTCTCAACTGTCTGTTGCTACTTTTCGTATTATTTCTTTGCCTTTTAGAGTTTAACAAATGAAGGGTTAGTGCTGAGTCACGAAGCAAAACGCTTTGTAGACTTGATATGCATTGACCTTTGGACCTTTCCTGGGAGCAATCAGAGCATTCTCCCAAGGAGAAGAGATCCATTTTCATGAGAATGAATGACATCGCTCATGGTGAAACCAACTCTTGGTTCACCTTTGTGTGTGTGTGTGTGTGTGTGTGTGTGTGTGTGTAAACAATGGTGACTTCTGATCCCTCTGAGGTGGTGCGAATTCAAAGAACATATGAGGTTAGGAAATTCTATTCACTTTAGTCAAATGATTCGGGGGATGTGACCATTTACATATCCAGGAGTTTTGGGCGGTGCGGCCGTTAAGGGGTTTACGATTCCGAGAGTATGTAAAATTTTAAGAAGTCGTCTTTTGGCGTAACTTTAAAGCCGTTAGTTCCTAAGAAAGAAAGAAAACAGGGCCACAGGGCAAACGCACTATCTATGCCTTATCCGGTTCTCACGTCCGGTCCCATCTTGAATGATTAGCCAGAAGCTCGTGCTTCTGAAAACTCGTGGAAGGCAAACGCTTGTGGAAAAGAGTACCTACAGATTTAGAAATGATGTGAGCAATAATGATTAATTTCAGCGACATTTAGTGCACCACGGTTACTGAACGTCTACAAAATATGTTTCGAAACTTATTCCCAGCACAAAATATTTACTCTAAACAACTTCAATTTAACAACATGGATCTTTAAGTATTTCAAATAACAATTTTGCCGACCCCAGTGGCACGAAGCGTTAGCTTAAAATCATTTTTCCGAGATGAGACAGGGTTAAAATTCCTGATTAGATATGGATAATGTGTTTGACAAATGTGATCGGTTGGTTTTCTCTCTCTCTCTCTCTCTCTCTCTCTCCCTTTCCTGGGACCAGTGGCCCTAAATTAAGGACGTGCCACTGCTTATAGCCAACTGAGTTGTTCATCGTGGTCGTTAAACCACCAACCATAAAAGAAGTCAGTAATAATTTCTTAGAGGGAAATGACAGAAGTTAAATTGAACTTCGCATAACTTACTTTCAGCAGCCAAAATATGTGATTATTTATTTATAAAATTGGAAGAACCTGGGAGGTCAACATTTGCTGACTAAAAGTTCCAGGATACGAATTTTCCTCAGATGTTACCTAAAAGTATTTGGTAACAGGTTCTCCCTCATTTTCTTCTATGTTGATTACTTAAAATAATATTCTAACTGTTTTCCCCGACTTTTAAACAGATTTAGGTGTAGAATTTATAAGACAGAGGCAGCTGATTCAGCACATTCAATTTCTCTTATTCATGTAATGTAATAAACAAATGCTAAAAAGTTCGAGCATTTTATTCAAATTTTTTCTTATCCAACATTTCTTATGCATTGTTCTACCATACAAGTGCCACTTCAAAAATTGCATCTTTTCCAGAGTTTCTTTTGAAAGGTATTTCTGAAAATGTAATAGTCTTTCAGTGTTCAGTTTAAAACAGTTCTAAATTATGTTTCTTAGTAAAACAAAAGAAGTAAGGAAAGTAACGCAAGGTATGTATTTCGTCATCAGGAAAGGCTTTGCGCTTAAGGACACTTTTCAAAATAAACAAGTACCGTTGAGTGAAACGTGAAAAACAAAGCCAGTCACGTAAAGAACATGTGTTACAAAATGCCTTCCGAAACAGAAAGAAAAAAGTAACTGTTTCACGGGTAACAAGCACTTTTTAATTCGTTTGTTTATTTATATGTTCAAATCAAACTAAGCGCTGCAAGGAGAATTAGTAAAGAAATGTTATCAATCTGAAACAGAAATTTCATGTTTCAGCATGAAAAAATATAGAAAAAGATGTACCTTTGACTCATTTTCCGTAGATTAATTCATCAGCATAAATAATTACGTGTTCAACGGTTGAGATGTAGAAGCCGTGCATATTTTACCTGTAAGCAAATACATACCGTATTTCATATGTTCAAAAAATAATTCACATAAAATTGGGACAAATATGAGCAAAAAGATATATATATAAATTCTGCACGGAAAGTTCTATGGGAAGAGGAAGTTGAAGCTGGTCAGATGTTTTAGAAAGCAAGAGACAGAAACAGAAAATTGGAGATATTTTTCGAGAATGCAACCTTGAAAAGCGGCTAAGTCTACCAATGTGCAACGGATGATACATACACCGATCAGCCAAAGCATTAAACCCACCTACCTAATATGATGTATGTTCTCCTCTCGCCACCAAAAGAGCTCTCTCCCGATGAGTCATAGATTCTAGAAATTGTTGGTAGGTGTCTCTTGATATTTGGTACCATAACTGCAAGAGTAGATCCCGCAGTTCCCGTAAATTACACTGCTGGCCACCCAAAATGCAACACCAAGAAGGACACGAGATAGCAAAGCCAGATTTACTGGACACATAACAACAGATACAAAGATGAAACGACTGAGCTTACAGACCCGTGCGACTTGCGGAACACGCAGACATCAATAGTTCGTGTGGCCCCCACGGCTAAAGAGGCTTTGGATGAGGGCTTGGGGTATGTCGGTCCAGGCTGCTTCCACACGTTGCCACAGTTCATCAGGCGTAGCCGCGGGTGGTGCTTGCCGGGCCACTCGGTTGCCGATAAGCGACCAGACGTGTTTGATGGGCGACATATAGGGATAACAGGCTGGCCACGGCAGCAGTGACACCTGGTGGACCGTGAAGAATTGTTGCATGATATGTGCCGCGTGCGGGGGCGCATTGTGCTGTTGAAACGTGGCCGTTGGCAAGTTCTGCAGGTATGGGAGGACTACAGGATCCAAAACGTCGGAGATGTAGCGGTGGCTGTTGAGTGTACCGGCGATGCGTACCAGAGGGGTGTGAGTGTCATATCTAATTGCGCCCCTAACCATAACGCTAGGCGACGGACCGGTATGGCGATGCATAATACAGGCGTCATACAGTCTCTCGCCGCGGTGCCGCCACACGCGGATCCCACCATCGTGAAGTTGCAGGCAGAAGCGGGATTCGTCGGAGAAGACAATGTCGTGTCATTTTGTAGTCCAGATGCGACGTTCAACGGCCCGCTGCAGCTGCACTCACCGGTGGTGCAACGTCAATGGTAATCGGAGCAATGGGCGCCGTGCGACAAGTCCCCGCTCCTGCAGACGACGTCGAACGGTACGTGCTGACACAAGTTGTTGCGCAACATACCCTAATTACTGCGCTAACGTTCGTGCGACCCGTCAATGCCCGCCGCACAACATGACGGTCCTCTCGTTTGGTGGTGTACCTCGGCTGCGACAATCACTCACGTCGGTCCGTCCGTCCCTCCTGCACCCACCGAATCCATACTCGCCTCACTGTGGCTGGTTGTCGTCCCACACGGGCGCCGATGTCTCGGTACGATACACCGCTGTCGCGATAAGCCACTATTCGTCCTCTGTCGAACTCCGAAACGTGCTGGAATGACTGTCGTATTCTGCGACGAGGCATCAGGAAGCTTCCCACGCACAGGTCCGGCAGCAGAACACACTTCCACTACTTACACCCCACCTTCTGTGCACCCTTCTTATACTGCTTCTCGGTAGCGTGCCGGGCGCACATGATTTGCATATGCCCTGCAATGCTAATCGTTTGCATGTCCTCTCCCGGGCGACGCATGCTGCGAATTTCAGTCCAATCGGACGCTTCCTTCTAGGTGTTGCATTTTGGGTGTCCAGGTGTACTTAGTTGGAGTGATTCTGTTCGTACCCGTTTCTTCAACTCAAACTACAAATGCTCGATAGGATAGGATTCATGTCCGGCGAATTTGGGGACCATTGTAATAAATGGAATTCCTCTTCATGTTCATGAAACTATTCCAGAACCTTCTTTGCAGTGTGGCATAGAACATTGTCTTGTTGAAAGACGGCATCTCCGCCGAAGAATACAATCGCCATAAAATGATTTACTTGGTCAAGCCACGATGTATGATTTACTTGGTCAAGCCACGATGTATGATTTACTTGGTCAAGCCACCAGTGAAAGACACTAACTATTGCATAGCGTGAACAGCCTACCAGCGTCGCTGTTTCGGAGATGCTCTTACCAAAGCGTCTTGCCATAACGATCTTGGCTTTGTCGAAATCAGATGAATCCTTTGTTTTTTCCCATGTTGAGTCGAGGAAATACTGACTGAGAGAGCTCCGACCCAGGTATTGCATATGTATATTCACGACCTCGGCACGTGACGATGATTGGCTGTAGACGCGCTTATTTGCATAACGCAGAGATGGTTTTAAGGTATTGGCTGATCGGCGTGCGTGTGTGTGTGTGTGTGTGTTAACAGTAAAAAATTTCTGAAGACTATTAAGTAATTCATACTCACTGACTAATTCCTACAATCAACTTAATCATTTTCTTATTTTTTCTGTAGAAAAACATAATTCTTTCTCTCTCTACCTCTCTTTCTCTATCTCTCTTTCTAAGTTACTATATTTTAAAGAACAAAACTATACTTCAAGAAGTTTTCTTATTTTCTAATGGCCATAGATTTTATTTATTTTGTACAGACGAAACGATTGTTACTTGGTCTCTTTCACAATCTAGTTTAAGTGTGCTTTTTTGCTTTTTGTCTCTCCATTTCTCTCTCCCAAACACACCCTTTTTTTGTAAAGGCCAAAAGATCCTCACATACTATCTTGCGTAATATGTTTTAAAAGTTTTATTTTATTTTTATTCTGAGCATACAGTTCTCTCTCTCTCTCTCTCTCTCTTTCTCTCTCTCTCTCTCTCTCTCTCTCTCTCTCTCTCTCTCTCTCTCTCTCACTCTCTCTCTCTCTCTCTCTCTCTCTCTCTCTCTCTCTCTCTCTCTCTCTCTCTCTCTCTCTCTCTCTCTCTCTCTCTCTCTCTCTCTCTCATACACACACACACACACACAAGTCTTTAAAATACAAAATAATTCTCACCCACTCACTTGCGCAATTTGTTTTGAATATTTTCTTCATTTGCCTATTATATAGAGAGATATACGGATATATGTCTGTCTTTCTCTCTCTCACTCTCTCTTCCTTCTTCAAATGAATAATCTGCGTGTGGTGTGCCGTTTCGCTTTACATCTATAACACAACAGTGGCTGAGAAGTTCATAATACAGACTATTATTATTTGTTTGTTGAGAAGTTCATAATGCACGGTAATCATTATTGAGGTCATTATTTAATGTTCAAAAGAAATGAATTAAAAAGCATGAGTTATCTGCAATATTCGTACGATTTCGACATTACTTTATAATAACTCGCTCTTACTGCGTTTAAACATCTGTATTAACATGGCAATCGCAATGGCCCAAATTGCCTACTTCACTGTTCAACGTGTAACATTATAGCAGATAACTTTAAAATTACATCTTTTGTTTCTTCCATAATTTCCATTTCTGTATTTTAAATGTACATTTCGTTGTGACTGGCTGTCTTATTTGGTTCATTTTGTATTGTTGTTTCTAGCTTTTTCAAAAATATCATGAAACACTTTAAGAATAAGTCAGAATTATCAAGAAGTTTCGATTATAATGTTACTGCATTGATAGTACGACATGATCTCAGAGACACATCCCTGTTATTCAAGTTAAGAAATGAGATATGGTTATTAATTGTGGAACAGTTAGTGCTGGTGAATGCTAAACATACGAAATTTTGTCTGGTCAGTAAACCAAATCATAACAAAGCACAGAACAGCAAAAAACAAAATATTTACCCAACGTTTTCTAAAATCACAAATAAACACAAATACTGTGATACAAGGAAACTTGCATTTACCTTTTACCAAAATGCGTTCTACATATATCTGAACTACCAAAATCTCTAAACCGATAAAAATCTGTTGCTCAGCATTTAATATAAAATGATCGAGAAAGATTTCGTTTTTACTACTGAATCGCAGGATACGCACTTTCTTCAAAAAAGCCTTGAGTATTCACAAAACATTGGTAACTGTATTTTTAATATTTCAGCTCATAAGAAAATGATAATTATTTTATGCAATATTCCCTCTCCCTTCAAAAAATATGTACAAAACAACCAAAAAGAGATTATCAATGGCAATTATATTCAGTGTCGGCATAGCACTATTGCAGAAGTGCAAAGTGAAGCGCATTAAAACAAATAATTTCATAAATATTAACAAAGAGACTGAGCGGAATTTTTGTATCGGATAAACACATGATGTTAATTTTGCTGATGTATTCTATATAAACTCTTAACAGACCGATTTTGCAGAAACAGTGCTCATTTCAATCACAGTTTGCAATACGTATATCAATAATTCCCAAATACAATAATTTTTATAGCTATTCGTTTACTTAAATGTTTAAAGGCATTCGGTTATTTGATGTTTGGAAGAAAGATAATTTTGAAAAGAGACCTGTGGATTAAGTGTTTACTTTATGGTAAAGAAAAATAATGAATTATGCGCGATTCAAAAGAGTCCACATCCGGCTTATCCTTACTTCAAAGCTTCTGAATTAAAGGTGCGGTGAAATTACTAAGCGTGCAAATTTGCATGTCTTCATTTTTCATTTCTGGACATGACTTATTAGTGTATTACTCCTGATTGGAAAAGAAATTTTTGAACTCTAGGTTCAAGTTGAATAAGAGGCCTAGTTCTTTAAGTCTGACTGTCTTACACAGCGTTTTATCGGAGACTTCTAATAATGCTCATATTCCCCTTCATTCTTAAGAAGATTGTCATAGGGAACAGCATTTAATGTCATCCGCCCCTTTTATATTAACCAGGAATAAGTAATGACCAAAAGGTTTGGTGCGACTGGTATTTGGCAGAAGAAAATTGCAAGTAAAATCTGATATAAAAACTAAGAGATTCTACGAGACAACCCTTAGAGAAGCTGTTGAGAACAACACAAATATACCCTTGTCTCATTTATCCTATTACCTTAAAGAGGAGACAGAGAATTCTTCAAGGTCGATAGGCCTGTTATAGGTTCTTCAGTGTTTATGCAAAGTACTTGAATAAATGTTATCATTATTCTTTTAGAAAAAGCCGCATGTAGTTGCATTCAGATATGCATTCAATCAAATGTGTTTTTTTTTTGAGGATTTGACGACCACCGTAAGCAACTCAATGGACTATAAGATGTCGCTCATCTCTAATTTGGAGACGCTGGATCCAGGGAGAGGAAAGACCCAGAGCAGTGAGACAAGCAGACTGTCCATACCTCACCCGGGATACGAACCCAGGTCCATCCTGGAAAAATGGTCAGAGGCCAGCGCTTACACCACTGAGCCCACGGGGCTGCACATATTGTTTCCTTATTGTAAGAAAATTTAATGAAAGATGAAATGATTTCTCTTTGTATATTGATTTCATTGGCTATTGGAAGTTTCTTGATTATACGAAACTTTTTTCAATTGTTGCAGCAATGAAAATTGCGATTGGAAACATCTGTAATGCAATAAAGATGTAAACAAGCACAGAAAATAGCAATACATATTTAGTTTTTTAAGGATTTCTCCCTCCCTCTTTCTCTATCTCTCTCTTCTCGATATATCTATCTATCTCTTTCTACATAGATAGATGGATAGATAGATAGATGGCAAGCCTGCATTTGCGTTTCTCCTGCCGTTTGCTGGCACCAGAAAAGCCACTCCTACAGATTGATGCTCTCCCGATGACGGCAACCTGTCTTATTTAATTTACTTTAAAGTTAATTCTTTTGATTAAATGTAATAGTATGTTGGCTATTCTACGTAGTTTAGCTGCCTTTGGCGCATCCTCTCTGACTAGCTTCGTTTTAATAATTTTTAATAATCATTTTTTACATTAATATTTTATATTTATTAGTATATTCATTTCTTTTCGGTTAGAAAATTTCTAGTTTTAATTTTTCTTGGTTGACAATGATGATGATGATGATATATATATATATATATATATATATATATATATATATATATATATACACACTGAAGAGCAACTGAATTAAAGACAGCTGGCGTTATGCAAATGTGGCGCTGTGGGCGGCCCTGTAAACGGAAACAACATGACGTATGCAGCGATCCGACAATATAAGGAGTGATGCGACGGGAATCAGTAAGAGTCGGACGCAGTATGGGTAAGAGGAAGGATCTAAGCGCATTTGATCGTGGGCCAATTTTCGGGGCCCGACGAATGGGTCACTCCATCTCGGAAGTCGTGCAGGAGCTGGGATTTTCACGAGCCACTGTGTCACGGGTGCACCGTGAATACATCGAATCCGATAAAACCATCCCTGCAAGGGCCAACTGCCGTGCACAACAGCGTGTGGATGAGCGGGGTGATCGTCGGCTAGCTCGTATTGTAACAGCGGATAGACGGGCCACAATGCAAGAAGTCACTCGGCAATTTTACGCTGGTGCACAAAAACGTGTAAACAGCCAAACCATCCAGAACCATCTCCTCGCTATGGGGTACAGAAGCCAACGTCCCACGAGGGTACCGATGCTGACCGCACATCACAGGGTGCAAAGATTAGCATGGGCGCGGGAACATCGCCACTGGACCCTAGACATGTGGGAAAATGTTGCCTGGACTGATGAGTCGAGATTCACGTTGGTACATGCGGATGGCAGGATACAAGTACGATGCAAATCACATGAAGCGATGGATCCTTCTTGCCAGCAGGGTACTCTTCAAGCTGGTCGGGTCGGTATTCTCGTCTGGGGACTGCTTGCGTGGACTGAAATGGGACCCCTGGTACGTGTGACATCGTCCCTCACAGGTAAACGTTACCGGGATATCCTGGACGACCATTTGCTCCCGTTCGTGAGTCTTCAAAATCCCACTGGGAACCTCATCCTAGAACAAGACAATGCACCGTGCCATCGCTCCCGAATTGTGTCCGAATGGTTGGAAGAACACTCCACCGACGTGACCTTGCTTCCTTGGCCAGCTAGGTCACATGACCTCAATCCCATCGAGCACATCTGGGATGCAATCCAGAGAGATGTTCGAGGCTCTGATCCCTATCCACCAAATCTTCGTGAACTGTGGGATCTTGTTCAGGGGTCGTGGATACCTATGGCTTCCCAACGCTTCCGGTGTCTTGACGAGTCCATGCCGAGACGAATCGCTGCCATCATCAGGGTGAAAGGTGGTGCTACACGTTACTAGACAGATATCTCTAATGCAATTGCTCTTCAGTGTATATAAATGGTTTTTAGTTCAGTTTTATTTACATATATATATATATATATCAACACCATCATGTCAACCATTATCAATTCACTGCTGTACGAAGGTCTCCCCAAGTTTCTTCCACAACTGTCTGCCTTGTTCCAGTTTTCTCCATGTAAGTCCCGCATACTTTCAAATTTCAACCACCAATCTCCCATATGGTCTCCTTCTGGGTCTTTTCCTGTCCCTTGGAATCCAGTCTAAAATTTCGGCTGTCCATCGATGGTCTGTCCTTTTGGCAATATGTCAAGCCCATTGCCATTTCAGGGATTTTACTCTGTTCATGATGTCTTCCACTCTTGCCATTTTTCTGATCCACGAGTTTCACTTCTTATCTCTCCTGGTTACACCAAGCATGCATCTCTCCATGCTGCTTTGAGTTGTCTGCAGTCTTTGTATATCCCTTTTAGTTAAGGTCCACGTCTCTGCATCATATGTAAGCACTGGCAGGATGCATTGATCAAACACTTTTCTTTTAAGACATAATGGCATATTGCTCTTGAAAATTATACTGTTTCTTCCAAAAGCTCTCCAGGCAAGTTTTATGCACCGATTAATTTCTTCATCAATGTGACCCTCACTTGATTTCTGCTGTCCAAGATAAACGTACGTGTCTGTTATCTACAGCTTTTCCCCATCAATCGATAAATCTTAAGTTTTTGTAGAAGCATTGTACATCACTTTTGTCTTCTGAAAGTTCATTTTTAATCCCACTTCTTTACTCTGGTCAGAAAGTCCCTGGATCTTGCTCTGCAGCTCTGATGGGGTAGTTACAAAAATAACTACGTCATCAGCAAAACGAAGGTGTTAGTTAATCTCCATTAATCTTCATCCCTTTAACAAAGGGATAAAGATATATAAATATCATCATCATCATCATTGTCAACCATTATCAATCCACTGCTGGGCGAAGGTCTCCCCAAGTTTCCTCCACAACGGTCTGTCTTGTGCCAGTCTCCTCCATGTCACCCCTGCATACTTTCGAATTTCATCCACCCATCTCCCATGTGGTCTTCTTCTGGGTCTTTTCCTGTCCCTTGGAATCCAATCTAAAATTTCGGCTGTCCATCGATGATCTGTCCTTCTGGCAGTATGTCCAGCCCATTGCCATTTCAGGGATTTAACTCTGATCATGATGTCTTCCACTCTTGTCATTTTTCGGATCCACGAGTTCCTCTTCTTATCTCTCCTGGTTACACGAAGCATGCACCTCTCCATGCCACTTTGAGTTGTCTGCAGTCTTTGTATATCTCTTTTAGTTAAGGTCCACGTCTCTGCACCATACGTAAGCACTGGAAGGATGCATTGATCAAACACTTTTCTTTTAAGACATAATGGCATATTGCTCTTGAAAATTATGCTGTTTCTTCCAAAAGCTCTCCAGGCAAGTTTTGTACGCCGATTAATTTCTTCATCAATGTGACCCTCACTTGATATCTGCTGTCCAAGATAAACGTACGTGTCTGTTATCTCCAGCTTTTCTCCATCAATCAATAAATCTTCATTTCTTGTAAAAGCATTGAACATCACTTTTGTCTTCTGAAAGTTCATTTTTAATCCCACTTCTTTACTCTTGTCAGAAAGTTCCTGGATCATACTCTGCAGCTCTGATGGGGTAGTTGCAAAAATGACTACGTCATCAGCAAAACGAAGGTGGGTTAGATAATCTCCATTAATCTTTATCCCTTTGTTTTCCCAGCTCAGCGACTGAAAAACACCCTCCAATGTGGCATTAAAGAGCTTCGGAGATATGGTGTCACCTTGTCTCACTCCCTTTCCAATTTTTATGTGTGTTGTATTTTCAAACAGCCTAATCTTTGCACTTGCATTTTCATAGATGTTATTAATAATATTAATGTATGCATCTTCAATACCGCAGGTTTTCAGAGCCATTGTAACTGCTGATGGTTTCACCGAATCAAAGGCTTTTTCATAATCGATAAATGCCATGCACAATGGAAGTTCATATTCCCTCGCTCTTTCAATTAGTTCTCTCAGTACGTGGATATGATCTATTGTGCTCTAGCCACTCCTGAATCCAGCTTGTTCTCTCGGTTGAGCCATGTCCAGTGTTACCTTCAAGCGGTGTGAAAGAACTTTAGTGAAGATTATATATAAATATATAGATATATATATGTCAGGTGATGCGTAACATCACAGCCTCTCCTTGACAAATGCCAACCCCGCCTTCTCGTGGTGCATCCTGTTCCCACTAAAGGGGCCCTGACGACCGCCAATAGCGGTATAACTATACCATCGGGATTAGAGGAAATGCTATCCCACACTCACCAACCCGCTTGGCCAGCGTGGTGAGTTATGGCCAAACCCCTCCAAAATGATTCCACAACTTAAATCTTGGCCCTCAGTCTCCGGCAGCTGGAATGTACCTGGCCAAGGCAGCGGCCAGTGCGACATTAAGGCAGAGGGTGCTAAGAATCCCCGGAGGACCGGACTAGGCTGCCATCTGATGCTGACCTTGGCTACGTACAATGGACGCTCCCTATCTTCTGATTCAAGGCTTCTTGAATTGGAAGAGGAACTACAAAGGATCAAGTGGGACATCGTGGGGCTAAGTGAGGTAAGGAGAAAAGGAGAAGATCTCATCGAACTGAAAAGTGGACATCTCTTCTACTATCGTGGGACAGATACTGGCAGAACTAGTGGTGTTGGATTTATAATAAACAAGAAACTGAAGGATAAAGTTGTAGAAGTTGAAAGTTCCTCTGACAGAGCTGCACGACTTGTTATCCAACTCTCGAAAAGATACCAGGCTCAGATTATTCAAACTTATGCACCCACCACAAGTCATCCTGAAGAAGAAATTGAAGAATTTTATGAGGAAATTTGTCATCTAAATAATAAAGGTAAGCAGCACTTGAAAATAATTATGGGAGATTTCAATGCAAAAATAGGGCAACGGCAACAGAATGAAACTTCAGTAGGTAAATTCGGTCACGGCAACAGAAACCAGCGTGGAAATACTCTCGTTGAGTTTGCAGAGGCAGAAGGGTTTTTCATCTTGAACTCCTTCTTCAAGAAAAAGCCACACAGGAAATGGACATGGAGACATCCAAATGGGAAGAAAAGTGAAATTGATTTTATTATGTGTAACAAAAAATTCGTCATAGAAGACTGCAGTGTGCTAAACAAGTTCAACACAGGTAGTGACCATAGATTGGTGAGATGTAAGATGCACCTCAACACGAAACTTGAACGTGGCAAGCTCATAAGACAAACAAAATCTATCGACATAACCAACCTTAAAAAACACCATAATACCTTCAAGTTGGAACTGAAGAACAGGTTCTCTGCTTTAGAAGGCCTAACATCAGAAGAAGTGGACATCTCTGAAGTTAACAGAAAAGTAACCAAAGCTCTTATGGAAACAGCAACAAAATTAGCTGGGTCTAAGAACAAGTTGCATGTAAATAAATTATCAGGAAAAACGAAAATGTTGATGCAAAAAAGAAGAGAGATGAGGACAACTAAAGAAGATGTGACTTCCAAAGTGGAATATATAGAGCTATGCAAGACAGTAAGAAAAAAGTATCACTGAAGACGTAAGAAAATTCAACTGTGAACTAGTGAGGAAAGCAATTGAAAACAACCAAAGCCTAAAGATAGCAAAGGGACATCTCAGTAAGGGAAGAAAACAGATTATGGCACTGAGAAAAGAAGATGGTTCTGTAACAAGAAATAGAGGCGAAATTTTGACAAGAGTGAAAAGATTTCTACTCCAAATTATATGAAAGGGATGATACATGCACTCCAGACATCATGAAAGATACCAGTACCAGAGTTCCTCCAGTACTTCCAGCAGAAGTTGCACATGCAATCAAGAACATGAAGCGGGGAAAAGCTCCAGGAGAAGATGGAATTACTGTAGACATCATACAAGAAGCAAGTGGAGAAATCGAAACAGTACTCGCCCAAATTTTCACTCGATGCCTTAATGAAGGAAAGATTCCTGAGGATTGGAACACCGCTACAATGATCCTGCTACATAAGAAAGGTGACATTGAGGATCTCGGAAACTACAGACCTATCAGCCTCCTATCAGTAGTTTATAAAATCTTCACTAAAGTTCTTTCACACCGCTTGAAGGTAACACTGGACATGGCTCAACCGAGAGAACAAGCTGGATTCAGGAGTGGCTACAGCACAATAGATCATATCCACGTGCTGACAGAACTAATTGAAAGAGCGAGGGAATATGAACTTCCATTGTGCATGGCTTTTATCGATTATGAAAAAGCCTTTGATTCGGTGAAACCATCGGCAGTTACAATGGCTCTGAAAACCTGCGGTATTGAAGATGCATACATTAATATTATTAATAACATCTATGAAAATGCAAGTGCAAAGATTAGGCTGGTTGAAAATACAACACACGTAAAAATTGGAAAGGGAGTGAGACAAGGTGACACCATATCTCCGAAGCTCTTTAATGCCACATTGGCGAGTGTTTTTCAGTCGCTGAGCTGGGAAAACAAGGGGATAAAGATTAATGGAGATTATCTAACCCACCTTCGTTTTGCTGATGACATAGTCATTTTTGCAACTACCCCATCAGAGCTACAGAGTATGATCCAGGAACTTGCTGACAAGAGTAAAGAAGTGGGATTAAAAATGAACTTTCAGAAGACAAAAGTGATGTTCAATGCTTTTACAAGAAATGAAGATTTATCGATTGATGGAGAAAAGCTGGAGATAACAGACACATACATTTATCTTGGACAGCAGATATCAAGTGAGGGTCACATTGGTGAAGAAATTAATCGGCGTACAAAACTTGCCTGGAGAGCTTTTGGAAGAAACAGCATAATTTTCAAGAGCAATATGCCATTATGTCTTAAAAGAAAAGTGTTTGATCAATGCATCCTTCCAGTGCTTACGTATGGTGCAGAGACGTGGACCTTAGCTAAAAGAGACATACAAAGGCTGCAGACAACTCAAAGAAGCATGGAGAGGTGCATGCTTGGTGTAACCAGGAGAGATAAGAAGAGGAACACGTGGATCCGAAAAATGACAAGAGTGGAAGACATCATGATCAGAGTTAAATCCCTGAAATGGCAATGGGCTGGACATACTGCCAGAAGAACAGACCATAGATGGACAGCCGAAATTTTAGATTGGATTCCAAGGGACAGGAAAAGACCCAGAAGAAGACCACATGGGAGATGGGTGGATGAAATTCGAAAGTATGCAGGGGGGACATGGAGGAGACTGGCACAAGACAGACCGCTGTGGAGGAAACTTGGAGAGACCTTCGTCCAGCAGTGGATTGATAATGGTTGACAATGATGATGATGATGATATATCATTAAGTACTATATCCTAAATTAAGGTTAATAATCGTGGTTTTCCTTGACTATTTCTTCCTAAAAGCATAAAACACATGTAGGTATATTAATTCACTGAAGTGCCAAAAGCCATGGGATACGTACCTAGTATCGTGTAGGACCTCCTCTAGCCTGACGAACAGCAACTCGACGTGGATTCGATTCCACAAGTGGCAGGAAGACTTCTGGTGAGATATTGAACCATGTCGTCTGAACAGTCGTCCGCAGTTCCTTCTTATTTGTAGGTGCAGGATCTTGGGTGCGAATGGACGTTTCTACCACGTCCCATAAGTGCTCTATTGGGTTTCATGTCGGGTGAACGTGGTGGCTACACCATCTGTCTGAACTCTCCAGAATGCTCCTCGAACCAATTTTGGACAACTTAGGCCGCATGACACGGTGCATTTGTCCGCCTGGAGAATCCCGTCGTTGCTGAGGTACATGAAGTCCATGAAGGCTGCAAATGGTCACCCAGCAGTGCAACAAAGCAAGTATCGGTTAATTACATGTTTAAGAGGAGCAGAGGACCCAAACCCGTGCTACTTAAAGGCACCCCATGCATGTATGGAACGACCACCATCTTGCACAGTGTCTTGTTGACACCTTGGGTCCATAACCTCATGGTGTCTGCGCTACACCCAAACCCTACCATCAGCTCGTAACAACAGGTAGCGTGACTCATAGGACCACGACACATGTTGTCAGTCTTCCAGAGTCCAATTACCTTGTTTACGAGCCCAGTTGAGACGTTGTGGTGTTAACGAAGGCACTCTGGTGAGTCTACTGCTCTCATACCCCACGAATGCTAAATTATGCTCCACTGACCTGATGGATATGTCTATTGTACCTCCTGCATTGAATGTGGATGTTATTTCAGCCAGTGTCGCTTGTCTGTTAGTATGGACAATCCTTCGCAGACGCCGCTTGTGACGGTCATTCAGTACCCGTGGTGTGCCACTCCGCTATCCACTGTGGGTGATAATCCCTTCGGTGAGGTATTCTCGGTACACACGTGACACCCTGAATAGAGGAATGTGGAATGTTCGCACAACCTCGGAAATTGAATGTCCCATCCGTCTGGCTCCCACTACAATGCCTCGTTAAAACTCCGACAATTCACGTTGGCTTGCCATAATCCTACTGGCGGTTGGTCATCCTGTCTCACGAGATCATATCTCACAACTAATGAAAATCGTGGCTTACGTCGAAGCCTTTATGCGACGGCAGCGCCAGTTAAAAATTTGCATACTGTAATACAATGACTTTTGGAACTTCAGTGTACGTACTTTGTTATATTTTTCCAAAAGTCTAGATCTTCTTTGGTCTTTCTTTTCCTTTATTTTTTCCTGTAAGAACCGGATTTCTTCATTGCCTCTTTCCTCGGGTTATTACCCGAGGAACATCAACTATCTTATTTGGATATTCAGTAGCACTTTTATTTTTCAATCTTTTCTGGATATGACGTTTTCATATGCTTTGTGACTGTGCTCCTCAAAGAAAATAAATAATCAGATGCTTCAATCTGGTCACTGCATTGTTGTTAGAAGTGCCTCAATATCCAAAGAAAAAAAGGAATGAAAAACTTAAGCCCACAGACCGTACAGCCCTTAAGCGTTGCAATCTGCCGAGAAATGATAGATTTGTCATAAACTGGAACTAATCACAAGTGGTCAGTTTCATTATACTGCCTATTTCCTTATTGTTGCTGAACAGAACTATTCAAAACAATCTGTCTCTCTATTCATTTCACCGTTAAGTACGAGAACGTGTGTAGTTTGGGTGGTACAGCGATATTTAGCTTAGGTAAAATCCCCCTGATGATTTTAACGAAACTAACTATCATTAGGCAGCTGATTAACGAACTAAATGGGAGTCAAATCTGGTTAGTAAAAATTAACAATCCTAGGGCAAATATGAAAGCAGAATACAATCCATATCTTAAGAATGAAGTTGCCTGTCTTGTGTTTAGTAAATGTTATGCCATATTATGCCATTACTCCAAGCAGGAAGCAATTTGATAATTCCTAAAATATTTGCAGAAATGAATTGAAAAAACTCCTTGATATACAAAACTTGCGGAATTGCAGAGTAGATAATTTGAACTGTGTATATTTTCATAAAACTCACATACCCCATTTAAAGTGTTTCACCTATTTTGAATCATATAACTTCCTCGTACATGCTTCGATGGAGTCGAGTTTTTCCTTTCTGCTTCATGCTTACTCAGTCGTGACTAACATCGCACCGGATGAGAAAACCACAGTGATAATTCAGTTCATTCTGTACAACACTATTGGCAAATAAATCTTTATTATCCTTGAAGCAATTTAAAGCGTCATTAGGTGACAAAAACGAAAAATAAGAAAAGAGAACATGCTCACTGAGAAAGAATCATGAAAATTGCAGTTCCGTGTGCTTTTCACCACAGAAATTAAAATTTCTTTTTTCTTCTTTGCATTGAGAAAATATAACAGTTGCGAAAGCAATTCACTCCTGAGAATTAAAACTTTAGGCATTCAGTGCGTTTCACTTCAAATCATTTTTTAGCGAAATAGCCCCATTTTGTTATACATGTTAGTGGCATCACAACTGTTATGGTGTGTTTAAAGCAAATAGCTTCAAGGAGGTGACCTATCTTTTTGCAAACCTCGCTAAATCTTATAAGGTTTTAACAACACTGACATGGACGAAGTTAGTGCTGAGAGACGTTTTCTGCAAAATAATCAGTTGTCGTTTCCGTTCGCTGAAACCAAGGTGGTTTAGCAGATTTTTAGGAGAGATGATTATTCCACTATAATTAGTTTTTCAAGGCTCACCTCCAGCACCTAGATGGTTTCAAGAAATTTTAGAATAAAAACGATTTTCGAAAATAGTAGTACATTTAGCTGTAAACATCACTAAAAGTTTTCGAAAATAGTAGTAAAACATCACTAAAAGATTTTCGAAAATAGTAGTACATTTAGCTGTAAACATCACTAAAAGTTTTCGAAAATAGTAGTAAAACATCACTAAAAGATTTTCGAAAATAGTAGTACATTTAGCTGTAAACATCACCAAAAGTTTTCGAAAATAATAGTAAAACATCACTAAAAGATTTTCGAAAATAGTAGTACATTTAGCTGTAAACATCACTAAAAGTTTTCGAAAATAGTAGTAAAGCATCACTAAAAGATTTTCGAAAATAGTAGTACATTTAGCTGTAAACATCACTAAAAGTTTTCGAAAGTAGTAGTAAAACATCACTAAAAGATTTTCGAAAATAGTAGTACATTTAGCTGTAAACATCACTAAAAGTTTTCGAAAGTAGTAGTAAAACATCACTAAAAGATTTTCGAAAATAGTAGTACATTTAGCTGTAAACATCACTAAAAGTTTTCGAAAGTAGTAGTAAAACATCACTAAAAGATTTTCGAAAATAGTAGTACATTTAGCTGTAAACATCACTAAAGCCAGTGGTTTCGTAACATTTTCTTCAGCAACCCAACATGAATAAAATATTCCTGTCGATCCCAATGCTACAATCTAACCCTCCATAGATCACAGAAGATTTGTGTCACAGTATTGAGTTACTCAAAACTCGGAAAACAGGAATGTTGTAACAATCGCTGAGTTTTCGCGCAATTTTGTTGAAGCCACATGTAGATTTACTCGCCGTGTCTTTATGCAAATATACAATTCGTTGCACTGAAATGGGAATATATATTCTGCTGAACGAAAGCTGTAAAACTTATATTCGTTTAACAAATACAATCTGCTGAACGAATACTGTTCCAGTAGGAGTATACGCAATTTATGTTGAAATATGCTTTCTACCATCTTATTCACAACTACTGTATAGACACAGCTGGTCATTGCAGAACCTCACTATGGAGTAAAAATTCCCGCTACCAAAGTTTGAATCTCGACCATGAGTTTGAAATATCCGTAGACGTGTACGGTTCTAGCACGTTTCAAAATAAGTCATTTCGGCAAGGAAACGCATTTTATGTATTACTCACCAGCATTAGACGATCTTAGCAATAAACGAAATTTTTCCGTATCTCTATTTTTCTACATCTCTGCAACTGAAAGAACACCCGTAAATATCAATTTATCTGTATCTACATATATATGTAGTTCCGAAAGACATACGTGTATATGCAACATGTCTTTCAATCACTGAACTGGGAAAACAAAGGGATAAAGATTAATGGATATCATTTAACTCACCTTCGTTTTGCTGATGATTTCGTCATTTTTGCAACCGCCCCTTCAGAGCTGTAGAGTATGCGTATGATCCAGGAACTGGTAAAAAGAGTAAAGAAGTGCGATTAAAAATAAAATCTCAGAAGACAAAACTGATGTGCAATGCCTTTTCAAGAAATGAACACTTATCGAGTGGTGAGGAAAAGCTGCAGAATACCGACACCTACATTTACCTTGGACAGCAGATATTAAGCGAGGGTCACATTGAGGAAGAAATTAATCGGCGTATAAAACGTGGATTGAGAGCTTTCAGAAGGAACAATGCAATTTTTAAGAGCAATATGCTATTGTCTTAAAAGAAAAGTGTTTGATTAATGCATCCTTCCAGTGCTTACGTGCGGCGCAGAGACGTGGACCTTAACTAGAAAAAGATATACAAAGCCTGCGAACAACTGAAAAAAGCATGGAGAGATGCTTTCTTGGTGTAACCAGGAAAGATAAGAAGAGGAACTCGTAGATAAGGAAAACGACAAAAGTGGAAGGCATCATCATCAGAGTAAAATCACTGAAATGGCAATGGACTGGACATGTTGCCAGAAGAATGGACCACCGATGGACAACCGAAATTCTTGACTGGCTTCCAAGAGAAAGGAAAAAACCAAGAAGAAGACCAAATGGGAGTAGGTGGATAAAATTCAAAAGCATGCGGGAGGGGCTGGCTCAAGACAGAACGTTGCGGAAGAAACTTGGGGAGACCTTCATCCAGCAGTGGTTGGCAATGATGATGATGATATAGGCCTATAGTTTCAAAGGATATCCTTGTATATACGTATATAGAGGGTGCTCAGTATAGACAGTTAAAGGGTGTCAAAATGAACATCAGTGAGAAATGGAGTGTAAGCTACCAAACAGTTCCAATGGTAGAAATACACATAGAAACCAGCTTAAGCAAAAATATGAAGTGTGGCCTGGTCTGCCGAATCAAGATTCCTGGTGCATCACGTAGACGGCCGAGCGTGGATACGCCGATTACCAACGGAGGCTATGGCACCTGGATGCACTGTTGGGAAGAAACATGCCGGCGGCGGAGGTGTTATGCTGTGGGCGATGTTTTGTTGGGACACTTTACGACCCATTATCCCAATAGCACAATCCCTGACAGCTGTTAGGTATCTGAACATCGTTGCTGACCAAGTTTCACCCATTCATGGCAACTGTGTTCCCTGCTGGTGATGGTCATTACCAACAGAATAATGCGCCATGCCACACCGCCAGAATCGTCAAGGAGTGGTTCGAGGAACATGCTGGTGACTTTCTGTTAATGCCCTGGCCCCCAAATTCACCTGACATAAACCCAATCGAACATTTGTGATTCGACTTAGAAAAGCGGGTTCGCGCTAAATCACCACCACCCCGAAATGTACGGGAACTAGAGGACCTGGTGTTGACATTATGGTACCATATACCCCTGGATACCTATCGCCACCTCATAGAATCAATGCATTGACGAGTAACGCTGTCTTGCGTGATAAAGGGGGTCGTATAGCTTATTAGGTAGTTGGTCATAATGTAATGCCTTATCGGTGTACTTTCCGTGGCACACTCGGACTGCTTATACCACGATAATTCTTTGATTCAATATGATCATCTCCCACTTATACATAGGAATAACAATAACATCTCTTTCATGCTGAGGAACAGTACTTAACTCCCAACACAACTGACCAATTTCAGTTAAACAGTAGATGACAGAGGCACCATCATATTTCACCATCTCAGCTGTTATGCCCTTTAGACTTCCGTGGTCCTACCATTTTGAAGAGGATTTACAGCTTTATGAACTTCTTTCCTTAAGATCGCTGCTGTACTTTCTTCTCTCAGTGGCATCATCTCCTCCTTCCCCGATATCATCATTAGTTTCACATTTCAATAGCACAGAAATATTCACCCCATCTTTGATTTAATTCATCAGGCTCGGACACATTTCTCCTATCTTTTTCTTCACATAACTAAAAACTTTATTTTCCCTGCTTTTTCTATGTTTTGTGAATTTTTAAAACGACTTGCTAATTTTTCCCAAAAGTTCATTCTTTCTCTTTTCTACTATTGCCTTACTCTGAGGAACCAGATTTGCCGCTTCATCCCTTTTTGCAACGATATCCAGTCTCAGTAACACCACCCTAAATCCTCCTCAGTTATGCGTCTTTCTTCTTCTCTACAGCTTCCTTAATCTCACTGTTCCACCAATTATCACCTTTAATGTTCTACCCAGAGTTGCCGTTCCACGAACCTATACAGTGACAATCACAGCACAATTCTTAAAACATGCCCGCTTCTTTTCTATATCAGTCAATCATTCATTCCCTTGATTCAGTGGTTCACTGAGCAGTTGGGAATAATGCTGATCCTCTTCATGAAGACGTTAAACCTTTATTATTCACATCACAGTTATCTTTCTATTCCTCTTTTTCCAATCGGCATTCAGCTTCACTCGTGACACTAACACGTAGTGGTCGGACCCAACATCTGCACTTCTAATCACACGAGTGTCAACAACTAAATATTTCAGGCAAGGATCATAAACAACACATTTTTGCCCTAGAGTACGATTCTACCGCTTATATGTTATCAACGCCGGCGTGAATCTTCTCTTGAATATCCATGTGTCACCTGTGCAATATCGAAACAGGAAAAACATTAAGCATATTACTAAAAATGCGTTTAACACCTGGACGAACCTTTATGAATGCTATATCGATAAATGCAGCACATATCACTTTAACGATACAGAGATGCCAAAGGTACTGTAACTCTCATCAATGCATTAAGTCTTCAAAAATTTGGATACTGCGTCGTTTTCCACACTATAAAACTTTTTCTAAAATTCCCGAGTCACTTTCCGTGGTTCCTTTTGTGAATTAACGAAGCATATTTCTGTTACAACTTTCTCCGTGAAATGAAGAAAAACAACCTCAATTTCACGGATTTTTCCTACAACCGGAAAATTCTGCTGAATTTTCAGAAACCTTTCAACAATTCCTTTCGTATATAAATGGGAAAACTTCTTTCTCACTTTTTTCGTTCGTATCCATATCACGAAAACATTCGGGTAATCGGAGAGATTCGCAGGAATACTTGAGATTTGATTAACTGTTAAATTTCAATCGGCTGTCGAAGGAGGTGATTTTGAAGTTCTGTAGCGAGATTGCATATTGTGGGTAGCATATCGCATGAAATTTCGCTATTGTGGTACAGGACATTTCTCCTCCTCTCCCGCATTTTATGCACCAGATGTGGTACTATTGTAAAAAAAAACCGGGTATTTAAATTACTGTACAGGTGACTGTAGGATGTCTACATCGATGTGCCATCTCATTATGATTACCTACCAAATAAGCTGCCTCGCCGGGTAGTCGCTGTTTTAGCCCGCAAAACAGCGGCCACCCGGCGAGGCATCGATTCGATAAAGTGGCGAAAGGCATCCTCGGGTATCTGGTACCATAATGTCAACAGCAGTTCCTCCAGTTCCCGTACATTTCGGGGTGGAGGTGATTTAGCTCGATCCCGCTTTTGTAAGTCAAACCACAATTATTTTTTTATTGGAGGTTTAACGACCACCGTAAGCAACTCAATGGGCTATAACCAATCGCCCGATCCTAATTTAGGGTCACTGGTTCTAAAGAAGGGAGAGCGCCAGTGCCGTAAGATAAACACGACATCCATGCCTCACCGGGATTCGAACCTAGACCCCTTTTGGAATAATGATCAGAAGTCATCGCTTAGATCACTTGCCACCGGGGCGGCGCCACAAATGTTCAATTGGGTTCATGTCAGGTGAATTTGGAGGCCAGGGCATTAACAGAAAGTCACCACCATGTTCCTCGAACTATTCCTTGACGATTCTGGAAGTGTGGCATGGCGCATTAATTTGTTGGTAATGTTGCCATGAATGAGTGAACTTGGTCAACAGCGATGTTCAGATATCTAACAGCTGTCAGGGATTGTGCGATTGGGATAATGGGGCCTAAAGTGTCCCAAGAAAACATCGTTCGCAACATAACACCGCCGCCGCCGTCCTGTTTCTTCCCAACAGTGAATCCGGGTGCCATAGCCTCCGTTGGTAATCGGCGTATTCCCACTCGGCCGTGTACGTGATGCACCAGTAGTCTTGATTCATCAGACCAGGGTCATTTTTCCAATCACCCAAGTTCCGACCTCGATGATCTTGGGCACATTTAATGCGTTGTTGGCAAATGACGTGCAGTGAGCATATGGTCCCGATAGTGTCTTCTGCTACGCAGGCCCATGCGCAGAAGGTTGCGATGAACTGGGTGCTGTGACACATAGCGCTGATCACCATTGTTGTAGCTGAGGGTGATTTGTCGCACTGTGGCCCTGCGGGCGCTGTGAACAATGCGCGACAATCTCCGCTCCACTCTGGCATCAATAAGTTGAGGATGACACACGACGGGATGACGTCATTCGTCGTTTGACCATCCGTGAACCACTTTTGACATGCATTCACTATAGCGGCACATGAACAACCCACAAACCGCGCCGTTTCCGAGATCGTAGTTCCGAAGCGCCGTGCCATCACAATTTGTCCTTTATCAAACTCCGATAAATTGGCAGCTTTTTCTATTCTGACTCCGAACACTCTACTAACCGAAAGTCGGTCGTCGTGTTGTACATATACTGCTCTGTGAACTTCACCTGCGCCGCCGTTCGGTCTCCAAGCGCGCTGATTTCTTTAGGCTTGGAGTGGTCATGATGTAATGGCTCATCGAAGCATGTATCGGTCTTTTGAATGCCTAAAACAAAAGCTATTATGGCGATGAAGAGTAAATTTGATTTTTAGAAGTTTTGTGAAATGATACTATAAACAATTCATTTCACCTTTTCTTAAAGATAATTGAAAGTTATTGTCAGTTAAAAAAGAGAGCTCAAATTTCAAAGCATTCTGTTGCTTTGAAAAATCACGATGAAAAAGAAAATACTTAATTTGTGATAAGTCCTCCTACAGAACAAATAAAATTATAACAAACCTATTCAAACAATAATGAGCTGCAACAGAAAATAAAATGACTAAATCACTCGCATTAACGAAATAAAAAAATTATTCGTCGCTCGGTGAGTTTTACTTTGAATGTGAGTGCGGTTCCAAAGATGTTTTGGCTAATAGTTAAAGCGCGCAGCTTGGGTAATCCCACCCATTTCAACTTCAGTTCGATCCCCGTGCCAGCGCGAAAGGATTATCTGGCGTAAGGGATGAAAAATTAAGGATTTTCGATTTTGCGAAATTTCTGTATAAATACGGAAAAACTTGAAACGGTTTTTTTCTGAAATAAACGGAATTACTGACTAGGAATACTGTGAAAATACAGAACTTATATAAAAAAAAATCAAGCACTTTTAAAAAGGAAATTTCGACGGGCAGTTACCGGCAACTTTGCTTCACGTAATTTTCAGAAATTTTCAGGGATTCACACCATTTATTTTTTTTTACAGTGAGCTGGTATTGAACCGGGGTTCCGTGTAAGTAAGCTAACTTTTACCCCACAAGACCGCTCCATTCGAGTATTCCCACCGCAGTGTAGAAATTAGCATATTTGAATAAAAAACAGGAGACGTGATTTCTATCACCTTTTCAAAAGATCCAATTTTCGTGTTTCCTGAAGATGTTTAGAGGAAGGCGATCAATTCTGATATGGACATGAAGATGAGGTGTTCCGTCGCTGTTGCATGTGATCGGAGAATTATTTTTTCAACGATTTTACATCCGGGAACACTAAGTTTCATTATTAATATTTTTTCAGAATAATTTTGTACAGTAGAACTCCAATTATCCGTACTCCAGATATCCGGACTTTCAATTCTCCAGATCGCTCGTTCTTCTTGCAAGGCCAAATAAAATTAAGATTTATTTAGTTAGGTGTTTTAAATGTTTTCGCTAATTTAAATAACACAAAATGATAATGCAGTACAGTAGATATTTATTTTTTAAACTGTATAACATTTGTTATTATGAAATACGATAAACTAAAAAATTAAATTCCCTCACTTCAATTAATTAATACGTATTTTGTCTACAGAAAAAAGACAACTCAATGTTCCGGTTTTTTCGAATATCCGAATGGGCTGTGGTACGAATTAATCCGAATAATTGGAGTTCAACTGTAGTTAGGAATTTTCAAGGGTTTCCTCTCGTTTCCATTAATCAGGTGGTTCGTTGAGGCCCATTCTCCCTATGTATATATATCCCGGTTCCCCTAATATTGTTACTGCAATTCTCGTTTCCCCTAATACAGTTGGGTCAGAAGTTACGATTCCCGTTTCCCCTAATAGTTCGGTCAAAGTTACGATTAATTCCACAGCGTAACGTCCAGTTTTTATTTATATTGGTATTCCTATTTGAATTTGCAAAGGAAGAACGTCATGCCTTTCTTTATACTTACATACAGATTACATACGTATATTTTACCCTAACTGATAGGCAGAAGCATAGCTACAATAACATTTATATACAGTTTGACATAGAACAAAAAACTTAAAAACACTCATGGCATTGAAAATAAGATACATTAATAATTTGTTAAATAACTAATTAAATCAGCATTTATTAAGCATTGAATGGCATTCAGCAACAGTATTTGCTAAGTTACCTCGTATCTGTTAAATTAAATCTAACAGATGACATAAAAAGAATTAAACTACATTCTTCGTTAATACACTGGCGTGCAAAAATTAAGGATGAGACGGTTTTTCGAATGTAACGTCGTGCAGAAGTGCTCCACATCGACTCAAATCATACCATAAGATCCCCAAGATGTAAGAATATGGGACGAGTGAGCAAAACCGCCTAAACAAGGGATCCGAAGGATACAAAGGCACTTTATTGAAAAGGTAGCTTCGAGCACAACTGGACAGAAGACAGAAACGTCCGTGTGGCAGGTGGCTGCCAAGAAAAATCCAGTCTTTAGTAGGGGATATGATCACCCCTGACAGCGTTGCAGAATTTACGTCTGTCCATGCTGAGGACGAGGTCGTCAAGGAGCTGTTGAGGCATCGCGGCACACTCCTCTTGTAGCGCCAATCGCAGCTGCGGAATCGTTACTGGCGGCTCGTGACGTACTGCCAAGCATCTCCTTAGAAGGTCCCACACGTGTTCGATTGGATTTAGGTCCGGGGACCTTGCGGTCCAATCCATGCGTTGAATATCTTCACTCTCCTACAGCTCTGCGATGGCCACTGTGCGATGAGGTGTAGCGTTGTCGTCCACGAAGAGGAACTCAGGACCCACAGCACCTCTAAACAGACGCACGTGAGGCAGGAGAACCTCGGTACAATAGCGGACACCAATGACTGAACCTCCTTGGAAGATGTGGAGGTCAGTACGGCTACCAAGCATGATACCGCTCCAAACGAGAACTCCGCCAACTCCAAACTGGTTCCATTCGAGGATGTTGGAGGTGTGATTGCGTGTTCCCTGCTCTCTCCAGATGTGTATACGTCCAGAATCGCTCGTCAGATTAACTCGGCTCTCATTCGTCAAGAGAACTCGACCCCATTGTTGATGTGCCCAGTTCTTCTGTTCCTGGCACCACAGAAATCGCCGTCTCCGATGACCAGGCGTTAATGGCACACACCGTACTGGTCGTCGTACAAATAGACCACCTTTGTGCAGCCTCCTGGCCACGGAAAAATGCGATAACGGATGTCCAGTTGTCTGTTGTATGTGCCTTGCGATTTCTCCCGCTGTCTGCAGTCTGTCTCTTCTCGCCTGTAGGACAATATACCGGTCGTCCGCCGCAGTGGTTGCTCGTAGACGATCACTGCTAAACTCTCGGACAGCTGTTCCTGTCGTTTGAAATGCTCTCCAAGCTCTGGAAACGATGCTGTGAGCGATCCCGAACTCCTCGGCCACACTAGTCACACTTCGACCTTCTTCCAACTTCCCAATGACGCGACTTTGGGGGGTAAAGTCATCCAGATGTCGTCTATTGGATTGCCTGTTGGCCATATCACACGGTGGCAGCAACTCGACGTCGTTCAAACCGATGTACACCGTGCAATAGCTTTCGCCGAATTACTGAGCGTACACCGCCCGTGTGCTTTATACCCTTCCGACACCCCCCTTTCCCTACGTCATGCTGCATATATGTGCATGCCCTACCGTACCGAGTCTATCTCCTGACTGGTCTTTCGGTCCGTTCTGCCTGCTCGTTCCGCTGTTATGCTAATTTCTCCTCTTCGTCCTTAATTTTTGCACACCAGTACATATTCGTCTGTCAACTTCATTATTTTTTATTAATTTTCTTGTATTTTAATTTGAGGTGTGGAGGCCGGTTTCCAACGTCAAGCAAAGCCATCTGATTTCTAAAATTGGCATGCTGGGTTTTTAATTGGTTGATGAATTCGTACAAATATTCATTTATAGCATACATAGATTGACCTTTTTTTGACTGAATAATTTCAACAGTGAAATCCATTATTTTTTTTACTACTAACCAAGAAAACTTAAATTCTAATAAACCAACGCTAAAACGCTAACTGCCGTTGAAATCCTTTTAGGGGAAACGATATTCGGGGAAACTGAGGGGAACCATTTTCAAGGTCACCATCCCGGTTTCAGAACAAAAGGCATTTAACAAAATAAATTTCAGATCAAATGGAAGTACGTTTGTAGCAAGCACGTCGCTTGTCTTCAAAATTAAGGTGGGCGACAGATGGGAGAGTGTTTCTTTTTTTGCTGGGGCAAGTCTGATAGCAACTTTATTTATGAGACACTCAAATAAAGAATTTCTAATGCTTTTTACTACCGGCTACAAAGGAATTCGTGCAATCCCCCTTTGGATACACACGCAAACACATCTGGATCTGACTAGTTAATTTTTCTTTTAATTGGATGTTTAACGACCATCGTGAGCAACTCAATGGGCTATAAGCAGTCGCCCGTCCCTAAGTTAGGGTCACTGGTTCCAAAGAAGAGATAGAGAGAGCCAGTGCCGTAAGACAAACACAACAGCTATGCCTCACCGGGATTCAAACCCGGTCCCCTTACGGACGAATGATCAGAAGCCATCGCTTAGACTACTGCGCCACTGGTGCGGCTCTGACTAGTTTAGCGACTGGTAAACTAATAAGATAAATGACAATGCGCAGTGAGTTAGTGGTGTTAAATGCAAGGGTTGTCAGAATGGCACCTTCACCTTTTTTCTTGCCGTGAAGGTACTTTCTTAATTACCTTTCAAAATCTGGCATTTCTGCTCATGAAAATAGTGCTGTACTTCAACAATTTCTTTAAAGAAAAATGTTCTTTTTTGGTTAATGAATCAAATTTTAAAGTCGTGACACACATATGTATTAATTATAATACCTCGCCCCTCCTGAGCTCCCTTCCTTCAAGCCAGTGACCTCGCCTTGCACTCCTCTCGTCTAAAGCAATCGTCAACCCCGACTCGATCCCTCACTGTCCAGAAGTAAGCTTAAGAGCGTTGGTGAAGCTTTAGACTTCACTTTCCGTGTTCGAATTTCCTACACCACATAAAAAACGTGGTGAGAATTCACAGAAAATTTCTGATAATGACCTGCAGCAAAGTTTCCGGTAAGTATCCGTCTTTTAACGAAAAATCCGTTTTTAAAAGTGCTCGTTTTATTAGCTTGCGTATTTTCACAGATTTTCCATAGTCGGTAATTCCATTTATTTCAGAAAAGTCCGTTTCAAGTTTTTCCCTATTTAAATAGAAATTTCGGAAAATCGAAAACCCTGAAATTCTCAGACCCTACGCCAGATAATCTTTTCGTGCCGGTAGCGGGGACCAAACCGACATCGATTGGGGTGGGTCTACACAAGCCACATACCCTTAACCGCTGAGCCAGAATGTCTTCGGAATCACATTCACGTTCAAAGTAAAACTTATTGAGAGACGAAAAACTTTTTTTGCTTCATTAATACGAGTTATTTAATTATTTTATTTTCCTCTTGGTTCTTATTATTTTTTGAATACATTTGTAATAATATTAATTTTTCTGTAAAAGGACTTATCACAAATTAATCGTTTTTTAACGTGATATTTCACAGCAACGGAACGCTTTGGAAAGTGAGATTTTGTTTTTATGACTGAGGATAAATTGCAATGATCTTTAACCCTTTAATGGCCATACCTTAACGCCTGAAACTATCTGTTGTTTCACGTCTTTGTTTAATAACAACAATAGTGACTGAGGGTGACTCCTGTTAATCCGTCATAGGTCAAAAAAAAATTGAAGAACCAGCAAGGGTATAAAATCTGACTCACTCAAAAAAGGCGTTTCGAGCGGCTATGGCCGTTTGTACGTACGGCGTTTTGGGAGTTATGATCGTTAAAGGGTTAAGAAAAGGTTGAATGTAATTTTTTTATAGTATATTTCACAAAACTTCCAAATATGAAATTTATTCTTGATAGCGATAATAACTTTTGTTTTTAGGATTCCACATACTGATACATATAAACATCCTGCAACCACCTGTACAATAATTTAAGTACCCCATTTCTTACGGTAACAGCGTAAACAATATTTGGTGCGCAAAATGCTAGAGAGGAGAAGAAATAACCTGTACCGCAATAACCAAATTTCATGCGATATGCTATACGTACAATATCGATCTCGTTGCAGAACTTCAAAATCAGTTTCGCCGTCCCGGTGGCGCAGTGGTATAAGCGATGGCTTCTGACCATTCGTCCGAAAGGGTATAACGAAGTAAATTTCTCCGTCATTTTTGTCCACGCCGGGGCTCGAATCCGGGTCCCCTCATTCCGGAATAAGCCGCTCTACCAGTTGAGCTGACTGCTATCTGCCTTTATGTCGTGTGCGTCCTGCTGGGCAGGCACGTCACAAGGGGTCCGGGTTGGAATCTCGGTGAGGCATGGATGGAAATTAGGGACGGGCGACTGCTGATAGCCCATTGAGTTGCTCACGGTGGTCGTCAAATCTCCAATGAAAAAAAAATCAGTTCCTTTGACCGACGATTGAAATTTAACATTTAATCAAACCTCAAGTATTCTCGCGAATATATCGTCTACAATGAGCAACTCAGTGGGCTATAAGCAGTCACCCGTTCCTAATTTGGGGTTAGTGATTCCTCCAGGAAAGGGAGGTAGCCAATGCCGTACGGCAAACACAAATCCATGCCTCAGCGGGATTTCATTTGATTTTTTTCTTTTGTTTTTGATTGAAGGTTTAACGACCACCGTGAGCAAGTCAATTGGCTATACGCAGTCGCCCATCTCTAATTCAAGGCCACAGGTTCGAGGGAAAAGCCAATGCTGTAAATCAAGCACAACATCCGTGCCTCACTGGGACTCGAACCTGGGCCCTATCACGACAGAATGATCAAAAACCAGTGCTTAGACCACTGCGCCACCGGGGCGTTTCACCGGGATTCAAACCTGGACTCATCTCGGACGAGTGGTCGAAAATCAGCGCTACGACCGCTGTCCACGGGGTGTACAACTAGTGGTTTTATTGATGACCGTTTCGCCCCGGTGGCGTAGTGGTCTAAGCGATGATCTCTGATCAATCGTCCGAAAGCGGTCCGGGTTCGAATCCCGGTGAGGCATGGATGTTGTGTTTGTCTTACGGCACTGGCTCTTTCCCTTCCCTGGAACGAACCAGTGACCTTGCATTAGGGACGGGCGACTGCTTATAGCCCATTGAGTTGCTCGCGGTGGTCGGTAAACCTCCAATAAAAAAAAAAAAAGACCGTTTCCCTTTATTTGCGAGATTCGATTCTTTTAGTCAAAGAAAATGAATTCGCAGATATAATAGAAGGGTACATGGCTTTTAATTGAATTCCCTGGGCTTCTGAGCTAGTCTGTCTAGCTTGAAACATGCACCACTGAATGTGCCAAAATGGGTAACATATACAAAGACAAATTTCTAGTGTAATTTACCTTGGTTTTTAACTCTAAATACCATATGCAATAATGTATATTTAAATATCATACTCAGAATTTGTACTTTTAATTTAAATCAAAACGTGAAAAGGTAGTTGAAAAGTGGCAAAACTCGCGCCTTTTTAAAAACGTAGTGAAGCTAGCTACTTTTCAGAAAAGGTAGTTGTAGCTGTAGCTAGCTACTTCTTCAAAAATGTAGTTGCCAAAGTAGCAAGGAGCTTTTAAAAAACAGCTTTCCAATCTCTGGTGCCGTTCCGGTGGCACAGTGGTATCAGTGATGGCTTCTGATGATTCGTCCGAGATGGGTCCGGGTTCGAACCCCGGTGAGGCATGGATGTTGTGTTTGTCTTACGGCACTGGCTCTATCCCTTCCCTGGAGTCAGTGGCCCTAAATTAGGGACAGGTGACTGCTTACAGCCCATTGAGTTCCTCACGGTGGTCGTTAAATCTTCAATTAAGAAAAAAATCACTGGCGTTAAATCTTCAATTAAGAAAAAAATCACATTCTGCTTTAACTTTTGGGCGGCAGAGGGCGCAAGAGAAATTTCGGGGTAAGTTTCAGCCCACCAACGTAGCTCCTTGGTGACGTCTTTGGCTTGTAGAGGAGATAATCCATGAAATGCTGCTGAGGCGTCGGAATATTTACCCATGTCCTGCAGAACGTAACGCTATTTTATGTGGTGCGCGTTACGCTTCAATCTTATCGTCCCTGCGAGGACATTCTGCTTTAATTATGCGACTCAGCGAAGAAAAGCATAAATCGTTTAAGCAAAAGCTCATTTTTAGATTTTACTCTTTGGCAATGAAGCTGAACGCCTTAATAAATACTAGCCACGAGATATTAAGAAGTGTGAACTGCAGCACCCAAATTACTACATCGTATCTGAACTCCAGAGTCATTCGGTAAAACCCATCGAGTGCCAACAAGCACGGAGGCCTCTTTCATCCAAATCATCGTTCTGAATGCGATAACCATCACAGCGGAAAACTATTATCAATAAGAGGGCAACTCTCACTGTCCGTAATCCTTCCTGTTTTCCGGACTGCATAAGTAACGGGGTTGAAGTTCCTCCAGAAAAGATAATGAGGCACTCATGTTAGAGACGAATTACAATCACTCGCATCAGTGGTTTTAATCCGTTAGTTCTAGATTTGGCCCTGCAGACACGGATGTGACAGCGATAGGATCCAGATTATCGCTGTATCGAGTTAGTCGTACCAGTAACAAACAAGCAACCTGTGTGTCATTGTAATTACATTTTCTTGGTTTCCGAAATTTCGGTAATAGATGCTTCCTTTTTAGTCATACAAAGTGTGATCCCGACCTTATTTGACCAAAAATTCTTGCATTTTAAAAATTTTGTGACGTAACGGCCTACAGAGGCGAATATCAGTGGTGGTGATCTGCGTCGAATCACGTGGTTCAGGACCTCTGACAATGGAGAACAGAGACTGATGTATATATAAACGAAAAAATCTTGGAAGCTATCATTACACATCCGATTGTGAAAAACAATACACACACACAAAGGAGCAATCAGTTGAAAGCAAGTGAAGGTTGCTTCCACAAGAATCAAGTCTTGGATAATGGCTTCAACCCCGACGGCCAGTTTTGTAAGTATAACTTTCCCTTGCTTAAAACGAACGAAAGTAAGACTGATGGCATTTCTCTGGAATTTAACTCTCGACAATTTTAGATGACAAAAAAACTGAAAAATATATATCTTATTTAGAAATAAAACTTTCTTTAACTTATCGTTTGAAACATCTCACAGAAAAATTATGGTTCGGTTCAAATTATCAAGATTCAGTGTCGTGTGTTTCTTACACACATTTTTCAGTAGCATGTGTTTAAAGTAATTACACAGAAAAAATTAGTTTTTTTCCCTTATAATTTTCGCGAAGTACCTCAAAAATTACTTCGCGAAAAATACAAGGAAATAAATTTATAATCCTTAAGATTTAGTATCGCGTGTTTCTTACACACATTTCTTAGTTGCAAGGGCAAAAAAAAAGTACCTCAAAAATCATTTCGTGAAAAATAGAGGGAAAGAAATTTATAATGGAAATAATACAAATACGTATAAATATTTTCGTCCGCTGAGTCAAATAAAAATTAGAATGTACTGTGCATGTTCATTCAATGGAAGACACGTTTAAAATGTAACCATAAACAAAAAAGTCGCATGCAAAATATTTCTTTGAAAAAAACTCAGAGCATTCCTTAAAAATTTATTCTATGTTCGAATTAAAACCACGTTTTCAGTTAAATATCGAACATATTAAATATTTGAAATGTAAGTTCTCTTTTCCGTTCTGGAGAATGACTTAACATGCTCGATGTGTAATTGAAAACTTGATTTTACTTCGAAGAGAAAAAGTAAAGGAACAATGTAAACATTTTTTCTTGTTTAATTAGTGGAGTATCAAATTATGTGAACTTAAGGACTCTCGAAGAGTAGATATCTTTTCGTTGGGAATTCCATTTATTTTCACTTTTATAAAATAATGTTCAATTCATGTATTTTATTATGTTTGCATAGTTTCT
Source organism: Macrothele yani (assembly GCA_039090855.1). NCBI lineage: Eukaryota > Metazoa > Arthropoda > Arachnida > Araneae > Macrothelidae > Macrothele > Macrothele yani. The sequence continues at coordinate 127,219,600 of CM077026.1, read as the reverse complement.
AGTTCTGCAATCATCGTTAAAAAAGTTCTTTTTTTCTAAAAATTTTAAGCACTGTTACACTTTAAATGTGTTTATTTTAGCCAAATAATTATTTTATTAACTATCGTAAGTCATGCGATTTTAACAGATGTGTACAATACTGATACACAGAACACCAAATGCAAAACTCGAGATTATAGAGATTTATCTTTGTAATGCAAAATTCATGCCGTTTTCTTAAAATGATGTTCGATAGGCTATTCACCACGAAGCATTTTGGGAAAAATGAAGAAGTGAATTTTCTCTTCATTTAAGAATTTTTTTATTTCTTTTTATACATATCGCTTCATAAGATAAAACTGGACTAATCGTGACCAAATGCTACTAAGATATGTCTTTATGGATGTGTCTTGTTTTGTTGCTTGTTTGTTTACGTTAAAAAGTGAAATCTTTTTTGATGAACAAACTATTCAGCTTTTCTTGAGGGCGTTCTAGCATAAGTATAATTTTTTAACTATACGACACGGTAAAGGAGGTAAAATCAAAAGAGCGTTTTCAATATTCTAACAGTCAACAAAAGTACGACGTACGGAAACCCCACTTTTTAGCTATTGTAATTCATTTGCAAGTATCCTATATCTTATAAGCGCATTCGTGATTAATAGGATATGAGGTAAAATGCTATTCCTTTATATTAATATTGCTCTATAGTGTTGATGTCTTATGATTTTGTTGGGATATTTTCACTAAATTAACGTTTCAAAGCTGTTGTTCTGATAAAATTCATTTCAACAAAGTACTTCATTCTGATGTCTCAAAACATTGCAGAATAATACCAACGAATGAAATACTTTCATAGTTTTCAGATATTATCTGACTTAACATCCATGTCATATTGACACCAATAAACGGATTCACATCTTCCAAATTTGCAGAATAATATTTAATGTAACAATGGCGTTAGATTCCAATTAAATGATTTGTGAGCGTTAGTCCGACAAATTTAAAAATACTATTGGTTGAAGGTTTTCATCCCCTCTTTCAATTTTCTCAGCTTGGAATCGATGTTTCAGAATTTCAGCGTTTCCGATTGTCATAGGGCGGTTCGGGTTCGTAAATTATAAGAAACATAAACCTTGAGGACTGATTTCGGTGGGTAACTGACAGGTTTTAATTGTAACTTTTAGTTGTTACTTCTTAAGCAACGCCTTCATATGATCAAAGAAAGGATTTTTTTCTTCGGATTTTAACAACCCCTGTGAGCAACTCTAAGAGAAATAAGTAGTCGACCGTGTCTCATTTGGGAGCTCTGCTTCCAGGTAGAGAGAGTGGGCCAGTGGCGTGGGGCAGCCACACCACCCATGCCTCATCCGGGGCTGCTCGGATCAACGGTCATAAACCAGCACGTGGGCCACGGCTCAACCAGGGAAAAAAATACATGCGTTTCCCTGCTTGCACGTAACCAAGTTGAACCGTGGGCCGCATTGTGACAGATGACGAGAAATGGATCCTCTATGACTATGTCAGCGCTTGGAAACAGTGGCTGGACCCAAAGCAGAAGCCCAAGCCGACCCCGTAAGCCTCCTTACACCCATGTAAGGTCCTGCTGTCTGTTTGGTGGGATATGTGGGGTGTCGTATTTTTTGAGCTGTTGCCGAACAACACCACTATGTACCGCCGTCAGCTTAACAATCTGCACACATCGTTCACGTCGAAACGACTAGCTGTACTGAACCGCAAGGTGTCCCCTCATACAGCGAGACCTCACACAGCGCGGGTGACCCGTGACAAGATCAGGGACCTAGACTACGAGCTGCTCCAAGTGACTACTAACTTTTTCGGTCTTCGCAGCATTTCCTGGACACACAGTTCACCAACCGGGACGATGTAGAACGCGCATTTACTCATTTCTTTGCCTCCAAGCCGCCATAATTTTACAGGCACGGTATCCAAAAGGTGCCAACACGATCGGAGCAGGTCGTGGTAAACGGTAGTGACTACATTTTGGAATGATCTGTATTTGTATAATTAGCGCTTTTATGTTGCCTTATATTTACAGACATTACTTTCTTTTCAACACAGTATATCAGTACTTCAGATTGCTTGTACCAAGTGCAACTTGCCTTCAATGCATTTTGCCTCAAGAAGCTGTATTTAAAATATCAAGATAAATTAGTGTTCTTTCCCATGATAAATTTAGAAGAAATGATTAATAAAGTGGCCCTCTGTGTGTGTGTGAGAGAGAGAGAGTGTGTGTGAAGTCTCCTCCCAACCTAAATAAAAAAGTAAACTGTGTTTCCCTACTTTATTTTCAAATTATCAAAGGCTAAATGTGAACTTCCGAAGTAACACTGCTTCAGAAGCACCCCATAAGCATTTCCCAAAATTAAATAAACACATGAAAGAAATACGGGATTACGCCATATAATAAAAATTTTGAAGATGACAATCCGATTTTTGGCGTAAATGTGACAAGGATGGTAAGTCAGATAATATTTGAAAACTTGAAAATTTTCATCGTCCTGGAGCGGGACTCGAACCCGCGTCTCCCAGAAAACGCCTAGGTATGCTAACCACTACACCACCCAGAACGACCAAGTTTCAAGTTTCCGATCAATTTGAATTTAACCATCACAGGATTCGCTAGTCGAAGCAACCGGCATTCATGTTTAGCGAATCTGGAGGTTAATAATCCTATCCCGTGATTGCCCGGAGAAGCAGATAAATCATGAAAGAAATACGGGATTACGCCATATAATACAAATTTTGAAGATGACAATCCGATTTTTGGCGTAAATGTGACAAGGATGGTAAGTCAGATAATATTTGAAAACTTGAAAATTTTCATCGTCCTGGAGCGGACTCGAACCCGCGTCTCCCAGAAAACGCCTAGGTATGCTAACCACTACACCACCCTAGGCGTTTTCTGGGAGACGCGGGTTCGAGTACCGCTCCAGGACGATGAAAATTTTCAAGTTTTCAAATATTATCTGACTTACCATCCTTGTCACATTTACGCCAAAAATCGGATTGTCATCTTCAAAATTTGTATTAAATAAACACAGTTTGCGGTCCCACCAGTCGAGTGGCCTGAGGGGCTGGCTTTTGGCCGTTCATCCGAAATGGACACGGATTCGAGCGCCGGGAAACGCATGGGTGGTGTCTTTATCTAATGGTGCTGTACCTGTCCTTTCCTTGGAGCTAGTGAGCCTAAATTAAGGACGGACGACATCTTATAGCCTAAGAAGTTGCTCAGAGTGGCCAGAAAACAAAAACACATAGCGCATTTTGGGTCATTTCAGTTGAAGAAGCTTTGCTGAATCGCTTTTCTTTTTCTAGTATATAATTTTTTTTAATTAGATGAGTAAGTACATCATCACGTGTAGCCTACTTAACCCAAATTAACTCAAATGCGTTACAAGTCCATTTCACGCCGGAATGATTTAGTGAGTTTTCTTGAAACGTAATAAAAAAAAGTCAAAGTCGTCCATTCCGAACAATTTAATTAATTCAATTGATCCAACGTAAAGCTTTTACGAAATCGAAACAAATATTTCTCTAATGTAATGAATGAATGAATGACAATAATAAGAAAACAAAATCTGTGCTTCAAAGTTTCATGCACTTTTGAATACCTGAGACAGCAGTGAATGAACGGGAAACCATTATTATTTTTGGAAGTCGTTCAGCGGAACATACCCCCCCCTAGCAATTCCAAATTCATACATCAATTAACACAGGAGTTTCGGAATTTTGATGTGCCAAATAATTTCAAGCGTTACCAAGCGAAGCTGCTCCAATGCGTGCATCGCCTTATTAGTTTTCAAACTGAGTGTTTTTTTAGAATTTTTCTCTTTTTGTTTTTCTTCTACCTCGATTCTCTCGTTTACTTCCCCATCTCTTTTCCTTAGGCTATATTTAGGGGGGGGGAGTTTAACGACCCTCAAGAAAAACCTAAAGTTGGAAGAAGTTGCCAGCCTCAAATTTAGTGACCCCCTGCACGGAACAGAATTAACACTGTCTCTCTCTTTCCCAGAAAAAATGCCCTTAAGTCAAGGACAACAATGTTACTCCTGCCGTTTTAAGTGTTTTTTGGGATTAATAAAAATCGAGCCAATGTAGTATCCGATTTTTACTTCTTACTTCGGATTTGAACCTAAGTTAGTAATATTAGGAGGCAGAACCTCGAGCTTCAGATTATTCGCCGGATTTCGCTCAAGCCTAATATAAAATTTTTGAAATAAAGCGTTACCGTGAAGAACTTTCAAATATGCGGAGACAATGTGAATAGACAAAGTCATCGCTCTTTCCACGCTTTTTCTTTAACACAGAGCAGCCGAAAAACTGTATTTCTACACCGCTGGGATCGAACCCTAGATCTCTCGATAACTAGTCCAGTGCGTTCGCCTTACGCTACGGTGGCCAGCAATCCACTGCGCTATGTGTGTTTATCTGTCAGCATCTGACTTCACAAATCCGTAGGGATGGGCTCAGCAATTGAGAGGTTTCCATCTGGTGGGGCTTAATGGCACAAGCTATTCAATCCAAAGGGCGAGAGAAATGGTGAAAATCTTCCAAATACGTGGAGACAATGTAAATGGACAAAGTCATTGCTCTTTCCACGTTTTTTCTTTAATTAAGGAACACGCAATCACACCTCCAACGTCATCGAAAGGGACCGGTTTGGAGGTCGCGGAGTTCTCGTTTGGGGCGGTATCATGCTTGGTAGCCGTACTGACTTCCACATCTTCCAAGGAGGTTCAGTCACTGGTATCCGCTATTGTACCAAGGTTCTCCTGCCTCACGTGCGTCTGTTTAGAGGTGTTGTGGGTCCTGAGTTCCTCTTCGTGGACGACAACGCTACATCCCATCGTACAGTGGCTGTCGCAGAGCTGTGGAGAGTGAAGATATTCAACGCATGGATTGTCCCGCAAGGTCCCCGGACCTAAATCCAATCGAACACGTGTGGAACCTTCTCGGAAGACGCTTGGCAGCACGTCACCTGCCCCCAGCAACGATTCCGCTGCTGCGATTGGCGCTACAAGAGGAATGGGCTGCGATGCTCCTTGACAACCTCGTCCTCAGCATGGAAAGACGTTGTAAATTCTGCAACGCAGTCAGGGGTGATCCTATCCCCTACTAAAGACTGGATTTTTCTTGGCAGCCGCCTGTCACATGGACGTTTCTGTCTTTTGTCCAGTTGTGCTCGAAGCTACCTTTTCAATAAAATTCCTTTGAATCCTTTGGATTCCTTGTTTGAACGGTTTTGCTCACTTGTCCCATATTCTTACATCTTGGGGATCTTATGGTATGATTAGAGTCGATGTGGGGCACTCCTGCACGACGTTACATTCCAAAAACCGTCTCGTCCTTAATTTTTGCACGCCAGTGTACATATAGTTTATTGAGAGGCTATGCTTGGTTTTATTTGAGACCAAGACGCTATTCTTTAATTTCCCTCTTTGACCTCAACCGAGCAATTTACATGGAGGTGGGGGCATATATGTTATTTAAATTGTCCATAACGAGGCAGGACCAGGATGACACATAATACCTTCCACCACGCATAGTCTTAAATATGCCAGCTGACAGCAGTGTCGTTTAGAAGGGGCGAATGATAGAAATTCATAATACGCTCCCAAATGCCACGAATATTTCAGGCTTCAGTAAGGCGTTTGGAGTGAATTAGTAACACTATATTTTCCATTTGATGGGGATAGAGGGCAGTACCGTTTTATCACATGTGCGAACTCGTCCTTTTTTTTTTTTTTTTTTTTTTTTTTTTTTTTTGATTGGAGGTTTAACAACCACCGTGAGCAACTCAATGGGATATAAGCAGTAGCCAGTCCCTAATTTAGGGCCACTGGTTCCAGGGAAGGGAGAGAGCCTGGGCCGTAAGAAAAACACAACATCCATGCCTCATTGGGATTCAAACTCGGACTCATCTCGGACGAATGATCAGACTCCATCGTTTAGACCACTGCGCCACTGGTGCGCAACCCGTCATTTGCAGTGGGCCTTAAGTTTTGAAGAGGCCTCCGTCATATACCATTTTGGCTGAATCGCTCGGGACATTTGTGTTGCTCTACTTTTTTGACGCCGACTCACAGCACCGAGTAATGTGCTGTAGTTTAACATAGGTCTGCAAGGAATCTCTTTCTCGTACATAAAGAAGCAACACAACCTAGTTTGTTGCTCCATGCTCTTGCGGTTGTGTAAAATGAACAAAAAAATTTTTAAAGACATTCTTCAAACTTACATTATTTTCTTTCCTCAAAACCTCGTGGCTTTAGTTCGAGTCATTTAAGTAATCATACAACCAATGTGCCCCACACTTAAAGATTTTCAGACACTTTTGCTGGGAACAAATTTCCAACGTATTTTTACCCCCCTTACCACAGGTGGTAAGTACCAAGTAAAGCGTAAACGTTATGTGAACGCCGACAACATAACTCTGCACGGAAATGCCGAGCGAGAAACAAACAAACAGCGCAGAATGAATGAGTATAGGATAGTGAACGTACAAATAGGAAGCTTTTTTTTTTTTTAATTGAAGATTTAACGACCACAGCGAGCAACTCAATGGGCTGTAAGGAGCTGTAAGGAGCTGTAAGGAGTCGGTAGTCGCCCATATCTAATTTAGAGCCACTGGTCAAGGGAAGGGAGAGAGCCAGTGCCACAAGACAAATACAACATCCATGCCTCACCGCGATTCGAACCCGAACCCTTCGCAGATGAATGGCCATAAGCTACAGCTTAGACCACTGCGCCACCGGAATGGCAAAGAAGCTTTAGGGTTAGGGCTTGGAAAACTTCCGTTCAAGGTTAAACGCTTAGAGAACTTTCTGCGACAGAGCACAAACGACTTATTAGCTCTTCATCCCAACGACATGTTCGGAAAGGCCATGGTGGTTAGGTATATCAGCATATTGCTTTGTATGCCTCCATCCACTGTTTTGTAAAAATTCCCTTCATGGATATGTGATGTTCACACCTCATAGTGTATGTTACTCTGCACGCTAGTTAACTGCATACAATATTGTAAGAGACTAATTGGAGTCTTTAAAAATAAAAATAGTGCAGGGTCTCGTCCTTAATTTTTGTGGTGAAAGGTCCATTCGCACCGAAGATCCTGCACCTACAAATATCAGAGAACTATTGGCGGTGTGCAGACGGCATGGCTCAAAATCTTTCCAGAAGTCTTCCTGCCAGTCTTCCTTTTCTGTTTAAGTTACAGTTTCAATTTTTTACATCCCCCAGAGTATGAATTTACGCCCTTGGAATAACCATTCAGAGAGGGCAATCACCCTCCCTGCCGTTACGGTAGCAATGGCCTTAGCATCTACACTCTCACTCAATCAGTTTCCTTAATTTGTTTTAGCCGCCCCGGTGGCGCACTGGTCTAAGGCGCTGGCCTCTGATCATTCGTCCGTAAGGGGTCCGGGTTCGAATCCCGGTGAGGCATGGATGTTGTGTTTGTCTTACGGCACTGGCTCTCTCCCTTCCCTGGAACCAGTGACCCTAAATTAGGGACGGGCGACTGCTTATAGCCCATTGAGTTGCTCACGGTGGTCGTTAAACCTCCAATCAAAAAAAAAAATAATAATAATAATGTGTTTTATTTTCGAAGTTACGGTCAATCTTAAACTTCGCGCCATAAAATCCCAAAAGCGAAGAACCAAGGAACATTATGTGGCTATTTGAAAAAAAAAAAAAAACGAAAAAAAAACAACAACATTATCTCCGTAACTTCCATTTAAATAAATGTTTCGCATTAAGGCACTTCATTTCCATAAATATTAATACATTTTCTGTACTCTGCTTAAGCATGAATTATATTTTCGAAATGCTACAAACTTGTGTTACAAAACCAATGAAATTCATTCATGACACCATAGAGAACAAGAACGAGTGCTAAAGCGCTGCCGTTGCTCTGTTTATAAAAATGCTGATAATTACTATACTGATTGATCCATAATTCAACAGTTAACAGATGTCTGTACCGTCACACTAAAGTGAAATTTTGTTTTTGTTAGTTTGATTGTTTGTTTCGAGGTTTGCCGATCTCATGTGCATCTGTTAAGTTATTCGCCCTTTATGTAGGCCTGCTGATTCCATGGGACGACTGGGACAGCGCCGTACGATAAGCTTCCCCAACCCATTTCTCATCTGGGACTCGGACCCGGTCTCAACTCGGACGATTAGCCAGAAGCTATGGCTACCCGGCCCCGGGAGTGAAGAGTTTCAGTTTTACTTTCTGCTCTTTAAACTAAAAGAGGAACTTTGTTCGTGATGAAAATAACGGGTGGAAAAATCATTTTCAGATTTTTAATGAAAAGTTATTAAAAGGCTTGCTATAATAGGGTAACCAGGGTCGTAGCTTGGGGGCCGCAAGAGGAGGCTCAGCCTTCCTTTAGAAATACCAAAAAAAAAATAGTAATAATTAGTGCATGCGATATTTGAAAAAAAAAGTGAACGAAAGAAAATTCAATATCATACTTAAAGCTCTTTATATTTTACCCTTAAGACCTGAGCATGTCAAATAAACTGTAAAACACCCTCTGAAACAGATGGTTTTTTTTTTTTGGGGTTCACATCAAATGGCACTGGAAGCTTAGTTCCTGTTTAAGGTATGATGAATTCAGACAAGTACTTAGAAATATTACAACGTTGGATTGTTCCATTCTTGCAAACTTTTGACGGGACATTTCAACATGACTTGGCCCCATGTCACAATTCGAAATTGGTCAAGAATTTCATGCTGGAAAATCAAATTCATTTGCTTGATTGGCCTGGAAATTCACCAGACTTAAATCCCATAGAAAACTTGTGGAATATTTTGAAGAGACGTTTAGGTAAAATGGACTGTACAACCAAAGAACGCATGATAACGAATGCTATAAATATAAAAGTGTGGTTCCACGGTTATGAAGTCAAAAATATGTGCACTCAAATAATGGAGTCAATGCCAAAACGAATTCAAGAGGTCATTTCTGGTAAAGGAGGACATACTTCATACTAATACAGGTATTGATCAGTGTAAATCAAGGCATAGAATGATATAAAGGCATAGTTTTGGAAAAAAGAGTGATTTTTTATTTTGTCCCAATTAATTTTCACAGTATAGTAGGTCAGCTGATTGATCATGCCCGTGAAGCCATCAGCATGGAAACTGGTAGTTTCAAAACATTGACAGGTTTTTGCATAAGTTTGTTAACGGCACAGTTCGTATATAGATTCTCATTATACACTGAGAGTCAGGTTGAATAACCGCCAGTAGGATTATGGCAAGCTGACGTGAATTATCGGAGCTTGAGCGAGGCATAGTAGTGGGAGCCACACAAATGGGACATTCAGGTTCCGAAGTTGTGCGAACATTCAACATTCCTTGATCCACTGTGTCACGTGTGTACCGAGAATACCTCGTAAAAGGCATTGCCACGCACCGTGGACAACGCAGTGGCCGACCACGGGTGCTTAATGACCGTGACCAGCGACGTCTGACCAGGACTGTCCATGCTAACAGACAAGCGATACTGGCTCAAATAACATTCAAATTCAATGCAGGAGGTTCCACAGATATATCCATCAGGTCAGTGCAGCGCAATTTAGCGTCCATGGGGTATGGGAGCAGAAGACCCACCAGAGTGTCTTTGTTAACACTACGACGTCGGACACAGCTCCTCACCTGGGCTCGTGAGCACGGTAATTGGACCCTGGAAGACTGGCAACATGTGGCGTGGTCCGATGAATCACCCTTCCAGTTGTTACGAGCTGATGGTAGGGTTCGGGTGTGGAGCAGACCCCATGAGGCCATGGACCCAAGCTGTCAACAAGGCACTTTGCAAGCTGGTGGTGGTTCTATACATGTGTGGGATGTCTTTACGTGACACGATTTGGGTCCTCTGATCCTCGTAAACATGTACTTAACCGGTAATCGCTTTGTTGCACTGCTGGGTGACCATTTGCAGCCCTTCATGGTATTCATGTACTCCAACAACGATGGGATATTCCAGGCGGACAATGCACCATGTCATCGGGCCCAAGTTGTCAAACGTTTGTTCGATGAGTATTCGGGAAGGATGGTGTGGCCACCACGTTCGCCCGACCTGAACCCAATAGAGCACTTATGGTACGTGGTGGAAAGGTCCATTCGCACCGAAGATCCTGCACCTACAAATATCAGAGAACTGTTGGCGGTGTTCAGACGGCATGGCTCAAAATCTCTCCAGAAGTATTCCTGCCACTTGTGGAATCGATGCCACATCGAGTTGCTGCACTTCGCCGAGCTAGAGGAGGTCCTTCGCGATACTAAGTACGTATTCCATGACTTTTGGCACTTCAGTGTACAAATAATACTTTTGGCCAATTTCAATCAAATCGACTATAAACATTTTTTAACAAAGCTTGGAAATATCAAATTTCGTTTCGATCGATTAAACAGTTTCATTCGAGAGAAAGGAAAACATCACTAGAGTACCTCGTCTTTTCGTGCCCTTAATAGCAACCGAAAAGTTTTCGAAAGCGCGTACAGAACAGCAAACAAAAAATAATTTCTAATTAATAGTTAATTAACTTTTTGTCGAGTCAAATAAACAATCAACCTATTTCTCAGCTGATTTTCTATCAAACAAGTAAAAAAACATGTTGTCTGAAAGCTCTTTTAAAATATATAAACGAACCAAAAAAATTGGATGTGCCTTATACAGTATATGTGAACATTAAAATAGTATTTCTGCGCTCACTAATTTAATAAATGATGCCATAAAAATTAATATAACGAAATAACCAAAATGTTTCAAGCCTACATTTCCAGCAGCCTCCCATAGAATTCATTACTAGCTACGGTCCTGAGGATAATCTCTGTGACGCATGAAAATTACGATTCTAAAGAATCCAAAAATATTTTTATTAGGAGCCAATGGATCAACTATCTGAAGTCAAAGAGGAACGGGATTAGGGTAATTCCGAGACAAAATCTTGCATATAGCAGTTTTCGGGCTAAATGTTAGTTTCCACTTTTATTTTAATTTAAAAAATTTCTTTCATTACTTTTTATGGGTTTTAACAAATTATTAATTTTTACTGCCAGTAAAATTTGCTGCCCTAGAGCGGGCTTATTGGGAAATCCGCCTCTGGCCCGACACTACTGCAACCGGTGGCGGCAATGGCGATGCTCGCTGATCAGTGGTAGGTCGCGAAGGGGCCTCTTCGAATGTAGTCCCCTTGCCGCAAGTCTTCTGGGAACTGTCCGGATGTCCACTTCCGTACCTGTAGACGACGCAACATGGACACGGATGGTTGACAGCGACGAATTCGGTTCTGTTCGTGAGGCTCTCACAGTCGCTAGATCTCTGTTGTTGCCCTCGGCCGTCCACTGCCCGCAAGTCTTCTGGGAACGGTCCGGATGTCAACTTCCGTATCTGTGGACGATGCAACAAGGCCACGGATGGTTGAGAGAGACGAATTCGGTTCTGTTCGTGCGGCTCTTACAGTAGCTAGATCTCTGTTGTTGCCCTCGGCCGTCCACTGCCCGCAAGTCTTCTGAGAACGGTCCGGATGTCCACTTCCGTACCTGTAGACAACGCAACATGGCCACGGGTGGTTGAGGGAGACGAATTTGGTTCTGTTCGTGCGGCTTTCACAGTCGCTAGAACTCTGTTTTTGCCCTCGGACGTCCACTGCCCGCAAATTTTCTGGGAACGGTCCGGATGTCCACTTCCGTACCTGTAGACGACGCAACATGGCCACGGATGGTTGACAGCGACGAATTCGGTTCTGTTCGTGAGGCTCTCACAGTCGGTAGATCTCTGTTGTTGCCCTCGGCCGTCCACTGCCCTCATGCCGCTGGGTTGTGCCTTCCTCGACACAATGCGCCAACACTGTCCGATTGTCGTGTAGCTCCAATCAAAATGCCTGGCGATACGATGACTAGACCAACCGGCATCTCTCAGCCCAATTATAAGTCCTTTCTCAAACTCGTTCAACTGCTCTTAGCGTGCACGGATCCGACGTCGAGGCATCATCACAATCCGTGGATATTAATGCAACCGCAATCCATTCTTACAATTTGTCTTTGCGTGCGAGCTTTGCTCTTGACATACCCTCCTCGATGCGCGACTCCCATGCGCTGTGGCAGGCCACTATTTTGTCATTGGTCGTTATTGTTTAATCATTTGCATATTCGGCCCTAAGGTACTTGAATGCGGAGTTTCATGAGGATCGAACGAACTTTCTCGGGGTGATATTTCTTTTTTTTTTTTTTTTTTTTGCCAAGTGTGTAAACCTTTTTATTTTAACCATGACATGAATGAAAATGGCAGTTTCGATATGAAAAACGAATGCTGTAACTATTTGAAATTAAAAATGCGAAATAAAGAAATTTTCCCCACATGACAATTGTAAGTACATTTGCAGAGCCTAATATGAAATACGTAGGTCATTTCAAAAGTTTTACTTTCTGCGCAGGCGCTGCCCGGAGGATGATGCAATCACTCTAATCGTTGCTCCAGTTGTGAGTCAGACTTCAGTATACAAAGTTGTGCCTACATTTTCTGGCTAATTTGTCCCTATTCCAAAAAATTCTGCCTAGAAATGGAGGAAGAAAGTGAGTCAGGTCAGATCTCGTGTAGCGACCAGCGATCCTACATTAAATTTGAAACTTTGCGAGGAAAATCCCCAACCGAAATTCATAAAGTTTTGTGAGAAGTTCGTGGGGTTTGTGTGATGGACCGTAACCCAGTGTCACGGTGGGCTTCTCGTTTCCGCCAAGGTCGGGAAAGCATCGAAGACGACCCAAGAAGCTACCAACCACCATGTTCAACGGGCGAAACTTATGTGGCTATCGTCAACAGCATTTTGGAAGAAGATCGACAGAAAACGTGTGAAAAGATTGCATATGAAGGAAACATGTCTACCGCTTCGGCTTTCAGAATCCTAACTGAAAAATTAGAGAAGAAAAAATTGGCTGCCAAATTAGTTCCGCATAATCTGAGTGAAGAGCAGCAAGTAGTTCGAAAGGGATCGCAGAAGAACTGCTTCAGCGGTACGAGACAGAAGGCGAGCAGTTTTTGGACAGAATTGTTGCTATAGACGAAACCTGGATGCGAGATTTTGAACCAGAACTGAAATCTTAGCCAGCTCAGTGGAAACATCCAGAATCACATCGCCGGAAAAAATTCTGCTGCCGACAATCGAAGGTTAAGCTTATGATGATTACGGCCTATGACAAGGTTGGAGTGATAGCAAGAGACAGAGTGACCGAGGGGACCACTGTAACAGCGGAATACTACAGAAGGTTTCTGCAAAATGGTTTGCGCCCAAAAATTCGTCAAAGAAGGCCCGACAATGCTCAAAGCTGGTGTCATCATTTTGCACGACAACTTGAGGCCGCATGTTGTCCCGCACAGTAAGAGACATTCTGGAAAAGCATGGATAGGAATTGCTACCCCACGCACCATACAGTCATTACATGAGCCCACCAGACTATGACTTGTTCCCAAAACTGAAAAATCCACTCCGCGGAAAACGGTTCAGTACAGTTCAGGATGTTTCTAATAAGGTGACCCGAGTAATCCGATGTCTCAAAGGTGTATAACGAAGTAAATTTCTCCGTCATTTTTGGTCTACGCCGGGATTCGAACCCGAGGCCGCTTATTCCGGAACAAGTCGCTCTACCAACTGAGCTACGCAGACATTTATTCTGATTCCTATCTGCCTTTATGTCGTGTGCGTCTTGCTGGCAGGTACGTCACATCTCCCCCCCGAAAGAGGGCCGGGGGCATGGCCCACGGGTCAGCCGTGACCATGAATCGTGCAGGCAGCCATCCACTGTAAAACGTGCACTTGAGAACTCCCAGTCAATCTGTTGTGTGGAATGCAACATCACACATTTTTATTTTTCGAAGCGCTGGAGAAGGAATTCTCTGATTTTTCCTGTCTCGCGGTGTGGAAATAACATCACACCAATGCGAGATTTTGAACGGTCGGGTCATCCGGATAGTTCGGGCGCCATTATAACGAAGTAAATTTCTCCGTCATTTTTGGTCTACCCCGGGATTCGAACCCGATTATTCCGGAACAAGTCGCTCTACCAACTGAGCTACGCAGACATTTATTCCGATTCCTATCTGCCTTTATGTCGTGTGCGTCCTGCTGGCAGGTACGTCACAGGTGGAAGTGTTCTGACTGGAATACAAGACTTGTCCAAACGTTAGGCAACTTTCATAAATAAACATGAAAATTGCTTCGAAGGTCTGTAAAGGTATGTTGTGAAATAAATTCGTTTTTTAAGAGATAACCCACAGTGTACAAAACTTTTAAAATGACCTTCGTATAAATGGGCGAAATTTATTAGTTTGTAAAGCTGTGATATTCGCAAACCGCAATTATGGTGATTCATTTGTTTAGGATTTCAACGGCCAGAGTGAGCAACTCAATGGGCTATTAGCAGTCGTGCGTCCTTAATTTGGGGACGCTGTTTCCAGAAAAGGTAAGGGGACGATGCCGAAGGGCAAGCGCACCGGCCATGTCTCGCCCGGTATTCGCGACTGGATCCATCTCGGACGAATGATTAGTAGCCAGTACTTAGTACCACTCGGCCAGCGGGGCGGCCAATAATAGTCTTTTTCACGATCTGACCTTTCCTCACTAGTACAGTATATCATTGGATGTAAACACTATAAGATCATAGCGACGAAACGGATTCGGATGACATTACTTTAGAAACCACCTTGTTTCAAACTTTCTTCTTAAAATTTAGCGACCACTCAAAAACATCTATGGGGAGAAGATGTCCGGTTTAGGGTTACTAGTTGCAACCATGGCAGAGAATTAGAGCTGTCAAGACAAGTACGACACCTCTTCCTTCTTTATTATTCAAACTCACACCTAGCCGTCAGAACTTCCAGGAACTCACACTCCAGAGAGCTTCACCATCCAGCTACCTTGCTGCAAGAGCAGAAAGAATACAGCGCTCTCACTATTATACTGATGAAAACATAAACCTTTTTCACTTTACATTTTTTTATAAATCGATGTCATCTCACTCATTTCTTTCATTTTTCAAGTATTTTCGGCTACTTTCTTTTCATCTTTCTTTTTTCCGTATTTTTTTTCCTTTGTCAAGCGGAAGGCAATTCTGTTCCTGAAAGAAGACATGCAATAATCTGTCAAACAATTCAGCCAGCGGAGACGCTTTAATTCTGCCCTAGGACAAATGCTGTCTGCTTGTGAAACAGATTTATTTTAATTCTGACCTTTTTAGTTTACTTTATTTTCGTCTTTCCTCGTATGGAGTATTTTGTTTGACTTTTTAAAAGATAATTAGACGAGACATGACAGGAAAAAAAGCGCTTCTAAAGATGGTATTGACATAACTGGAAAAACTTTAATGCTTCCTCTATAGATTTCCTCCTGTATAATCTGTACACCTGTAAAGATTGTTATTAGGATGTCGCGTCTGAGTGTACGGAAGAGTGTTTCAACCTAAGGAGACAACAGGTCTCTAGAAATACGAATTTGCCAAACTGGTGGAACGGAAGAACGTTAAAACTGAGTTTGAAACACAGTTTTAATGTGCAGTTGTTGTTTTAAGAAACAAAGGTAACGCGCTGCAGAAAATTTATTCCTCATAGTTCTGAAATTCAAGGGGAAATTATTTTAATGCAACATGCATTTTTGTGCCCTTTTACTATTCAAGATGTAAGCAATTACCGCAGAAACACTTAGGACAAACTTTGGTTACTCTGTTGGTTATTTGTTTTCGAGGTTTTCTCATGAATTGATCCACGTGTAAGCAAAACAGTCATGTACACAGGCAGATACGTAAATTACGAAGTTCTGATAGTTAGTTATGGTTATTTTCCATTTATTTCACACAACGAACAAATGAAATATGTTCATGGTAGAAGAAGATTTAGGTTAAATGATCAATGGAAGGATCTGTCATAAAGCTAAACAGAAAACAAAATTACAAACGAAGAAAATAATGAAACCATGAAAGTCAGCTTTCAGCGTGAAAAGTAGAGGCACAACCTTCCAATCAGTATCACATCATTTGACAAGTGCAAGTATTTGGTTTCTCCTCCTCACTCTAAATTCCACTTTACTCAGTCATTATGATGATAGAGTGGTTGGTAAATTATTCATCGTGATTCGTGAGGTTGGATCATGATAACAGCTTTTATTAAGCCGTTTATGACAGGAAAGTAACAGCTCTAGTAATAAAGTTACGGGACATTTTTGCTTACAATTAGTTTCTGGGTTTAACGACCACCGTGAATATTTAGGGCTATAGGCAGTCGCACGCCCTTAATTTGAAGGAACTGGTTCTGGGAGAAAAAGAGACAGCGCCGTAGAACAAGAGCGCAACCAACTAACCGGAAGCCCGCGTCTCTTATCATTCGACCACCGGAGTAATTACGACAGTTTCAGAGACAGGCTAATAATTAATAAGAACAGTGAATACATAGTTACTGCATCCTTGTTAGATTGTTAAGCTCTGGACTACTTTCCTACATTTGTACTAGTCTCACAAGTTGTGAATGATCTAAAGCTCTAAAACTGTTTTTACGCTTTCCAACCGTAATTTGAAGAAGCGAATATGCTCCAGCTTTGTCGGTCTGTCCGTCCGCACGATAACTCGCGTAAAAATGGATCGATTTCGATGAAATTTTAATATGTAGTAGGGGACCACCTGGGGATGAACCCTATTGAAAATGCGCGAAATGGGGTTAAATGTCAGGACATAGGAGCAGGATTCATTCCATTGCCTTGTGCATCATAACTTGCGTAAAAAGGGCACGATTTCGATGAAATTTTAGTATGTGGTAGGGAGCTATTTAGGGACGAACCCTATTGAAAATGGTCGAACTGGAGTCAAAGGTCAAGACATAGGAGCGGGATCCACTCCACTGCCCTTATGCATCATAACTTACGTAAAAATGCTTCGATTGCGACAAAACTTTATCATGTAGTTCCGGAAGAATACTGAACCTGTTCTGTTGAATATCATCGAAATGGGGTCAAAGATCAGGACACAGGAGTGAGATTTATTCCACAGCTATTATCCTCATAATTTGAGTAATGATTTCTGGTATGTTGGAAAGCGTATCATAATCAATGCATTGCATGATTTTACTAACTTGTTTAGCATACAAGTCATGACAAATTCAGTGCGATTAAATCTCTGTGCAGTACTTCGTTGGCCCATAGCACTGAGCAACCCGTGGTGTTTGGCTTTCGCGTTTATTTTTTTGCTTTTGAGTAAATCATCAAAGTACGGGAAAACTAAAATATTTTTTACTACAAGAGTATAAAATACGAGGTGTACTTTCCGAAAGTAATGCCTGTTAGGTAATAACTTTTAGTTGTTGTTATTAACCCCTTAACCGTCTCGAGCGAAATTACTTGGGGTTAGCAAAATGGGTTGAAATCAACTCAATCGAATATATTGGCTGTATAAAAAGTAGCCCGAACACGGCTAGAACGAATTAACTTGCTCATCAGAAAACGTTGCTTTTCCCCTTAAATTTGCTAAGGTGATCATTTAGGGGAAGGGGAGTGATTGGCACTAAACCTTTCTGATTGATCACCTGCTAAAAAAATGTTAATGGCAATGGCTACGAAATCGCAGAGAAGTTTGAGCCATGTACTTTTACCCAGTAGCATGATGTCCGTGTCAGGAGTACTACTCTTCCCCATCACGCGTTGACTCATGGAATAGAGAGCAGAGGACTGGAAGCAATCTCTTATCCCTATGACAGGTTTATGGTTGGTACTGCTGAGATGTGAGGGTGGAAATAGTTGTTTCGTCGTAGCGTTCGTAGAAACGGGCCATTATCTGAACATTTCTATTTAGGAAGAGCAAAATATTTTTGGCACCATTTGGTTCAGTTACATCAGCCGCTTAAAGGGCTACAATAAAGAGCTAATATAAGTAAATCACACATTTCTTTTAGCTAAGTTTCTGCTGTAAACACTGCTCTCCACAGCGATACCCTTCGGTCATCTCTGAAGCCAAAACTGAAACCCTGTTTGAAAATATTCCAGAGAGCATTAAGCCATCTCATTAAAGCTTTGGTATCCTTTGATCGCACGGCGTGGGGATAACTGGTGGAAGTAATGTCAGAATATAACTGGATTAATTTAAACACGCAAGAGTTTTCCCAGTTGCCGAGTGTTCTGAGGCTCTGGCTTCTGACCACTCGTCCTAGATGGACCCGGACTCGAGCCCCGGATAAGATATGGGTGGTGCTCTTGTCTAATGGCCCTGTCCCCTTCAGTGGGAACAGTAGCCCTAAATTGGATTTAGAGTTTTGTTTAGGTAAAGGATTTTAAGATGAACCCCAGGTCTTAAACAACCCTTAGAAGTAGGAGATTTGTGCTGGAGTGCCCGACATGACCAAATGATCAAATGTAGAGGATTTTAGGAAGGGAGTGTCTGACCCCAGGTCTTGAACAACCCTTAGAAAAAGGAAGCTAGGAGATTTGGGCTAGAGTGCCCGATAGGAAAGTGACACGGAAGCGAAGTAGGAAGGGGAGGAAGACGCCCTTATTTATTACCAGGGGGCCAGTACCCGGGGTCCGACGGATTAACGTGCCCATCCGACTCACGGCGGATATTTAGTGCATCGAGCGTTCGTACCTGCCTGGGATCGAACCTGAGATCCTTTCCGCGGCAGTCACGAACGTTGCCCACTAGCCCACCCGCGGCCCTCGAGTGCCCAACAGGTAGGTCACACGAAAAATAAGTAGAAAGGGGTGAGGTAGATGCTCTTTTATAACCGGGGGGCAGAACCCGGTGTCCGGTGGCTTAACGTGCCCATCCAACGAACGGCGGATATTTGGTGGTTCGAGCGATTGTACCTCCCTGGGATCGATTCTGAGATATTTCCGTATCAGTCATGAAAGTTAACTACTAGGACATCCGCTGCCCGGACCTAAATTAGGGACTGATGACTGGTTATAACCCTAAAAGTTGCTTATTTTATTATTTAAACCCAACAGTAAAAATGAAAGCCACTTGGAAGCAAACACACTGGAGATAAACCTCGGACTAGTTGGCCATCGACCTCAACCACAGAAACCCAAAACAGGTTGGCGAGTTGATTCGCTCGAGAGGGAACGTGGCCATTAGAGGGATCTGATCCTCCGAACTGTAGTTACAATGCTCTAGACGGGATTTCAAGAGATTTAGATAATCAAAAGTATTATAGGTTTATTGTCTTTTAACACCCGATTTAAAAGAAAATGAGGGGAAATGTTAATGAGAAGCAGAGTGTTAAAACAGGGTAAGAAAGTCACGCAGATAGCAAAATTTCGAAAAGAACAGAGAACTGTTCTCCGGCGAAACGAGAAATAAAAGAGGTTTATTTTGTTACCTAATAACTCTGAGTCGCGATCTAAGGAAACTAAACTAATCATGGTGCCTGGATTTTTGACTTGTTTCTCTTTACTACAATCAGAAAAAAAATAGTCGACTCTAATCTCGTAATTATACTTTTAGAAATACATTGCAACAGCACTAGGAACCTGAAATGAGTTAAAATTATTGATGAGTGTGCGAGTATCTGAGAATGGAATACTAACACGCGAAACAGAAAAAAAAAGCGCGTGTGCTCTGTGTATTAATATTTTTTAAATATAATACTTGCACCAGTATAACTAGCTTCAAGATCGCTTCTTAATGGTTTCATTTAATACCGCAACTACTTGCCTATTTAATCAAATAGCTCTGCATTTAATAACTACCGATTTATTTCTCCAAAGCGCAAAAGCACTGAAGTAATACGGATGTCATGACAAAAGTTCTGCACACTGTCCATTTTTGCGAAAAGTGTGAAGTAACGGAGAAAACGTACCTTATTTTCCGTTCAATGTACTCCCCTCCGCTACCAATTACAGCTTGCCAGCTATGAGGTAGGTCCTGGATGCCCCGTAGTACGCCATCTTTGTTCAGCTATCGTATTACTTGGGTCACGTCCAATGACAGCTCGTCCAGCGAATCGTAGCGGATGCCACGGAGACCATTTTTTAATTTTGGGCAAAGATCAAAGTCGGATGTTCTGAGATCAGGGCTGTATGATGGGTGAGATAAAGTTTCCCAGCCATATTTTGATAAAAGTCTCCGTACCGACGCTGCCCCATGACACGATGCGTTGTCATGCAGCAAGATCGCTCCCGCTTCCAACAAGTTGGAGCGATTTTGACGAATTTTCGGTCTCAACTTTCTCCTCAGAAAGTCACGAAAATATTGCTCATTGACATTTCGCCCTGCCGGCACTCGATCAGAGACCACAACACCCTGAGCATCGTATGCAAAAATCATCATTTGTTTCACTTTGGATTGTTGCCGACGACACTTTGAGGGGCGTGGGGAACTTGGACGACGCCATTCCGTTGATTGTGACTTCAGTTCCGGCTCTAAATAACCGGTCCAAGTCTCATCAACTGCGACAATTTTGTTCAGGAAGGTGTTGCTTTCACTTTCGAACCTGTGGAGGTGATCCTGTGCAATGCTCACTCTGGCCGCTTTCTGCTCGGGGGTGAGTTGATGTAGCACCCAGCGTGCGGCGATTTTTATTTTTCCCAGTGAGTCGGTCAAAATCCGATGAACAGACATGGTAAAGAAATTTGCTTGATGAGCAATCTCCTCGACTGTCAAAAGGTGATTATCTTCGAGAAGCGTTGCGACAATGGTGACATATGCTTTTCTGTCGCCGTTTGAGGTCGATGCCCAGCGAGAAATTGTGCTTCGATCAAGAGTTCCTTCCCCACAAACTTATTGCAAGACAGTGTGAATCTGTGTCGGAGTTTTTTCCCGCAGTTTCTATTTTCACGTACGAGCGATGGTCTAACGCTGTGAATCTACCTGAGGAGCTGTATTCTTCCATTTCCAAACCCTCCCACTTCCACACTGCAAAGGATAGCGGTTCGTTCTGACACCACGGCGTTGCTCAGAGTCTGACCTTAACATGACGCAATTATTTTCCCAATTTGCATCATCCGCTTCCGTTTTAGATTAACTTGTGCAAAACTTTTGTTATGATCCTCGTATTTAAAAAAATCTATTAAAAATCTGAAATGTCTTGATGAAAATGTTATTTTTCTCTATTCAAAATGATGATTCTTAACTGAGTCATTTTTTCTTCTCTCCCTTTTTAGGGCCGACTAGGAATATTTTTCCTCCTCTTGGGTACTTCAGTTGCATGGTCCTTTGAGAGTGAAACCTCAAGAACATGTTAGAGATAGGACAGCAATTCTTCTACATGACGAGCTGCCAGATATATCCGGTGGTGATCTTGAGGCTTCAGCGGGACATCAATATCAACGTCAACAATACCAAGCTCGCCCGGAGCACCATGACGAAAGAGGACACTACCATCAACATCGCGGCAAAAAAGATGAAGACCATGAAGAAAAAGAGGCCGGTCATCACAAATATCAGGAGAGCGAAGACAAGGGAGGATACAACAAGAAACATCACGAGCATGCAGCTCACGACGACGGCCAAAAGCATGGTGGGGAACACCATTCACTCCATCACGACCAAAAACATCACCACAAGGAAAGTAAAGGTGGACACCACTACGATGAGCATCATGCTGGAAAAAGGGAGGGCACCACAAAGGGGAAGATGTAAAATCCCAGCACGGTGAAGCCAAGTGGGGCGGAGATGGAAAGAAACAGAATAAGGAAGGAAAAGGACACCACAAGGACCGTGGACACAAAAACCACGGCTTTAAGAACGTATACCACAAAGAAGAATATGGAGACCATAAAGAATATCACGATGAATTTGCTGACAAAGATTTCCACAACAATTACAAGGATCATCAAGAACATCAAGAACATCATGGTGCGAAATATCAGAAAGGACATCATCATCATGGACATGAAAAGAAGGAAGATGTTGCAGATGAACATAAGAAATGGGGCAAAGGTGGCCATCACCAGCATCACGAAGGGCAACACAAGTCCGGACACCATGACCACAAGCTCCATCATGGGAAAAAATACGGCGGAGGAAAATTCGATAAAGGAGAGCACAGCGAAGGTCATCACTCCCAGAAACAAGGCAGCTACCAGTCACAGGGGCGTAAACAGGACCATGACGATGGACAGGGACACCACCAACAAAGTAAAGGCGAATACCATCACAAATCCCAACCTCAGAGCGATAATGGTTGGGATTACAAGTCTCGTGAACAAGATTTTGATCACAGGTCTGGTGAGCAAGACTCGGAGCAGAAATCTCAGGGTCAAGACTGGGAACATAAAGAGGAAGAACAGAAGTGGGAACCCAAGCCAAAGTACCAAGAAAGAGTTCAGCCAGCTCCAGTGCAAAGGTGGCAACCTAAAGCAGCTGCAGTAAGCGGCGGAAGTTACCAGACTGGTAACACTAATCCGGATGGTAAAAGTGGACATCACGTCTACTTTCGTCATGGACAACCTTCATCAAATGAGAGAATTGTTAACTCGGGAATCCACAATGGTCGTCATGCCCATGCCTTTGAAAAGTATGGGAATAATGACGATTCCGCTTTCTCCCAACTAAAAAGGCGCTCTAGGCAACTTGGAACTGATTTGACCGAGCGTTCCGATACTCTCGAAACGGAAGTTCATCGGTCTGAATCAGAGCCAGAACACCAAGAGGAGGATCGTTGAATATATTCCAAATTGGGTTTATAGAAGCAGCAATAAAATGCCTTAAAATGAAAGTGTCCCAATGATTACAGAGACACAGTTAAATTGAAAGGAATATTTAAAGGGGTAATAGCAATTTTCCATCCACAAGTTTAGCCCCACTACGCATGATTCCTTAGCTACAAGTGATGAGAAGCAGCTGGCCCTAGGATTTCATCCCAAAACATGAATTGTTTAATAAAAACAGGGCCAAACCCCTAAGTTTAAGTCTAATTAGGTGTGTAGGTAGCTAATCCATCTACTTCATATTTTTTGCTGATGGTATTATTAAGTATGTTTGACAAGAATAGTTAGGTCTTGGTAGTCACACATCCAAGTAAAGTGGTACCAGATTTTGGTAGCTCCTTTTCTTACTTTTGTGTAGATTGACTCATATACATAATGCGTAATGGGGAATGATAAGACAGAGGGAGAAGATGATAATTTATAACGATAAATAATAGCACGGTAATGATGACACATTGTCAAACTTTGAATGAATGTAAATGAAGAATAACATTACAAGAGAACACCAAAAAATAAAAAAAATTATGTATGGTTAAAAGAAAGATGCGATAACACAACAGATCAGTTTGGTCACTTAAACAATGACCATCCTCCTTACTTCTCTTTGTCTTACTTTCACTGCCCTTTATTTATCTTTCAACAAATTCGAAAAAGTAATCTTTATAAAAGAAATGAATGACCTTATATTTTTAAATTTCTGTCTTTTTGCAATTTTAAGAAATAGTTTTCGTTGTTTTCGGAGAGTGCAAATACTCATCCAGAAACAACAGTATTCCCTGTACCATAGGATTCTCATTTGAAATGATTTTTCCTGCAACCCATACAAAAAAAAATAGATGTCATTTTAACTTTTTACACCAGTGCGGCTTAAACTCACTCATATGTTGAAATGCCTAATGATGATTTCAATGTATTTTTTGCTGGCAATGAACATTTTTGTAATGATTTCCATGTTCATACTTTTCAAAAGATTGATATTTACTCAGTGAACCTCATCTGAGAAAATTCCTTAAAACTCAAACAACAGCGCATTTTTTTAATATTCTAGTATTTTGTTCTGATAATTCCATTGAACTTTTTCATAGCTTGAAATATGCACTAAAAGATTTGCTCAGTGACACCCTCAGTATAAAAGTGTTAGAAGTACAACACTTTTACACTGAGGGTGAAAAAAGTTCGAAAAACCAACTTGCAAATTAATCTTTCCTCTGTTGTGAAAGTTTTATTTGTAAGTTTGTTAGTTTAAAATCCAAACAAACTTGCAAATTGAACTTTCACAACAGAAGAAAGTTTAATTTGCAAGTTTTTTGTTTTGTTTTTTATTCAAACCAATGGCATTATTGCATTTCATTAGCTCGGCTTCTATTTTTCAATTCCACTTACAATTAACCATTTTTTGATCCTTGTAATCTTTCTCAGTATGATTACATTTTTTACTTAGCAAAAAAAGAACTGATCAGTATATTGGATTAACAGCATAAAAATCTAAAGCAAGCTTTCATCAAAACTCCTGTATCTCTGACAATAAATTTTGCAAATTGTTATACAAAAAATTCAGCAAAGCAGTGATATTATCAGAAAGCTTTATCTTTCCACAATATCATCTGATAATTTGTTCTTAAACTGGTTTTGACGTATTCATCTCATTGTTTCTCCATATCATCAACAGAACAAATTAAAATAAATTTTCTGAATTCTGTTACAATCAATTTTTCTAATAATTTCTTAAGAATTCATATGTTCTAGCTAAATATTTTAAACGCAAAGCCTTTTACTTGCAGGCTAAAAAAGAAAAACGAAAATTTCAAAAGGATAGATAGCTATGAGTATATATATGCTAAAAAGTGAAACATGAAAATAAAGGTAAATAACATCATGATTTTTCAAAAATAATATAATAGTGATTAACTACTAGCAATATGCAGGAAATTAAAAATCCAGAACAGCGTGACGTAGCAAACATTCGGAGTTTACACTTCATAAAAAAAATAAAAAAAATCAGTTACTTTTGATTTACAAAGCCATTTCTTCCAGTTTTGTTTCTGACTTTTTATGTTATACTTTGTTTAACAAAATAAATACGGAATCACATGCATTTTTTATCATAATTTTAGAGCATTGTGACTAGGTATGTTCTTGAAGTGTTTTAAAGCAAAGGATATTCCAATAATTAAAAAATATTAGGTCTTCAAAAATATGAGGTAACACATGTATTAGACTCATGTACAAGTAATGGTACAGTTTGAAGAACTCAAAATTTTGCTGGAAGACAGAACACAACACATGCTATTAAAATTCCCACGAAAACCTGACAAATTCGAAATTTCAAATGTTATGTAAAATTTTATGAGTTTGCTTAAACCAGGAAGCATTATGGTCTACTATTGAAATATTCGAATCTCTCATAGGCATAATACCTGAAAAATGGCAACCACAGAAAAACTTCCTGGGAGACTGGATATGTTTACAAACTTTAACACCATAATAATCGCAAATAAAATTGATAACATCATTTTTTCCATTGACAGAATTACTGTTTCTGAAAAATAAAATGCTAGTCCAGGAGCTGAACTCCTTGGATACTTTCCTTAACATGAGCAGAATTTTCGTAGGGAATATTGCAAGAAACGGAAATCATGCCTTGAGTTCCCCACAGTTGTCTTCAAATAACTGAATCCAGTAATAAATTTGAAATATGATCAATGATGCATATGTACATGCTACGTTGACCTCACTTCTCACAGCCCTCCCACTTTTCCAAGAGAACAAAAAGTTGCTGTTCTTCAGCAGAACAGCAACTTTTGCAAGCAATTCAGAAAACAAATGTATTTAGGCTATTCTTGAAGCAATGCATCAAATATAACTAAAGGTACAGAGACACCCAAGAAACGAAAAATATTACATTCTTGAACATTTTGAATTAGCTGCACACCAAACTTTTTACTTGTATCAGAAAATTCTGACTAGTTTTCCATGAAAAACTATCTTGAATTTTGCCTACTTAGCCTACAGGGACCGTTGGCTGTAAATCACTTAATTCATTCCACGAGTGTCCAGTTCAGTCTGAATAAGAGCTTTGAGCTGATCACTAGAAGAGCTCTGCTATTCCCAAACTAGGCAACAGGGATTTGCTGTATGACAGGGACATTGGCCTTCTCTAATAGGTATGGCTCTTCACCATGGAATCCCATAAATGCAGCATTGTTCAAGTTAAAGTACAAAATATGTAAGATGAATTCGATATAATTGAAAATGATATGGAATTCATACCACATGCAACTAGTCCTGCATGTAACTTTTGCCAAGTTACCAGGAGATCCAGATTCTCCGATTCAATGAAAACAAAGTGCAGGAAATTTAATATGCATTAGTTCTTAATTTTTAAAACTACTAAAAAACACTTTTTGCATTTGCAACAATTTTTGAACTCATTAGCATGAGTTTAGCAGAAAGCAGCTAATGCATGTAGCTTCCTAAAATATCACTTAAATCATTTGCATAGGCTCTTCGAGTATGGTTTTTTTTTTTTTTTTTTTTTTGGCTCATGTAACCTTCACCAGGTGTGTTCCAATAGTTTTTAGAAATACACTGTACATATATATATTTCCTAAATCGCCTCCTCATAATCTAAACCATTTTGCAAGAACTGAAATTCGGTTTCGTAGTATATCAAAAGCACATGGAAAACCAGTATGATTCAGTTCTGCTGCAGCTTCAAGCTGTTTCAAAGCATGCTACACCTAAGATAAAATTGCATTATTAACTGCAGAATGACTAATAAAGCTTTAGTTCCGTGTAGTCACTGTTCAGTCGATTTCAATGTGTGTGCCTTTTGCCATTTAATAGAAGGCATCTGAATAACATACCCAGTTTTAAGTACGTCTTATTGTTGAGGATAGTTGCATCATTTGGCTATGACAGCTGCAGGCCATTGATGCTTTCCTGAGAGATAAAATTTGTGAGGGATCTTTAAAGCACTGCCACACATTTTTAACAATGCTTTGCTTGTCCTAGTATGACAGGAATGATATCTGCACATAACACTCTTCATGAAATTTTTGTGCCACTAGTGAATGGATGCACATGAAGGCACCATTGCCATATCTGAAATTTCTTTGCAACTGAATATTGAACTGATCTCAATATATATATATATATATATATATATATATATATATCACACTACTCATTGTGTCTTTTCCTACATGAAAACTATACCGCTCTTTTGCCAATGTGGCCAGCAAAATGAGATCTGAGACTTATCATGGGTATGGGGCATGCTTTACAAACTGTTCTATCATGTTCTTTAAGAAGTGTGAATGTACCTTAAGTATAACCTGTAGTGCAACAGTACAAATTTGTAGCATGCCTTTTGGACAGTTTTGTGCATTTGCTATTGGTTTCTTAGGCCATAAGTGTTCCACAATTTGTGAAACCAAACAGCTGAACTATGTTACAGTTTTCTCATCATAAATTCAAATAAGTGGTGAAAGAGAGCCTTTGAGATGAGAGAGAAACATGTTTTGTTTTTTCAAACATGAAAAAGTGATCCCGGCAACAAGTTAAACACAAATTTAGAAAACTATACCATAAATTTATATTAGTTTAACCACGTTTGCACAAATTGCAAAGCCACGGGCCACATTAGAATATTTTACCAAAACCGAAGGGTCTGGTAAAATATCCTAATCTGGCCCATGGCTTTGCAGGCGCCTGGTTAACAACACAGCCAAAATCTTTAAGGGACAGGAAGGTTTCTGTAATAAAAGGTGCATCCATGATCATCATCATTTAAAATACTCAAACTGCTCATGTAGGGCATACACAGAAAACTGAAATTATCGTAAATAAAATGAAAGAAATATGGTCATAAAGTAATGTTATTTTCTCATGAAAACAATGGAGCACATGATTTTACCTGAATAACCTTTCTCTAATTGCTGTACGAATATGAGAAATGAATATTAAAATTGTTTTTTTTCACCAGATTTACCATTCTGCAAGAAAAAGTAATACCAAGAATGACATAAACAGCAATGTAAGATTTTAATTGATCTTTGTGAATGATATTGTCCTTCAAATATAAAGTAGTACGTTCGTTCAAACAATTGATTGTCTTCCAAAGTGTTTTTCCATGGAAAACTTCCAAATATAAGATGAAGTCTTCAGCATTAACTATCAGAACTACTGAAGGTCTACCATAAATAATATTCCCCTTAATGTATGAATTGAGCTAGTTACTGATGCATAACATGTTACAGTTATGACTAAGTTCTTAATGGGAAATTAGAATATTCAAATTATTGCATTGTTTCTTCTTGAGAAAAATTCATTACTTGCAGTATTAATCAAAAATCTCACAAGTTCTGGGAAACATGTTGGACACGTGTTATCCTCGGCATATATGAACTGCGATTTGTGATTTTTCAGGCACTAAGTATCAAGTTTTTATGGCATTTGTTTACTTTTTGTTGAAAGTTATATAATTGAATACATGAAATATTTCCAGATCTAGTACATGGCACTGGAAGATGCCTTTTCTCTTCCATTATTTCTTTCAGTGTGAATATTGCATAGATTTTTATTCTACTGGTTCAGTAATTGTGTTTATCATAACCTATCTCTACACACAAGCTGTGCCTGATATAGAGTTCTAAAAATGCATTTTAAATAAATACTAAGATCTAGTCACCGAGGAACGGAATCTTTTCATTTTCCCAAGGAGTTATCGATCAGTCAGATTCTTAAATCATTTTAGAAAGAATCACAGTGGACATTTGGTGTGCATTTTGGTTACTTTATTATAATTGGATTTGTTGCACTATGCAGTTTTTGTGCTTCTTTATAAATAATCTACAGATGAGTACAATGTATATTTCATGATTCTCATGGAAGTCATTTGAAAAATCTGTTGAAAGCTTGTTAAACTTTATTACAAGTTCATATAATGTGTAAGTTAAAAAGAAAAACATAATGAAATGTAAAAATGTAATATATGTGAAAATGGAAATAAAAAGTCTAAAATAGCTTCTGTTCTTTTTGCTTCAATCTAAACTTACACTTAAGTTCTACAAAAGTTACAAAGATCATGCTTAAAATAAAACTCAGTACTGAGTATACAGTGAATGACTGCTTGCAAATTTGCCAGCCATGCTCCAGATCACAATCCATTGTACATCTGAGTCATTATTATTCAAAGCATTGATTCCAATAAAGAAACAATAATGGAAATATATTAATCGAATTTCATGTGTTCAGAACTATGAGAACATTACTTTGAGAAGAGTAATATTCAAGATACTTTGTCCATCATTAATTCAATTATGTAGCCCTGGTGCTTTTGATTAAATTTAAGATTTATAACAACTTGCAACAAAATTACGGATTTACAATCATTGACATAAAAATCCGCGCACCAAAAAGGAGACGTTGGATTGAAATGAGATTTTAGTCGTGATGTGGTACATACCAAGGACAGAAGTGATTACAATATCACATCAGCAGGACGATTTCCCGCTGACATACGGTACACATTCTGGTCAGCGTTAGTACCGCGTCGGAGCTCCTCGTGCTCGGATAGATGTGGTGATACGGTCTGTCATGGAGTCAAAGGGACGCCGTATGTTGTCCTGGGACAGATTGTCCCACACTTCTTGCAACTGACGTTCTAAATCACGAATACTGGGACATGGAGAAAGCTGGCATCCCATTTGGCCCCACACGTGCTCGATGGGCGAGAGATCAGGCGATCGGACAGGCCACTGAAGCATCGAAGCATGACTTAGACAGTCCTGGGAAACTCGAGCCGTAAGAGGACGGGCTTTATCTTATTGGAAAATGGCTCCGGGAAGATCCGCCAGGAAAGGCAGCACATGGGGCTGCAGGATATCTTGTACGTAGCGCTGGCTGTCAATGTCCCTCGGATCATTGCGTGGGAAGTTCTGCTGTCATACGCGAAGGGTTTCCAGACCTTCACGCCTGCAGTTCAGGAAGTGTGCTGCTGTACAGTGAGGTTGGGATTGTAGCGTTCACCTGCGGTCCTCCACACTGTGACACGGTGGTCGCCCGTTCCCACACAAAAGCGGGATTCGGCGCTGAACAGTATACGTCACCAGTCCGCAGCATTCCACTTTGCTCGCTGCTGACACCACTGCAATCGACGCCAATGATAGGCTGGTTTTAATGACAGAAAACGTAAGCGCCGCCGGGAGTGCAAATTCGCCTTTGCCAGGCGTCTGGAAATGGTTCTGGTGGACACAAGATTCTCTTGTACAGCCGCCATATGTCTCTGGATATTGGTCAAGGACGTCGTTGCATCTGTGCGAGCCGCTCTCACGATCCCACGGTCGTCTTTGCTGGTGGTGTGTCTGTGTCGTCCAGAGCTAGTCCGCCCTGTTTGGGTGCCTTCCCGTGTCCATTGCTTCCAACACGAATGCACCGTACTGTTCGACCGGCCCAAATGGCGGCCGATTCGGCGAGCCAGCCACCCTGCCTTTCTCATCCCGACGATACGACTTCGTTAAAACTCGGTCAGTTGCCCGTACGCACATCTACGGCGGCTCCCCGGCATGTCTATCGCTCAGGAATCTCACCTGACTCGTACCGTGCACTTCGGCACGAATGTGGAGTCCCCTGCGCGGAGCCTTATAATCCCCAAGGATTGTGATTGCAGCGCCTGTCTTAGATGCGCGTGCATACGGAATCGCACGAAACTTTAATCATTTGTATGTCTGCCTTCCCTGGAGCTATTCGCCGAGATTCGCGTTAATTGCACGGCTTTTTCTTGGTGAGCGGATTTTTATGACAATGGGTGTATTTTAACAGATGACTTTTTCTGTTGGCTTTCTATATATAGTTAGTGAATTTCAATTTTTTTTCCATTTCTTTACTTTATTTCATTGTACCTCATCATTTTTGGAAAATTGTAAATACAGAACTTAATGATTTCTGTATCAACCACATATAATTTGATCCAGGTGTTATGTTCTTGCCTGAATGAATCTCAATCTTTGCAGATTCTCATTTTCTTTACTTTACAGAATAGTAGTATGATTAGGTGTACTAAAAGTAACCAGACTTTAATACAGAACAATTGATTGAACTTCCAGTAGGCAGGGACATAATGATAGTAACCACAACCCCCGCATTGCAGGGGAGCCGCACACTTAAAAGGTCCTCTAGCCTCAAAGAAATTTTACAAAATCTTTTGAGGAAACTTCATATGGAACTGGTTAAAGAAACAGCCAGAAATTTTTAATGGCAGGTTTGAATAAGGAATCAAAGCGAAAAAACATTTTTTTTTCGCGGTTTTAGTTTATAGAAACTCGATGACGGAAAATTGGCTATTCCTCTTTTCACAGTTATAGCAATAGTTCATGTTCATTACGAGAGAATGCGAAAGAAATATCAGCTCAGCGAATGAAATTTTTATACCAATAACGATAAAGTGTTATGTCTAACAGTTTTTTTTTTCACATAGTTATGCATCCTTCAATATATATGGAATTGAAAGATTTTCTTTGCGGAGACAAACAAACGGAGACCTGTGTCGTTTTTTTGTTGTTGTTTTTTAAACAGAGTCAAGAGAAAAAAATCTATGGGCAAAACATCGTGGAATTATATTTAATGTGTTTTTTTATATTTAAGATTAAAAATTGGGTTGATGCGAATGAAATGTCTGGCAAAGTACCAGCCACGTGGACGGTGAGAACGGAAAAGTAGTACAACTTACCTATGCAAAATAATCCCCCTCGGCATCGACACATAGTTGCCATCTGTCCGGCAAGGCCATGATCCCAAAACGAAGAAAGTCTTGTGGCTGGGAACCAAAGAAGTCACCAACTTCACGTTGAACCTCGTTGTCTGTCGTGAACTGTTTCTGGGACAGGAAGTGATCCAGGCGACGGAACAGATGATAGACTGTCGGAGACAAGTCCGGGGAACATGCAGGATGAGGCAGTGCTTCATAGCCCAAGGCACTTAGTGTTAGCATCGTTCGTTGTGCGACATGAAGGCGGACGTTGTCCTGGAGCAGAGGAACACCACGTCTGTTGACCAAAGCCGGTTGTTTCTGCAGCCATTTCCGGTGCATCTGGTGTAATTCAACACAATAACGTTCTGCAGTGATGGTTTGGCTAATTGCCAAGAAACCCCGATGAATTATCCCGGCTGTGGACCACCAGACAAGGAGCATCATCTTCTTGGTGTGTAGGGGTGGCTTAGGATGCCGTCCAGCAGTCTGTGCCTTGCTTAACCATTGTGCAGATCATTTCCGATTTTCATAAAGGACCCACTTCTCGTCGCAGGTGACGATTCGATGCAGTAGAGGTTCCTGTTTATTCCTGGCAAGCAGCGACGAGCAGACTTCCGAACACCTAGTCTTGTTGGCAGTTGTCAACTCATGCGGTAGCCAAATGTCCAGCTTTTTTACCTTACCCAGTGCAGCCAGACACCGAACAACTGTCGTGTGGTGGACACCTACCTCTGCCGCTATCTCACGACACGTTTTTTGGGGTTCGCTTCAACCACGCGTAACAGAAGATCGTCAGAAACAGCAACAGGTCGGTCACCACGTGCTTTGTTCTGCAGGTCCGTATTTCCGCTTCAAAACTCATCAAACCAACGCCGAATGGTTCGTTCGTTGGCTGTATTCTCCCCAAACGCTTTGTTGACGTTTCGAGCTGAAACTCTTACAGAATGGCCCAATTTAAATTCATACAGGAAGATGACTCTCAAATCCGACGTCTGCATGTTTCCTTTGCAAGCCACGTTACGTCCAAACAAACCACGCCTGAACCTTGTTCTTCACACACGTGTTAGCTATTTACAGTAACTCTGTGACGTAATTCCCGCAAAACCTGTGGGTGGTACCATTCCGCTGTGGTGGGGGCGTGTCTCCACTGCTCTTTCGCACCGGACATTTCATTCGCACCAACTCAATACTTTAAGGAGTTTTACTTTTTTTCCCTATTTCCTATTACAATTTTTAGTTGCTTATTTATTTGCTTACCTATATTCTGCATATTCGTATAAATCGGAAAAGGTCGTTAGACAAAGTCACACAGCAGTTAGGTGTTTTGTGCAAATGATCGTGAGGGATTTCAAAGGGGCTGGACTTAGATCTCTAAAAAAATAAAATGTTGATGATATGATCAGCTTTGGCGTAACTGTTTGTAGTGCTTTCTATTGATACACTGGCGGAAAGTGGAAACAGAACACCAAGAAGGAGACGTCTAATACCAACGAAATTTATACAGCATAATAACAGAATACAGAGGATAACGTGATCAAAACATTATGGCAAAATACAGCTGTATTTGCTGGTAAACTGAAAAATAACATTTCCATGTAACATGGTTAGTACGAAGTTGAACCGCCATGAACTGCGCCACACTGTGCAATTCTGGCATGGAGTCTGTCGTACAGATGTTAGATGTAAGTTTGGGGTATTGAGTTCGAAGCGTCCTCAACCTGGACGCGTAAATCGGGGATGGTCGTGTCTGGCCGTGGAGACCGGATACGTCGTTGTCCCATAACATCCCACACGTGCTCAATGGGGAACAAATCCGGTGAACGTGCAGGCCATGGAAGTTGTCTCACACCCTGAAGTGCATGTTGCGTTGCACGTGCCGTGTGTGGGCGTGCGTTTTCTTGCTGGAAAACAACACGATGGACCGACCTTACAAATGGAACAACAACGGGCTGAATGATGTTGTTGTTGTAGGAGGTGCTGTTTAACGTACCCGGTACAAACACTAGTTGTGTACGGGAGTGATAGCTGATCGCTCCCCACACCAGGAGACCAGGTGTAGGCCCTGTGTGTCGCTGGCGGATGCAAGAAGGGTGGAGACGCTCCCCTTGTGCGTCTGCGAACACGCATACGGCCATCGGAGGCTCCCAAGCAGAATCTGCTTTCATCGCTGAACACGACAGATCGCCATTGCGTTCTCCAGTGCAGACGTTGGCGACACCACTGCAGCCGTTCCTGACGGTGGGCTGGAGTCAGAGGTACACATGCCAGAGGCACACGTGCAGGTAGTCCTGCATCCAGTAGAAGGTTGCGGATTGTTCGCACAGTCACCTCATGTGTAACGGCAGCTCGGATTTGCGTCGCAGTGGATGTTCTGCTTGACCATGCCGCTCTTCTTATGCGTCGATCGGTCCGCTCATCAGTCCGTCTGTGACTCCCGGTTCCACGTCTTCTCGTGTGGGAATGTTCCTCGGACCATCAACGCCACCATCGTACCACCACCGATACTTTCCGTCCAATTCGCTCCGCAATACGACCACCAGGCCTCGCGGAGTCCGACTAGACGACCTCGCTCAAAGTCCGATAACTGCTTAAATCGTACACGTTTTCCATGTCCAGGTATTGCAGCTTTTTCAGGGTCTTCGCACGTGTCCGTACGCCGACGAATGATTACATTCACTTCGCCGTACTCCTTAAATACCACCGACGATAATTTGCATATTATGCCGTGCTGTGGCGTAAGCGCTCACTGGTTGGTCCCAAAATTAACATCACACCTACGTAAACTCGACCCCATTAACATATGTAAATTTCATGATCGTCCGCCAATTCCTTCTTGATGTTCTTTTTTCACTTTCCGGCAATGTCTAAAACTAAAGCAAGTATTTTACTTACGACATGCAGATTTGTGTGCAATAAAGTGCAACAATTTTGGTTTTGCAAAAAATACCCATAGGTTCCAAATTTGAATTATTAAAATGCCCCCAAAACCTAATTAATAATGCGGAATTTAAAGATTTCAGTAATTGAAAGCTAATATGTAGATTTTCGCAAAAGGGCCTCGAAGATATTTTTGCAGGGGACCCCGAGTTTTTCCAGTATACTACTGCCAGTAAGTTACTAATTCATAGGAAACAGAACTGTGTAGCCAGTGTTGTAGAAGAGCCTTAGCGCGGCTTATAGTGACGCTAAGGCACTTTTTTTTTCGTAGGCTTAGTGGCGCTAAGGCACTTCTCGTGGTTATTTGGGAAGAAAAGCAAGGCAAATTTTTTTTTTCAGACGATCATGTAAAAAGCACACTGATTTATATAAAATCATACTCGTACCTTAACAGAACATTCGTATTGCAAGAGCGGTACTGTACTAAACTGTCGGATCACGCAGTAAGACGTGATCATCCATGTAGACAGAGTGACAAGTGGTCGCTACGGTGGCGTAGGCTACTCACCATTCGTCTGGGTGGGCTGGGTTCGAGTCACAGTCGTGTCATTGGCAACCTAAATGAACAATAGGGGGCGCTGCGCAAAAAAACTTCTTTTAGTACGGACAACGTAGCATGTGCTTCCATAAAGTAGTCTGTAGGAATAGCTGGTTTAACACACTCAATCCTTGAGAAAATGAAATTGATGGATGCTACAAAAAATTCACGATGCAACAAAGGAGGGGAAGTGATTCTTAATGCAAGACATATAATTTCGTGTGGAATTAAGAAGGAAGATAGAAAAGAAATCCCCATAGTTTCTCATTGCATTCAATCCACCGCAATAAAGTTGTCGCCTCATTCGATAAACAGTGTTTTAGAGAGAAATAATTGTGAAATTTCTGTAAAGTCCTTTGAGTGCTCTTGTAAATCAGGCAGAAGTGAAACGTGTAAGCACTGTGTAGCAGTAATGCTTTGCTGTAACAGGTAATTTTTATTTTTACATTTTCAGACACGTGAAAAAGTAATACCGACAGGGGTGACATTTCGTTTCACTTGAAGTTTCCCAGGACCCATTTTCAATACTCTGTCCACAGTAACAAATTTGTAATTTTTGAACATTCTGTTCCTAAAACAGTGTTTTTGAATTGGTAATTGTTGGTCATCATTCTGTTCTCAAACAGTGCACTTACAACTGGTGCCTGTTGACAGAACATTGCAAATCTTGTTCTGTTTATTATTGCTGTCTTGTTTATTATTCATTCAAACACGTTACTTGGTAAGTAACATTTCTCTGGAAGGATTTCGAATATAAGGCACAAACGTTTATACTAACTTGTGAAAAATAAAACTGGAACCTTGGGAACGACACCGCGGGACGCAACAATATGAATTGTTTTTCTTCACGGAATTTTCCATTATACTACTCTCTAATTTCAGAATGCATGTAAAAATACCCCAAAACCAGCCAACCGAACCCAAGCAACGATCTAACACCAACTAAGAATGTTATCCGTACTATAGTAATTCTTCCTTTCGCCGCTAGAGTGAGAGCGGACAGCTCATATTGCCAATAGGTACTGTGCTTGTCTTACAGCATTGCCTTTTTCTCTTCCCTGGAGCCAGTTGCGGTTCTAGGCCGGTGGAGTCCCAGGTCCCAGCAAATATAGCCGTTTTTGGGGGACTTATATATTAATTTTGATTAATTAGGGGCACATGCAGGAATTGTGCGCCCCCCCCCAACTTTTTTTGGTTCAGAATCGCCACTGCCAATTGACCTAAACTAAGGACGAACAGCTGCTTATATCCATTAGAGTTCTTCCTAGTGGTCGTTTACTTCCCCCTCCCATCCTAATTAAAGGTCACAAGTGTTTTACAGTTGAGAAGGGCATTTCAGCTAAACTCGCCACCGGCTCCAACAAAAGTAATCCCCAGAGCCAATTCTCTGATTCCTTGTAAGTAACGCAAAAGGATGGTCCGTGAGTCCGAGTGGTCAGAAGCTTCTGGCCAATCACTCGAGATGGGCTCGAGCTCCGGACGAAGCACAGGAGGTGCGCCTGTACCACGGCGCACCTCCTGTGCTTCGCCCGGAGGCTATTTCCATAACTAATGGCTCCAAATTAGGGTTCGCCGACAATGGTCCTAGATGATGGCGGAGATATTTTTTTTTTTTTTTTTTTTGATTGGTGGTTTAACGACCACCGTGAGCAACTCAATGGGCTATGAGCAGTCGCCCGTCCCTAATTTAGGGTCACTGGTTCCAGGGAAGGGAGAGATCCAGTGCCGTAAGGCAAACACAACATCCATGCCTCAGCGGGATTCGAACCCGGACCCCGTTTGGACGAATGATCAGAGGCCATCGCTTAGACTACTGCGCCACCGGGGCGGCATGGCGGAGATCATTATACCTGGAAAGAAACAAAAAAGCAACACAAAAGATATCCGCCACTCCCACACCATAATTTTAACAAGAGTGGTGTATAAGTTACATGTATTCAGTGTGACTGACATATATTATTCACAGTTCATACTGAATATTTGGAACCATCAGAATGACAGAACAGTATCTAATGGGAAACTTAACATTCTTAGAATTTGACTACCACGTAACTGTAATTTTTTATTTAAAATTGTTCCAATTAAGCAACTTTAACAGGAGCTAATAAAATAATTAGTAATAAATCTTTAATAAAAAATGCTAACTGGTAAAAACAACGAATCAAATTCTAAGCTGTTTTTAAACATTTTGAGATCCTTCTTTCTAGGTTTGCTTCACCTAATCCGCTCACCGCTAAGGCACTTTTTTCCTTAGATCTACATTACTGTGTGTAACTGCATCCCATAATAATTCTGAAGATCTATACTACTCAGAGAACAGAACAATTTTCTTTAAATAATGAATACAGATAGATATGTGCTATTCACAGCAAGAGAATAGCACAAGTCTGCACTCATTAATCAAATCATTATAGATGATGCATTTGGTATCATGCACATCAGATTTTTTTGACTGAGCACATTTTTGCTTGATAAAGTGCTCAGTCAGCCTTCAGCATAGTGGTGTGAGACTGCATTATGTACTACTTCATTTTGTGTGTGTTGTCCCGGTCAGGGGGCGCCGACCTCCATATTATTTGGCGCTGGGCAGGTGTGAAGAGATCACACGTGGGAGGAGCATGTCTCTTTCATTGTCAGCAGGGAAATTAAAAAATGGGGGAGTGGGGGGCAAAATATAAACTATGAAACCCAATTGAGCATCTAGGGAACCACCTCGATCGTGTTGTTCGCCCTATGGATCCTCCACCATGCTCCCTCCAACAAGTGCCAGATGTACTGCAGTCAGCATGGCTCCACACACCTGTGAACAGCACCTTACTGAGTAACTCCCTGCCCATCTAACTGCTGTTTTCCACTGGGTTCATGCCCCGTGAACCCAGTGGAAAACCTTCGTGATGCTGTGGAAAGGTTTCTTTGAGCTTTGGATCCTCCACCTGGGAATGCGACGGAATTGTGAACAGCGGTGAAGCAAGCTTAGGATGGAGATACATGTGGAATGCTTTCGTGACCTAGTGGACTTAATGCCTCGCCATGTGGCTGCCCTTATCTGGATGAAAGGTGGGCCTACCCATTACTAGGTAGGTATCCCATGATTTCTGTCCACTCAGTGTACTATATACATACATAGTACATATCAGGTATGCATATTTATGTATACATATTTTGTGAGGTTTACCAATTTATAGCATGTTAAATTCCCCTTATAAGCTATGACTGGTAGCCAATATAAAATGTTCGCAATTATACGGAATTTTTTATTTTCTGATGGTACCATGGCAGGAATCATATGAAATAAACAAGGTTTGACTGTGCTACAATACGTATTTACAAAGTTAAACATGACAACTAGGGAGGTGCTGATTGGAACAACATAATCACCTGGGAAATCAGCGTGTTTAACTGAATCTCTGTCTTTTGTAATTAGTTTAAGAAGTTGTAGATAAGGTTTAACTGCCAACTTGTGACTAGACTGTGCACAATTTAAATATTGTGCACAGTTTATGTGAAATAAAAGGGTTGTAAAATAAAGATTCTATAAATTGATGGGAGATGAACTGTTTAGAGGGTAAAAAATGTTTGTTTTTTTATGATTCATACTGATTAACTTGTAAATTAAAGTAGGACAAATATTTATGTGCTATTCCCAGGGGCATCACTAGGCCATTTCAGGAGGTGGAGATGATTTTAGCAAGCTGATCGTGTCTGTAGCGCCTATCCCCAATAATCTTAGAATAATCTTGAAGATTGTTGTTTAAATCAAAAAAATTAATTTCTAAACCTGTATTTAGTTTAGAATATTATTATTCATTTTATATCAATGAACAGTCATAAAAAAAAAAGAAAAAAAGAAGACAAAAAAAGTTAATGACAAATTTACATTTGAAGATTATGAGCTACCATATACAGGGTGTTTCAAAATTAATGGAACAAACTTTAAGGGGGGATAGAACACACCGAAACAAGCACTTTTCGTCATAGAATGCATTGTCGCAAGTTACGCGTTAGGCGCTGGAGGGCACTTTCCGTTTGCCCACACACGCCGTCTTTCACAATGCAAAGACAGGAATGGCACAACAAATCAAAACAAAGCTTTATTGCAGACAAAATAAAAAACAAAACGTGACCACAAAATTACATCAAATTTGCAAACATTAATAAGTAAATACTGAAATTAACCACATTTACAAAAGCTGCTCAAAAGGGTGACAGCCACTCCTGATACACGCTTCGCATTGTCGACATAAAGATGCCCGCATATTGTGGAAAATAATAGGCATTTCCCGGACAGCTGCGGCAGCAACTGAAAGTCTGGCAACTAGTTTCTCGTTGGAATCAACGGGAGTGTGTCGTACATTACGGACTTAAGATGTCCCCATAAAAAGAAATCCAGAGGGGACAGATATGGTGATCATGGGGGTTAAGCGATGGGTCCACCTCGGCCAATCCAGTGGCCTCGAAATGTGGCGTTCAAGTAATCACGCACCTGAGTGCTGAAATGAGCTGGGGTTCCATCATGCTGGAACCACATTTTACGGCGGACGGCTGCTGGTACAGGCTGGATCAATTCGGGCAAGACTTGTTGAAGGAAAACAAGGTGCGTCCTCCCATCCAGACATTCCGGTAAAAGATATGGGTCTTTGCGTTGTGAAAGATGGTGTGTATGGGGAAACGGAAAGCGCCCTCAAGAGTCTAACCGCATAACTTGCGTCCATGCATTCTATGACGAAAAGTGCTTGTTTTGTTGTGTTCTATCACCCGTTAAAGTTTGTTCCATTAGTTTTGAAACACCCTGTATATCCCTAAGCAAGAAGTGCAAGGAGCCGCTTCTTGCTCACGGATATGCCCTGAGGATCGATGGGTGGGTAATGTGGTTTGCAATTATTATTATTATTTTTTTTTACTTTTCAGCCATAGGTTCTTTTCAAGTGTTGGCAAAACTTTGAGTGCCTGAAGACATGGACATCAATCAGATACTTAGAGATTTTTTGTTTGGTACATTGAATTTGGTGATGCATGGCTAGTTTTCTTGCCCTGCGGTCAGTCTCTCTCCTGATTACTCTTAAATGCTTTCAACTTCAAATGCTCTGTTTTGTCTCTGAAGCCTGGCATCTCACAGCATCACCACTCCAATAAACCAGACAAATCAATTAGCACACAGAGAACACATAGAAGCCACTATTTACTCTGTCCCTTGTTCAAACTATTGGGGCCATAAAATTAAAAGTCTGGTTTTCATACTGTTTGCATACTGAATCTGTTGCTCATCCTAACAAAGGCCACAAATAAAAAAACTCATAAGCAGAAGACAGGCGACCTCACTGCAGCAAAGCAACTGAAGGCCATCTTTATATTCTCAAAAAAACAAAGAAGATGGGGGGAAAGATCAGCATTTAAATAATATTAATGCTGTGCTAAAATTGTCATACAAAAGCTAAATATTTTGATGTTACATTGGTCACATGTGAAATTTAAAGAAAATAAATTAAATAATTTATTTATTTTAAATTTAAAACACTATTAAATTAAAAGCAACAATAACTAATTTTAAAACTCTGCAGTTTTATTTTTTCATTATGGAAAAAGGGATGTGGTGAGTACAAGGTAGTGAAAAATTCAGTTCTGTTCAGCCCCCACACCCTAATGTTCTTAGTCAAGCTAAACCCCTGGCTATTCCAGTACTTAAAATTGCATTTTTATTAACTGGAAACTTTTTAAGTACCAGAAAAATATCAAAATTTGCTTTTCTCATAAAACTTGTAAAATAGACTTCCCCAGGGCTGGACCTAACTTTTCTTTTCTGGGAGGACGAACCTTGAAATTACGTCCCTTCAAGTTTAAAAGTTCCCCACTTCTATTCATATAGTACGTGGTTTTTACTTTCTCATACCTCTGTTATGGGGAAATATGGTCTTTCAATTGTTGCACTTCCAGTTTTTGGCATATTTTTTCTAAAGATGTAAAACTAGAATAAATACCCAAGAGTCAACGGTTGTAAATATTAAGTAAAAGATAAAAAGTTATGCAAACATCAATTACAGCATGTGTAGAAATACAGAATGAAAACACACCAGCACAGAATGAACGAGTATCAGATAGTGAACTTAACAATAGGAAGATGCTTTCGGAGTAGATCTTGGAAGAACTTCGTTCAAGGTTAAACGCTTAGAGGAACTTTCCACGATAGAACACAAATGACTAACTAGCTCTTCATCCCTGAGGTGTGTTCAGAAAGGTCTCAGATCAGGCATATCTGCATAACATTTCATATGCTTCCATCTGCTGTTTCAGACATTTCCTTTTGTGCATATGAGAGGCTCACATCTCACAGTTTAGATTACTCTGTACCCTGTTTTTGCGCAGAATACTGTATGCGGCTAAGGTCTTAAAGAAAGAAAATATTGAATTTTATAATTTTCTTTTTGATTTACAATTTTCAGTAAATTTATTCACATGTTGTGCATCTCTATTTTTTTATGACCCTCAGAACAAGAACTTGCGCTCCTGGTACGGCCATTCTCCCGGTAGCTGTGGCCCTTGATTTACCATGTCATATTCCTATCATTTGTAAATCCATTCTCAAATCTGGCAACATTTTAATCAATGCCTCATTTCATTCTCATATATTCCACTGCTCATGAAGCTAGATGTCACTACCCAAATATCCCATTTAATGATTTTACTTTATGCAACTTAAAAACAAAGACATTAGATAATCTAAGAAAGGTTAAGAAAGAAATTCACAAAGGCAAGTAAGTGTTCCCAAAGTTTGCAATATTTTTTTCTTTGTCATTACATGCTTTCACACATATATGACTGGTACTTTTCTGTAATTCTTCATAAAAATTTTTAAAAATTTACAAACTTTTTACATGAACAAAAGCATTGTGCTTTTACACTTAAAATAATCTGTGACACATAAAAAAATTCAGCTGGTTTAGTAATTCAGTCAGCTTTCCTATTTACTGTAATGGTGCTGTAAGATGAGATATGTCAATGAAAGTCATGTATATGTCTCATTAGTGCTCATAACTCATTATCCCTGATAAAGCGGTTTCCTTCTGATTGGGCTCCAGTGTAACGCTGGCGTAATTTGCCAAATGATCCTGCAACATAAAAGGGATGTTCAAATAGAAATCGTATATTACTTTGAAACATGCACACTTCATAAAATGCAAATTAGAATATCAAATTTTAGATTACCATAATAAATTCAAAAGGGATCATGGTTTTTACAAATTGCAATTTCAAGTTCTTTCTGTTCTTTTTTTACTATTTTCTTTTATTGCAAACTTTCGAGGATTATTCCATTTTTTATTAGCTCAGTTTTGCTGCAATTCACTCTCACTGTAATAGTCATCCACACACGACCATTCTTTTGGCAGCAACCAACCTACATAATCATTGATGTTATAATCTTCCTTTCTCTAAATTTCACACGTAATGTAAGTAAAATGTGCTGCTGTTGAGAATGTAAGGCAAAATGTTGTTAAAAAGTTGGAGACTAATATTCTTCGGTGGTTTGGCCATGTTGAAAGAATGAGTAACAAGATGCTTACTAAGAGAATTTTTCAGCTCAAGTGGCAGGAAAGAAAGGTAGAGGAAAGCCCAGGAAATCTTGGAACAGATTCAGGAATGTCTGCATGAGAAAAGATTATGAGTATGAAGTATAGAAGGTCTTGTATACGTCATGTGATGGATACCAGTGAAGCCTGAGTTGTTGCCGCCCCGGTGGCGCAGTGGTCTAAGGCGCTGGCCTCTGATCATTCGTCCGTAAGGGGTCCGGGTTCGAATCCCGGTCAGGCATGGATGTTGTGTTTGTCTTACGGCACTGGCTCTCTCCCTTCCCTGGAACCAGTGACCCTAAATTAGGGACGGGCGACTGCTTATAGCCCATTGAGTTGCTCATGGTGGTCGTTAAACCTCCAATCAAAAAAAAAAAAAAAAAAAAAGCCTGAGTTGTGTATCAAGATCACAAAAAATGGAGAAGTTTGATAAGGCAACAGTAAGTAAATAAACATTAAAACTTTTATTTTTTCAGGTAGAACCGTTTAATGGTGGTTTTAATTGGTGTAACTTTTTACATGTTATATTTCCTTTGAGTGAAAAGCAATTTCTCAGTTGGAAGTTATTAATATTCACTGAGAATATATATTTCGGTAATCGAATGTGA
This sequence comes from Macrothele yani, assembly GCA_039090855.1. Lineage (NCBI taxonomy): Eukaryota > Metazoa > Arthropoda > Arachnida > Araneae > Macrothelidae > Macrothele > Macrothele yani. The sequence goes on along the minus strand of CM077026.1, from coordinate 127,176,511 downwards.
TTCAAGGAAAAGTTTTTCACGTATCTCTCGGTTGTAGGTGGTCAATGTTCAAATCTTCGCACGGTTGTTCTCATCAGGTTCTTCAGTGTAGGCTTTTTTAGAAGTTAGTCCGCACATTTTCTTGAGTAGGATATCCCGTAGTTCAACTAAAAAAGTATACCTTACTCAAGAAAATGTGCGGACTAACTTCTAAAAATGCCTACACTCAAGAACCTGATGAGAACAACCGTGCGAAGATTTGAACATTGACCACCTACAACCGAGAGGTATGTGAAAGACTTTTCCTTGAATCACATTCGATTACCGAGATATATATTCTCAGTGAATATTAATAACTTCCAACTGAGAAATTACTTTTCACTCAAAGGAAATATAACATGTACAACAGTTAAAACCACCATTAAATGGTTCTACCTGAAAAAATACGTATGAAAAACATGTTTTTAAATCTCGATACATCGAGAAATATGTGCGTATTAAAAATTTTATCTGGTGGTTTGTATTTATTTGTGGAGCTAAACTCTGCATCAGAGAACAGCTTAGTGATATGTATGATACTTGTGTGTGTGTATATACAAAAGGCACTGTTGTGTATCAAAAAGTGATTAATAAAATGGTAAATGCTTTGAAAATTAAACACTACATAAACATAATTACTAACATAGCAATTAGACATTTCTGAATTGCCTGTATTTGCTGTTCAGCATGCAACATTAATTACATCAAAAAACTTTAAAATTATATCACCCTGGGGTGGAAATCAAACCCACATCTCAAGATTTCCGTTTGAGCATACTATCTGTTACACCACCCAGGACAATGAAGCCTCAAGTATCTAAATATTATGAATCACAACATGCTCAGATTTTTGCCAGTGGAAGAAAATTCTGCTTCCTTGTACCATAGATAATTACTGGTAATTTACCTAACTATGCAATGAGGAAGCAGAATTTGCTTCGACTGGCAAAAATCTAAACACGTTCTGGTTCCTAACACTCGGATACTTGGAACTTCATCATTTCAGGTTGTGTAATGGATAGTATGCTCGAATGGAAATCAGAAAATGAAGGTTCAATTTTCGCTCCGGGTGACGTAATTTTCAAGTTTTCTGATGTGATTGATGCTACCTGATTAACAGTAAATACAGGCAATTTAGATATATCTTATTTCTGTGTTAATAATAAGAGTTACTTGTGTGCTGGAGAGATGTGTTACGTACAGCCTGTTGTGGCAAGGCATGTTCTGATCATGTTAAGGGCAAAGATGTGTGGCAGATGTGTAATGTGAAGCAAAATGTTGTTAATAAGGTGGAAAAAAATATTCTTAGGTTGGGACATACTACAGAGGTGAAGCAAGTGCCAAGATGACAAATCTGCAGCAATACATTCCGTCAGTGTAGCTTCAACACTCCGGGCGAGGAGATGTGAATTCGATCATTGTTAACCCATAAATTCCTGAAATATATCGTTGTTCAAATTTCGCCAATTTGCGAATAACATACATTTTACGTGGCCACGATAGTTTAATTTGATTGACATAAAATGTCTGTCATTACTGTTTCACGCGTTATACAAGTTCTGCAATCGGGAAATTATTAAATGATGTTAGATACGTATGGGGCATAGTATCGGCAATTGAAATCAAGAAACAATAAACTATATACGTACTTACAATATTCGTAGTGGCTGTCAAGGCTTCATATGTACGTCTTCAAAGAATGTGAATTTTTTTTCAGTTGTGAAGTTTAGAATAAAATGCACCAGATAAAATTGAACAAGATGAATTTTTACAATGAAGGTAAAAAATTCCTTTAACAACAACGAAATATGAAACTGTATTATTATAATTCGTTTTCATGTTTCGTTGTTATCGTGGTGCCTCGCAGTCAAAATGATTTCCTCTTCAGGATTACAGTTCGTTTTTTTAAAATTCGACAAGGTTTTAATTCAGTTTCATATTTCGTTGTTGTTAAAGGAATTTTTTACCTTCATTGTAAAAATTCATCTTGTTCAATTTTATCTGGTGCAGATTTTACAATGTCATGAATTTTATTCTTCTAAACTTCACAATTGAAAAAGTTCACATTCTTTGAAGGTGTACATATGAAGCCCCGACAGCCACTACGAATATTATAAGTACATATATAGTTTATCTAACATCATTTAATAATCTCCCGATTGCAGAACTTGTATAACGTGTGAAACAGTAATGACGGACATTTAATGGCAATCAAATTAAATAAATTCCTGTTTTCACATTGCCGCCCAAACGTAAAAATGGATCTACTGGCCTTTGGGTTCTTTGAAAAATGCGTTATATTTGTATAATACATCGTCTGGAATTAATAAAAATTCCTTCATCGCCTGAAAAAACAAAAACAAAGAAATTAAGAAAGAGATGATGTGACACTCTACAGAGGTGAAGTCCATGCTCAGACTACAAATCTGCAGTGATACAAGACATAAGTCAGTGTAGCTTAGTCAGTGAAAGCAACTCACTCCAGGGTGAGGAGATATGAATTCAATTTCCATCACCAACAAATTCCTGTTTTCACAAGGTGATTTGGGCATGTTGAAAGAATGAGTGGTGAGGTGTTTACTAAGAAAATTTATTCAGCCCAAGTGGCAGGAAAGAGAATTAGGGAAAGTCCAAGGAAATCATGGGAGGGCCAGATTCAGGAATGTTTGCATGAGAAAAAGATAATAAGTAGGAAGTACAAAAGATCTTGTGTGAGACCTGTGGTGGACATCAGTGAAGCTCAAGTTGTGTGTCAAGATTGCTGTAAATGAAGACATTTCATGCAGCAACACTAGGTAAAATCTAGTTCCATCACTCTCAAGCTTTAATCTGGCAGATAGGCCTTCTTTGAGGAGCTAACATCTGAATTTCAGATAACAGCTAAGCAATATGTATGTATGTATGCAAACTATGGGTTTGCTATTTCAATTTGAATCCAAACATTCATTTTCACAATGAAAGGCAACCTGGTTCACTCACAATGCAGAAGCTTCATTCTGTGCTATCGGCACAAAAAGTATTTTGGAACTGCAGTGTTCTTATTATTCAAAGAAGCTTGAAATAGCTATGAATGCAATATCTTATGAACCATTTCTGAAAAATCACTGTAGGATTCAATTCCTAGAAAACAGCTTGCATTGTTGATAGGGTACTGGAGTTGCACAAGAACACAAGTTTCACCAAATGTCATCAGTGGAAACATTCTGAAAACAAACATTGTCAGTAAGAACATTTTGATGAGTCCACAGTTTATCAAAATGTTATCCTCATTTCTACCAATGATGGCTAGGAACCTAAACACAATGTTTGGGATCATCACAGCTTCGCCTTACATCAAGAAAATACCATTTGCTTTACTTGCATACAACTTTGATGGCAAATTTTGATATACAATGTAGCTCAAGCCTGTTGCTGGACTACATGGCAAAAATTGTTAATAGCAATTTTGAAGAATATATTTCGTTCTTCTTAACTTTTTTGTTTCACACCTTAAAATTCTTCATTTATGACTATGGAAGGCAGTGTGCACAATTACGTAAGGGAGGGTTTTTTTTTTTATAAAATCACTTACTGTATATCAATAATGCAAAAATGTTAACTCACCTTCTTTCTTCATGGACTTCATGCTAGTTGTTTGATGTTCCTGCAATATATATTGCCTATTCGATGATATCAGCAAAAGCCAATATCATCTAATAGGCAATAATTGATGGCAAATGTTTTCCTACTCATGTAGAGATTGAGAAATGTTATGTGTCTGTAGCTAGGATAGCAATCAATGTTTTATTCAGAAGTGGGTTATCTGAATTTGATAACGGAATGATGCCAGCATTCATACACTTTTGAAGATTACATGGAAATATAAATACTGTATTCAGGTATTTCTTTTTCCTTTTGTTCGGTAACTGACTTCCTCTCATAATCTGCTTTCATTACACTTTCTCACTTTTTTTACTTTTCCTGATGCAAATACAAAACAACCTATACAACCTTCTACTCATGCAATCTACATGTACAAACTAACATTTTCACAAAAATCAAATAAAAATCTATATTTGCCATCTACCATCCGCAACTGGTCCTAATTACTGAGCATCTCAGAAATTCATTTGAGCATCTCAGTGGTTAGAACAGATGAATCACAATAAACTTTGGCATACATGTATTTTCACAGAACAAATTCAGTAAACTCAGTTATCCCATAAATTCTTGTTATTTTTGAGTTGTGAACTGCATATGACATAAAAAAATTACAACTGCTATTAAATTAATGATATAAATGCAATATGAAACAATGATATTTGCCCACCTCACCATCAAGTTTTTAATTTCTGCTTGATGAAAGTTCACTGGTTCACAGATGAAATATAAACAAATGCCACCTTTAGGTCTTTAATTTTATTAAGAGTTTCACCATGAAGATGTTTTTGCAGTACTGAGCAATTAAGTGTAATGGGACAAGATCAGATAAATACATTGGAGGGGGCGGGGAGCCTTAGTTCTCAGCCAGGGTCCTTGAAGTTTTTTGGATGTTCATTCTTCCCATGTGAAGTCAACATCATTGCTGATTTGATTAACCACCAAGGGGGAATTATTATCTAAAGTGATCTAACAATGGTGTATTGATGACAACAGATCTCAGCAATAATGGATTCACTTAGTGATAGCGAATCAAAGTGAACAATTTCTTTGACATATTCATCACCCCCCCACCCCCACCCCCAAAAAAAACAACAAAAAAAGAACAACATGAACTTTCATGGGATGTAGGAACTAAATTGATTCAGTGAATTTACTGACATCTATATTTAAAGTCAAAATAAAAAACCCATTTTTCATTCTTTATTACTAGATTGTACAAAATGGACTTACTATATTGATGCCTTTCCAATAAAAACTAGATGCTGATCATATGCACAAAGTTTAACAAAACTTCAGATGGAGCCCATTGACTGAATGTGAACACTTTCTATTCCAAAGTGCAATGGCATTGAATAAGATGATCAAAGTTGGACAGCTGTTCCTATCACTGCTCACTCAAATGAGGGAGCTATTTCATATTTCAAAATTGCTTGCAGATTTGACTCTTACCAGGTCCATAACGAGACAGAGAAGTTGGGAGGGGGGCAGCTGATCGTTGAGATCAGGCAAAGCATATATAGAAAGTCAGACAAAGACATAAAAGTGTCCGGTACTGTGCTGTAACATGAGTTGCTATGGCAGGCAAAAAAGAATGCAGGTCGAGCACCACCTAATCTGGTCACCCCCAGGTTACAACCCTCTCATGTACTAATTTAAAAGTCATATAATTTTATTAATAATCTACAAGTTTGTAACAATATTTTTTATAATCTTAGAATTTGTAATAATAAATTCTAAATAAAATTTATGGTGATCTTGAAGCAAAAGCAGCAATTCCAGAGGAAAGTAACAAAGGGTTTGGAAAAATTGAAACTGCCCCTTTAAAGAAGGCATTGGAAATTGACCAATAAGAGAGTGTAACAAACTCTCACACACGAAATGCTACTTTTCCAATAATATTAATAATATAAAGAAGTTTAACAATGATTAGGGGCAATGATTATTGTTTGCAAGCAAATAATTTTGGACAATTCTTGCTTTTGTTAGCCCACAAGGGATCTTGAGAAAATCAGCTAAATAGGCTGGATATGAAACCTTTATGTTGGTAGTTTGCAACTGGTGGTACCACATGAAATTAGAAAGTATATGCGTAGGTTTTATACGTGTAGGAAAACAAATTGGTATAGCTGAGCTTTCACACACAAACGTGTGGCTTTGTCAAGGCTGATTAAAATCTAACTGATGAGGAGAGAATCAACGGTGATCGTTAACATTTGAAAATATATATACATATATATACTTACATTGAGTTAAGTTCACATTGTTCAGAATGGGGAAAGCGCGAGACAAAATGTCAACAAAGAAATTATAAAACATAATGAAAACTCGGTCTTAACATTTTAAAAAAATACAACGACAGAGGGTGCGCAGGTCACGGGAAATAGTATTGTTGCATGCAGACGTCGTTGTGAGGATTTCAACTGATTCTCTGTGGGCGATCTCAGTATGGGTGGTGTACTGTGCTATTTGTTTGTATCTTGTCCACTGTGGTATTGCATTTCTTAGTCAAACTTCTCTGGAGATGGAAGTCAACTGATTCTCTGATTCATGATTTCAACTGATTCTCTGTGGGCGGTCTCAGTATGGGTGGTGTACGGTGCTATTTGTTTGTATCTTGTCCACTGTGGTATTGCATTTCTTAGTCAAACTTCTCTGGAGATGGAAGTTTGCATATTTGTTTGTATCTTGTCCACTGTGGTATTGCATTTCTTAGTCAAACTTCTCTGGAGATGGAAGTCAACTGATTCTCTGATTCATGATTTCAACTGATTCTCTGTGGGCGGTCTCAGTATGGGTGGTGTACGGTGCTATTTGTTTGTATCTTGTCCACTGTGGTATTGCATTTCTTAGTCAAACTTCTCTGGAGATGGAAGTTTGCATAAGAAATGCAATACCACAGTGGACAAGATACAAACAAATAGCACCATACACCACCCATACTGAGACCGCCTACAGAGAATCAGTTGAAAACCTCACAACGACGTCCGCATGCAACAATACTATTTCCTGTGACCTGCGCACCCTCTGTCGTTATATTTTTTAAAATGTTAAGACCGAGTTTTCATTATGTTTTATAATTTCTTTGTTGACATTTTGTCTCGCGCTTTCCCCATTCTGAACAATGTGAACTTAACTCAATGTAAGTATATGTATGTATATATATTTTAAAATGTTAATGATCACCGTTGATTCTCTCCTCATCAGTTAGATTTTAATCAGATTTGACAAAGCCACACATTTGAGCGTGAAAGCTTGGCTATAACAATTTGTTTTCCTACACCAATAAAACCTAAGGATATAGTTTCTAATTTCATTAACTTGGTGTATTTGGTGCTCATCTCTTATTGTTTATTTTTAGTGGTACCACATCTTTGTGATGTCTTTCAGACAGGTTCATGTCATTTAGATTTTGTAGTTTATAGGTGGGTCACCCATGTTAAAGTAGCTTTCATTGTTCTCCAAGAACTTCTGAAAACCACTTATTATTCCATTGTACAGAATTGCCCCAACTTGCGGGCCCAAATGACTAAGTAACAGAGAATGGGAGGATAACGTGCTGACACTGATAGCATTCTAGCTGGACAACATGGAGAAAGTACTGGTGAGTTAAAAAAGTTCAAATCACAGTCAGGAAGCAGGGCACTCAGAGTTTCGTCCATTGACACAATGAAGTACTAATTCTCAGGTCCCTGTTTATGCTAGAATTCACGACATAACACTAAATAATATCAATAATAATTAAGTCGTCAAAGTAACAGATTTATTCATTAAATAGCAAAGCTGATGAATTAACATTACACAATTCAGGCTTATAATCTCCAACTTCAAAGATTAGCATAGAAATACAAATGTTGAAGTCATAATAGCATAGAAGATCATATTAACACTTAATGTAGTAAACACTAACAAGAACAAAAGCCTAATCAGTTGGACCTTTTTATAGCATGGTTATTGTATTCATAAGTGTCATTCAAATGAAAATGAACCATAGGGCATATGAGAAATATATTGTGGCTTATCTTAAAAATAATCCCTGTGGCTATGAACACACTTATTCGACTGTAACACTAGATGTCGATTCCTCATGCATAAAAGGCGGTGGGTTGCTGGCAGAACCATATCCAAACAACATTCAGTACTTCTTTGTCTGAGTGAAATCTGTGACCTCACAGATGCTTCTTCTCCACATGTTGGAGTGTTTCCCACCTGAATTTAGAAAGGTAATCTTGGAGGGTTGCAGTGTGAGGGCGGATGTTGTCGTGAAGTCGAATGACTCCTGCGGTGAGCAGCATGGGCCATTTGGACTTGAGTGATGCTCACAGAGATTTGAGTGTGTCCACATACCAGGCAGAGTTATGGTGTTCCTGGTGGCAAGAAACTCAATCAACAGATGGCTCTTGTGGTCAAAAAAGAAGGTCAATATGACCTTTTGAGCACTTGTCTGCATTCCCTTCAACTTCTTTGGTATTCGAGACGATGTGTGATTCCATTGGCTGCTTTGTCTTTTACTTTCAAGTTGATAGTGAAAGCATTACGTTCCATCTCCTACAATGATTCTGTTGATGAAATGGTGACCTCCCACATGATACCGAAGTAAATGTTCCAAGGACACACCCATGAGAATGTATTTCCGCACAGATTGCAAGTTGTGTTGCACCCTTGGCACATAAATCTTCCAGTACTGCACACCATCCTGAATAATGATCTGCACACTCCGTATACAGATTCCAACTTTGTCAGCAAGTGCTTCCACAGTGACTCTTCTGTCTTCCCAATTGAGACCATCAACTTCAGGGACGAAAACATCGGTGATCACATGATGTGCTTGCCTTGGCATCGAATCATCAGTCAACAATGACTACCCCTCTCGGAACTAATTACTCCAGTCTTTAACATGTGACAAAGACATCAAATTTTTGTACACGTTACTCATGTGGTAATGAATTTTTGTACTCTCGACACCTTCCATGGTTAAAAACAGGATAACCCCTCCCTGTTCAGCGTTAATTGCTTCAATTATGACTTGTTGGACCGAAGACCTACACAAGGTTTTGTACAAAAGCCAACTGCTTTAATCATAGTATGATCACAGAGCCACATTTCACTGTGTCATGTGGGGCCACCTACATTTTTGTTTCGGTGCTACCAATGTAAACCCATTTGACAGTTTACTGTCTGTTGGCTTGTTTTCATTTGAATGACCCTTATGCACTAGTATGAGTGTCTTAACTGAAGGTATGGAAAGCATAATGAGAAGCAACTAAAATTTGCATAAATGAAAAGTCAACATAAATAGAAAGCTAAAAAGGTTGTATATATCCCAGAAGATACCTAATGAAAATGAACTACGGCAAAAGTAACTTTCTTACAAATAAAATACTTTTCATCAAGATGCTTCGAAGAAGTGTCAACCTGCACAAACATTAAAATAAAGCTATGTGATTAATAAATTTACAGTGGTACAAAATGCATCAGTCATAACCCCACTTTTTCAGTTGCTCTGTCTAGCAAACATTGTAACAGTATTATTATCTGCTTGACAAGTATGTGTGGACTTCCTAACAGTTGACTCAGAGAACAAATGTTGAGTGAGTAGTAAATTTTGAAATTAATATGTGCCTTATATAATGCTTCAAATAAAAATTAATTAGAGCAGTATATGCTATACAAACCATACATACCTCTGTGTGTACCTTCTCTTTTGGAAATAGGTGGCAATGGTGCGTACGTATTTGAGTCATCATCTTCATCAGAATCATCCTTTGCCTCAATCTATAAAAATTAAATAACTCACTTTTTTATCTGTTTTAAAAAAACATTAATAAAAACAAGTAATCAGCAGTAGTACTGCTACTGTAGCATGCTACTGTTATAGTAATGTGGCAGGTAGCATTGCTACAACTAGAAAAGGGTAGTTATAGCAGTAGATGCCACAAAAAAAGTAGCTTGTAGGGTAAAATTACTATACAAATCGTGCAAAGAAAAAAGTAAAGTAAAATATCTTTAAATCGCATATTTCCATATTTCCTGAAACATCATTGCATGGAACAGGGAGCAGCTGAGTGTGTCCTGCTTACCCAATCATGTGTCTGGCTTGTTTTATATTGTGAAAACTAGGGAAACCATAAATCATAAACTAATCTTCCTTACTTTATGCTGTTAACTGGGAATTTTCCCCAGACCAGCCTACAAAAATGTTACGCACCAGACTATTATGCTAGCAGTTTTGTTGAGGACTATTGATTGAGAGATTTGATTCTCTTGGTCAAAGAGAATGAATTAGCAGGTTTTCCTTCTTTAAACAGCTTTTATTTGAATTATCTGGGCTTCTCAGATAATCTACACTGGTGTCCAAAAGTTAAGCATAATTGGCAAAACATGCAAAGTAAAAGGTTACAACTAATAGAACAGCAGACATCGGCATGTAGATTAATCACACACCTAATTCAATCACATTGCATGGTCAAATAACGTTTGCTGATGTTCAATATGCAAATATCTTGCATACATACGTACATACATATCACTAAGCTGTTCTCCGAGATTCAGAGGTTAGCTCCACAAAGAAATACAAACTACCAGATAATTTTTACTTACTGTTGCTTTATCAAACTTCTCCATTTACAGCAAACTTCACATACAACTCGAGCTTCACTGACATCCATCACATGCAGTACAAAAGATCTTCTATACTTCACACTCATAATCTTTTTCTCATTCAGATACTCCTCAATCTGATCCTCCTATGACTTCCTTGGCCTTCCTCTGGCTTTCCTTCCTGCCACTTGGGCTAAAAAGATTTTCTTAGTAAGCATCTCATCACTCATTCTTTCAACATGGCAAAGCCACCGAAGCATATTAGTCTCCTCTCCACCTTGCTAAAAACATTTTGCTTCACCGTTCTTCACACGGAAATGTGTTGCGTTCTTCACAGAACATGTTTGCCACAACCCCCCCTATAAGTAACACATTTCTCCAGCACACAAACGACTTCTATGTTTCTTCTGTAGTACCCAAGTTTCATTGCCACACACATCAGAGTAGAAACAATTACACTTTCATACAAAGCCATGCGGGACTCTCTTGAGAACCCATCATTCCTATGAAAACCTCCCAGAGCAGCCATGACTTTCAATGAAGAATTCACTCACCTACTAATTTCACCATCCAATTTGTTCTGTCTGTCAAACATGCTTTCTAAATACACAAACTCACTCACCTGGTCAATCACTGTGCCAATTAGACTTGCATTACATTCAGTGCTACCAGTTCCTCTCTCAAAAACCATAACTTTGGTTTTTCCCTTATTTATACTCAGTTTAAATTTCATCCAAACTTCGTACATCCGAGACAACATGCTCTACAACTCACTTTTGCTCTTTGCCAACAGAGCAGTGTCATCAGCATACAGCAATCAGCACACACGAATATCACCAAGACATATCTTGCTGTTCCATAAAATCAGTTTACCCTTCCCTGAGTGTCTTATTCCATTTTCTTACAATCCCCGTGAGAAGAGTTCTTGCCATTGGTGATCAGGAATGTAATATGGAACAAAGGAACGTAATATGTGATCAGGAACGTAACATATAACTCTCAGGTTGACCATTTTTTGCAGGGTAGAATAATTGGAAAGCTCAAATTAGGATAGTCACAGACTGCAGTCTCCAGAGCACTGAATGTGCCACAAAGTGTGGTCTCCAGGCTTTAGAGAAGGTTGCAAGACACAGATGAGGTTAGAAACCAACCAGCACAAAGTCATCTAAGAGTCCATGGACATCGCTAAAGGGATGCAAGTGTGGTCTGGAGCACACCCTGAATTTTTCTTGCTCACCCTGCAACCACCCCAGTTAAAGATGTGCCATTTTTTAATTTCTCTAACTTTAAATTACAATCTCGATTTTGCCAAGTAATAACGAGACTTATGTTTTTCATCAAGAGCCTGTTTGTATTTTTCACCAGAAATTGCGTTGTCTACTTCTCCTTAGAAATTTCATCAAAATAAAATTTACACAGCCATGAAAACTCAGTTCTCCACTCTTCCAAATCCTTAGTTTAAGCCCTTTTTCATGTTAGTACGACCAGGGGCAAAAAAAGAGTGTGGACAGGAATTTACTAAGTGAGATCATTACTAACTGTTCTGCTGTTTGTTTGTGTGACAAAATATAGGATTCTGACATGGAAAAGTGGAGTCTAAAACTATACCACCCTTAATCCTACCCCGAGCTGTGAGAGAGCAGGACGTGGCTGACGACTGCTTTGGAGGAGATGAGTGCAAGACAAAATTTCTGACTTGAAGGAAGGGAGTTACGGAAGAAGAAGGTATTATATCTGCATATCCTTATTTCCCATCATCCCAAATCCATGAAAACATTTGCTTTCAGATCCTTCTCTCAGGAATAAAATGTTATTTTAATCAGTGCGTGTTAGAATGCAGTGTGTTGTTATGCTTGTTATATGGGTATGTAACTCCTTAGGTTTTACTAATTTTATTAAAAAATAGATGAAAGGAATATTAACCAAAAAGGACCCCAAACTTCTGATTCACTTGTATTCCAAAAAATTCAAGACAGCTCCAATATTAATGTTTATGTACCCTGGGAGGGGGTGCACAAATTCCTTTGCTCCCTGTAGTGAAAAGTAAGATAAGCTTTTCTTTTCAGTGTTTCATAAACAAAGTTGCTATCAGACTTGCGCCAGCAAAATTTATACTTGCCCACCCATTGCCCATGCTGATTTCGAAGTCTAGCAACTTCCCTGCAAGCGTCACAACCTCTTAGAAGGACAGGTATCTTGCATTAACTGCATGACATCATAGGACGGTCTGCTAGGTAACTCTCTGCAGGGCTTGCAACCACCTCAGAACCATGTGTTTCAAGACAAAAGAAGCCTCAGGGCAACTGGCGTGTAAGCCAGATGTCCAGTAATTGGTGTCCTGCTCACTTTTGTGAACAGGAGTGCCCATTTTTACTGGAGTCGGGAACATCAAAACTGGACACTGAATCAGTGGAGCAATGTGTGCTCTTCACTGATGAGTCCATATTCAGTTTGCAGACTGATTCTCATGAAACCACTCTCTGGGGAGAATGAGAAACCCATTACAAATCTAATAACAGGGAAAGGGACAACTTTGGTGGTGGTGAAGTCATGGCATGTGCAGGGATCATATTGAATGGGTGCACAGAGCTCCACATCTTTGACAGAGGTACTGTCAACACTCTGAGGTACAGAGACGAGATACTGGAACCTCATGTAAGTCTTTTCAGAGGTAAATAGACAATGACATCCCTCTGTCCACGCTAGTGTACAAAATTAATTTACCAAATCCTACATTACTCACGATGGATAAAAAGAAATGAAATGAAATTTGACAGGAACTTTAATTGAGGCATTTATCTTATCTTACTGATACTAATACATTAGTTTGATAAAATACTATACTTTTCCTTACATTTATCTTACTGATACTAATACATTAGTTTGATAAAATACTATAATTTTCCTTAAGCTCCTTTTTTCTTTTCTTTTTTGGAATCATTACAAAACATAGATAAGACTTCTTTATCAGAAAATATATCAGTGCTGTTCCTCATTTTGCACTGCTCTTCTGATGTATTACTTTGAGTGAAGAAAATTTGCTGCAATGCTATAAATGCTATGTAATTTAGTACAATCATACCATCTCTTATGATGTATTATAAACAGAATTTTCTTTTATGAGTTGTGTTTCCATCTCTTTCATTTCTTATTTGGTTTTCCTAGAGCTAGAGAGAGAGAGAGGTCTTTCTATTATAATCACATTCTTTAGTTTTCTTTATAACTACTTATTAAGCTGTTCGTTACAGTATTCATAGAAAATTACCACAGTAAAGGACATTTTTTTCCATTGGGGGGGGGAGGAGTCTGTTACTGAGCTGTTTGATGATTTTACTGGTAATTTTACTTTTATAGTGACATTTTGATATCATTTTTTTTATTTGTTTAATATTTCTTTTGCTACCTGTACTGAATATAAATGCAGATGGCTGTAACTTTATTATTTCCTGACTGATTGGCACTGCATGGAATTATGATGGAGCATGTGCACTTTGTATATGGAATCATGTTAGTTTTATGTACACATTTATGAAACATTGTTATTACCATAATTTAAGTCAAGGAAGAACGGATGCTTCTGCTGATCTGCTTGAAGTTTTAGGTTGCCTAAACACATTTCGTCTTTTAATTTTTCAAATTGGCTTGATAGCTGATTTCAATTAATTAAAACAACATAAAAACGTTTTTCAAATGTGATTTTACATATAATTGCACCTTTCCCCCTGAATTTCTGGATACCAGATCACAGAAATTAAGGAAGAAATATTTCTCATAACTGCCTAGGAAATTTAGTAGATTATTCACAGCAATCAGAATGGTATAGTGAACTGCTTGTAGTTTATTGGTCACCATGAAACAACTCATCAGAAAACTTGAAAACTACATCGCCATACAGTGGGAATCGAATATGCATCTCCTGATTTCAGAAATAATGAATCGGGGAGCTCCAGCCTCGATTCTTTCACTAGGACAATGACATTTTCAAGTTCTTTGATGAGATGGTACATGGTGACCAGAAAACTACAAACAATTCAGTACATAATTCTGTTTGCTATCAATAATACCAGATCATTATGGTTTCTCTACATTCCACATTTCACACAGATCAGACAAGATAGGAAGGGAGGAATCCCAGTGGTCTACATAAAACTCATGGGTTTTAATGTGCCTGTACCTCATTTTGTGTAGTAAAAGCATACTGAACACCCTGCTGATATGGCATTTCTGCCTTTTCTGTATGACAGTTATTGACGTGCTAATGGTTGTATTGCTCAATATTTTAAATGATTAACATTGTCTGAAAAATATCATTTGTAGAAAGTCCATGATGGAATAACTATTACACACCAGAAGACACGGCTGCTTCAATGTAAATATTACTAAGGTTCACCAGTTGCACCATGATTAGGCACTGACATGATTAGGCACTGATCAACTGCATTATACGTGTCCTGAAGACCTATAACTGGATTACTTAATCACACTTCTAATGTGGGAATTTTCTACTAGGAAATATTTTATTTTAATCGCAAATTTTCGGAGAAAACTCTTCTTCAGGTAGTCTTTTGTTGCCACTTTTCCCCGTCATTATCGTGGTTATGGTTAACCTTGACGGTTATGGTTATTTTTCACCAAATGTTTTCAGATGTTAGGCAGGGACAAACCTCTGCAGTCATTAATGGAATTCTGATTTTTCTCAATTTCTATTCCTTCTTTTAGTCTCCTTTTTCGAAAGTCACATTAGAAACTGATGACAATTCCAGTTCATCTTGTGACCAGTTTCGCAAAAAAAAATATCTAAACCTGTCTTGTTGGAGCTACCAAAAATTGCTCTTCTCTTTCAAAGAATATGTTCTTCTATTCAAGTTTCTAGTCTGTGACCTGTCTCATCTATGTAAGATAGTCAACAACTACATTTTGCATTTTTAAAATATCTTCTCTTTAAACTATCTTAGAGAATTTTTTTTTAACTTCGTTCTCTAAACTTGGCGCTAGTCTTATATTATTCTTCTAACTAATTCTCTTTAAAGATTCGAATAAATCTTTGTGATAAGTAATTTTTCTAGTGAATTTTACACCACTGCAAATATGGACCAACATCTGCAATCATCAGCATAATGTGAAACACAGCCGACACTTGATTACATTCTTGCCCCAGTGAGACTTCAGAAATGCATTTCCAAGGTCACTCACAAGTAAAAGGCTTCACAAAAATTGGCATTTATTTTCAGAGTGCCTTTAATTCAACTGAACAAGAGAGAAAACTACAGGTATGATTGCATGCAATCTGGACCAAGTAGTACTCTATCATGTAGGTTGGTTGCTCCATTGATTAGTAAGATTTTTTTCCCTTGCATGACTATTTCAGCAATGTCTAACATTACTGAAACAACAGACATGTAATAACCTTAGAAAAATTACTGAGAGAGTTACCATTGAAGAGGAGATATCATTAAGTATTTTCACTCCTTGTCAATGACAGCAACAATATGCATTGAGTGCCTTTGAAATTAAGAAATATGCATCAAGTAATTTGCTAATTGACCTTTCAAAACATATTTACAATGCTGTTGTTTGTTTTCGTTTTTTAATATATGACATTGATTCCTCAAATACCTTTAAAATGCTTATGTATAACATGAAAAAATCCTGTTGCAAAAAAAAATGCAACTATCAGAACAATTATGCTGAAGTGCAAAAAGACAAAAACAAGATAACATGAAAAAGTTTAGTAAGATCAGAGCCTTACTAAAAATAATATGAAAATGGATTACTTACACCAACTTCTACAGATGGTTTTACAACTTTCATGAAAGAGCCAATGCGCTGTGATTCTACTCGTTCATATGGTTTAATTGGAGTAGAATCTAAAAACTTCAAACTTGGAATCTGGTGCAGTATATAAAACCTGAAAAGAAAAATTTCAGTTGAGTCACAAGTTTATAAAAAAAGGATGAATGATGAACTAACGGCAAATTACCATGCTCTTAACATATTTCCAACTTCATAATAAGTGATGACATGGCTATTCCTAGATTTAATACATTACAAATATCTCCAAATTGTGGGCTTTTTCTAAGGAATTAAAGGAAATAATATGTCGAGGTACAACATTAAATGATTTGAAAGGTTGGAATTTATCTCATGAATGGCAACACCCACTATAATTGTAGCCCTGAGGGAGGGGAGGGGTGCTACCCAAAATTTTGACATATTTCCTTTTATTCTTTAGAAAAAACTCATAATTTGGAGATAGTTGTAATGCTTCTAATTTACTTAGATATATAATACTTCAGCACATCATAATGAAACCTTAAGTAGATTTCTCACTAAGTCAACATTATATAATTTCCTCATGGCTATATGGGGTGTCTGAGAATTATTAGGCACATTACAAAATTATGTACAAAAAACACTATGAGTATTGTCTGTTTTTCTATGTCACGTATTAACTAACACGGTTTCTAAATTTTTGATTTGCAGAATTGTTATTCCCAGAATCCGATAGTAGTCATGTCATCCATACAGCAGAAGGCGATGTGTGTGTTATGGCTTGCGGAATTAAAGACTGTCATTAAAGTTAAAATTTGGTACCGTTTAGAGTATGGTTGTAATCCTCCGTCAACGAATTCAATTAAGCGGTGTATAAAACAGTTTAAAGAAACTGGCAATGTGGAACATCGTGGAGGAGCCAGTAAGCCTAGTGTCAGTGGTGAGACGGTTGACCAAGTTAACGAAAGTTTCCGATGAAACCCCAGAAAATCCGTTTGTAAAGCAAACAAAGAACTGTGACCAATGCCTCCGCATTTTTCAACGTGTGTATGTAAGTGCATAAATGAGCATTTCCCCAACAGATGGATTGGGCGTGGTGGTCCCGTTCCGTGGCCTCCTCGCTCTCCAGATCTAACTCCATTGGATTATTTCATGTGGGGTTATGTGAAAGATTGTGTCTATCAGACGCCTTATACTAATTTGCAGGAACTGAAGCAGTGTATCACATCTGCTATTAATTCTATAACTCCTCAGATGCTTGCCAATACAAGGCATGGAATCAAGTATCACTTGGACGTATTACAAGCAACCAAGGGATCTCACATAAAAATTTATTAACTTGTGTAGTTACATTTAAGTTAGTACAGTCAGTTTCTTCCTATCTGTTTAATGTTTTGTTTTATATAATTTTGTAATGTGTCCAATAATTCTCAGACACCCTGTATAAGAATGTTGTCATACAAAAACATGCTATGAGGTCAGTTAGAAACCACAAATCATCACTGTTTGCCATGACTGTGTGTACCGCACATATTGCATATGCTTCAGGTAAAATACTAACACTTTTTCAGATGAAAGCAGTGCTTTGGTACCTCCTACACAAATTTGTCTGAAAATATGTTTTCTATGCCTATCACTGTTTCACACACTACATTTGTCATATCTGCTGATAACCTCATTCTGCAATAAATCATCTCAGGATAAGATCCAGAAACCTTAGGCATATTAATCACATGAAAAAGTGTAGGGATTCACAGAATTTTGTAATAAATTATAAAAGAAAGACCTGAAACCAAATTCTAATATTCTTGAGCCTGGCACAAAACCTCTCAGTCACATTAACAAATCTGAATGAGGGTGATGTTGAATATATTAACATATTTCAGGAGATATTAAATTACAATTTTGCAATTTCACATCACAAAAAAACGACTTATTATGATTTAGCATGCACTGAATGATGAAAGTGTAGTTGCTAAAAACAAAAAGTAGGTGATGGGGTGCCACAAAATTGAAAAGTAATAATAATTTGATGTTAAAATACAATTTAAATAATTATACCTTTTTTCAAAAATATTTTTGCATGAATGTAGTTTTCGCATTTTCTTAAGACTGATCTTTTTTCAGCCTTACATGCCATGTAGTTAAAAAAAATAGGCCATACTATGGCTCAATGCTGAGTATCCAACCACCTGAGACAGTCAGTCAAAAAATGAAAAAGCATAGCTGCCTTAAAAAACATAGCAGAAAGAAATACTCTCCCATACATTTTATATCATACAAAAAATGTGAGTTACATCATAAATTTCACTTACTGAATTTGATTCGTGTTATCTTTTGAATTTCTGCATACACATTTTTTATATAAAATTAATTAGTGACAATAAATGCAGGAAACACAGCAAACTAAAAGGAAATGCAACTTCCAAAGTAAAATATATGTAACTATGTAAGACAGAGGTGACACAACCAGGATTTCTTTATGGGGGTGGCCCAAAATATTGAAGGTGCAAATAAAAATACGTCGAGAAAACATCTTCCAAATTATTGGGAAGTGATAAAAATATCTCTGGCATAATAAAGTGTGTTTACAATGATTCATAAAATATGTAATTAAAATTATATGCAAATGTATTTTAAAATAAGCAGCCTATAACAAAGAATGAAGGAATAAATAATACCTCATTGGAAGGGTAAAGAATGAAGGACCAAATAATACCTCATTGGAAGAATGAAGGACCAAATAATACCTCATTGGAAGAATGAAGGACCAAATAATACCTCATCTGAGCCCCTAGGCCACTCAACTGAGTGCACCACTAACCAAAATATTGGGAAGCGATAAAAATATCTCCGCCATGTTAAAGTGTGTTTCCAATGATTCATAAAATATGTATTTAAAAATATATGCAAATACAGTTAAAAATAAATAGCCTATAACAAAGAACCAAGTGATACCTGGGCCCCTGAGCCACCCCCACTCAGAGCACCACTGTAAGACAGTGCAAAAAAAGTATCACTGAAGACATAAAGAAATTCAATCGTGAACTAGTGACAAAAGCAATGGAACACAACCAAAGCCTGAAGAGAAGAAAGTGTAAACACACAGATCTAGGGTCAATGCATAGAAAACAGATTATGGCCCTCAGAAAAAAAGGTGGTACTGTAACATGAGAGAGAGAGATGAAATTTTAAGGAGAGTTAAAGAGTTCTGCACAAAACTATATGAAATATAATGCATGATACATCTTTTACAGATATGAAGAATTATACATGCTCAAAAGCGCCTTCAGTACTCCTGACAAAAGTTGTCCATGCAATTGTGAACATAAAACAGGGAACAGCTCCAAGGGACCATGGGCATTGTATAGGAAACCAGTGAAGAAACAGAAACCAAACTTGCCCAGGTTTTCACTGGAGACCTCAATGAAGGGAAGATATTTGATGACTGGAACAATGCTAGAAAGATCTTGCCACATGAAAGAGAGGACCTCTAGGCTCTCAGGAACTACAGAACCATCAGCCTCCTACCAACGGTTTATAAAATCTTCAATAAGGCACTGCCACATCACTTGAGGGAAACATTGGACATGGCTCAATCAAGAGAATAAGCTGGGTTCAGTAGTGGATACAGCAACAGATCACATCCATGAACAGAGAGAGAACTAACTGAAAGCAAATGAATACAATCTCCCACTATATATGGCTGTTATTTATTGTGAAAAGGCTTTTAATTTGGTAAAACCATAACCAGTTATAGTGTCTTTGAAATCCTGCATTATTGAAGATCCATTAATATTATTAATAAATAGTGGAGATACCCAGTGTAGCCCATATTTAACAAAAAATACATGAATCAGCTCGCACTTTCTGAACATTTTTCTTTGATTTTGGATTGATATGGCCAATAAATTTTCACTTTTTTGAGAGCATTCTGAAATTTATGCTGTTGAGGGTCTCGGCTTCTCTTAATAATTTCATTTTCCCGGACTTTGGATTAATTTGTCCATTAGATTTTTGTTACTTCCATTTAAGTTAAAATTACATAAAATGCATAGAAGTTTATATTAATTAACTGGAATTCATTTGGTTATTAGACAAATCCTGTTTTTTTTTACTTTACTGCAGCATATATGTCAAAGTATAATATTTTGAAATTAACTGATGCCTTCATGCACTAAACATAAATTATCACAAAATTTCAAGTGGATGAAATCAGGGGAGAGAATGAGATGTCCAGGTTTCATCATAGTCTATATTTTTCACAGGATTCTAAAGAGTGGCTATGCAAAATGTGGTCCAGATTGCACAAAGGGTTTAGGCACCAAGTGTCAAGGGGTGAAATCAGGGGAAGGGAGGAAATGGGGTGTCCAGGTTTTGTGCAGCCTATATATTTCACAGGGTCGTAGCGAGTAACTGTGCAAAATTGGTCTCCAGATCACTCAAAGAGTTTAGGAGTTTATGGGGAGCATACAGACAGTCAGACATTCTGTTATATATATATATATATATAGTATATATATATATATATATTCTATAAAGAAGATACCTAAGCAAAAAAATACATATATAATTTTGACTCACATCAAGTACAACATAGAAAAGGTTATGTATCTACCTGTGTGAGTAAAAGGAGAAAAGATAAAAAAATAAAATAAAACAACTGAATGTAGAAGGTGTCGAGAATACTGAGCCTTGGCTTTATCAAGGACCAGCAAAAACTCTGCATTTTCTCACTTCCACAAAGACCTAGTTGGAAATGGGTTTCTGCAAGGCCATAGATGCAAGTAACATTCCCACCTAAAATAGTTTTAAAAAATATATATATGTCATGTCCTCCGCAGAGTTGCATGACCAAGCACTAGTTAACAATTTCGCTTGCATCCATTAACCTTCCTGGCCCGACCCATGCTCTTCATCTGTTACTATTAAACAGAGAGAAGAAGATTAAAGAGAACTCAAGCTGTGAGAGTGACATAATAATTAGAAATAATTTTCAGCTATAACGAAATGCCAAGTTCGCCTGAGAGAGAATTTAAGCATATATAGGTATCTATGAAAATGGAAGTGCTAAGTAAAATAACTAAATAACAAGGAACTGTACACCAACTGTACTTAAATAGTATAACTATACTAGTAATCCGAAATTTCTTGGTGCAGAATAGAAACCAAAGTTTCCAAGCTTTGCACATCAACCAGATGGCTTTTTCAAAACAGGTAGACAACAAACTGCAAACTGAATAATAGAGCGCTTCAACAATTTGAATGTGGTGACTTGACTTGACAATAAATGAAGAGATGCGAACGTAATCAGTTATTCAAAGACACGATGTTTAGCACATGGAATCAGGGAAGGAAAACTAGAGGCATTCCCTATTTGAAGAACTGGTTCCAAATTCGTGGCAACTCCAGTGAGACACTATCACTGCATGACTCGCTGTTGGTTATGATCTCCAAAGTTTTGAGAATGGCAGTAGATTTTGGGGTGGAGTAGGAAGCTAATTTCTTTACACCATCCAAAACAGTAGCAGCAGACTTGAACTTGACTTCTCTGGATAGGGCCATAGTTACTTTGCCATTCTTTATGTCCCTTTTATGTTCGTTGACTCTAATGCTAAATGAACGTTTAGTCATTCCAATGTAGTATTGCTTGAAGCCATCCAGATATTATAGAGGAATGACATAAACACCTGCTTCATTGGAAGGTGGGGGTTTTGTCAGTGTTTCCCTTAAGCATGGTATATCAAGATATCAGAGACTTGATGCACCGAGGTTCATCTTGAGTGCATTCTTGAGCTGATAGGAAACATTTGGTATATAGGGAATTGAGCCCAGGTACTGCAGCTGTGGCATAGAAAGATTAATGTGACTGGTTCTGCTTTTCTCAATACAGCGATGTACCAGGTTCGGGTAGTATCCTGCCTCAGTGGCCAACTCGACAACATTTTTCAATTTGCTTTGCCTAGAAGGAATGTCTGAAGAGACTGCAAAGGCTCTTACTGCAAAGATTCAAGAACAGAAGAAAGCTGTCTTGTAATCAGCCGGACAGAATGAGCTGCAGAGCATAAGGTTTGGGATGGATGTGAGTTTGGCTTCGAGGACATAGCACATAAAAAATAAAAAATGGAAGTGCTAAGGTTGACTGCCCGAGGACATAGCACCAACAAAAATGGGAAAGGTAGTAAGACAACTTGAAATTTACAGACAGGGAGACACTTCCCCAACAGTCAAGCCAGTGTAGGTAAGCAAAAATGTTTTGAACAATACTGTCACAAATATCAGGTAAAATATTTTGACTAAAATGTTAAAAGTTTGAAGGTTATGAGTAATTTTTGTGTAGATATGAATGTTTCAATAAAGTAATGTATGTGCTTCTAAAGTAACTCTTTTCTTACTCAGATTTAAGCTAAATGTTATTGTGAAGTTGAAATAAAATAACAAAATGCATTTTCAATTAGTCAAGAAAGCCTGCTAATGTTGTGGAGAAAAGTAAATTATTAAAATTTTCCTTTCAATTTTTTAACTTATTTTAGAAAAGCAATCCTAAATATTACTAATTTTAATCTGAAGTGCTTATAAAATTGATTCAAACAGTATATATATATTTCATACTGTATATACTGTATATGCTATAGGGATGTAAGGTCAGGTGATGCGTAACATCACAGCCTCTCCTTGACAAATGTCAACCCCGCCTTCTCGTGGTACATCCTGTTCCCACTAAAGGGCTCTGACGACCGCCAATAGCGGTATAACTATACCATCGGGATTAGAGGAAATGCTATCCCACACTCACCAACCCGCTTGGCCAGCGTGGTGAGTTATGGCCAAACCCCCTCCAAAATGACTCCACAACTTAAATCTTGGCCCTCAGTCTCCGGCAGCTGGAATGTACCTGGCCAAGGCAGCGGCCAGTGCGACATGAAGGCAGAGGGTGCTAAGAATCCCAGGAGGACCGGACTAGGCTGCCATCTGATGCTGACCTTGGCTACGTACAACGGACGCTCCCTATCTTCTGATTCAAGGCTTCTTGAATTGGAAGAGGAACTACAAAGGATCAAGTGGGACATCGTCGGGCTAAGTGAGGTAAGGAGAAAAGGAGAAGATCTCATTGAACTGAAAAGTGGACATCTCTTCTACTATCGTGGGACAGATACTGGCAGAACTAGTGGTGTTGGATTTATAATAAACAAGAAACTGAAGGATAAAGTTGTAGAAGTTGAAAGTTCCTCTGACAGAGCTGCACGACTCGTTATCCAACTATCGAGAAGATACCAGGCTCAGATTATTCAAACTTATGCACCCACCACAAGTCATGCTGAAGAAGAAATTGAAGAATTTCATGAGGAAATTCGTGATCTAAATAATAAAGGTAAGCAGCACTTGAAGATAATTATGGGAGATTTCAATGCAAAAATAGGGCAACGGCAACAGAATGAAACTTCAGTAGGTAAATTCGGTCACGGCAACAGAAACCAGCGTGGAAATACTCTCGTAGAGTTTGCAGAGGCAGAAGGGTTTTTCATCTTGAACTCCTTTTTCAAGAAAAAGCCACACAGGAAATGGACATGGAGACATCCAAATGGGACGACAAGTGAAATTGATTTTATTATGTGTAACAAAAAATTCGTCATAGAAGACTGCAGTGTACTAAACAAGTTCAACACAGGCAGTGACCATAGATTGGTGAGATGTAAGATGCACCTCAACACTAAACTCGAACGTAGCAAGCTCATAAGACAAACAAAATGTATTGACATAACCAACCTTAAAAAACACCATAATACCTTCAAATTGGAACTGAAGAACAGATTCTCTGCTTTAGAAGGCCTAACATCGGAAGAAGTGGATATTTCTGAAGTTAACAGAAAAGTAACCAAAGCTCTTATGGAAACAGCAACAAAATTAGCTGGGTCTAAGAACAAATTGCATGTGAACAAATTATCAGGAAAAACCAAAATGTTGATGCAAAAAAGAAGAGATGAGGACAACTAAAGAAGATGTGACTTCCAAAGTGGAATATATAGAGCTATGCAAGACAGTACGAAAAAGTATCACTGAAGACATAAGGAAATTCAACTGTGAACTAGTAAGGAAAGCAATTGAAAACAACCAAAGCCTAAAGATAGCAAAGGGACATCTCAGTAAGGGAAGAAAACAGATTATGGCACTGAGAAAAGAAGATGGTTCTGTAACAAGAAATAGAGGCGAAATTTTGACAAGAGTGAAAGATTTCTACTCCAAATTATATGAAAGGGATGATACATGTACTCCAGGCATCATGAAAGATACCAGAGTTCTTCCAGTCCTTCCAGCAGAAGTTGCACATGCAATCAAGAACATGAAGCGGGAAAAGCTCCAGGAGAAGATGGAATTACTGTAGACATCATACAAGAAGCAAGTGGAGAAATCGAAACAGTACTCGCCCAAATTTTCACTCGATGCCTTAATGAAGGGAAAATTCCTGAGGATTGGAACAACGCTACAATGATCTTGCTACATAAAAAGGTGACATTGAGGATCTCAGGAACTACAGACCTATCAGCCTCCTATCAGTGGTTTATAAAATCTTCACTAAAGTTCTTTCACCGCTTGAAGGTAACACTGGACATGGCTCAACCGAGAGAACAAGCTGGATTCAGGAGTGGCTACAGCACAATAGATCATATCCACGTACTGAGAGAACTAATTGAAAGAGCGAGGGAATATGAACTTCCATTGTGCATGGCTTTTATCGATTATGAAAAAGCCTTTGATTCGGTGAAACCATCAGCAGTTGCAATGGCTCTGAAATCCTGCGGTATTGAAGATGCATACATTAATATTATTAATAACATCTATGAAAATGCAAGTGCAAAGATTCTGCTATTTGGTAATACAACACACATAAAAATTGGGAAAGGAGTGAGACAAGGTGACACCATATCTCCGAAGCTCTTTAATGCTACATTGGAAAATGTCTTTCAATCACTGAACTGGGAAAACAAAGGGATAAAGATTAATGGAGATTATCTAACCCACCTTCGTTTTGCTGATGACATAGTCATTTTTTGCAACTACCCCATCGGAGCTACAGAGTATGATGCAGGAACTTGCTGACAAAAGTAAAGAAGTGGGATTAAAAATGAACTTTCAGAAGACAAAAGTGATGTTCAATGCTTTTACAAGAAATGAAGATTTATCGATTGATGGAGAAAAGCTGGAGATAACAGACACGTACGTTTATCTTGGACAGCAGATATCAAGTGAGGGTCACATTAGTGAAGAAATTAATCGGCGTACAAAACTTGCCTGGAGAGCTTTTGGAAGAAACAGCATAATTTTCAAGAGCAATATGCCATTATGTCTTAAAAGAAAAGTGTTTGATCAATGCATCCTTCCAGTGCTTACGTATGGTGCAGAGACGTGGACCTTAGCTAAAAGAGACATACAAAGGCTGCAGACAACTCAAAGCAGCATGGAGAGGTGCATGCTTGGTGTAATCAATAGAGATAAGAAGAGGAACACGTGGATCCGAAAAATGACAAGAGTGGAAGACATCATGATCAGAGTTAAATCCCTGAAATGGCAATGGGCTGGACATACTGCCAGAAGAACAGACCATCGATGGACAGCCGAAATTTTAGATTGGATTCCAAGGGACAGGAAAAGACCCAGAAGAAGACCACATGGAAGATGGGTGGATGAAATTTGAAAGTATGCGGGAGTGACCTGGAGGAGACTGGCACAAGACAGACCGTTGTGGAGGAAACTTGGGGAGACCTTCGTCCAGCAGTGGATTGATAATGGTTGACAATGATGATGATGATATGCTATATATGTGATCAGTTAGAAATAAATTTTAGTTGCCAAATTCTCATAACATTTTATTTTTCAGTTATTTTGCTAATGTATAAAAGGATTTGCCTTTTTCCCACTATATTTTCCATGCATGTCATTCATTTCACATACTAAAGTGGGGTGTTTACAAGACATATCTTTGCAGTATATGTACGGATCATCCACCTAATGCAAGTACTTGAGCTAAGATGACAGTATGTGGAACCAATGGAGTTCATACTATCTAAAATTAGTTTGGTCTTAGTATGCCAGTTGCATGAGATTTATCCAAATTAAAACTCTTCTCATGTTATTTGTCTCCTGAGCTACACTCTACTACTTTATGCATGAGGTTTGTAAATAATTTTTATTTGATTAAATTGTAATTTCCAAAATGAATTAAAAAATTAATAAAAACTTAGTGGTTTTCCTCATTGAGCTTAATCTTCATTTAAGAGTATGAATCTTCATTAAAGAAGCAGAAATAAGTTTTTAATGAACCTTTACTTTAATGTATTTTGGAAATATCAATTCAACCAAATGAAGCAACTCACATATCTCATTCATAAAGCTTTAAAGGAGAGGATATCAGAAAAAGAGTAATGTAAGAAGATTATCAATTTGGATAAATCGCAGGTATTTTAACAGACCACAACCAAAACAAATATTCCGAGACTTAATCATGAAAGCATGAATTTGTGATTGGGAACTCCATTCATCCAAGAGAATTTAAGAATATAGAAGCTCATGGGTGGCACTAAACACCAAATGAAAAAAGCTATATGAAGCCACATATAAACATACCAAATAATTCTAGAAAAATCTCACATTTTTTTAAAAAAAAATCCAAAACAACGGTTCTCAAAAGGGGTAATTATTTACATTTTGTTTTTTTTTTCTTTCTCAGCAGTTACATTAGGGAAGAGAACTTGACAATGCTTGGTATCAAACAGAATGTCCTAATAGAGTTATCTACATAGGAATCACAATGACAAATATTATGTATTTTTATGAAAACACACGAAAAGTAAGAAAAACTACCCTTGAATGTATCACTTTTTTTTAAATATAAAACCTTATAGATAGTTACTTAACTTTAGCATAAAAAAAGCAACCTACCTATATCTCTTGTAGTCCTCTTCATCTTTTTCAAGATTTGATAACTGATCAGGACATGCTGGATTGCCAAGAAGGCTGAGGTATGTCAGATTAGGGAAACAGTTTCCTAGTTGTTTCAATAATGCATCTAAATCAACAAACTGATAAAATTATCAGAATATATTTTGCACAGATTAGAGTAACAACTAGTAATAACAGCAACAAGAAAACTGACAAATACACATTTACATTGATGTACACTTTTACCATTATTTAAAAGCTCAAAAACATTCATAGTTGACTAGCAATTATTGTTTGTGTGGGGTTCACTAGGCAATATATATATATTTTTAATTATTTATTTGAATTGTATAGTTGTTGTTTTTGTTGTTTTTTTTAGTTGAACCCAAATCATTTCTCAGGACATTGTCAGTACAAGAAAATCTGCTGAAGTATCTTGATTTACAGGAGAATTGAAATGCATATTTACAAATATCCTATTGGGAATAATGAAATTTTTAACTGTCTCAGCATCCAAACTATTTTAAAACTAACATGGTCTCACAATTTTTTGGTTTAAAAAATGCACTATATTTTTCTGATTATAAACAAAGTTGTTAAATGTTGTCCTAATAGAAAATGGTTACCATTCACAAATACCAAATGTCTTTAGAAAAGAATGACAAGAAAAATAATCCAAAAAAATAAATTTTTGCTGATCTAGAAAAGTTACCATAAATTGTTTATTTGAGCAACTGCAGAGGACAAGCATGAAATTCTAAAAAAGATGACTTGCATAATAAAGTAAAAAAAAATACTTTAAAATAAAAAATGTATATTTAAAAATAAAAAAACTGCCATGGAGTAATTACAATGTAGAATGTAAATGAGGGAAAACTGGTAGGTAGTTTATGCTAGTGACAGAACATAAAGCAGCAGTAAAGAATATTGGAAACACATGTATATCTGTGTTTCCAATATTTTTGTGTTGCCTGTATTTTTAACATTACACAGGCATGTTAAAAATACAGGCAACATAAAATAAATGGTATCCTTACAAGTATTCGTATATGGAGGGTGGGGCTAAAAGGTTTCTAGTCTCTCAAGGAAGGAATGCTGGAATGTTGTGCAAACCCAATTATTTTTCAGCATAGACCTTCCACACCTCCTCCTTCAACACAATTTCTCATATGATCCACTATAAATATCTCCAAATCATGGGGTTTTGTCTAAGGAATGAAAGAAAATT
The DNA here is from genome assembly GCA_039090855.1 of Macrothele yani. NCBI lineage: Eukaryota > Metazoa > Arthropoda > Arachnida > Araneae > Macrothelidae > Macrothele > Macrothele yani. The sequence continues at coordinate 127,148,316 of CM077026.1, read as the reverse complement.
ATAAGTCAAATTTTCAGGCAGCACACCTACCCTTCCTCAGAATACAGCTATAGGAGGTGTTGCCCTTCATGAGAAAAATTCCAACGTTTCAAATCATTTAATGTTGTACCTTGTCTCTCTATTTCCAGTCCTTGTGATAGTTTTCTTTTGAAAAAGTATTGTTAATGTGTCATAACTTCTACTGTGTCCCAAAGCACTTTATGTCCTGTATTTTGAACATGTCTGTCCAAACATGCTTTGTTTGTCATATTTTTAATTGTGGCTTTATGTTCTGCAAATCTGAAAAACAAAACAGGTTTGGACAGACATGTTCAAAATACAGGACATAAAGTGCTTTGGGACACTGTAGAAGTTCTGACACATCAACAGCACTTTTTCAAAAGAAAACTATCACAAGGACTGGAAATAGAGAGAAGAGGTACAACATTAAATGTACTGAAACGTTGGAATTTATCTCATGAATGACAACACCTACTATAGAATATTAGGGAAGTTGGATGAAGGCCGCTGAGTTAGTGATTTTGGCATGGAGTTTGGAATCATGCATACTGTTGTATCCAGGCTAAGGACAGCGTTTCAAACCAACGGAATGTGTTCCAGATGCATACCAGAAGGTTGCCCTCACTCTATTGTGATGCATGAAGACAGATTTTTAGTTGTAACAGCAAAATGTAATCATCTGATTATGGCTGGTCAGCTTGCAAATAGCCTCCATTCCAGCACAGAAATGCAGATATCCTGACAAACTGTTGCAAGATGTCTGTACATATAGGGTGATATGCCCAAAGACTTGTAGTCTATGTCCTCTATCCAGAGCTCAATGAAACGCATGTTTTCAGTGGTGTCATATCAACAGAAATTGGACATGTTGTCAATATACTCTTCACAGATGAGCGCCATTTCAGTGTGTTCTCAGATTCTAGATGTCAGTTGATCTGGTGTGCAAGTGGTACTGTGTACCAGCACAAGAATGTGCTGGAAAGGGACAGACATGGAAGCACCTGGGTCATGTTGTAGGGTGACATGATGATTAATGGATTCATTGAGCAATAGGTGCTGGAAAATGGGACTATGACGGGTGAACGATATTGCAACGAAGTTCTTCTACGTCATGTTCGATAATTCCGTGGTGCTGTAGGCAAAGACTTTCTGTTCATGATGACTACAGGTGCTGAAAAAATGGAACTATGACGGGTGAAAGATATTGCAACAAAGTTCTTCTACATCATGCTTGATTATTCCATGGTGCTGCAGGTGAAGACTTTCTGTTCATGATGACTACAGGTACTGGAAAATGGGACTATGACGGGCGAACAGTATTGCAACGTTCTTCTACGTCATGTTTGATTATTCTATGGTGCTGTAGGCGAAGACTTTCTGTTCATGGATGACATCATGACACCTCATTGTACAAGAGCAGTGCAGACACTTTGGAGACTGAGGATATTCATCACATCAACTTGCCAGCACACTTCCCAGAATTCAACGCCACTGAACACGTCTGGGGAACAATGCAGAGATGCACTGGTGCTCAAAACCCCCATCCAAAAAACAAGTAGACCATCATCTGTGCTCTAAGGGAGGAGTGGGTTAATTTGCTTCAGGAACTCCTGGATCACTTGGTGCTCAGCATGACACAACATTGTGAAAGCTACATACATCGCAGCTCAAGGTGGATGTCCATACTGAAATGTCTCTCCACCTGGTTGTTGGTAAGTACTGTACATCCATTCTCTAACTACATCCTTTGGAAATGTGAGACTTTTGCATAAACACTGATTACAATGTAATTTGGGCATCATTTATAAACATTTTTTGTGTCTTTTCATGTGTTTGTATATGCTGGCAATATAATTATTTCCCAATTTGGCTGTGGTCATGTATTGTTTTTCTTATACAAGTAAAAATGTAGTCAGTCCTTAGGCTTTGAACACCAGTGTACATATTGCTTTGGTGTTTTGTATATAATGCTGTACCCAAAGTTTCATTGTGTAGGATCACAGAAGGTTCTACTGGCAGAAAATTCAAAGTGCATTTAGTCAAGGTGGTGAATGCTTTACATTACAATATCAATCCTCTCAGCCTGATATGTATGAAAACAGAATAATTTGTATATCCCACTGGGCTGTACTCACCTACTGATCTGTTTCAAATTCAGACCACTCTTGAATGATGCAAGGTTTGTTTGCTGGTTTGTTTGGGGGTTTAATGACTGCCATGAGCAGGGCTATTAGCAGTTCCCTAATGTCACAGGGTGATATGGCACAGTTGTAATAAAGGTACAATGTATAGGATGATAATGATGCACACCACAAGGGACATAATGGAATTTAAATGTCATAAAATGTTTTAAAAATTAGCTAGCAAACATAAAAAATCAGCAAAACAGGAATTCAGCACAGTTTTACATTTTCTTACTTAAAGATTAGTTTAGGAACAGGAAAAGTAGTCATTTTCTTCAATTTACATGAAAGCAGATACTAGAGTTAATTTTTATCCATTTGCCCAACTCTTAAAAATATTTTGTTCTGAAGTTCTAAGCAGTTGGCCACAAAGGTAAGCCTTAACTCCAGCACTTTCATGCAGTAACATAGTAAATGTTCATAGATAGTTCATCTTTTTATACTGTTTAATCATTGTGATATAATATGATAAACTGAATTCTAAGCTAAGTTCCATTTACTTGAACTGAAATTCCACTTAAAATTATAAAGTAAACAGAGCTTCTTAATTTAATAAAACACAGTTACACAAGAAACCTACCAACAATAATGAAATGTTAAGACTATCAGTCAAATCATCCGAATTACAAAAAAAAAAAAAAAAAAAAAGAAAGAAACGTGGCCACTTGAGTTTTGGAAAAAATAAATGTTCTAAATTCTTCAGAATTGTAAAAAGATGGTCAAAAGGAGGAACTGAAAAAATGTATTGGAAGATAATAATTACCTTTCTTTACTAGTAAACAAAATTCTTAGTAAAAAAGAAAAGAATCAGAAGTCAAAAACTAAGCTTCAGTTAACCAAAAAATTTACTTACCATAAAGGACTGTTTGAAAAACTTGAGAGAATTAGCAAAACATTTCTAGTCAGACTGCCTCCAGGATTACAAAATAAGATTAGTAACTATACCTTTCAATATTAAAGCAAAAAGAAGAAAACATCCTTTTACAGGAAGGTATAGTCTATAACATAAAATGTGATTCTGGTCTCAGCTATGTGGGAGAAACAAGCAGGCAGCTTAAAACCAGAATAGCAGAACATAAATCTGCAATTAAAAATATGACAAACAAAATAGGTTTAAACAGACATGTTCAAAATACAAGGCATAAAAAGTGCTTTGGTACACTGTAGAAGTGCTGACCCACCAACACCACTTTTTTCAAAAGAAAATTGTCAGAAGGACTGGAAATAGAGATAAGAGGTACAGCATTAAATGATTTGAAACGTTGGAATTTATCTCATGAATGACAAAATCTACTATCGCTGTAGTCCTGCGGCAGGGTGGGGTTGCTACCCAAAAATTTGACATATGTGTTCCTTTTATTCTTTAGAAAAAACCCATAATTTGGAGATATTTATCATTAATTTTTTTGACAAAATTACAGATATTACACTGTGAAGAAAAATAAATTGTATAGTATGCAAAAGGAAAAGCATGGGAAAAAATTAGCACCAGTAAATGAACAATACGAAATGATTTCTGCTGGGTTTATTAAGAAACTTTTGTGTTAAAGTTAAAGATATTTGTTAATACTAGAGCACTTGTGCTATACTCGTAATCTAGAGTGAAAAATATTTTCATCTATGTGGCCCTGATCCCAATGATTATATATGATACATGTAATCAAGAATTAAATAAAATACTTAACAAACAGAAACACTGAAACAGTACCACAGCTTTTAAAAAGGAACAATATAAATATAATATACTCACATGATTTTTGTTTAATGACAGTGTATGTAGATTGGGCAAAGCTACAAAAGGCACTAAATCACTTAAATCATTATTGTCTAGTATCAATTCTTCAAGCATTGGAAACATTTCTAATCCATCCAGTATCCTAAGAAGGAAAAAAATATATAAATAGGCAAGAATTTTATTGTGGAATAACTTTTTTTTACGGGTCTTTTAGAGGTTATTTTTAATGAAAGTTGGTTGTCAAATTTTCGAACTAAAGCCTAGTTCGTCATCAGGACTATGTCACTGGAGTAGTTGCTGCCACTCAATTGGAAGAGACCATCCGCAATTATCGTTAATTGTGGTACTTCTTCTTCTTGCTATTTCGATCCCTTCTTCTAGTTTTCTCTTTACTAAGTTTGACTGGTGGGCGATTATTTTCACTGAGTCCCAATTTATGGAGTGTCCACTTGCTTGTACATGTCTGTCTAGCCCTGTTTTGTTCCCAATGTTCCTAATAGCTGCTTGGTGTTCTTTCATTCGGACCTTAATACTTCTCCCTGTTTCTCCTATATAGCTGAGTCCGCAGTTACAGTCGATGCAGTAAATTACTCCTTCCTGCAATTGGATGTCCAATTCTTTCTGCTTTAAAGCTGGCAGGAATTTCTTTATTTTGTTATTAAGATCTGGAGCTAGCCTGATATTATATTTTGCTCCGATCCTTTTCAGTTTCTCGAAAAGTCCCTTGTGGTACGTAATTTTGCTGGTGAATTTGAAGTTGGTTTTTTCCTGCTTCTTTTTTGGCACTTGTTTAAATATTTTCTCAACATATGGGGAGGGGTAATTGTTTTCTGCCAACATTTCCTTTAATTCTTCTTTGTGAAGATCTTTTGAGAAGCTGAAGAGACCAGGATTTCAATTTTTTTCCAAAAATTGTCTCGCTGTATTCGATTTAATATAATCAGGGTGGAATGAGCAGAAGTCTAACATCTTCCCTGTGTTGGTGGGTTTCCTAAAAAGCTGAGTGAATATTTTCCCTTCTCTTGAGGTCAAGGTTAAATCCAGGTAATTGATGCTATGGTCTTTTTCCTGTTCCAGGGTGTACTTCAAGGTATTCTCTAGTAAGTTAAATTCTTCCAGAATCTGAGAGGGTAGAGATTGGTCCACAGTATCTACTATAATTAGGACATCATCCATGTACCTTACATAGAGAGCAAACAAGGAGGGTTGTATAAGGATTTTTGCCTCTAGTTTACTTATATAATAATTTGCTAGCAGAGGTGCTAGTGGAGAACCCATTGCAAGTCCTGAAGTTTGCCTGTAATATTTCTTTCCAAACTGGAAGAAATTATTCTTGAAGGAAAATAGGAGCAGTTCATATATGCCAAGTAGTATTTCTCTATTGTGATTATGGAATACTATTTTTTCCGCAAGGTCATCTGCAATGAATTCCAGTAGGAGGTCCAGGTTAATGTTGGTATACATAGAGACTATATCCAGGCTTGCCATTACTGGATGAATTAATTCTGGCAAGTTGTCCAGTTTTCTTTTTAGCTGCATGGAATTTTTTAGTAGGTAGGGAGGAGAAGGAAAATATCTCTGAGGTGACCAAGTAAATAATAATTAATGTTGGAGAGTGGCGAATTTCTAGTGTCTATTATAGGTCTTATTGGATGGCCTTCTTTGTGAACTTTTATCGTACCATAGATCTGTGGAATTCTTGACTGGATTTTGGAGAAGTTTTTGAAGAGCTCATTAAGCTGTTTTTTATTTCTTAAAGAGCTGATTAATTTCTTAAGATTTTTTACAGTTTGATCTATAGGATTACCATTGAGTTCTTCATAATAAGGCTTGCTCAATTCAGCTTCCATTTTATTGTAATACTTCTCTTTTTCTACCAATACCAAAACTTTGCTCTTATCTGCTCTCAGTGCTACTACTTTATCATTGGCTTTGAATTTTTTAAGGTCAGTAATGGCACTTCTATTAAAATTGTAATCAACTTTTACTGGCTTTTTTACAAATTTTGAGACGCAGTCTGAGAATTCTTTCCTTAAAGTAACTGCTGTATTTTCATCTTCTCTTTCTACCTTACTACAGATGCTTTCTAAATCAATCAGTATACGTTTTTTATCAAGTGTTGCGGAGGAAAGGTTGTAATTATATCCCTTATTGAGGAGATTAATCAGGTTTTCATCTACTCCTTCTTCCGTCAGATCCATGACATGTTTGTTAGTGGTGGATGGTATTAACTGTGGGCCAGGTGCTGTAGACATTAACTTTGGACTTAACCATTTATTTTCTTTAATTTTCAATTTTCCTTAAACTTTTTTGTTTTTATCTCTCACTGCTTTAGCTAACCAATTATCAATATTTTTCTTTTCTGCTTCCGGAATTTCACCTAATGAAGAGGTCCAAATACGAGTTTCTATTCCTTCGCATTGCTCAATAGTTTTGAATTTATTACGAATCGCGCCATTCACCGTTTTTAGTTCTATTTTTCTAATAAAATTTCTTGACAGATTTTCCGCGATGTTTTTCGTGAGTCTCAAAGAAGGTGGAACAAAATTAGCTCTTTTACATTTCTTAAGAAAATACAGTTGTGACTTACATTTGTCGCTTTTGCACTTACTCCTTTCTATCTTTCTGATGTTTCGCCATATATCCAGCCCGTATGTGGTTTTAATCCTAGTTGTAAATGCATTTATGGCACCTCTATTCATAGTGATTGTGGAATAACTTTTTTTTACGGGTCTTTTAGAGGTTATTTTTAATGAAAGTTGGTTGTCAAATTTTCGAACTAAAGCCTAGTTCGTCATCAGGACTATGTCACTGGAGTAGTTGCTGCCACTCAATTGGAAGAGACCATCCGCAATTATCGTTAATTGTGGTACTTCTTCTTCTTGCTATTTCGATCCCTTCTTCTAGTTTTCTCTTTACTAAGTTTGACTGGTGGGCGATTATTTTCACTGAGTCCCAATTTATGGAGTGTCCACTTGCTTGTACATGTCTGTCTAGCCCTGTTTTGTTCCCAATGTTCCTAATAGCTGCTTGGTGTTCTTTCATTCGGACCTTAATACTTCTCCCTGTTTCTCCTATATAGCTGAGTCCGCAGTTACAGTCGATGCAGTAAATTACTCCTTCCTGCAATTGGATGTCCAATTCTTTCTGCTTTAAAGCTGGCAGGAATTTCTTTATTTTGTTATTAAGATCTGGAGCTAGCCTGATATTATATTTTGCTCCGATCCTTTTCAGTTTCTCGAAAAGTCCCTTGTGGTACGTAATTTTGCTGGTGAATTTGAAGTTGGTTTTTCCTGCTTCTTTTTTGGCACTTGTTTAAATATTTTCTCAACATATGGGGAGGGGTAATTGTTTTCTGCCAACATTTCCTTTAATTCTTCTTTGTGAAGATCTTTTTGAGAAGCTGAAGAGACCAGGATTTCAATTTTTTCCAAAAATTGTCTCGCTGTATTCGATTTAATATAATCAGGGTGGAATGAGCAGAAGTCTAACATCTTCCCTGTGTTGGTGGGTTTCCTAAAAAGCTGAGTGAATATTTTCCCTTCTCTTGAGGTCAAGGTTAAATCCAGGTAATTGATGCTATGGTCTTTTTCCTGTTCCAGGGTGTACTTCAAGGTATTCTCTAGTAAGTTAAATTCTTCCAGAATCTGAGAGGGTAGAGATTGGTCCACAGTATCTACTATAATTAGGACATCATCCATGTACCTTACATAGAGAGCAAACAAGGAGGGTTGTATAAGGATTTTTGCCTCTAGTTTACTTATATAATAATTTGCTAGCAGAGGTGCTAGTGGAGAACCCATTGCAAGTCCTGAAGTTTGCCTGTAATATTTCTTTCCAAACTGGAAGAAATTATTCTTGAAGGAAAATAGGAGCAGTTCATATATGCCAAGTAGTATTTGAAGAAATATTACAGGCAAACTTCAGGACTTGCAATGGGTTCTCCACTAGCACCTCTGCTAGCAAATTATTATATAAGTAAACTAGAGGCAAAAATCCTTATACAACCCTCCTTGTTTGCTCTCTATGTAAGGTACATGGATGATGTCCTAATTATAGTAGATACTGTGGACCAATCTCTACCCTCTCAGATTCTGGAAGAATTTAACTTACTAGAGAATACCTTGAAGTACACCCTGGAACAGGAAAAAGACCATAGCATCAATTACCTGGATTTAACCTTGACCTCAAGAGAAGGGAAAATATTCACTCAGCTTTTTAGGAAACCCACCAACACAGGGAAGATGTTAGACTTCTGCTCATTCCACCCTGATTATATTAAATCGAATACAGCGAGACAATTTTTGGAAAAAATTGAAATCCTGGTCTCTTCAGCTTCTCAAAAAGATCTTCACAAAGAAGAATTAAAGGAAATGTTGGCAGAAAACAATTACCCCTCCCCATATGTTGAGAAAATATTTAAACAAGTGCCAAAAAAGAAGCAGGAAAAAACCAACTTCAAATTCACCAGCAAAATTACGTACCACAAGGGACTTTTCGAGAAACTGAAAAGGATCGAGAGCAAAATATAATATCAGGCTAGCTCCAGATCTTAATAACAAAATAAAGAAATTCCTGCCAGCTTTAAAGCAGAAAGAATTGGACATCCAATTGCAGGAAGGAGTAATTTACTGCATCGACTGTAACTGCGGACTCAGCTATATAGGAGAAACAGGGAGAAGTATTAAGGTCCGAATGAAAGAACACCAAGCAGCTATTAGGAACATTGGGAACAAAACAGGGCTAGACAGACATGTACAAGCAAGTGGACACTCCATAAATTGGGACTCAGTGAAAATAATCGCCCACCAGTCAAACTTAGTAAAGAGAAAACTAGAAGAAGGGATCGAAATAGCAAGAAGAAGAAGTACCACAATTAACGATAATTGCGGATGGTCTCTTCCAATTGAGTGGCAGCAACTACTCCAGTGACATAGTCCTGATGACGAACTAGAGCTTTAGTTCGAAAATTTGACAACCAACTTTCATTAAAAATAACCTCTAAAAGACCCGTAAAAAAAAGTTATTCCACAATCACTATGAATAGAGGTGCCATAAATGCATTTACAACTAGGATTAAAACCACATACGGGCTGGATATATGGCGAAACATCAGAAAGATAGAAAGGAGTAAGTGCAAAAGCGACAAATGTAAGTCACAACTGTATTTTCTTAAGAAATGTAAAAGAGCTAATTTTGTTCCACCTTCTTTGAGACTCACGAAAAACATCGCGGAAAATCTGTCAAGAAATTTTATTAGAAAAATAGAACTAAAAACGGTGAATGGCGCGATTCGTAATAAATTCAAAACTATTGAGCAATGCGAAGGAATAGAAACTCGTATTTGGACCTCTTCATTAGGTGAAATTCCGGAAGCAGAAAAGAAAAATATTGATAATTGGTTAGCTAAAGCAGTGAGAGATAAAAACAAAAAGTTTAAGGAAAAATTGAAAATTAAAGAAAATAAATGGTTAAGTCCAAAGTTAATGTCTACAGCACCTGGCCCACAGTTAATATCATCCACCACTAACAAACATGTCATGGATCTGACGGAAGAAGGAGTAGATGAAAACCTGATTAATCTCCTCAATAAGGGATATAATTACAACCTTTCCTCCGCAACACTTGATAAAAAACGTATACTGATTGATTTAGAAAGCATCTGTAGTAAGGTAGAAAGAGAAGATGAAAATACAGCAGTTACTTTAAGGAAAGAATTCTCAGACTGCGTCTCAAAATTTGTAAAAAAGCCAGTAAAAGGTGATTACAATTTTAATAGAAGTGCCATTACTGACCTTAAAAAATTCAAAGCCAATGATAAAGTAGTAGCACTGAGAGCAGATAAGAGCAAAGTTTTGGTATTGGTAGAAAAAGAGAAGTATTACAATAAAATGGAAGCTGAATTGAGCAAGCCTTATTATGAAGAACTCAATGGTAATCCTATAGATCAAACTGTAAAAAATCTTAAGAAATTAATCAGCTCTTTAAGAAATAAAAAACAGCTTAATGAGCTCTTCAAAACTTCTCCAAAATCCAGTCAAGAATTCCACAGATCTATGGTACGATAAAAGTTCACAAAGAAGGCCATCCAATAAGACCTATAATAGACACTAGAAATTCGCCACTCTCCAACATTAATTATTATTTACTTGGTCACCTCAGAGATATTTTCCCTTCTCCTCCCTACCTACTAAAAAATTCCATGCAGCTAAAAAGAAAACTGGACAACTTGCCAGAATTAATTCATCCAGTAATGGCAAGCCTGGATATAGTCTCTATGTATACCAACATTAACCTGGACCTCCTACTGGAATTCATTGCAGATGACCTTGCGGAAAAAATAGTATTCCATAATCACAATAGAGAAATACTACTTGGCATATATGAACTGCTCTATTTTCCTTCAAGAATAATTTCTTCCAGTTTGGAAAGAAATATTACAGGCAAACTTCAGGACTTGCAATGGGTTCTCCACTAGCACCTCTGCTAGCAAATTATTATATAAGTAAACTAGAGGCAAAAATCCTTATACAACCCTCCTTGTTTGCTCTCTATGTAAGGTACATGGATGATGTCCTAATTATAATAGATACTGTGGACCAATCTCTACCCTCTCAGATTCTGGAAGAATTTAACTTACTAGAGAATACCTTGAAGTACACCCTGGAACAGGAAAAAGACCATAGCATCAATTACCTGGATTTAACCTTGACCTCAAGAGAAGGGAAAATATTCACTCAGCTTTTTAGGAAACCCACCAACACAGGGAAGATGTTAGACTTCTGCTCATTCCACCCTGATTATATTAAATCGAATACAGCGAGACAATTTTTGGAAAAATTGAAATCCTGGTCTCTTCAGCTTCTCAAAAAGATCTTCACAAAGAAGAATTAAAGGAAATGTTGGCAGAAAACAATTACCCCTCCCCATATGTTGAGAAAATATTTAAACAAGTGCCAAAAGAAGCAGGAAAAACCAACTTCAAATTCACCAGCAAAATTACGTACCACAAGGGACTTTTCGAGAAACTGAAAAGGATCGGAGCAAAATATAATATCAGGCTAGCTCCAGATCTTAATAACAAAATAAAGAAATTCCTGCCAGCTTTAAAGCAGAAAGAATTGGACATCCAATTGCAGGAAGGAGTAATTTACTGCATCGACTGTAACTGCGGACTCAGCTATATAGGAGAAACAGGGAGAAGTATTAAGGTCCGAATGAAAGAACACCAAGCAGCTATTAGGAACATTGGGAACAAAACAGGGCTAGACAGACATGTACAAGCAAGTGGACACTCCATAAATTGGGACTCAGTGAAAATAATCGCCCACCAGTCAAACTTAGTAAAGAGAAAACTAGAAGAAGGGATCGAAATAGCAAGAAGAAGAAGTACCACAATTAACGATAATTGCGGATGGTCTCTTCCAATTGAGTGGCAGCAACTACTCCAGTGACATAGTCCTGATGACGAACTAGGCTTTAGTTCGAAAATTTGACAACTCAACTTTCATTAAAAATAACCTCTAAAAGACCCGTAAAAAAAAGTTATTCCACAATCACTATGAATAGAGGTGCCATAAATGCATTTACAACTAGAATTTTATTTCCTATAGTACGTCAGTTGTCAACAACAATTTGAGAATAAACACATTTAATTTTCAGTCACCTGCGATAATGACATGTTCTCTGTTACAGACATTACATTTCGTAATAATTAATGACCTGGCTATTCTAAGACTTAATGAACTACAAATGTTTCAAAATTATGAGTTTTCACTAAGGAATAAAAGGATAGTTACGTATCAAATTTTCAGGTAGTACTCCTACCCTTCCTCAGGGCTAGTAGTCACGAAAAAATATATGTTTTAGACAAAATAAGTGTTCTAAATTCTTCAGAATTCTTAAAAAAAGCTCGAAAGGTGGAATTAAAAAAAGTTTTGGGAGAAAATAATTACCCTTCTCTACTAGCCACCAAAATCCTTAGTAAAACAGAAAAGAATCAGAAGTCAAAAAGTAAGTTTCAATTAACTAGAGAAATTACTTACCATAACAGACTGAAAAACTTCAGAGGATTAGTGAGAAGTTTCTGGTCAGACTGGCTCCAGGATTGCAAAATAAAACTAATAACTACCAAATTTAAAACAAAAAGAAGAAAATGTTCTTTCACAGGAAGGTGTGGCCTACAACATAAAATGTGAGTGTGGTGTCTCAGCTATGTGAGAGAGACAGCTTAAAACCAGATTGGCACACAGAGAGAGAGAGAGAGAGAGAGAGAGAGAGAGAGAGAGAGAGAGAGAGAGAGAGAGAGAGAGAGAGAGAGAGAGAGAGAGAGAGAGAGAGAGACCATAAAGCTGCAATTCAAAATATGACAACCAAAAAAGGTTTAGACAGACATATGCAAAATTCAGGACAAAAATTGCTTTGGTACACTGTAGAAATCCTGACACTTCACCAAGAATGTTACAAAAGAAAGCTAGCAGATGGGCTGGAAATAGAGAGAAGAAAAGGTACAACAATAAATTATTTGAAAGGTTGGAATTAACCTCTTGAATGCAACACCTACTATACATGTAGTCCTGAGGAAAAGTAGGGGTACTACCAGAAAATTTGATATGTAAATATCCTTTTATTCCTTAGTAAAAAACCTATAATTTTGAAATATTTGTAGACAAAACATTTATTTGCTCTTAATACACAACAAAACCCTTCGTTGTAAAACTATCATTTCATTCATTTTAACACCATTTCACTCTTATTGGGACCCATTCACTCTTTATTTCACTCATTTCAACACTTTGAACACTGAACATTTTGTCCTAAACTTAGCAACTCCCTCCTTTAATTTTAATAATGACAAGATTATAATTAATCCTTCTTAATTTTATTGATCAGGTGTTAACAGTTCACAGTAACAGTCTCAAAACAAATAATACAATACATGTCTAATTTCTCTCAATTAGAGAGCATGCACTTCTCCATGATGTACACGGGTTAGAAGCTGAGCGGTTAGAGCTCCATCTATATGGTACCCAAAAATCAATTATAAGTGCAATCGTTTTGGCCTGCTTATGTCTCATTGGTTGCATGAAAGGTAAGTTTAAACTGCGCCATCACACCTTCTTATAAGGCAATTTTCTGTACACCTGGGAGATTAATTGTTCTTTAGTTTCTATGCTGATACTTCATATTACATCCTAAATTTGTCTAACCCTCAATTTGTGCACCTTAACGTACTTTCAAACTTCTTGATGCTGTATAGAAAAGAACGGCTGATCTCATTAACAATGTTGTATTCACCAATAGTACTTGTAAGTAACTTTGAAACTTGTAGGCTGTTTACTCTTCTTTTTATACAATTACAGCCTTCACTACTTAAATGAAGGGCAAAAAATTTCTTTTGAGAAATTCTTCTCTTAAAATAAGAAAGAAAAACCTTAATCATAAGGTTATGCAACTTAGGTTTTGCTTTCATGATTAGTTCTCCATACAAAAAAAAGTAAAAAGAGAAAAAAAAGCCAGACAATGACTATTCGGCATATATATTTTTTTCCATGTGCAATCAGGTAAGCTGCTCAGCATGAGGACTGTTTTATCCCACAAGCTAAGTAAGCACCATACACAATCCAAAATCCACTTGTGATGATTGTGCTTTTAGCCTGTTATGGACTAGGATTTGGACTACAATTTCCCAAATTCCATTGGTGTTACCATTACACCACCCATGACAATGGATCTCTAAGCAACTGAAGCACAAAACTCTGAACAAACATTACATTTGCACTTGTAGAAGTACACAATGCCTCCTTGTCACAATGATCATTTCTGATCCAGAAACAGATCCAGACCCAGAAACACCAGTTCTTTGGATAATATATCAGATTTTAATGACCATTTCTAATCAGCAATGGACCTAAGCCACGAATCACCACTTCTTTGGATAATACCTCAGATGTTAATAACCATTTCAAATTCAAGAAAGGGTCCAAGTAGTGAACCACCAGTTCTTCAGTTAATATCCCAGATGTCAATGATCATTTCTAATCCACACCATGGACAACTGTTATGTTCACAAACCTCGTTTTCAATTTTAAGAGTATAAGTGGCTATCTGTGAAATACATGTCGATAACAAAAATAATATATGGAACAGAAATTTGAAGAATAATATATTTCTGTATCTCTCCTTCTGTATGTATACCCTTGGTTTCTGCACATGATTGGGAAGTAAAGTGTGCAAATCATGCCCCTAATGCAATTGCAACACAGCCAAGGATGCAGGCGAGGCTTGGCGGGACCTGGCGCCGCCAGGTCACTTTTTTTCAAGGCCTGGCGGCGCCAGCCTGCTTTTTACCTAACCAAAACTGACTTTCTTAAATTTATTTATTCAATCGTCACCCATCGAAATCGACATTTTTCGCACGACTTTTTTAAAAAGATCGTGCCGGTTTGTCCGTCCGTCCGTCTGTACCTACGATATCTCTGCAACTATTAGCCCGATTTGAAAAATTCTTTTTGCATTGGGAAGCTTGAAATATGTGAATGATGATCCTTTATTTCGTTTTTTTACGATGTAAAATTTCGCCGCTAGGGGGCGTAAATGCAGATGATGTCGAATGAATTCAAAAATACGTTTTATTCATTCCACATATTTGCTTCTAAACATCCGATTGAAAAATTCTTTTTTCTTTCGATTCCATTTATGTTGAAGAGTATTTTAGAAATAGTTAATTTTTCAAATTACGCATAGATTGTCCGCTAGGAAGCGTAAAAGTAAATTACATTTTTACCGATAACTCTTTTTTTAAATCTCCGATTTGAAAAATTCTTTCTGCACCAGATACAGCTCCTGATGGGAAATCGTTTGCACATAATTTCTAATTTTTGTAAAAAGTGGTTTGGCCACCAGGTGGCGTAAGCCTTAATTTCCGCTTCTGATGTATTTGCAGCAAAATATGAGCTTTTAAAATCTCGATTAAAAAAAAGTGGTTTGTTGACCGATACTACTCATATCGACAAACCTTTTAGGAACATTTTCTTCTTGAAATAATGCATGGTTATTACGCCAGGGGCATAGATGTATATCTTATTTTTGTCAATATCTCTACTTCTAAGAGTCCGATTTGAAAACTTCCTTCTTTGTTGAATAATATTTCCGATGCGAAATGTATTTCCTATAAATTCACAATTTTTCAAGTATATCATAGACTTTCCGCAAGGGGGCACAAAAGTAAATTGCGTTTTTTGCGTTATTTCTGCTTCTAAAACTCCGATTTGAAAAATTCTTCCTGTATCGCATACAAGACCTGATGGAAAATATTTTTTCACATAATTTCTAATGTTTGGTAAAGAATGGTTTGGCCATCAGGGAGCATAAGTGTTAATTTCTGCTTCTGATGTATTTGTAGCAAAATCTGGGTTCCTGAAAACTCGACTAAACTTTTTTTTTCTTGGACCGATAGTGCTCACATGGAAAAACCTTTTGAGAATACTTTCTTCCTAAAATAATGCAGGGTTTTCCCTCCAGGGGACGTAAAGTCACATCTTATTCTTGTCGATATCTCTGTTTCTAAGAAAAACTTCTTTCTTCCATCAGATACTATTGTTTTCCATACCGGTTCCATTGACTTTGAATAGCTTTGATAAAATTAATTTGCGTCAGAACGGATTCCAAAGGCGTGCTTATTACACCCGAAAATTCGGTGTCATCTTTCTTGGTTTTTTTTGGGGAGGGGGGGGGGTGTTGACACACATAAATCTTAACAGAGTTCTTTTTCTTCTCTTTCTCTCTCTCTTTATTTATTTATTTATTTTTTTCATGGTGGCTATGCACCTATGCACGAATCCGTAAATCTTTTGTTTATCGAAACCACCTCAGAAATAGCCAGTAAAGTAGGTACCAGACAGTATATATATATCTACACTATTTACCAACAAGTAATTGAACACCCCTGCAATCGACGATATCAGCGGTCCTGATACACGTCACGGCCGCCGCCGTTAAATATCGTTTGGGAAACAATAACGCAACCAGTCGCGTGCAAGATGCCACAAAGTTCGGAGCTCTCTGATTTTGAGAAAGGTCTAATCGTCGGGTATCACAAAAGTGGCCGATGCATACGTGACATATCCAGCGAGTTGAAGTACCCAAAATCGACAGTGGCCTACGTGATTGGCAAGTGGAAGATGAGAGGTGACTGTCGGAATGTGCCCCGACACGGCAGACCCACAAAACTGGGAGTTAGAGACCGACGGGTGCTGGCCAAAGAAATTCGAAAGAACCGCACCAATTCAATGGGCCACATCCGCGAGGAGTTTCTACAGGCATCGGGGAGTGTTCTTTCGATGAATACCATCCGTAAGGAAGCCCAACTGCTCGGTTATCATGGACGTGCTGCCGCCTACAAGACTTTGATCACCAAGTCCAATAGCGCTGCTCGGCTAACGTGGTGCAAAGAACGTCGACAGTGGACCGTTGAACAGTGGAAACAGGTTCTCTGGAGCGACGAATCAAAGTTCACTCTCTACCGTTCGGATGGCAGGGTCTGGGTTTGGCGTCTGCCTGGAGAACGCCTCCGGCCAGAATGTATTGTGCCAACTGCGAAGTTCGGCGGCGGTGAAATTATGCTATGGGGATGTTTCTCCTGGTATGGCATGGGACCCTTGGTCGCAATTCCTGGTAGACTCAATGCTGAGACCTACTGCACCATTTTGGATGACTATGCTCTTCCTACGTTGTGGCAGTTTTACGGGGTGGACCCATGTTACTTTCAGGATGAAAATGCCACCTGTCATGTTGCGGGGTCTACCATGGCTTGGTATGGTGACAATGGGGTTAATCGAATGGACTGGCCTGCGCAGAGCCCGGACCTTAAACCTATCGAGCACCTCTGGGACGAGTTGGAGCGTCGACTTAAGGGTTGTCCCCACCGTCCGAAATCGGTGAAGGAACTGACCTGTCTTCTCCAAGCCGAGTGGAAGAAAATACCGCTAGCCGTCGTACAACGCCTGGTTGAGAGTATGCCCCGGAGGTTCGCAGCTGTAATCGCCGCTCGTGGAGGCTCCACCAACTATTGAAGGTGAATAAACTTCGCTTTCCTTTGCTATCTCAGGTGTCCAAGTACTTGTCGATAGATAGTGTATATTTTATTTCAAAGGCTTGTTTCCCCTCTCCATATACATGTACTTGCCGGAGTTGGTAACACCTGGGCCAGTCTTAGGAGCGCCAGGCCATTTCTTTTTTCAGGATTGCACCAGTGAACAGTATCTGGTTAATTGCCATGGAATGTTCATCATCATATGAAATAATAAAAATATTCTTATGCATACCTAATCGCATTAAAGCTGACATCTAGCCTCGTAGTTTGATGCCCATATATTTTTCCTAAAATGGGAGGAATTTCATGGCAGTCTTGACCAATGTATGATAACTGCAAAGAAAGAAAATAAATTATGGAAAAAAATATTTCCATATTTCAGCACTCTACTGCACAAGTCTGCAACAGTTTTATAGTTTGAGATTTGTTGTCTGTTTCACTTTAATTTTATTATGCTGATTTCAAAAGTGATATCCAGATTTGTCTACCATATACAGTTTTTCCACAAAAGGGAACTTTTTAAATCATCGTTTTGGGGTTCCAACGAATGACTTTAAGAAACATATTCCTAAAGTCAGTCACTGCAACCACAAAATATAGGTACACTGCTGGCCACCCAAAATGCAACACCAAGAAGGAAACGAGATAGCAAAGCCAGATTTACTGGACACATAACAACAGATACAAAGATGGAACGATTGAGCTTACAGGGCCGTGCGGCTTGCGGAACACGCAGACATCATTAGTTCGTGTGGCCCCCATGGCTGGCAATAACGGCCGCTACACGCCGCGGCATCGAACGAAAGAGGTTTGGATGTAATCTAGGGGTAGGTCGGTCCACACTGCTTCCACACGTTGCCACAGTTCGTCAGGCGTAGCCGCGGGTGATGCTTGCCGGGCCCCTCGGTTGCCGATCAGCGACCAGACGGTTCGACGGGCGACATATCGGGAGAACAGGCTAGCCATGGCAGCAGTGACACCTAGTGGGCCGTGAAGAATTGTTGCACGATGCGTGCCACGAGCGGGCGCGCATTGTCCTGTTGAAACGTGGCCGCTGGTAGGTCCTGCGGGTAAGGGAGGACTTCAGGCTCTGAAACATTGGAGATGTAGCGGCGGCTGTTGAGTGTACCGGCGATACGTATCAGAGGGCTGCTGGTGTCATATCCAATTGCGGCCCAAACCATAACGCCAGGCCACGGACCGGTATGGCGATGCATAATGCCGGCGTCATACAGTCTCTTGCCGCAGTGCCGCCACGCGCGAATCCGACCATCGTGGTGTCGTAGGCAGAAGCAGGATTCGTCGGAGAAGACAATGTCGTGCCATTCCGTAGTCCAGGTGCGGCGTTCAACGACCCACTGCCGCCGCACTCGCTGGTGGTGTAACGTCAATGGTAATCGGAGCAATGGGCGCCGTGCGACAAGTCCCCGCTCCTACAGACGACGTCAAACGGTACGTGCTGACGCAAGTTGTTGCGCAACACACCCTAATTCCTGCGCTAACGTTCGAGATGTGGCGGTGCGATCCGTTAATGCCCGCCGCACAACATGCCGGTCCTCTCGTTCGGTGGTGTGCCGCGGCTGCGGCAATCGCTCACGTCGGACCGTCCGTCCCTCCTGCACGCAACAAATCCATACTCGCCTCACTGTAGTTGGATGTCGTCCCACACGGGCGCCGATGTCTCGGTACGATAAACCGCTGTCGCGATAAGTCACTATTCATCCTCTGTCGAACTCCGAAACGTGCTGGAATGACTGCCGTATTCTGCGACGAGGCATCAGGAAGATTCCCACGCACAGGACCGGCAGCACAACACACTTCCACTATTTACAGTCTCTCGCCGCGGTGTGCACCCTTATAGTGCTTCTCGGTGGCGTGCTGGGCGCACATGATTTGCATATGACCTGCAATGCTAATCGTTTGCATGTCCTCTCGCGGGCGACGCATGTTGCCAATTTCAGACCAATCGGATGCTTCCTTCTTGGTGTTGCATTTTGGGTGGCCAGCAGTGTATTTAGAAAATACTTTCCATGTCTTTGAAACATTCAAACTGCCCGTTGAAATCCTCTTTTAACATAGCTATCTTCGTAGAAAATTCATCAAAGCTGATTTCTTCTTGCGTGTGAAGCAAGCAACCGATGCAGCCGAACGAAATTAGCCACCAGCTGAGCTGGAGGGAGCTTTACAAGTTCGATCAGTGCTGTCAGCGCTTGATTTCAGTTCTGGCAAATAATATTCCCTTTTCAGACGACGTCCCTTCCGTACAGTGGACACGGCTGCCAGCGCTCTTGGATTCGTAAACAATACTTCAGGAGAAAACATCTGTACCGATTTCGCATTCCTTTCGACGTAACAATACGCATGCTTAACACAGTTATATTCTTCGTAAATAAACTTGGTACTTATAAAGAGGATAGATTTGCCAAGCATTACTATGCTTATATTATATTTAATATATTATAATGTACTTGAAAAAACGGGTGACTTATTTTTATTTTGTTATCACTCATGCGGGCCGCAAAACAGTTGGCACCGGGCCGCGAGTTTGAGACCACTGGATTAACCTATTTTTCGACTATTGCCCTAATAAACTGGGAGAACCCGCTGACTTGAGAGAACACTAACTCTGACGCATTTTGACTCTTTCACCTTCGAAAACAAGAGGACAAATTAAAAAAAAAACAGAAATTTAACTGCGCCTGACGCCGATCTGTATAGACTTCTAAACCGAGAAACAATTGCAACGTGCCTGCCCAGCAGGATGCACACGATATAAAGGCAGATAGCATCGATAATGAACCTCCGCGTAGCTCAATTGGTAGAGCGACATATTCCGGAATGAGGGGACCCGGGTTCGAGCCCCGGCGTGGACAAAAATGACGGAGAAATTTACTTCCTTATACAATGTGCTATTCATTTGCAGCAAACTAACAGGTTAACATTATTATAACCAGAGATGGAAACGGGTCACGGGTCAACAACTTCTTGCGGGTCCAACGGGTCACGGGTCAACAACTTCTTGCGGGTCCAACGGGTCGGGTCAAGGTGATCCTGCCCCGATTTTGACCCGGTTTTATTCTCGTTTTAGTTTTGAAAAGAGAAAAATATATTCCATAGAAAAATGCGCGTTGTGGACTTCTGTATTCGATACTGGTGCCCACGGAGTGAATAATGATTTGCCATGCAAAAATATTGTCGTCTCGTTCTTAAAGCAACGAAGATTTCTACCGACCGACGTCAATCGCACCGACACCATATCGTAAAATACTTCCTTTGCGTTCGTTTACAGCGCGATTGTCCAGGGTAAGGTACGGGCCAACGCCATTCGCCTGCTTTTCAGCTGATTCACTCTCTCCGTGCGAAATTCACTGTATGACTAGGAGTTACTTTTCACATCGCATCTTTTACATTGAGCATTCAGAGGTTTTCGATTGATGTGCTAACATCCCGTTCCCATGTCGTCGAAATTAACTCCTTATTTGATAATATGGATGGATTTAATATTAAGAAGGTTGAGAAAGGCGTCGAGGCCAACAAATACGTGCTTGTTGAAAACCACAAGGAGAAGAGTGCATGCTGGAAATTGTTTCCTTTCATTAAGGAACCGCTGAATAATTCTGTGTTAGTTGGTCTTGCTTGTTGTTCAAAATGTGGAAAGTGTATAATTACAAAGAAAGTTGTCGACGGTGTAATAAGAGATAATGGAACCAAAAATCTAACGGGCCAAGTGAAAGTATGCGCACGTCCATCAAAGCGTGGAAAGAGTGAACAATCTAAATACATTTAAAAAAGAACATTTGTGTAATCGTAAATAATGATTCCCATTTGTAATATACTCACGGTCGCGGTCATAGTCAGCTATTACTTCTGGATTTCGCAAAATAGTGACACTAAATTTTTTTTTTTTTTTGATTGGATGTTTAACGACCACCGTGAGCAACTTAATGGGCTATAAGCAGTCGCCCGTCCCTAATTTAGGGTCACTGGTTCCAGGGAAGGGAGAGAACCAGTGCCGTAAGACAAACACAACATCCATGCCGCACCGGGATTCGAACCCGGACCCCTTCGGACGAATGATCAGAGGCCAACGCCTTAGACCACTGCGCCACCGGAGCGGCACACACTAAACTTTAGCAAGTAAGCAAATTTTATCATTAAAAAAAAAAAAAAAAAGCATTTCAGTTATTAAATATCAAGCAGTTATTGGGATGAATATATATATTACGTTTATATGTATATATATATATATATAAATATATATAAATTGAGTTTCAAATTTCTAGCAGATTTATCCAGGTCGGGTCGGGGTTCGAAATTTTTGACCTGTTTCCAACTCTGAATAAACCTGCAGGATAAATATATATTTTCACCCAATCTGCTGGATTTTTTCAATAGATTCTGTTACTTTTCTCCTCTGTTTCCCTGATTTCGCTCACCGAGGTTCAAGGCAATGGAATTAAACGCACTTACCTCAACTGCAAACACAACATTTTCTTCATTTCTGTAACTCACAACAAGAACGTGAGACGTTTTTCCATGGTACCATACCCCGTTTTCGTCACCCAAGGAGCATTTTCTATCACTTTCGTCAGTCTCGTCACTACTGATACTTGAGTTAGAGCACATCTGTTCACGAAGTACTTCCAGCTCATTAAATAACGATCTTCATTTTAACGGCGACACGACGACAGGGAATCAAAAAACTATACATAGCGCATTTATATTGTTAGGATGTAGCAATTCAGGAGGAAATGTTAGGAACGCCTCCGCAGGCACCCCGAATAACACATGATTTGCAATTTTTACGAAAGTTTTTGCACAGACGGAAAGGTGACACTCTTCCAAACAGGTTTTTCGACCACAGAGCGAATCTCATTTGGAAATCCAAGCCCCCATCCCCTCCCCCCTCCTCCCCAAGGATGTAGTAGAATCTCGTGATGGCCTTCCGTTCTCTGATACGCGGAAGCAAAAACTCAAAATAAAGCAAAAGGAAACAATAAAAAAGAATTCATTATTTAAAACCATCGCGTCGCATTTGCTGTTGCTAGGTAACAGAGTATTTAGTTTCACGTCAGAATACAGTTTAAACGATTAACGCGCTGAATGCATGATCATATTTTATTCTGCTTCGGTAGTTTAGTAATTTGACTCTTTATTCTTAAATGAAAAAAAGGAGATAAAAACGGGAATGCGTAGTAGAGAAACAATAACACATGGTCTCATTCACGCATCATAAAATGTGGCGGGCCGAGTGGTTAGAAGCAAGGGCTTCTGAGCTGAGGTGAGGTTCGAGTCCCGGGTGAGGCATGGGTCGTGCGTGTGTCATACGGATCTCTAGATCTGTACCCTTTCCACAACCAGCAGACCAAAATTAGGGACGGAGGACAACTTACCCATGTAGCACAGTAACGTTGTTTCAACGTTCAAATTTGGGTTTGGTAGTTGATAATTGGTTTCTGGTTGGTTCAAAACCTTTTTAAATCGTTGATATGTGGTTAACAGCTGAATGAAACGTTTCAGTAAAGTTGATATATTTGTGTTGAAATCGTGGAATTTTTAATACGATTTTAAAACGTTGAAAATCAGGCTCAGATCTCAACGCCATCTATCAACAAAACTTAAAAAACTAATGATAAACGCACCTAATTTTAATAGAAAGTTGTAACTTTTTTACATAAGTACTAAATTTATAAAAGGACATGCACTATTATGTGTTGAAAAACTCTCAATATTTCGGCAGACATCATAATTTATTTCTTGAGTATATTTCCAGTTCCCTTCATAAAGCATAACCCAGCGCCCTCTTTTGGTTTACATGAAAAACCGTTTAGTGGAAATCACGTGGTAGAACTTGAAATTGGCACAAGATTTTCTACTGCCTTTTGCATTGTTTAAAAGGTATGCGAGTCTTGCTTAAATAGCCTTGTACCTGACCGGTGTCTTTTTTTACGTGGAAAGTTATTAATTATTTTTCTCTTGGACGAAACGAAAGTTCTAAATTGTTTTGGCTCCCGTACTTGAAAACTTCGTCTTGTTGTAGAGACTGATGAAGAGGTTTGAATCTTCTCCAAAATAAGTATTAGCATATTTAAAGGATAGCAGGTAGTATACCGAGGGACTTTATTGACGATCTGCCATATATACAAGCGCATGAAATGATCACTTTAACTGCAGGAATTTTTTTTCGTTAAATGCTATATGAATGCAGAAGCCGTAAGGTACAATGAAGATGCTACATCAATCCCTCTTTAACCAAAAATCTACCTTTCGGAGTTATTTTAAATACGTTAAAAAGCAGCTTTTCATAAAAGTTACAAATAGGTTTTTCGAATAGTTGATATAACCGTTTATCAACCAGACATTCTGGTGTTTTTTAAACGTATTATTTTTAACGTTTCTGCAACCAACCCGTTAACCATTTCTGAACGTTGAAACAACCAAGTTGTGCTACATGGATATTGCCTTAGATATCGACAAGGGGTCGTTAAATACCAGAAAAATAAAAAAAGAATGAAATGCAGTGTTGATAATTTGATTCTACACGATCCATTTGACAAGTTTTGCTTCTGTACCATCAGTCATTCAAGGTGGAATAAGAACATTGAATTACTCACAAAATATTTGAAGAACTGTAGAAAAATCACAATTCGTACAATATGTCATAAAAACAAATACCACAGTCTATGTACGATATTTAATTAAAAAATGAAATCTATTTACAAATTAAAAACCTCCACCAGCACTTTCGGAGTAACACTTACCCCATCATCAGGTGGAACAGAGAGGTTAATGCAGTACTTGCGTGCACTTACATAGGAGCGCAGCAATGCACCATATATAATTCCCAAGCGTCACAAAGTTAAGGTGTTGCCATCGCAGCCGAGCAATACATACAATTTCCGACTTTAGTTACACATAATACAAATTGTGTTGCACTGTTAAAATTATTGTCAAATTCACATGTTATTGTTTTATTAAATTTATTTTATAATTATAATTTAAAGTTCAAATCGACGACGTGGTTTTTCCAAACTATTGGTATGTCCACTGGCGTGTTGTCATTACAGCACCTGTCCCCCAAGGCTTCAGTGTACAGGCTTTCAGCAAGGTGCAGTGAGTGTACGTACGCAGGGGTGTTCAGCAGTCTAATGTTCACCCAGTCTGATTGCAATGTTCCATTTACGACGTTTCTAGATAATGCCGTATTATTGCGGAAAGTTCGAATATCATACTTATGTTCCTGGACACGAATACCCAAACTTCTCCGTGTCGAGCATATATATAATTACTAACGTGTTCTCCTCTTGAGGTGTCTAACAGTGGTATGTTGTACACTCCCCATTTGCTCAAAATATCGGTTGCTGCCCGATTTGAAGAACTGTTCTAACTAAAAAAATTGTCATAGAGTTCAGCTTTCGAATTTCAGCCTCAAATACGAAGTTACAACAGAGAATAATTCCCATTTCCGATGCCTTATACTACAGGGGGCTGACAAAATAGCGGAAGCAGCAGTGAGGAGAGCTACAGGTATGTTTTAAATAATATTTAGAGGGTGTCCCAGAATATACTTACCAAGTGTAAGGCGATATGACTGAAGAATGAAGACGACCTGAAAGAGAAATCTGAGTGTGTAGGAATCTTTAATGCCAGGAATTTATGTGATAATATGTTCAATGTGTCTGCCTTCGACGGCAATGACATTACGTTTCCGTAGTATAAAATTGGAGACCACACCGTCCACGAGGTAAGTGGAAATGGTAAAGATTTCATGTTCAATAGCTGTTCGGAGCTCTTCCAAAGTCCATGGGTTGGACCGGTACACCTCGTCTTTAAGATAACTCCGTAAGAAGTAGTCGTACGGATTGAGATCCGGAGAATAGGCTGGCCAATCCACTCCGGTGCCATAGTTTTTGCGATAATCCAAAGCAACATGTTCTCCGAAATAATCGTGGAGCAGTGCAAATACCGGTGCTGCACGATGCGGACGTGCACCGTTTTGCAAGAAAAAGCGGCTTTGCTGGTCCACCAGCAGTGAAACCATGCACACATGGGCAGTAATGTAGTTCTAAATAAAAAAAGTGCCTTAGCGGTCAATGGATCAGGTGGGAAAAGTTCGGAAAGAAAAACTCCGAGGCTTTCAAAAGTTTATAAATTTTGACTTGTTTTTATCATTTATCATTTTTTATCAATTTTGATTTAATTTTTTTGATTTATGTAATTTAAAACAAAAGAAAGAATGTTAAGTGGGAGGGATTCTAAAGGATTTTAAGATTAAGTGTGAATAATACGTGCATGTGACATACAGGACGTTTTTCCTATGATTTTGGGGCGGAAAAATGGATATCTTCAGTGGTTTGTTTCTTTTTGTTTGTTTCGCGGTACAATGAACATCGTGAGCATCTAGGGCCATAGGCAGTCACCTTCCCCTGATTTCGGGCTGCTAGCTCTGGGGAGGGAAGAAGGCCAGCGCCTCGGGTATTCTGTCTTCGGGTCTGAGATCAGTTCCAGCGATTAGCCAGAATCCAGCACCTCTGACCACTCGTCAACCAGAGCTCCTTTCCGTACTACCCGTAAGGAACCAAAGGATGGACGCCGGGCATTACTTTTAGTGAAACTCACGGCGACTTTACAAGAAATTCTCACTGCACACATGAAACACTTTTAAGTCAGACTACATGCCTATTTAATTTTACTTGTTGATTTCCCTCCTATCAGTGAAGTTTTATCATACGGAGAAGCCAACTCCCCTATAATGTCACTTTAAAAACTGCGGTCTTGACAAGGTAGTTACCATTCTCTTCACACTAGAATTCTTATGATTCATGAAAAATCCTACTTGCGTGAACAGACGTTTAACCTCGTCCTGTAATACGAACATTCTATTAATACTGTATATGAATATGCTTGCACATAAAACATAACATTCGCTATTTTTGCCT
The DNA here is from genome assembly GCA_039090855.1 of Macrothele yani. Classification (NCBI taxonomy): domain Eukaryota; kingdom Metazoa; phylum Arthropoda; class Arachnida; order Araneae; family Macrothelidae; genus Macrothele; species Macrothele yani. The sequence continues at coordinate 127,122,366 of CM077026.1, read as the reverse complement.
ACAAGGTCATCCAAAAAATTTTCTTCGCCCTGCTTATCTCTTCCATGTAACCATGAAAAGTGCCTTAGTGGCGCTAACCCGCGCTAAGGCCCTTCTACATCATTGCCTTAGCGACGCTAACCCGCGCTAAGGCCCTTCTACATCATTGCCTTAGTGACGCTAAGCCGCGCTAAGGCCCTTCTACATCATTGCCTTAGCGACGCTCAGCCGCGCTAAGGCCCTTCTACATCATTGCACATGGGATGAAAGCAGTTTCCAACTTAGTCCGATATCTCGCAGATGTTATAGTTTCATTGATGAAGATAGCTCAAAGACTCCACATCGTGACAAGGTACACCACACAGTCCCACGCTATGGGTGAAGGGTTGCAGCAACAGCAAGATATGGTTTTGTGTACCCCTCAAACCGCCAATTCCTTTTGTTGACAAAGCCGTTGAGGTAGAAATGAGTCTCGCCCGAAATAAAGGTGAGCCCTATGTCGATGTTTTGTCTCAATTCTGTTGAGCATTGTTTCGACAAATGCCAGCCATGCCACCTGTATTCCTCGCTGTTAGAAGCTGTTGTGTCTGAATCTTGTGCGGAAACAGATGTACATCTGTTGTGAGAATGTGATGAACACTGCTGCGTGTCAGCTTCAACTGTTGCGCAGCCTGTCGGATAGACTTTTTCAGGTTTCTGCCAAATGCTTATTGGACTTTGAGAAACGACTGGTTGCGTGAGCTCGGAGAGTGGGGTGCCTCGATTTCCCAAAAGGCTAAACTGGAGGGCTGTTCGCGAGCCGCCGTAGTTAAAGTGCATCAGAACTGGCACTAAAATGGTCGAACAACGACCTGGAGGCAAACCTATACAGGACAGCGAAATGTTGATGTTAGAGGTGAGCACCGGGTTTGACGACTCGCACACAGTCCTACAGACGTAGCACTGTTAAACAGTTGACAACCCAATACAACAGAGGTCAACCCGGAACAGTTGACTACCAATACAACAGAGGTCAACCCGGAACAGTTGACTACCAATACAACAGAGGTCAACCCGGAACAGTTGACTACCAATACAACAGAGGTCAACCCGGAACAGTTGACTACCAATACAACAGAGGTCAACCCGGAACAGTTGACTACCAATACAACAGAGGTCAACCCGGAACAGTATCTGTCATGACCATGCGTCGCAAGATCGCATGGCCGCCCTGGTGGCGCAGTGGTCAAAGCGATGGCCTCTGATCATTCGTCCGAAAGGGGTCCGGGTTCGAATCCCGGTGAGGCATGGATGTTGTGTTTGTCTTACGGCACTGGCTCTCTCCCTTCCCTGGAACCAGTAGCCCTAAATTAGGGACGGGCGACTGCTTATAGCCCATTGAGTTGCTCACGGTGGTCGTTAAACCTCCAACATCAAAAAAAAAAAAAAAAAAAGAAAGGTCGCATGCACGTATGGGCTATAACAACAACACCCCACGAATAACCACGGTTCATAGTGGCAAAAGACTCGCCTGGTGCAGAGATTATGCAAGTTGTGTAAAAACAAGAATTTGTCGAACTCGCGTCTCCTCGCTCTGGTGTGAGTTGCTCTAACCGACTAAGCTACACCGACGGAATGTATCGCTGCACATGTGTCGTTTTGTCACGTGCTTCACCTCTGTAACACGTCATAGCTCGACGTCGGATGACTGGAAAAAAGTGAACTGGTCTGACGAGTTGCGTTTTTTACTCCACTCCGTGGAAGGTCCTCGTTTTTAACACAAACAACGTGGAACACTCGATTCATTCTGCATGGTCTTCACAGTGCAAGCCAGTGGAGGTGGTTGTATCGTGTGGGGCATACTTACCTGGCAGGAACTTGAACCCCTGGCGCATGTGGAACAACGTATGAATGATACCCGCTATCGCGAATTGCTTGCTGACTCTGTACACCCAGCAATGTAGAACTTTTTCCCGAATGGCGACGGTGGCTTCCAGGATGACAATGCGCTGAGCCACAGGTCCAACGGTATGCAGGAATGGTTTGAGGAACAGCTTCCAGCATATCGACTGGCCTCTAAACTTCCTAGATATCAATCCCATAGAGCACTTGTGGGACACTATCGAACTGCATATCAGGTGTCTGATAATAATAAGTACTGTAGCCGGGTGGTCAGAAGTAGAAATAGTCCTCTGTATACCGTCTGAGTTGTGCCCAGGTTCGAAACCAGAAAAGGAGGTGTTTTGTCCTACTGCGCTGGCTATCTCCCTTCCCTGGGGCCAATAACCCTAAATTAGGGAAAGACACTCACATTGTTAGGAGCTCATGTCGGCAAACTCCGATCAAATAAGTGCTGAAAAAAACATGAAATTAACTTTCTAAAAATTCAAAAATGACTTATTTATAGAGTTTTTTAGTTTACGTTGTTGTCATTGACTTAATAGAAGCTCCGCACCCATTTGTTAATTACAACTATGTAAAAAAATAAAACATCTACAATTCATAATCGCACCTTTATAACAAAAGAATAGGAACTTCATTATATCATATGATAAAAGTAGCCATCTTGTTCGTGAATGCAAACACTCGCTCTTTTTACCAGGTTTGATGCCACCTTGTGAAACACCAGCACACTGATGTTGTCAATCGCTATTTGCAATGTTCATTTTGAGTTCATCCAGGATGTAAGGATTATTCTTATAAACATCTGTAAGATCCACCCCCCCCCCCCTCCCCCCCAAAAAATCCGGTGGTGATGAATCGGGTGATCGTGGAGGCCACAATTCTTTCGAGAAGAGACGGTCACCGAAAAATTCTTGCAAAAAATTTACGGCACTAGCCGACGTGTGCACGTGTTACTGCTGGAACCAATAAAAATTCTTGCAAAAAATATACTGCGCTAGCCGACGTGTGCACTGTGTTGCTGGAGCCAATAATGTCGTTCGATGACATCAAGGAGTGCCACGAACTGTGTGATGATGTCTCGGTAGACGGAATTATTCACAGTTGTTTCAAAGAAAATTGGTCCCATTATGAGACGGCATGATATCTCACAACAAACTTCAAGTTTTTGAGAATGCAAAAGTTTTTCATGAAAAACATGTGGATTTTCACATGATCAAATCCTGTTGTTCTGACTATTCACATACCCACCGAGGTGGAACCAGGCTTCGTCACTGAAGAAAACTGTATCAAGGATCTGTATTACATGTTCTTTATAACGAATGAGGGTAACCATCTTCAGAAGTTTATTCGTTGGCCTTTATCTGGGTCCTTCAATTCATGGACTGAGTCAAAAACTCCTGAAGATTAAGAAAGCCTCCGAACTGGTCTGTGAAGTCAGAGCTCGTGGGCCGATCGACTCGAGCCTAGACAATTTGCGCACACAGCAATAAATCGACCATGTTTTTTTCTCTGCAATTTTTATCCATATATAACATCAAAAGATTACATCTTTAGCTTTCTTTTTTTTTCTGTTTACAGCAATTGATACATGTAAATAAGGGAATTCCAAAGTTTTGCTCTTGTGCTGGGAAATGATTTCATGTACGGGTCTTAAAACTAAATATTTCAGGAAAGTTTTCCTTTTGTTTGCAATTTGGCTAAAGGATCACAAACGTAAGTTTTTTCACGCATAACGTTTAAAAAGCCCAGCATTTTACGTTAATCATTTTTGCAACTACGATTTTTTTAAGTGCGTATGGCGTAGAAGTCTTGTCTTACTTCTACGTTAACTTAAAACATCAACATACTAAGAAATAGTTCCTAAATGAAAGAAACCTTAACAGCCAGACGAAACATGTAAACAACAGAAGTCAAACTTACGGAAAAAGATGCTTTATTCAGGATGTAGCAAACACATTGTAGCATAGCATATTGCACTAAACTCTCCACACACCACACAAAGCTCTTTTCACAACGCTCCTTTCAATAATCAGTTTACAATCCAACGCTCTTCAAGCAACAATTTAGTCGTCGCTTTTATCTCTTGTTCTTATCAATATCAGGCATACGTCACGTGCATTCAACCTCAATTGTGTTGCCAAACGTATTTGTTTGAGAGAAAAGATATTACGTTGAGAGTGAAGAATAACAGAATAAACTCAAGATTTACATAGGGAAAGAAACTAAAAAGGAAAGTTTATTTAGAATATACGCCACATGCGTTAATGGCAAATTGGTAGGACTTATATGAACATAATCATTTCACTTAAAACTTTTAGAAATTCCCTTCGCGTTCGATTCATTAAAATGAAAGAAAAAAAAAAAGATTTATCCTTAATTACGTAACGAACGCGAAAGCAAAATTTCCGATTTAGTGAGTATATTTACTGAAAATACATCACAGCCTCTCCTTGACAAATGTCAACCCCGCCTTCTCGTGGTGCATCCTGTTCCCACTAAAGGGGCTCTGACGACCGCAAATAGCGGTATAACTATACCATCGGGATCAGAGGAAATGCTATCCCACACTCACCAACCCGCTTGGCCAGCGTGGTGAGTTATGGCCAAACACCTCCAAAATGACTCTACAACTTAAATCTTGGCCCTCAGTCTCCGGCAGCTGGAATGTACCTGGCCAAGGCAGCGGCCAGTGCGACATGAAGGCAGAGGGTGCTAAGAATCCCCGGAGGACCGGACTAGGCTGCCATTTGATGCTGACCTTGGCTACCTACAACGGACGCTCCCTATCTTCTGATTCAAGGCTTCTTGAATTGGAAGAGGAACTACAAAGGATCAAGTGGGACATCGTCGGGCTGAGTGAGGTAAGGAGAAAAGGAGAAGATCTCATTGAACTGAAAAGTGGACATCTCTTCTATTATCGTGGGACAGATACTGGCAGAACTAGTGGTGTTGGATTTATAATAAACAAGAAACTGAAGGATAAAGTGGTAGAAGTTGAAAGTTCCTCTGACAGAGCTGCACGACTCGTTATCCAACTATCGAGAAGATACCAGGCTCAGATTATTCAAACTTATGCACCCACCACAAGTCATCCTGAAGAAGAAATTGAAGAATTTTATGAGGAAATTCGTCATCTAAATAATAAAGGTAAGCAGCACTTGAAGATAATTATGGGAGATTTCAATGCAAAAATAGGGCACCGGCAACAGAATGAAACTTCAGTAGGTAAATTCGGTCACGGCAACAGAAACCAGCGTGGAAATACTCTCGTTGAGTTTGCAGAGGCAGAAGGATTTTTCATCTTGAATTCCTTTTTCAAGAAAAAGCCACACAGGAAATGGACATGGAGACATCCAATTGGGACGACAAGTGAAATTGATTTTATTATGTGTAACAAAAAATTCGTCATCGAAGACTGCAGTGTGCTAAACAAGTTCAACACAGGTAGTGACCATAGATTGGTGAGATGTAAGATGCACCTCAACACTAAACTGGAACGTGGCAAGCTCATAAGACAAACAAAATCTATTGACATAACCAACCTTAAAAAACACCATAATACTTTCAAGTTGGAACTGAAGAACAGATTCTCTGCTTTAGAAGGCCTAACATCGGAAGAAGTGGATATTTCTGAAGTTAACAGAAAAGTAACCAAAGCTCTTATGGAAACAGCAACAAAATTAGCTGGGTCTAAGAACAAGTTGCATGTAAACAAATTATCAGGAAAAACCAAAATGTTGATGCAAAAAAGAAGAGAGATGAGGACAACTAAAGAAGATGTGACTTCCAAAGTGGAATATATAGAGCTATGCAAGACAGCACGAAAAAGTATCACTGAAGACGTAAGGAAATTCAACTGTGAGCTAGTGAGGAAAGCAATTGAAAACAACCAAAGCCTAAAGATAGCAAAGGGACATCTCAGTAAGGGAAGAAAACAGATTATGGCTCTGAGAAAAGAAGATGGTTCTATAACAAGAAATAGAGGCGAAATTTTGACAAGAGTGAAAGATTTCTACTCCAAACTATATGAAAGGGATGATACATGTACTCCAGACATCATGAAAGGTACCAGAGTTCTTCCAGTCCTCCCAGCAGAAGTTGCTCATGCAATCAAGAACATGGAAGCGGGGAAAGCTCCAGGAGAAGATGGAATTACTATAGACATCATACAAGAAGCAAGTGGAGAAATTAAAACAGTACTCGCCCAAATTTTCACTCGATGCCTTAATGAAGGGAAGATTCCTGAGGATTGGAACAATGCTACAATGATCCTGCTACATAAAAAAGGTGACATTGAGGATCTCAGGAACTACAGACCTATCAGCCTCCTATCAGTGGTTTATAAAATCTTCACTAAAGTTCTTTCACACCGCTTGAAGGTAACACTGGACATGGCTCAACCGAGAGAACAAGCTGGATTCAGGAGTGGCTACAGCACAATAGATCATATCCACGTACTGAGAGAACTAATTGAAAGAGCGAGGGAATATGAACTTCCATTGTGCATGGCTTTTATCGATTATGAAAAAGCCTTTGATTCTGTGAAACCATCAGCAGTTACCACGGCTCTGAAATCCTGCGGTATTGAAGATGCATACATTAATATTATTAATAACATCTATGAAAATGCAAGTGCAAAGATTCGGCTGTTTGAAAATACAACACACATAAAAATTGGAAACGGAGTGAGACAAGGTGACACCATATCTCCGAAGCTCTTTAATGCCACATTGGAAAATGTCTTTCAATCACTAAACTGGGAAAACAAGGGGATAAAGATTAATGGAGATTATCTAACCCACCTTCGTTTTGCTGATGACGTAGTCATTTTTGCAACTACCCCATCAGAGCTGCAGAGTATGATCCAGGAACTTGCTGACAAGAGTAAAGAAGTGGGATTAAAAATGAACTTTCAGAAGACAAAAGTGATGTTCAATGCTTTTACAAGAAATGAAGATTTATCGATTGATGGAGAAAAACTGGAGATAACAGATACGTATGTTTATCTTGGACAGCAGATATCAAGTGAGGGTCACATTGATGAAGAAATTAATCGGCGTACAAAACTTGCCTGGAGAGCTTTTGGAAGAAACAGCATAATTTTCAAGAGCAATATGCCATTATGTCTTAAAAGAAAAGTGTTTGATCAATGCATCCTTCCAGTGCTTACGTATGGTGCAGAGACGTGGACCTTAACTAAAAGAGACATACAAAGGCTGCAGACAACTCAAAGAAGCATGGAGAGGTGCATGCTTGGTATAACCAGGAGAGATAAGAAGAGGAACTCGTGGATCCGAAAAATGACGAGAGTGGAAGACATTATGATCAGAGTTAAATCCCTGAAATGGCAATGGGCTGGACATACTGCCAGAAGGAAAGACCATAGATGGACAGCCGAAATTTTAGATTGGATTCCAAGGGACAGGAAAAGACCCAGAAAAAGACCACATGGGAGATGGGTGGATGAAATTCGTAAATATGCGGGAGTGACATGGAGGAGACTGGCACAAGACAGACCGTTGTGGAGGAAACTTGGGGAGACCTTCGTCCAGCAGTGGATTGATAATGGTTGACAATGATGATGATGATGATGGTAAGATGTGTGCGCAAATCTTGCAAATACTTAAAGAAATAAAAAAAAATAATTATAAATTAAATCATTTAGGAAAAAGTTATTTGTCAAATGAACATGGAATGTATTAATTTTCATATCTTCGAATTTATGCACATAACACTCCAAATTTTATGCTGGAAAATCTGAATGTCACATTTTTTTCCCATTTTTCAATATCTGTAACGATATTGAAGATATCAATGAACACATTAACAAACTCCATAAAAAGCAAAAAACACATGCATCAATAAATGTGTTCCTTTATTATGCATAAGCACTTTCTTTTTGCACGATGTTCTTCTTGCAGGGAGGAACGTTTCACAACCAATATTTCTGAAACTATCTTATACACGTGACTATGAATGTAACTAGGAATTAAAGTGCTGCTTTGCAGAAGAGTTCAATGTACACAATTCAAGTTCATAGTTCTCTAATCCAAACCTCAATCCCTACCACAACTTAATTTAAACTAAATTGTACATTCACTAACTTAAAAAAATTGTAAGCCCATGAATATATGTACATACGTACATACATTTTAACTTATCAGCCAGTAAACTTCAGGGATCGCACTGAAGTTTAACGATATAAGTGAATTCTTTCGGACACATTCCAAACTTTCGGATACATTTCTTGGGCATTTCAATAAACTTTTCTTTGGGCTAGCCTTCAGATATCAGCGCAACAAGTAGATCTGTACATTTCGTACGAATTCTTGTTGTAATTAGGACACTTGATACACAGCAATTTTGTGAAGAAAAATGACATTTGCTTTACGGAAATGAAATGTTGATTAATAAATAATGTAATTATTTATTGCCAGTTTCTTTGCCTGGTTAACTTTAGTACTTGATGCGCTGATAAGATCGGTACATCTTTTTTTCTTTTTTTTTTTTCTTTTTTTCCAATTTGAACACTACTAACTACGAATTTTGTAAAGAAAAATAACATTTATTTTATAGAAATGAAATGTTGAATGGTAAGTAATATCATTACTTTACCTAGGTATGCGTACTAACGATTAGCGAAATAACTTTCCAAAATGAAAACTCGTTGCGGCTGGGAATAAGACATTTCACTTCCACAAGGAATAAAGCTAAACTGAGAACAACATGTACGCGTCACAGTGAACTCGGCGTCTCCAATACATTGTAATAGCATGGTGGTGACATCTAGTAGCGTAAAGAATCATTAACGATTTTGCAACAATTTATACAAATTCAAACTTTGGGTTGAGCTACTTTTCGATCACTGTATTTAATTTAAAATGTGCTGTACCGAGAGCTCTGCTTCAAAATTTATTTAATGAAAAAAAGAGAACATTACAGAGTGTTAAGTTGACAAGTTGCTCTATTTATTTGAGTAATGTTACTCATCAATAAAGCCAATGAAAATATCGTACATCACGTGTGGATACAAAAGCTCAAACTTTAGCTAAAATTTTAAAGGTTCAACAACACGTGTGTTCTGTACATGTTCAAGGAAAAAACAAGCAAGAAATATCCCATCGAATTCTTGGGTAAAGTGAGCACGTCTTTCGAATTCTTTTAAACAAAAGATGAAATTTTCATAGCAGATTTTTATAAAACAAGTTAGTAAAATCATGCAATGCATTGATTATGATACGCTTTCCAACATACCAGAAATTATTACTCAAGTTATGTGGATAATGGCTGTGGAATAAATCTCGCTCCTGTGTCCTGACCTTTGACCCCATTTCGATGATATTCAACTGAACCGGTTCACTATACCTCCGGAACAACATGATAAAGTTTTGTTGCAATAGAAGCAGTTTTACGCGAGTTATGAGAACAGTGGCTGTGGAATAAATCTGGCTTTTGTGCAATGACCTTTGACCCCATTCCGTTCATATTCAACAGAACCGGTTCACTATACCTCCGGAACAACATGATAAAGTTTTGTTGCAATCCAAGCATTTTAGGTAAGTTATGATGCACAAGGGCAACAGAATGGATCCCACATCAGTGTCCTGACCATTGACCCCATTTCGCCCATTTTCAATAGGGTTCGTCCCCAGTGGCTCCCTACCACATACTAAAATTTCATCGAAATCGAACCATTTTTACGCAAGTTATGACGCATAAGGGCAATGCAATATATCCCGCTCTTATGCCCTGCCTGACCTTTGACCCTATTTCGCCTATTTTCAATAGGGTTTGTGCCTAGGTGGTTCTCTACCACATACTAAAATTTCATCGAAATCGAACCATATTTACGCATGTTATGACGCATAAAGGCAATGAAATGGATCCCGCTTTTATGTCCTGACCTTTGACCCCATCCCGCCCATTTTCAATAGGGCTTGTGCCCTGGTGGTTCCCTACCCCATACTAAAATTTCATCGAAATCAAACCATTTTTACGCAAGTTATGACGCATAAAGGCAATGGAATGGATCCAGCTCCTATGTCCTGACCTTTGACTCTATTTCACCCATTTTCAATAGGATTTGTCCCCAGGTGGTTCCCTATCACATACTAGAATTTCATCGAAATCGAACCATTTTTACACAAGTTATGACACATAAAGGTAATGGAATGGATCCAGCTCCTATGTCCTGACCTTTGACTCTATTTCACCCATTTTCAATAGGGTTTATCCCCAGGTGGTTCCGTACCACATACTAAAATTTCATCGAAATCGAACAATGTTTACGCAAGTTATGACGCATAAGAGCTATGGAATGGATCCCGCTCCTATGTCCTGACCTTTGACCCTGCTTCGCCCAGTTTCAATAGGGTTCGTCCCCAGGTGGTCCCCTACCACATACTAAAATTTCGTCGAAATCGAACCATTTTCACGTGAGTTATCGTGCGGACGGACGGACAGACTGACGGACAAAGCTGGAACATATACTCTTCTTCAACCTACGGTTGGAAAGCGTAAAAAAGAAAACATCTGTGAGAAAATACGCCTTTGCTCCCCCTAGAGGAAAAACTGAGCTTTATTTAAAATACACCATGCGCACAGTTTTTTTTTCTTTTTTCCAGTGAATGGAACTAGCTACAAAAAAAAAAAAAAAAAAAAAAAAAATTTCAATCAGTTTTATAGAATCCGTGAAACATTCCGCAAATAGAAAATTGTTACTTACGCCTACTAGCGGCAGAAATGGGAGTTACGCGAAATCATGTGCAAAATATTGCTTATAGAGGAAGATGTTCGAAGCAAGAGATTTTTTTTAATTATTAAAAGCAGAGATATGTAGAAAACGGCAATAAAAATTTACGTCCGTTAGAGGAAAAATTGAGCCTTATTTGAGGGAGAGAATGAGGGCAAAATGTTATGCACGGTGAATATCAATATACCAATAAAGAATTCTTTTTAAGTCTTGCAAATAGAAATACACACAGACACTCCCTAGCTGCAGAAATCTACGTATTGAAAAAAGTGGAAAATATAAGCAAATTATTCTTCATAACGGCAGGTATGCGATGGGAAAAAAACAATTCAAATGCTATTTTGAAAAAACAGAGACAGCAAGAATAAGGTGTTCATATATATATATGCCCTTGTCGGCAAAACTGTGCATTATTTAAAGTGGATAACATTTGCGATTCTTGCCGTAACAAAGAGCTACGATACAAAAAGTATGCTATGATCGCTCTGCAATGGTTCATAATACGATCGTTCTCCAATCGCCCTCTCTCTGCGCTACTGAGGAAAAGTGCGAGGACACATGGGGATTCCTTGTAGAGAATGTGGGAAAACAATCAGTCGCCTAGGATTACGTGCACAACACAAGCCAACGTTTATTCACAGCAGCAGCAGATCTGCTTTGTAGAAGAGAGTGATTTCTTCATGTGATTTATTTTAGTTTTGGGCAAAACAATTACACTTTGCTATTACTTTTAATTCTTCCTTATAGGAAGTACGTCTAACTCATTCACTGTGTGGAAACTTTAATATACAAGCGAATCACATCCATTTGCAAAACGTCACAAAAGCGTCCAAATAGAGCATAATATCATGAAAGAAACAAGTTAGTAAAATCATGCAATGCATTGATTATGATACGCTTTCCGACATACCAGGAATAATTACTCAAGTTATGAGGATAATGGCTGTGGAATAAATCTCGCTCCTGTGCCCTGACCTTTAACCCTATTTCGAATATTTCGATGATATTCAACAGAACCGGTTCAGTATACCTCCGGAACAACATGATATAGTTTTGTCGCAATCGAATCATTTTTACGTAAGTTATGACGCATATGGGCGATGAAATGGATCCCGCTCCTATGTCCTAACCTTTGACCCCATTTTATCCATTTTCAATAGGGTTCGTCCCCACCTTGTCCCCTACCCCATACTAAAATTTAATTGAAATCGAACCATTTTTACGCGAGTTATCATGCCGACAGACATACAGACGGACAAAGCTGGATCATATACGCTTTTTTACGCTTTACAACCGTAGGTTGAAGAAGCGTATATGCTCCAGCTTTGTCCGTCTGTCTGTCTGTCCACACGATAACTCGCGTAAAAATGGTTCGATTTCGAAGAAATTTTTGTATGTCATAGGGGACCAACTGGGAATGAACCCTATTGAAAATGGACGAAATGGGGTCAAAGGTCAGGACATAAGATCGAGATTCATCGTCCTTATCCCATACTATTAAATGAGCAATTCTTTTATGTATGTAAATTTTAATTTGAAAACGGCTCTAAGGATTTTGATGAAAGTTGTTAGCCTACCGTTTTCTGGTACTAGAAATCGATTCAGCTTGATCTCGACTTTAGGAAAATTCGTTTAGTGGGTTAAATAACCACCCCGAATTACCACGTTTTTAGTGTCATGGCGTCTTCCCATCAATGTTACCCATGCTTAGAAATCTTATGAAGTCATACTCTTGGGATAGAGATGTTGGCGCACGGTCACGCCATTTGTCTCATTACGTCACGCGTTGTGTGTGGATCATATTAAAGTTTTATGACGTGACTCTCTTGCGAGCAGATGGTCGCGATTCCCATCTGCCTCATTACGTCACGTGTTGTGTGTGTATGTCCGTCCGCACGATAACTCGCGTAAAAATCGTTCGATTTCGATGAAATTGTAGTATGTGGTAGGGGAACACCTGGGAAGGAACCCTGTTGAAAGTGAACGAAATGGGGTCAAAGGTCGGGACATAGGAGCGGGATCCGTTCCACTGCTCTTATGCGTCACAACTAACGTAAAAAAGGTTCAATTTCGATGAAACTTTAGTATGTGGTAGGGGACCACCTGGGGACAAACCCTATTGAAAATGGACAAAATGGGGTCAAAGGTCAGGACATAGGATCGGGATCCATTCCATCGCCCTTATGCGTAATAATTTACGTAAAAATCTTTCGATTGAGACAAAACTTTATTATGTTGTTCCGGAAGTATACTTTACCAGTTCTGTTGAATATCATCGAAATGGGGTTAACGGTCAGGTTATAGGGGCGAGATTTATTCTACAACCATTATCTTCCTAACTTGAGTAATGATTTCTGGTATCTTCGAAAGCGTATCATAATCAATGCATTGCATGATTTTACTAACTTGTTCAACCTACGGTTGGAAAGCGTAAACAAGATAGTAAAATCATGCAATGCATTGATAATGATACGCTTTCCAACATACCTGAAATAATTACTCAAGTTATGAGGATAATGGCTGTGGAATAAATCTCGCTCCTGTGGTCTGACCTTTGACCCCATTTCAATGTTATTAAACAGAATTGGTTCAGTATACCTCTGGAAAAACATACTTAAGTTTTGTCGCAATAGACGCATTTTTAGTCAAGGTATGAGGATAATAGCCGTGGAATAAATATCGCTCCTGTGCCCCAACCTATGACTCCATTTCAATGATATTCAACAGAACCGATTCAGTATATCTCCGGAACAACATACTAAAGTTTTGTCTCAATAGAAGCATTTTTAGTCAAGTTATGAGGATAATTCTGTGGCATAAATCTCGCTCCTCTGTCCCGACCTTTGACCCCATTTCGATTATATTCAACAGAACTGATTCAGTATACTTCCGGAACAACATGATAAAATTTTGTCGCAATCGAAGCATTTTTACGTAAGTTATGATGCATTAAGGCAATGGAATGGATCCCACTCCTATGTCCTGACCTTTGACCCAATTTCGTCCATTTTCAATAGGGTTCGTCCCCAGGGGGTACCCTGTCACATACAAATATTTCATCGAAAGCAAGTTATTGCCCATAAGAGCAATACAATGCATCCCTCTCCTATGTCCTGACCTCTGACCTCATTTCGTCCATTTTGAATAGGGTTCATCCCCAGGTAGTCTCCTACCACATACTAAATTTTCATCGAAATCGAACCATTTTTACGCGAGTTATCGTGCGGACGGACAGACAGACGGACAAGACTGGAGCATATACGCTTCTTCAACCTACGACTGGAAAGCGTAAAAAAAGGAGAGCGCGCGAAGAAACGTTTCTAACTCGACCAGTTATTTTTGCCGCAGAGTTTGTTAAGCTCAAGTGCCGTTTCTGATGAAAAGAATGATGATTTGTTGAGCACGTCAACTGTTCAAAGTTTAGAAGCAGACATTTTTATTACGTACTTCTCTTCCAAAAATAACTTAAAAAGTTAAAATTACAGGGTTTTAGGTACCCCCTTACTTTCCTAGAAGCTCTCCCTGATTTCCTGAAACCTCCGCCTCACCACCACCACACACTGCGAAAAACACATCCTTCCTCGTGTTCGAAATCCTGGCAAAATTACCGAGCTTAGGGGTGCTAAAGTAAATTTTGGGGTGGGAATGCGCATGTTGTGCTAGTTACGCTGCTGTGTTATACGTAGAACAAAATAGCATAAACATCAGTGAACGTAAAGGGCAAAAATGTGATGTAGGCACTTACTAACATGGGCAATGTTAAAATATACAAGTGGGTTCCAAATATTTATAGAGAAAAACGAAACGAAAGTAATGTAGCGGTTGATACTGTTATACAGATTCTAAGTTAAAAGAACTTCGTAAGAGAAACTTTATCTTCCAATTATAGATTTCGAACAAAAGTTTTGGAAAACTCATTTACGAAAAAAGCTAAACTAATTTCTTTCAGACATTCGCATTTTTTCTTTTTTCGCTTTATAGTACAAACATGGTATATCTATAACTAAAATTTCCAGTAAATCAAATATTACTTTTAAAAGACCGAATCCACGCAGTGAGCAGGATTTAAAGAGCGGCTTTCACATCTATGTGGGCCCAGTTCTTTAAATACTGCAATTAAAAATTAGAAATAAATCAATAACGCCTTCGAAAATAGCAAGCTTAACTTTAATTTGGCGAAAACTCAGGCAATCTAAATGGGAATTGGAGATAAACATACATGTACGATATTCACTGAGATGCGAAACAGTAAAACTAGATTTTTTTTTTTTATTCTAAAAGAAAAAGAATTCAACAACCGTTGCCGCTGATAGTATTTTTCAAAGAAATATTTTTTTTTAAATCTTTAGGTATATTAAACAAACACCATATTTTAATGAACAGCACAGATTTCTCATGAGCTCAAAAAAAAAAAATACAAAAAAATGGTATACCTAAATTGGCAGGAATTCTAAAACAACAACAAAAAAAAAAAAAAATAGTATACCTACCTTAATTGGCAGGAATTCTAAAACAAATTTACCAAAAATAATATTTTTTAAATTTGTTTATAGAACGTCAACGGTACACAGACTTAAGCACTGTTTTCATCAAAATAATCATGCTGAATTACTGTATTTAAATCCGGAAATAAAAGCAATAATTAGAAAATTCCCTTTGTTTCCGTAGCGGTTAATTAATTAATTTCGAGAACAAGTGCTTTTGAAACCTGTAGGTATAATAAAAATTTTCAAAACAGAGGATATATATATTCTTTTATATTCGAACAGTTTAATGAAAGAAAATTTCGTTAGAATATTTTTACTATTATAAATATTTTGTGTGCTCACATAAAATTATGAAAATATAAACGCATCTTCACGTCTTTTCATTACCGTTTAAACAGTGGCACCATAGCAGACGTGTGCGTGTGAAGTCCGCTGGTCAAATAAAAATTTACAAGCCGTTCAATATAGAAACGTGGAGGGGGAATGCAGAATTGCACTATAAATGACAACATACAGGGACAATGTGTAAACAGGGCCGTAGCTAGGTCTCAACCCGGGGGGGGGGGGGGGCTGCGGAGTCATCTGGGGAGGGGGCTGACGGATCATTGGGGAGGACGGCTCTGTATTCAAGTACAAACTGCATTTTCCTACAAATACAGACGCAAGTTTTGCTTTGTTTTTTAATTTCCTTTTGTTAAGTTACTTCGCTAACGAATAATTACGCCAAAAAAGTAAAAACAATTAGATAAAATACAAGATATGAAATAAAAAGGTTGAGAAAGAAAACAATAGTCTCTCCACCAAAACCATTCTCCGTTCAACCGTCAACTCCATTGTCCTTGTGCAGAAACGAGTGATCAATTGACACGTCTGCCTCCGTCGACCAAGTGCTCGGGAATGACCTCTACTCGGAGTGAGAAATATGAAGGTTACCAGACACAGAGCACTTTCATGATGACTTCTACTGTAATTCCGTTCAAAATTTCTTTATTATTACATTATTGCAATTCATGCATTCAGTGCACAGTCATTATTGGGACACCCTGTACTTTCTACTTATTCATCGTTCGGGCTGTATCACTTCGATTTTCCTTGTTTTTAAAAAGCGTAATGCATGACGAAATAACGTTGAGTATGTATGCTTATAATGAAACTAAAAGTTCAAAGAATTGACAACAACGTGTATTTTCCTGGGGGGGGGGGGAGTTGCTTGCCTTGCAGAGGGGGCGAGCCTCCTTTAACTACAGCCCTGCACTTAAGAATTTATTATCATGTTAATTAAATGAAGCTGATGAACTACAATACGTACATTATTTTTGTACAAACTTAATATTGAACTTGGAGAAATTGGAAAAATATTTATTACCAAAGCTTCTGTTGTTCAAAATATATAATTCGAAGTCAAGAACCGAAGCACTGATAAAAAAAATAAATTCCGACGATGGGGGAGGGGGTAAGGAATATATTTTTTCTCACCTGCAATTAGATAAACATAATATTTCATTTCCAAATTCACAGAAAAATTCAATAAAGCGACTTTCCACGAAAATCTGAAGGCAAATGAATGAATGGAAAGATAATTATTTACTCCCTTGCTTACTTTAAAAAGAAAAGTCCGTTTTAAGGACAGACGATAGTGGGGCGGATCTATCATATCACACAATAAGTTTTTACATATAGAAGCATTTCTAATTTTTAATATATATCTGTAAATTTGTTATATGTTAAAAGTTTCTGTAACGCTATACCACATGCCGAACGCAAAAAAAAATTCTACACTCAAATTTTGCAGTTTTTAAATTAGATAATACGACAGACTTTAATTTGTTGTGTATGAATATTCGTTAAAAACAATTTAAAACGATACAGAAAACTAAATACATATCGGACGTTTTTTTTAATCTACCACTCAACCACACCGGAATTTTCAAAAATGCTTCACCCAATCACATCGGAATTTTCAAAACTGTATTTCCAAAAAACGAACTAGCGAGCAATTTCAACAGGACTGTTCGTTCAGAGTTAGCGCGTGTCGACGAGGGTGGTGGTGTTCTGTTGGTTAATTTGTTACTACTCTATCAGCCGAGTTTATTCATTGGGCGTTTGTGCCAACACATCCATGAAGCTATCAGGATGTTGTGTTGTAGTACATTTTACTTCTCAGTTACATATACATAACAGTTTAACCGTTTAATGTTGCCATCCAATTCTTGTAAGCCGTTAAGGTGTTGATTCCAGTCTAAAACACGGCACAACAACAATGTAAAATAATCTGTCTACTGTATGAATCATAAGAGGGTTAAAGGTCGATAAAACAAACAAACCCATATTCGTATTCCTAGTGCGGCGAAACTGCTGTAATACTGAAAACACACACAATTGAAATAAGTCATTTGTTCAATTCAGGACATAAAAGACAGTTTATTACCTGCCCATCCTGATAGAGGACGAAATCTTGATTAAAACAGTCGTTCATGATTTAGAAATGCAACAGCGATGACACGAAGTTCGAGCATGGCGGCCATTACACATCACCAGATGGCGGTAGTGTGCAGCGAAAGTTGTGAAACTTGGCCTCTTGGGCAGGAAAGATCAACAAATAAGACGATCGTGTGGTTTTTTTGCCGGGCGGATAGCTTTCAGCGTGATAAAAATCTATTCGATAAAGCTTACAAAATCGCAGGAATATTGCCAACAGACAGGGATGCGTCAAGCGGGGGTTCAAGGAGGTGCCCGGGCTCCGGGGACGGCAGGAAGCCTCAATCAAATTTTACGGTTGATAAATTAATATCAGTGACGTGGGAGAAGTTAAGAAAACGTTTCACAGTAAGGAATCGTACGTGGCACGTTTATTTTTTTAGTAAAAATAATTCATTGTAATTCAATAGAAAACGATTTTAAATCAAAGAATATATATATATTTTTTTTGTTCAGTAACGGATACCGCGGGCAAAGGACTAACATTTTTTTCTAATTTTTTTTTTAAATCTTGAAGATTTCAGTATTCATGATACGCATAGCCACGCTATGACAAAAATGGGGTTAATAAAAAGGAAAAACACAATGCACTTCAAAAAACATAATTATTCGACCTAAAAACCCTTATGCATTTTATGTACTTTGAGCGGCTCGTACTTTAAATCTGGTAGTAAATAACGACGAAAAAAATTTCTCTAGAAATTGTGAACATTTTCAGCATTGTTCAAGAAATATATGCTTTTTTTTTTTTTTCTGAATTACATTACCGTTGGCGAATTTTTAAGAAAGAGCTTCCAGCGTTGACAACAAAACCATGCTTTGAAACTAGGTGAGGAAATAGGATCGATGCAATAATGGTAACGAGTAGTGGAGTACAGTTTGGATGTAATCCACGATACATTATATAAGCGCTTTACGCTTTAACGAATCTTTTAGAGACTGTGTTACGCAAAATTTAACCAATCTTTCTTGGAAAAAGAATTAAAAAACAACAGAAAAAAAACCATGCAAGTTTATTTGTTTGAGAAAGATTTCAACAGAAATTAATGTAGTAGCAAATTACTACCAAATTTATAATGGAAATGTCAAAACAAGTAAACGGCTGTTTCAAAGAATGTAAAACACGTGGTAATTTTAAAGCCATGTTAGCTGAAGATAAAACAACTGCCGATGAAATAGATTGGAAAACAGAATTTTAAACTGTTGAATTGGTTAGGCCACGTAAGAAAAAAGCGAATTTTTGGTATCAAAATACGGATGAGATATCGATCTGCCAAAAAGAAATTAAAAACAATAATTTTCCTATTTCTTGATACAACGATAAGAACGGTTCGAATACCTGATAAGTCAAGAGTTATTCAGAGTTAAGAACCACACAAACTACTGAAAAAATCATGAAGATATGCATGCATGGTGTAACCAAGAACGATAGGAAAGTGACAAGAGTGGATGGCATCACAATCACGGTAAAGACACTAAATTGGCAGTGGACTTAAGGTGACCAGATATTGCAACACTGATTTGATGACAAAAGGGCGTGGTGTCACCAAATCCGCAGTTCATTTGGGGACATATACGTACTCAAAATCAATATACAAATCTTTTTTTCAAAAAACTGCATTGCTTCAATAAGTGTGATATTACAAATATTTTTTTTTTTGTCTTGAAGGATATGTCTTGTAGAATGTTGGTAATTTATATTGACAAAGTACAATTGTGATGGCCAGAACATATTAGCAAAAATGAAATGCTTTACCTTGTATATGTGCCGAATTAAAATCAAGCTGCACACCAAACTAATTGCATTGCGAATTTTTCATTTTGCCAAAGTTTTTGGAGAAACTTAGATTAAGTGCAGTCGAAATTTGACCGCGCCAGTAGTTCAGTGTCCTAGTGCTGGGCACTGACCATTCGTACAAGTGGGTACGGGTTCGATTTCCGACTGAGACATGGATGGTGTGTTTGTCTTACAGCACTTGCTCTCTCCCTTCCCTAGAATGAATGTTTCCAAATTAGAGACAGGTGACCGCTTATAGTCCTTAGAGTTGCTCGCGGTGGTCGTTAAACTCGGAAAGAAGGGAACAAAAAGTCAAAATTTGTTTTCACAAGAAGCATGTCGGAAAATTAGTACAACGAAAACTATTTTTAAGAACATTTTTCATTAGAAATCTAATGAGCTAATGAGGAACTGTAAATTCGAGGACATTTGAGGACAAACATCAAAATTTGAGGACAATTTGCGTCCCCAAAGACATCAGACGTTTTGGGGGACAGTAAACTAAATTCCAGGACTGTCCGCAAGAATTGGGGACTTCTGGTCAGCTTAAGTGGACTGGATGTATTGCTTGGTATCCAGTCTAATATTTTCAACTGTCCACCGTTGGATAACTGAAATATTAGACTGGATACCAAGGAACAGGACTGGACCCAGAAGACCAGGTGGGAGATAGGTTAATGAAATTAGTAAGCACGTCGAATTTACAGGGAGAAGACAGACTTAAGAGCGAAAATTGCGCAATAAACTTTAGGAGACCTTCCTTCGGCGGTGACATCTCTGCTGTTATTACTCAGTTAGTGAGCTATTCACACGTCTAGACAGTACGACTCTCTGTGAAAGACAGAGAACGGATTTTCTATAAGTGACAGAGTTTTCATGTTTCTAAAGCTTCTTGGCAGTATTTTTCTATTAGAAAATCCATCCTTAGATAGAACATTATCACTGGAGTTGAAGAATCAGGATTTTTTTTTTTTTTTTTTTTGATTGGAGGTTTAACGACCACCGTGAGCAACTCAATGGGCTATAAGCAGTCGCCCGTCCCTAATTTAGGGCCACTGGTTCCAGGGAAGGGAGAGAGCCAGTGCCGTAAGACAAACACAACATCCATGCCTCACCGGGATCCGAACCCGGACCCCGTTCGGGCGAATGATCAGAGGCCATCGCTTAGGCCACTGCGCCACCGGGACGGCAGCATCAGGAATCAACAAGACGTAACTACAACTCTTTTTTTTTTTTTAATATTACTATCTTAATCAAGCGAACGTGAATTAGTAATAATAACACTTGGTTAAGAAAACAAGAAGAACACTAGAATGTAACACGCAGCCTTCAAATAGCTCAAACTTCAATTCAACAACGTCTCTTCCACAATTAACATTATAAGTTCTACCATCTCCCACACACTGCTGCTGCTGTGCCGCCCCGTTGGCGCAGTGGTCTAAGCGATGGCCTCTGATCATTCGTCCGAACGGGGTCCGGGTTCGAATCCCGGTGAGGCATGGATGTTGTGTTTGTCTTACGGCACTGGCTCTCTCCCTTCCCTGGAACCAGTGACCCTAAATTAGGGACGGGCGACTGCTTATAGCCCATTGAGTTGCTCACGGTGGTCGTTAAACCTCCAACCAAAAAAATAAAAAAAAACACTGCTGCTGCTCAAACATTATATAACGTTCAGTTCTCATCGGACACATACACGCGTCATACGTTCCGACCTCAAGGTGTTGCCAACCATACTCCTGCGAGAGAGAAAATATCACGTTAAGTTAGAAAAACGCAAAAGGAGAATGAACTTAAATTTACATAAAAAACAGTAACTAAAAATGAAAGTTAAATTAGTGAATACGCCACAGATCACAGTCACGGTTCTGTGAAAACACAGATTTGCAGGTGACGAAGTTCGAATCCTTCTGCACTGCAGCCTAATGGTTTCCCAATTAAGCTACACAGCGCAAGTTCGTCACGGAAACTTTTCCGTCTTGGTATGTGCGTTACCTCTGTAGTTCGTCATATATACTCTCCCCACCCCCACCCCCTTAAGAAAGACGGGGGCACGAAATCGCAGGTTTCGGGTCCGCGAATCATGCTTCAAGTAATTCTCTGTAGAAGAAGGAATTCTCTCTAATTCCAGACGATGCGTGGAAAGAACTTCACACGTTTTTTTCGAAGAACCTAACTGCTAGGAGATTTGCGTTCGGGCACCAATATAGCGTAAACACAAATTTGCCGGAGATGGGGCTCTAACCTGTATCCTTCTGCTCCGTAGCCGAATGGTTTCCCAAATAAGCTACACCGACGGGATTTATCGCTGCAACTTTGCCATCTTCAATGTGCCTCACCTCTGTAGTACGTCACAGTTCGACTTTAACTGAATTCTTTGAAAAATCTGACAACTATGGATGTAACTAGGTGTAAGTCCCGTACTGCTGAATGTCCATAGTCACGTGATCAACGATAAGAGAGTACAACAAAACATCACATAACATATTACTTCCACCACATAACTATAATTATTATATTAATATTATTGGTTTTCAATCCTTTCCAGAAACCGAAGGATCTTTCATTGGAATTCAAGACCGCGTTATCCAAACCCAGAACCATAGCTAACTGGAATCATCAACTGTTGATGTTACTAGTCAAGGCTCCTTCTGTTCTTATCCGTCAACGTACGGACAGTGTTTCATATTTCTACTACTGTGGCGCTGAACGCCGACCCCTAACGATTCTTGCCGTCCATAGTTTATATATACACTATATTGACAAAAGTCATCGTACACCTAGAAGAGAAACACAACATAGCATTTATTGACATACATTAGTACGGTGTCGGTCCATCTTTGGCCTCAATGCATGCACTGACCTTTCGAGACATGCTTTCGACAAGGTTTTGGAACACAGCGATAGGTCAGAATGCAGCCGCTAACTGTTGCTTAGTAGTAGGCTCTGGTTCCAAACTACATATGCGGCGCTCTAATTCATCCCATAGGTGCTCCATGGGATTAAGATCAGGGATCTGTGCTGGCCAGTCCCCACATGATGCAAAATTATCGTCAACCTACGCTGTAACAGTCCTTGCTTTATGGCTCGGTGCATTATCCTTCTGGTACCAACAAGGCTCGATTCCATAGTATTGCTACAGAGTTGATAGGGCATAATTGTCCTTAATATCGAGGTAGGCGTGCTGGTTAACCAGGTTTATCCATGATAACTAATGGGCCGGGACGACCATACCATGAAAAACACCCCCAAACGAGTACACTACCAGCTCTAAATTGGAGTAGGAACAGTATACTGTGGTAAATAACTTTCTCCCGGCTGCCACCATACCCACACACTGCTATCAGACTGATGGATCGTGCATCTGGATTCATCAGTCCATAGGACCCGTTTCCATTGATCTACGGTGCACGATAAATGTTCTTTACATCATGCTAAACGACGAGTAGCATTCTGAGTGGAGATGAAAGTATAACGAAGTAAATTTCTCCGTCATTTCTGTCCACGCCAGGATTCGAACCCGGATCCCCTCATTCCGGAATAAGTCACTCTAGCAATTGAGCTACGCGGACGTTTTATTCTGATTCCTATCTGCCTTTATGTCGTGTGCGTCCTTCTGGCAGGTACGTCACATCTCCTGGTACGTTACATCATCTCACCCTTATTATTATTTTTTTTTTCGAAGTGCTGGAGAAGAGATTCTCTTATTTTTCCTATCGCGCAGTGTGGAAATAACATCACACCATTGCGAGATTTTGAACGGTCGGTTCATCCGGATAGTTCGGGCGCCATTATAACGAAGTAAATTTTCTCCGTCATTTTTGTCCATGCCAGGATTCGAACCCGGATCCCCTCATTCCGGAATAAGTCACTCTAGCAATTGAGCTACGCGGACGTTTTATTGTGATTCCTATCTGCCTTTATGTCGTGTGCGTCCTTCTGGCAGGTACGTCACATCTCCTGGTACGTTACAAAAGGCTTATGAGCAACCGCACGATCACGGTAACCCATAGAATGAAGTTCTTTGCGAATGGTTCGTGTACATATATGTAAAAAATTCTGAAATTCACGGGCAGTTTTCCGTCATTTTTTTCGTGAATTAACGAAGCATATTTCTGTTTACAGCCTTTTCCGTGTAATGACGAAAGAAAACCTGAATGTCACTGAGTTTTCGTACCACGGAAAAATTTTGAATTTTCAGAAACCTTTCGGCAGTTTCTTTCATATATTGACCTTAAATTACCGGTTTTAGAGATGTTAACGGAAAATTCTGAATTTTCAGAAACTTTTCTACAATTCCTTTCGTATATTAACGGAAAAACTCCGTTGTCACTTTTTCCGTATCCGTATGACGAGAAATTATCGGGAATAGGAGCGACTGGTGAGAATTCTTGAGGTTTGATTAGCTTTTAAATTTCAATCGTCTGACGAATTTTGAAGTTCCGTAGCGAGATCGGATATTGTGAATAACATATCACATGAATTTCGTTTATTGTGGTGCAGGATATTTCTACTCCTTTCCCCTATTTGGTGCACCAGCTACTTATTATATATTGTGTTACAGTAAGAAACCAGGTACTTATTGTACCGATGATTATACGATGCCTGTGTATCAGTTTTTGGACTACTTAAGACAAAAGCTATTATAGCTATCAACAGTAAAGTTTATATTGTGTGTATGTATGAAATAATACTATAAAAAAGTACATTTTACCTTTTTTAAAGATAACTGAAAGTCATTGTCAGTTTAAAAGGTTAAGTTGCAGAGCATTTCGTTGCTTCGCAAAATCAGGATGAATAATGCTTAATTTGTGAGAAGTCCTCCCACAGAAAAAAATATCACAAAACTATTCAGAAAAATAATAAGATCCAACAGAAAATAAAATGACTAAATCTCTCGCATTAATGACAAAAAACAAAATTTCATCGTCGCGGAATTCGCTTTATGATATACAGGGAGTCGGATTGCCGAGCGTTTGCGGATCAGTGGTTAAAGACGCGAGTTACCTGCTGAGCCAGGGTATTTCGATTTTGACCTCAGTGGAAGGATTATCTAGTGTAAGGGCTGAAAAGTACAGAGTCGTCGATTTTGCGGAATTTCAGAATAAATACGGAAAAATCTGAAATGGACTTTTCTGAAATAAACGGAATTTCAGTCTATGGAATATCTCTGAAAGTACGGAAGTTAAAATAAACGGGCACATTTAAAAACGGAAATTTCTGAAAAAGTCGGATACCTACCAACAACTTTGCTGCACGTTATTTTGAGAAATTTTCCGTGAATTCACACCACTTATTTTTTACAGTGTACTGAGGTGCCAGCATTTTTACTCACCTGTTGCAGTACTCCGGCGATTAGCTGTAACGACTCTCCTGAGGCTTCCACGTCCTTTATAACTGATTTTCTTTGGTCTGCCGGTACGTTTTGCTTCTTCAGGCACGCCATGTGTCTTTCACTTATTCTGTACATCAAAAACACTCGACCTGGGTATGTTAAAACGCCTCTCGGTTTCTCTTACAGACAACCCACTAATATAACATCCCAACAATCTTTCCTTTCTCAAAGTCAGTTCTCTCCCGCCGCGATATTTTCACTCAACCTCACTGTGCGATATGATCGCGATCAGCTGCATGTTTGTTTTTACACCGTTTGCAGCTGAACCGCTCATCTTAACAACGCAGCGGATCCGTTCATTTGCTTTTGAAGGGGTGTCCGGTGACTTTTTTATATAGTGTACATACAATTCAAACATTAAACTCTCATTAAAAGTGTTAATAAAAACCATGGAATAACATATTAGAATCACTTAGAAAATTCCGGAGCAAATAGTACACTTCGAACAAGAACACATTATGCAAAACACTTGTGCAGAATATTTATATAGAACTCAAATTCCAACACTGGAATTACATAGAATTCAAACTCTGACATTAAAATTTATTGGAACCATTTACACAAAATTTTGAAGTGAATTTTTGGGGCAAAAAGTGTGTATCTGTAACTTATACCCTAGATTCAGTTTCCTTTTGATTTTACTATCTCTTGCTATTTTATTTTCCTATGCAAATTATCTTCTCACTTAACGAGATGTTATTTCTCCCGCTGAATTATATGTGGCAACGAGTGTAAGTCATGACGTGGTGGTATGCAGTATATATAGGCGCGCTCAAGTATACCAGAGAGCTTCGTTTTATATCTGATAGGTTCTTCCTGATTATTGATATGCGATTTAACTACGTTTCTACGATAGTACGAAAGTTCGGGCTATCAGTAGTTGTGTTATTTTGGAGTGTGTATTTGAGTAATACCAGGAGCTCCCCAACAAAAGGTTAAAAGTGAGTACGTTTACTTAGTTCATTTTATTGTCAGACCTCTGTCTGGCCGTTAAGTCTATTTCATTGAGTGTTTACGTTAAGTTCAGGGTATATTGTGTTTACCGCTCTAATAAGGAGCCTTCAAGGTACTAATATACTAAAACCGAAGTTATATTACTGATATTCAAGATAATGAGGAACGCTGAGTAAAAATAAATTCCATATTCTTGGAATTTATTGCACGTGCGTGTCTTACCTAAACAAACTCTAGCACTTTGAAAATTAAGCACACTTTAGCTACGTCAAGTAACCTTTCAATAACCCTAACGTGACTTAACGTAAGCTTTCCTGCACTACACGTCCAGCCGGAGAATTTTATTCATTATAATTGGCGCCCGAACAGGGACTCGACCGTTCAAAATCTTGCATTGGTGTGATGATATTTCCACACCGCGAGATAGGAAAAATCAGAGAATCCCTTCTCCAGCGCTTCGAAAAATAAATGTGTGTGACGTTGCATTCCACACACCAGATTGACTGGGAGTTCTCAAGTGCACGTTCTACAGTGATGGCTGCCTGCAACGATTCATGGTCACGGCTGACCCGTGGGCCATGCCCCCGGCCCTCTTTCGGGGGCGGGGGAGGTGTGACGTACCTGCCAGCAGGACGCACACGACATAAAGGCAGATAGCAATCAGAATGAACGTCCGCGTAGCTCAATTGGTAGAGTGACTTATTCCGGAATGAGGGGATCCGGGTTCGAATCCTGGCGTGGACAGAAATGACGGAGAAATTTACTTCGTTATATATCCATTTCAAACATGGAACTACTGGACAAAATTATGGCCTAACATATTGCTATGATTTCGGTCAACAGAACGCGGTCAACAGCCTTCTTTCAAGGGTAATAAATATGTAAACAGTTGAAATTCTTGGCTATCTTTAAACTACACTTTTGAGGAACATAACGAGAAACTAATGACGATCATCGAAAAAAATCACCGACTGGGGTTAGCTTCTATACACCCTCTAGCGACGAAAAGTGGCATTTTTCTTGTGCGTGAATCCCCGTAGAGATCGCCGAAGTGACAAAGCCTTGAGCAGTTAACAGTTACAGTTGATGCACCCAGTTATCCGTGCCGGAACTACAGAAAAATACATAATGAATATTTCAGGTGAAGACACCTGTTGAACGTCTGGAAAATCCAATGAAACTACTACCACGACTCCGGTAAGTTGCTGAGGTTGAGGAATACATATGACATTGTCTAGATTAATAAACAGTGAGGATGCGTCTTCATAAATATCAGGAAACCAAGCTCAAGGGTTACGGACTTCGCGTTGTGTTTCCTCTTGAATTCTTTACGGGGTATCGCAAAAAAAAAAAAAAAAATCATATGCCCCATATTATGACACAAGAAAATATACACAGCCTAGAAAGGTGTGCTATACAGAATTAAGTAATTAACATGTTTATTGTGAAAACATATGCTGAATAATTTGCAACGTTTTGTTGGAGGCCAAATTAAAGTTAACGTTAAAGCAAAAGACCAAAATTAGCCATATTTAATGGTCCATGCTGTTTAGGCCTGTTACGCAACTCAGTTAAAGTTAAGTTAATTATCCAATTTCCTTGCCAGGACGAATAACGACCGTACCCGAGTCGTGATGAGTCGTCCCTCTGAAATTGTCTACGGGTGGTCTCCGGCGACGAGGCGCATCTGCGTACCTGACATACAGAGTCGACTGACTATAAGTGCCCACTTCGAGGCATGAACATCGTCTGTGCCCAATATATGCTGTTTAATTTCCAATTGTGCTCCACTATATCGAATATTCACCTTTAACTAGATATTCTTGGCTATAATAGCATGACTGTGTATATACATATGTCTGCGTCTTTTTTCTCTATCTCTGTGTGTATACATGTATATGTTAATACATGTATACACACAGACTTTTGTCTAGTATTAAAAATTAATAAAAAAAATTGTTAATGGCGTTATTTTGCTAGTGTCCCATTCTGGTCTTCCTTAAATTGCCGTTACTTACTTCTTTATTCAGAATGGTAAGACGAGGTCATATATGCCTATTATTAATACCTACCCCCCCCCCCCCCTCGTGCGCATTTCCCATTTGTATGCCACTGGTGTTATAATTTATAGTAGTCAGGACGTCAGGGTAAGGAATGGTGGGAGCTGGGGCCTGGGGTAGGGAGGGGGTAAGTACATACCATAGCAGGAAAACAAAAGCATAGAATGAACATTACTTTGCTATTAATAGTATTTGAGAAAAATAAAAATTCCTGTTCTCATGCACACATTTTTCGTCACTTTAGGAAGGAATGATATCATAGCTGCAGTGATAACCAAGAACGTGAACATTTTTCGATTGTTGACTTTACATCATTTAAAATTTTATTCACTGATGCATAATAAAGATGCAATTTGATGTAAATGTTATGTATAGTGCTTGAACAGTCAGACGTAATTGCAAAAGTTATTCTTTGATCAAATTTAATTTTTAAATAGCGATAATTCAAACAACAAAGTTTTGCATTCATGGTTTTGACATTGCGGCGACGATATGCAGCCACTAGAATTAATTTCTGGTCACACCACTGGTACAATTTAAGGATATTTTGCTTTCTTATTTTTGGTAGTGATGTCTCTTTCATAAGTTTAATATCCTTGTGATCGGATGGCTAAGTGTTGCTTAACTTGAGGATACATTTCCTTCTGTTGTTTACGGAGTGACGTTTTCCTTAACGGAAATTTCCGTGTATGTTTTCGTATCACAACAGGATACCGTTTCACATAATTTGACCAGCGACTGTGTGCATAATGAGATTCTGTTTTCAGGTCATGGGAATCGCGAATGCACTCGAGTGCTTGCATTTAACGTAATTTACCTATTCCAGTCTGACGCGCTACCGAGAGCAAAAGCAAATATGCATGCAAGTGGTTTCTCTTCTCCTTCTACTGACACATCAACTTGTCATGAAAACGAAAGGAACATAAACGAAACAAAGAAACCTTCGTCTACGAAAAAAGACAGACACAGTGAGTGAGAGAGAGAGAAAGAGAGAGAGGAATAAAGTGGCGCTCATGGGGGATGCAACGGGAAAACTGAGCATCTGTTCTCAAAAGAGGCAATCATGGCTAAGTGTCAGTAGAATGCTTAGAGCGAGAGCCGACTGGACGCACGATACAATTCAAAGAGCAGGTGAGAACGAACCCATGTGCTGCCCAGATATCTCTACCTGCACGCCATTTGAGCGGAGAGATTGGCTTCGCAGAAATAAGAAAAGCTTGCGAGTGGAAACAATGTTTGAAACATTACACTTCTCTTCGGCTTGCACAGCTTTTTCGAGTTTTCTAACGTACTTTCACGAACTGCCGAGTAAAAAATTATACTACAAAATATATTCACGGGTAACTGGAACTCCTAAATACACATATTGATTTACGTTCATCCATGATGAGATCAGAGGTTGAAGAATCAAAGGGCTTTTTTCTCAGATGATCCTTGGTACGGAGAATTCCTCGTTACTGTTGTTGGGGGTTTAACGACCACCGTGAGCATCTCAATGAGCTCTAAGCAGTCGCTCTTCTCTAATTCGGTGCCAATGGTCCCAGGATGTGAGACATGTACGTCATCCTTTCCTCAAATAGGATACAATCCCGGACCTATTTTGGAAGAGTGATTAGAGACTAACTCCTGGTAGCACTCGGTCACCGGGACGCCCTTCTGACTGTAAAGCACCACATACAAAAGGCAAAGCATCGGGAACTCACACCCTGATGGTCACACACACAAAACACGCCCTATTCAGTTTGTCACAAACTGTACAGGAATCCAAGTTAAAGTATTTGTGAAAACACGAATTTGTCGGTGATAGGAATCCGATCCTTGTATCTCGGGAGCCAACTGTTCTAACGGACTAAACTATACCAACGGAATGTATCGATGCATATTTGTCGTCTTGAAACGTGCTTCACCTCTGTAGTACGTCACATCATTTCTTACTTTTTTTTTCTTTTTTTTTTTTAACGAAGAAGGAATTTTCATTATTTCCGGACGATGGCCGGAACAAAAACATCACATTTCGAAGAACCCAACGGACAGTAGATCCATTTTCCACAATCAGTCGCCAATGTGAAATTCACAAATTTCTCGGTGACGAAGATCGAAACTGCGCCTCCTCGCTATGGAGCCAGATGTGCTAAGCGACTAAACTACACCGACGAAATATATCGCTGCATATTTGTCTTCTTGATACGTGCTTTACCTCTGTAGTGCGTCACATATTGTAGTACGGGATACCAACAAGTCTTTGATGCGAATAAAAGAATGGACAGGATATTCAATAAAATTCCAATCTTCACAAAAATTTGGTAGTGGAAGCTTTGCATGGTTGATTACTACTCCTAATTTATTCTATGTAAACACACACACACACAAATAAAAGCCGCCCCAGTGGCGCAGTGGTCTAAGCGCTGGCTTTCGACTGTTCGTCCGAGTAGGTTTGAGTTCCGATGAGACATAAGTAGGGTAGTAATTTTATCGTGGTAAAAAAAAAAAAAGGCAAAAATTCGCGGGGCGGTCGCGGGGTAAAACCTGAAATTTCACGAAATACATCATTTCCTCAAAAATCCGGCTTTCAGGCTCTTTCTCCACCCTTTGGATAATTGACGCCGCTTCGTCGATGCCACTTCGTCGACAGGTACATTTCGTCGACACTATATATGCAGACAGTCGATTCCTCAAATTTTTCGTAAAATCTACAGTTTTCAATTTAGAACCACCAAATTTGGTATACTATCTCATGGTACTCTAACTTAGACCGTACACGGTTTTTGGAAGGGGTCGGGGCCCGGCGTCAAGAAGCCCCCATACAACATTTTCGTGAAATCTACAGTTTTCGATTTAGAACCACCAAATTTGGTATGCTATCTCGTGGTACTCTAACTTAGAGAGTACACGGTTTTCGGAAGGGGTCGGGGCCCGTGGTAAAGGGAGCCCCATACAAAATTTTCTCAAAAATTTCCATTTTTTACTTAAGAACTGCAACACAATTCGGCACTCTAATGCCCTATCTGCGAGCTAAGTTAGAGTACCATGAGATAGTATACCAAATTTGGTGGTTCTAAATTGAAAACGGTAGATTTTACGAAAATTTTGTATAGGGGCCTCTTGATCCCGGGTCCCGACTCCTTCCTTCTATGGTCTAAGTTGGTGTAAGGGTACAATGAGATAGTATACCAAATTTGGAGGTTCTAAATTTAAAACTGTTGATTTTACGAAAATGTTGTATGGGGCCCGCTTGACCCCGGACCCCGACCCCTTCCAAAAGCTGTGTACGGTCTAAGTTGGAGTACCATGAAATAGTATACCAAATTTGGTGGTTCTAAATTGAAAACTGTAGATTTTACGAAATTGTTTTATGGGGCCCCTTTCACGCCGGGCACGACCTCTTCCAAAAACTGTTTACCATCTGAGTAACAATACCATGAGATAGTATACTAAATTTGGTGGTTCTGAACGTTTTTCCGTTTTTTTAGGAATCGACTGTTTGCATATACTGTCGACGAAGTGAGTGTCGACGAAATGTACCTGTCGACGAAGTGGCGTCGACTAAATGAGTTGTCGATGGAGTGATTGCCGACGAAGTGAACCAGACCCCCACAAAAACAGTAATATTCGCAAAAGGTATTTCACACTTATTAACGCATTGAAGTATTAACGCCTCGATGTCTGCTTTAAAATTTCCAGATTCCAAAGTGATGCACTGGAGGACGATTGCATTCAAAGAGGTTTCAGCATTACAGCTTTCAACATTCGTTTCAGCTGATGGAACAGCAGGAATATTCAAAATGTACCTATCTGTGTTTCTCTGTGTTGCAGAGGAAGTTTGTCCGATTGTTAAATTATTCAGTTGGATCGGAGGTTCTTTTTCGTCATTTTCAGATATTAACTATTGAGCAACTACATAAATACAGATTTCTGCTGATGGTCCATGAACATATTTTTACAGGAAGATACTCCAACTTGATTGCATTACGGCGTACCACTCACTCCTATGATACTCGTGGTAGGTAGGGGTTTTCTGTTCCTTGGGCTCGTACAGGTTTAATGTTTAACAATATCAATGCGTTGGGATTGCGTGAGTGGTATAGATTACCGTTGATTATTAGATCAGAGGCACGTAATCCGGTATTTAAGCGAGTTCTAAGGAGTTTTTTGATGGTAAATTTAATATTGAAATTTATTGCTTTATGATTCGTAAAAGAAACGCATTGTAAAATTGCTTTCGTTGTTTTGACTGGACTGGAATATTTTGTTTTTATTTAGAAGGGATCAGGCGCTTGTCAGGCAGTATTTCTGCCTTTTTCCCTGGCCCTTTGCTGCACATTTAATTATTTTTAACATATAATATTTGATTTATATTGACAATTGTTAATTAGTCTATTTAATTGATATTAATTTTTAAGGGAATGAGTTTCGTTGTTGTGCAGAATTTGTATTTATTGTGAAAGTTTGGTGATTTGTTGTATTTTGTGAGTTTTATTGGTGAATTTGTTTACTTTCTTTGTACAATTAGTTTATGGTTGTGGCACATATTGTATTTTGGCTGAGTATTATATTGCTTTTCTATAATATTGTACAGTTGAAATTCTATAAAATAAATAAATAAAAGAAAATCTTTTGAATCAGTTGTTTCGTCCGCTGCGTTGCTTACACCAGATACAGATTTTTTAAAATCTTTCACTTGTTGCTTGTGAATATCGTATATTTTCATCAAATAGTATTTCTGCAACCAATTTGTATTTGGAATAACCAATATGTTTCAACGAATTTTCCAAGTAATTTTTTAATGTAAGATTATTCTGTTTGGGAAGTGGGATGTTAGGGGAACAAAAGGCACCAGTTAATTTCGAAAGTTCAGTTGAGCGAAGCTGTTCTTGTTTAGTTCTTTTCTCCATCAATTCATCAACACATTTCTGCATTATTTCCAGCTGACTGTACTGACACAAATTTTCTTATACAGCTTCCTTGCTAAATACTTTTCACAACAGTCCTTTCTCAAAAAATCCACTGGTATGTTTCGACACGAACAGAACATTTTGTTCCCATGAAACGTTCTCTTGTTGCAGTGTTTGCATCTTCCAGATGCACTCATTTTACTCACGTGGTTCATTCTCAAAATTAGCAAACAATATCAAGAAACTTTATAAATTAAATACTCGCACTACGTGTATTTTTCTAAGCTAAACGTCTGCGAAACTCAAACACTCTTTTTTGTGAGCTGCTCTCCCCAGCTAAAACTAGTAATACAATTGATGACATCCGGTTTACGGTTTCCGAGTGCGGCAAGTCGCCAAGGTAATTCAACAGCATCGGGGGTAGAAATCACGAAAGACCACACGTGCATTCTTCAGCAGAGTGCATGAGACATAGAAATACCCGTCAAGCTTGTTCGAGGTCTCTTCGTAACGAACAATCTTGAGGGGTAATTCAAAGTTTAAAGTTCTGGTTCGGAGTCTGGAGTAGGATTACTTTGCGGTATATTTTTCGCGTGAATTCTAATAAAGACAGTAATAAAATTATTTAAATATAAAAAATAATTGAGCGAAGTGAGGCAGAAGGCCGAGCGGAGCTTTCTTTACGAGACTCCAAACAATTAGTTGTTCTGGCATAGGTACGAGATGACACATGCGATTACCGTGATTTTTTGCGTGCGATTGGATATCGTCCATGGTCAGGTTTTGACGCCTTCTGATTCCCGAAAGGACATGGTGATTCACATGGGTTTTTTATCATGGTGAGTGACATGGGGTTTTTATCATGGTGATTCGTCGTGTCGTATAAAAATAATGACCATTAAAAGACTGACCAATTTTAATAATAATTGAAAAAACCCACTCTCTATACAAGACCCGGGAAAATTAGTTGTTCGGGCATAGCTACGACATTACACATCTGATCAATGTGATTTTTGGCATGCGATTGGACATCGTCCATGGTTGACGCCTTCCTATTCCCGAAATTTCGTGTCATTGAGAAATTTCAATTAAAACTAGATGGCCTTTTACATGGACCGTTTCACGAAAGTCTGCTCACTAACATTAATTGAAAAAAAAGGTTGAATTGAAAAGCGAAGAAATGGAAAGGCTCCGTCAGTTAACTAAACACTTGCTTAATCTATATTAATAAAAGGAAGTTTGCGCAAGTGTGTGTGTGTGTGTGTGTGTGTGTGTGTGTTTTTTTTGTCTTTCACAATACAAAATGAAAAATGTGGTTCCCGATCTGAGTGTTTCTTTCCGCTTTGTTTACATGCAACCTAATCACAACCAACATGAAGGCGTGAAGGAAAGTAGTTCATGATAAATATTAGGCATTTCTTTTTTAGAATGTTTCGTATATGCTGTTGTTCTGGAAGTCATAAGTTTTACGCGTTCGTATTTTATAATTTGTCATAATAGACGCCTTAATGAGGGTAGATTTTGCAATAACTTAGCTCAAAATTTGCCAACTGTACCAGACTTATCGGTTACCGTTGGCGGCTTGTCCTAATCCTAGTTTAAATATGAAAAATAATTGAGCGAAGCGAGGCCGAAGGTCAAGCGAAGCTCTCCTTACGATACTGGAGACAATTAGTTGTTCGGGCATAGGTACGAGATCACACATCCGATCACCGTGATTTTTTGTATGCTATTGGTCATCGTCCATGCCCAGGTTCTGACGACTTCCGATTCCCGAAATTCTGTGTCATTGAGGAATAATAGTCCAAAAACTTGCATTTTTAGGGGGGTTCTCTTGGTTTTGAGGAGTCGTTTGTTACCTATCTCCTCCAAAGATCTTCAGCCGATCGCGGTGACACTTGCCACAGAGAAATGAAATGATATGGTGAGTGACATGGGGTTAGGTATCATGGTGATTGGTCGTGTCGTATAAAAATAATGACCATTAAAAAACCGACCAATTTTAATAATAATTGAAAAAATCTGCTCTCTAAACGAGACTCGGGACAATTGGTTGTTCGGGCATACCTACGACATGACTCATCCGATCACCGTGATTTTTGGCATGCGATTGGATATTGTCCATGGTCAGGTTTTGAAGTCTTCCGATTCCCGAAATTCCGTGTCATTGAAGAATTTCAATTGAAACTAGATGACCTCTTACTTGGACCGTTTCACGAAAATCTGCTCACTAACATTAATTAAAAAAAATAGTTTGAATTGAAAAACGAAGAAATGGAAAGGCTCCGTCAGTTAACTCAACACTTGCTTAATCTATAATAATAAAAGGAAGTTTGAGCATGTGTGTGTGTGTGTGTGTGTGTGTGTGTGTGTGTGTGTGTGTCTTTAACAATACAAAATAAAAAACGTTGTTTCACGATCTGAATGCGTCTTTCTGCTTCGTTTACTTGCAACCTGATCACAACCAACGTGAAGGCCTAAAGAAAAGTAGTTCATGATAAATTTTTGGCATTTCTTTTTTAGAATGTTTCGTACTTTTGTTCTGGAAGTCATACATTTTACGCGTTTGTTTATTCGAATTCGTTATAATAGACGCCTTAATGAGCTTAAGATTTTGCAATAGGTTCGCTCAAAATTTGCCAACTGTACCGGAGTTACAGCTGGCGGCTTGTCCTAGTCTAAAATATAAATAGAATTTCGGCAAGAATAGGAAAGAATCTGAAATTCGCGCATATATTTAATATTCGCAAAATTACAGGAAAACCTTTAAAATTTGCGAAAAATATCTCGGAAATTCGCGCCGCGAAACTATTACTAGCCTAGGCATGGGTGGTGTGTTTTTTTTACGGCGCTAGCTTTCTCCTTTCTCTGAAACCAGTGGCTTCAAATTAGGGTTTGGCGACTGCTTATTGTCCATAGACTTACTCAACGGTGGCCGTTAAACCCCGAACTACAAAAACAAAAAAACAAAATGGAAAAATGTCTGGAAGGAAAAGGTAATACTGTAATATACAAATAATATTATTTCATATAAATGATAATGTATGAAAAAGAGAAAAGCTGCACAGTTAATCCATCAGTGCTTGTATGCCATAATATAAAAATATAACAAAAACACACAAAAAATAATTATTTACCGCTTTGATGTTTGAAAGTAGAGGTGTTTGTTTCTCACGAGGAGAATGAGAGGAAACATACTAGAAAAAGTAGTTGTACAAAATTGCACAAAAAAGTTCTGGGATAAGAACATAAGCAAGCAATCGCTTTCGCGCTGCTGCTATATCACATGTGCCCTCTATGCCCAGGAGATGGAAGGAAATGCACAATGCACCGAACTCTTACTATTCCTGAGGCATAGACTGGGAGTGGTTTTTTTTTTTTTTTTTTTTTTTATGTCCTCCCACCTCCTAGGAAATTGAGCTAGCTTCTATAGAAATAAAAAGAAACCTCTTTAGCCCATTCAACTAGCAAAACTATACTCTTCAACTTAGAAGTAAGTTCTGAGAGATAAATACGGATTTAAGAAATGATTGCTTCTGCCATTGAAATTGTCCATAACAAAGCAATAATTTTGAAAACATTTGTTTGTTATAATTAGTTGGTCACGAAGGATAGAATTTATAAAGTAGCGACATGACCAGTTTGGTTTTCCTGAGCTTCAAAATATCACATTCTAATAATTGAATCTCTTGTTATTTTTACGGAAGGTGTAACAAGACATAGAATTTCAGAATTTCGATATAATGGAGTGATAAAGTTGTCAAAGTGGGTAGTGTTCACTTTCTCAGCCAACGAAAAATTGATATTGGTTTACTGTATATTTTCAACCGTGACGGGAAAGCTAGAGAGATTGAGAGGACCAACATTTCTTGAGAGCAAGAGTCACGATAAGACGAGTAAATGATGAATGATGCATTGA
The DNA here is from genome assembly GCA_039090855.1 of Macrothele yani. NCBI lineage: Eukaryota > Metazoa > Arthropoda > Arachnida > Araneae > Macrothelidae > Macrothele > Macrothele yani. The sequence continues at coordinate 127,085,792 of CM077026.1, read as the reverse complement.
AAAGTCGATGAACGTTAATGGGAAAAGGATTGAAGAAAATCGACAAGTTCTGGGTCTGTAATCAATAGATATGTTCTTTACTATATGACATCGAGAAGTTATGTTGATTTCAGCTCATTTCCGCAAACGTTGGAGAAGTTTCTCAATTCTCTCCGAACTTATGACTTACATCGTTCAAATATTACTCTGATAATAAGGATCGTGTAACTAATTAGGCTGCAGGAGAATTTTATTGTTCTTTGAATTTCTCATGGAATCTCCTTATCGACAGAATTTAGAGGAATGCAAAGTGCTACGAAGGGCAGATCGTCTGGCATGGAAAGCGAGTCTGTGGCTGTATTTGTAGCTTTTTATACCGGTGTCATAGTTATTTTGCAAGCTGGTTTCTTAGGACGACATAGAATGTGTGTGAAATGCACTTATGACGATGGTATTGAATGTACCCGAAATATAAGGTGTATCAATAAAGTTCGGCGAATGCATGGTAAAAAGGACAAACAGAATGTATTTAAAAAAATACACTTTACTAGATTTCAAAAGTAATCTCCCCCAGATACAACGGCCGTTCAATAAAAACTGAGAACAAAATCACACAAAATGAAGAAATATAAGTACAGCAAAATATATGTTATTCTTTCTCAAAGTATTTTTCCTCGGATGATATGCAACGGTCCAATCGTTCAGTCCACTTTTCAAAGCATGTGGCGAAGGCATATTATGGAAGCTGCTTTAGCGACCCCTGTACAGCTTGAATAACGTCAGCATCTGTGTTAATTGTGGTGTCACGGAACTTCTCCTTCATTGTTGGAAACAACCAGAAACCGCGCGGGGCGAGGTCAGGACTGTAGGAAGGCTGTGGCAGGATTTGAATACTGCATTTCGTAAGAAACTGTTGAGCACAAGCAGCCACATGTGGATGGGCGTTTTTGTGGTGTAGGATCCACTTGCCCACCAGTTCCGGTCGCTTAATCGATATGTGTCGTCGCAGACGCTTCGAGACTGAAATGTAATATTCAGCATTGACAGTAATTTGTGGAGGAACGGAACGGCATGCTGTTAGACTACACCTTTATGATCAAAGAAAATTATCATCGTCACCTTCCCAGCTGATTTGGTTTGGAGGTCTTTCTTCGGAGGAAGCGAAGCAAGCCTATGTGTTTTCAAATACTCGCTGCGCGCTTTGTGAGCGAGTCGAAATAGTGGACCCATGTTTCATCGGTAGTTATTACGGTGTTAAGAAAGTTTGGATCCTTTGCAATCGTTTATTTCCACTCATGACACACCTGAAAACTGGGTAATAATTTTCCTCTCATCAGGTGATGAGGTACCCATCTGGAACACAGACGATGCAGCAGTAATTTGTCGCGTAGAATGAGGAAAGCCGACGTTTTTTAAATATTAGTTGACGCCGCTATATCTTCACACATCGTTCGTCGATCTTCTTGCAGGATTGCCTAAACAGTGTTAATAATACGCTCCGTAACAACACTTTCAGGTCGACCAGGCCTAGGAGCGAATTCTGCCGATGAACGCCCTTTTTTGAAATCACGGTGCAATCTAAAATCGTTGACTCACCCAAACATTTATCTTTGCAAGTTTTTTTCATTTAATCAGCTGTTTATGGAGCCGTTTCACCCAAAGGACAGCAACATTTTATCGCACAACGCATTTCACTTCTGAACTCTGAATCACTCATCTCCATAGCTGTATGGCGAAATGTAGACGAACCTTAAACGACTGCGCAATAACAAAACCAGGATCGTCTGCCACGGCTAATGACTGTTGCCATAGATACTTTCTTATTGAGTTAGTCGTCTGGGTGGTTATCTTCCGCGTTTGCACTGTTACCAACTCAAAAAAAAAAATTACTCTCAGGTTTTGTGAAACGGCCTTTGTACAATGAACTTTTGGTACCGTTCGTATAGCTGTTGGAAGCTTAAATGTCCAAATATCTTTTCATTTTAGCGATAATTTCAGTCCGGACAACAAGCAGCTTTCAGCCGGTGTTAGATAAGGCAAATGCGGTGGGTGAATCACTGCCGCAACTGCTCATGGTTAGAAGGTGAGGAAAAAATCAGGAACAGATTGCGCGTCTCCAAATACTCTTTTAAAATAGTATGGACAGTTTCCTTATTAATACCCAGTTCCTCTGCGATCATTCGTACATCCAATCGGCGGTCATTTTCCATCATTCAATGTTTTCAGAATTTTTGCAAGTCTCGGACCTTCGGGGAGTTCCTCCAACACTGCGGAGAGTCCCTTATTTCACGAAAGCTTTTGAGCTGGCCCAGAGGTGGGGAACCTCCGGCCTTTTGAGTGAATCCAAATTTTGCAGAACAAATCCTTTGGTTTTCATTCATGTATTTTTGTTCGTCTTTTACTATTCTTACTTTAATCTTAAAGTGGCCATATTTAAAATGCTGATGAGGTATTCAGTGTGGATTCGACGTATCATGCTAAAGTACGTTGGCTACCGCAGGGACAGGTGTTAGTAAAAATGTTATCTTCGCGAGAACGAATAGTTAAATTTAATGAAGAACAGAATCACCATTGTAAATTATTGAAAGAAGATTTCAATAGAAACGTTGTATTCCTGTGTGATATCATGTCAAAGGAAAATGACTTGAATATTTCTTTGCAGGGTAAAACTAAGTCACACCCAATGGTAAAAAGTCCAAGCATTTAAAAAAAAGTTATCTTTTTTCAAAATTCTGCTTCTTCTTCAAAAGGAAATTCCGTTCATTAGTATCGGTTCCGTTCAGTCAATTCTTACGGATGATTTGGGTATGAGACGAGTCTAAACCAAATTCGTGCTCTCAGCTGATAAAAACACAGGACCGAGTTTCAGCTGCTGGCGACCTGCTTGTGTGCCGAAAACGACAAAAACTTTTTAAAATTATCATATCTGGTGATGAATTGTGGGTTTATGGGTATGACCCCGAAACTAACACACAGTCTTCACAGTAGAAGAAACTCTACCATAGAAAAAAAAAAAAAAAAAAAAAAAAAACAGAAAGAGTACTATTATCAAGACGATGCTGACTGTTTTTTTCAATCATGAGGGGACTCTGCATCATGAATACGCTCCATCAGGTCAGACAATCAACAATAGTACTACTATCAAGACGATGCTGACTGTTTTTTTCAATCATGAGGGGACTCTGCATCATGAATACGCTCCATCAGGCCAGAAAATCAAGAAAGAGTACTACTATCAAGACGATGCTGACTGTTTTTTTCAATCATGAGGGGACTCTGCATCATGAATACGCTCCATCAGGGCAGGCAATCAAGAAAGAGTACTACTATCAAGACGATGCTGACTGTTTTTTTCAATCATGAGGGGACTGTGCATCATGAATACGCTCCATCAGGCCAGAAAATCAAGAAAGAGTACTACTATCAAGACGATGCTGACTGTTTTTTTCAATCATGAGGGGACTGTGCATCATGAATACGCTCCATCAGGCCAGAAAATCAAGAAAGAGTACTACTATCAAGACGATGCTGACTGTTTTTTTCAATCATGAGGGGACTGTGCATCATGAATACGCTCCATCAGGCCAGACAATCAACAAAGAGTACTACTAGCAAGACGATGCCGACTGTTTTTTTCAATCATGAGGGAACTTTGCATCATGAATACGCTCCATCAGGCCAGACAATCAAGAAAGAGTACTACTATCAAGACGATGCTGACTGTTTTTTTCAATCATGAGGGGACTGTGCTTCATGAATACGCTCCATCAGGCCAGGCAATCAACAAAGAATACTACTATCAAGACGATGCTGACTGTCTTTTTTAATCATGAGGGTATTGTGTATCACGAATACGCTCCATCCGGCTAGACAGTCAACAAGGAATACTAAAGTCAAGTTTCGTGGCGTTTGAAGAACGCTGTTCGCCGCAAAAGACTCGTATTGCATGAAAGTGACGAGTAGCAACTCCACCATGACAACGTGCCTGCCCATGCATTGCAACTTGTGCAAATTTCTTGCTAAGCACCGCATTGCACAGGTCCGACAGCCACCCTATTCATCAGATGTCCCTCCATGCGACTTTTACTCTTCCCAAAAATCAAATACCACTTGAAAAGAAAATGATCCCAAGATATTGAGGAGATACAACAGAATGCGACGAAGCAGCTGTTCGCTGTTTCAGCAGACGGCTTAAAAAAAGTGCTTGGAGCACTGGAAATAGCGCTGGGCTAAGTGTGTGGCTTCGGAAGGAGACTACTTCGAAGGTGATTAAGTTTCAAATTTGTAAGTCTTGTACAATTTTTTGTTTTTAATAAATCCACTCTGTACTTTTTGATCACACCTTGTACACGATGCACCCGGGACTTGAAGATGGGCTCATCTCGGACGAATGATCAGAAGCCAGAGCCTTGAATCACTCAGCCACCGGGGTGCCGATAAATCTTAAAATTTTGTTTTTAATTTGCCATTTTGTTGGGTGCTATGCGTTTTTGGTGCACCTTTGTTTGGCCGGCTACTAATTCGTAAGATATCCTACTTTTCTCCTATCTAATCTAGGTAAAAGTTAATGTTTTCAAGTGTATTTATGCTATAAAATAAAATGTGCTTTAAATAAACTTTCAGAATGTTTTCAATACAGAAACAGTAAAAAACGTTTTTCGGGTAGGTGCGGACCTATACTCATGTCGTTTCCCGTAATCACATTCTCTGTGGTTTGTATTGTTTTTCAAGAGACGCAAATTATGTATCATGCCCCCGGAAGCCAGTCAGTCAGCTTCGCTATATCGCTGAGCCAGGAGGACTTAAAATACTCCTTTTGTATCGAATATGGCTGACAATGAAGATGATGGCTGCTGCGATGTCGAATATACGTAATGCATGGATTTACGCACCGTAGCTTAAATGCATTTTCACATTTAGCACGGTGTTTGAATTGGTTTAAAGCAATTATAATTAATAGCAATGCACCCCAACCCTGGTACAGAACTACATCGAAAAAACCAGAACCAGACATGCTAATTTCTCTATGCCGCAGCTAAGCTATCTGGGCTCAATTCCCTACATACCAAATGTTTCAAATCAACTCGAGAACGCACTCAATAAGATGAAACTCGGTGTCGGCATAAGATCTCCGGCATCTTTTTATGCCATGCTTAAAGGAAATTCGGACAAGCCCCCACTTTCCAATGAAGCAGGTGTTTATGCCACTATCTACAATATCCGGACGGCTCCAAGCGATACTAATGTTTGGAATGACCAAACATTCATTTAGGACTAGAGTCAGCGAACATAAAAGGCACACAAAAAACGGTGCCTACTAGAGCTGAGTTCGGGCTCAATTTTCGGAGCCCGTGGTATATCAGCCCGAGCCCGAATATTATATTGCAAGATAGAGCTCGGGCCCGAACGAGCCCGAAAACTGGCTAACCTGTTCAACCATTAATAAAAAACATCTCCTTTTCCACACTACCACTCTTTCCTCCTTTCCTCCTCCTGCAATTATCCATAGTATTTCTCAAATGGGGAGTAGAGAAGGGATTTCTATCTATTTTTACAGTGTAACTGTACGATTTTTTTTTACCGTTCGTTTCCATCTGAAGAGCTTCGGGCATCCAAAATGATCCGGTGGTGCTGCAATTACATATATTGCTCAAATATACAAACGTACGTTGCTAATAGAATCAGCACTAGTTCCCTACTAATTCTACACTGCCGGACAATTGCTAAGGACGGATGACAATAGCAACGATAGCAACCATAAAATGGAAGGCAGGAAAATGTGGAAATTAGCATAAGTGCGGGATACAGTAAGACGTGTTGTGCGTATGCAAATTTTGGATTGCCGAACTTGTTCGTGACGTCATAGCGCTGATAAGAGATATAAAGGATTTGACGCGTATTGACCGTTGTTGTTCAAACGCAAAGTTGAAAGGGAAAGAATCAATTGACGAACTTGCAATTTTCAGTATGTCTTCCCGACATCACCTAGATGATTTTACGCGTGGCCGTATTATTGGCAAGATTGAAGAAGGGCGAAAAATAACAGATGTTGCCAGGGAGTTCTACGTCAGCCAAAGTGTTGTTTCAAGGCTTTGGAAATAATTTCAAAAAATGGAGAGTGTAGCAAACGTCACGGGGGAGGTCGTGTTCGCAGTACGACACCTGCAGAAGATCGGTACATAGTGCTATCAACAAAAATACACCGGCGCAGCACAGCTAGTGAGGTAGCAAATCAGTTTATGGCTGCTACTGGCAAGCGAATCTCCCAAAAAACTGCCGCCAGACGTTTGCATGAAGGAGGGCTATACGCCCGCCGTCATGTTGTGTGCATCCCATTGTCCAGACGTCACCGTACCGCCCTTTTGCAATGGTGCCATCAACATCGCAATTGGACTGATAACGACTGGTCTGCTGTCCTCTTCTCAGATGAGAGTAGATACAGTCTATCGTCTGATTGTCGGCGACAACTGATCTGGCGTGATAGTGGTACTGCATATTGTCCAGCAAACATACAAGAAAAGGGACCGATATCTGACATGTAGTGTCATGGTATGGGCTGGCATCATGATCAATGGCCGTACGTCCCTCTATGTGCTTCCAAATGGGACTATGACTGACCAACGATACATTAATGATGTTCTGCTACCTCATGTTCGCATGTTCCGTGGTGCTGTCGGTGATAGATTCATTTTCATGGACGACAACGCAACATGTCATCGAACAGTCGCTGTCCAGGAGTGTCTTGAGAGCGAGGATATTCAACGCCTCGTATGGCCAGCACGTTCTCCAGATCTGAATCCCATTGAAAATGTGTGGGATGCATTGTGGAGGAGTCTTGCTGGTCGCCAATGCCCTCCAATAAACAAGGACACCCTCATCCGTGCACTGACAGAGGAATGGGATAAATTACCCCAACAGCTGCTTGATAATGTTGTGCAAAGCATGACACGACGTGTGGAATCTTGCATCGCCCTCCATGGTGGCCATATCCCGTATTGACATCTTACGCCGGAACGCCTGCGGACGGTAATTGCATTTTTTTCACGTTTATGTATTCTGCACAAAATGGCCTGTTTGTCCCTTGAACACGTTCCAAAGTATTCTGGATTTCAGAGCACCGTAAATTGTCTTTCTTGTAATGTCCTGGCATTCTGACATTATTTTATTTCACTTGGCATCGAACCACACTTACTTTTTTATGCGCTATATAGCCGTTTATGATCCGTCCTTAGCAATTGTCCAGCAGCGTATTTAGCAACGTACATATTGCATCGCGCCATAATGCGCTGCAATATGTACGTTGCTAAATAGAATTAGCAGGAAACTACTGCGTGGATATAGGGGGTAAATTATCGTCGGCATGCTATCAACTATCCAATATCTATAGTTCTTGAAAAAACTTTTTCTTCACTTCAGAAACACACTAATGCGTGGCCTATGGCATTTTCTACCCAAGCCCGGAATAAATAGCCATCCTAAATGCCCGCTCCCCAACCAGAACCAGTTGCTGAAGATTTTTTTTTTTTTACCAACTATAAAGTGTCTCATTTGCTAAATCATATAAAAGCACATTTATATATATTAAAAAATATCTCTCGGTCTCCCTCTCTCTAAGAGCCTGAGCCCGAACCGCAGTAAATATTCTACAGCCCGAGACCGCCTGAGCCCGAACCGCAGAAAATATTTTAAAGCCCTAGCCCGATTCGGGCCCGGGCTCTGCTTCGGGCTCGGGTTCAGCCCATCTCAGCTTAACTACACGGCCCCATCCAGAGAAGTCAAGTTCAGGTCCGCTGTTCCTATGCGTGATGAAATAAAGAAAAGCCCTAGCCCGATTCGGGCCCGGGCTCTGCTTCGGGCTCGGGTTCAGCCCGTCTCAGCTTAATTACACGGCCCCATCCAGAGATATCAAGCTCAGGTCCGCTGTTCCTATGCGTGATGAAATAAAGAAATTTTCTTCTTACTCTACCCCTAAATCTACTACCATTCACGAAACATTGGAGCTCATTGCCAACATTGAGTCCTGCAATGATAGCGTCTCGTTGGAGTTGGCACATATTTGGAACCGGTTCTTCAAATAGTGAATGCCTTTTGTTTTCCTTCCAGGATTCCGTATGCTAAGCGAACATAACGCCTCGTGTCTTTGAATGAATAATTACATTCGCATCTGTTCGTTTATTGTCAAGTCACACACACACACACACACACAAGTCACCGTGTACAAATTGTTGAAGCGTTCGATTATTCAGTTCGCTGTCTACTTTCCTTAAAAAAGCCATCTGGTTGATATGCGAAAGCTTGGAAACTTTGATTTCTATTCTACGCCAAGAAATTCGGGTTGCTAGTATAGTTATACTATTTTAAAGCAATTCGTTTCACATAGCGATAAGCACAACTTTCGTGAACTTCTTGTTTTACTAAGTGCCTAATTTTTCTTTAGGTAGTACACATTTCCATTACTGAGAGGTGCCAAAATTAAATATTGGGTACGATAATTCCACTCCTAAGAATTGAGAATTATTTTAGCAAATGACAGATAAGACCAGAAATTTGTATTCAATTTAAATTTTTTTCTGCCTTAAAATATTATCACTAGTTGACGTAAGCTTGGGTCTTCAGTTAGACGATATTAGATTTTCTGCAGATCAGGGAGAAAAAATTTTCATCGTCGCCTAACCATACCATACTTTTCGTCTGTAATCCGCTGATTTTTTGTTTAAAAAGTTATAAATTTAGATTCTGCGGATTACATGCCGAAGGGCCATTTAAAAAAAATCCTTTTCAATTTTTAAAAATTCCTCGTCGTAATTGTCAGGAGAGGTCGTATAATTGGGAAATTACCAGAAATGCGTTGATAACAGGAACATGTAACGCAATACAATGATGAAAGTCCACAAAGATTTGGAAAGTTGTTGGTGTTTTTTCCCGACTACGAGCATTTTGACAGAAAATAGGATGCAACAAAGGCGATATTATTTGCTCTCACTGATGAGCACTGTATGAAGCACAACATCATACTTGTTCATGGATGCCGCAGGTCTATCTAAATTACGAGTTATTTTTATGCTGAAAAAATCACATTTTTTTGCTCTTTATTCACTTGAGCGTAACAGCAATTTATTTGAAAATGACAGTTATTTTTTTTAAGACGACCCCCCCCCCACCACTATTACTTTGAACTGCTGGCTCATCCCGCGCGTCGCGGAATGTCGGTGTTTGGGATCAACATCGCAGGTGTTTATGATAAGGAAATCTTTTTACTGAATTTCCCGTCCTCCAGATTATACGAAAAATCCCCTCCCCCTCTCTTCCTGAATTTCACGATCTGGGGATTATGCTAAGAAAAATACGGTAATCCGCGCATTACTTGATTTTTCAGTTGCACTGTAGTAAATTGAAAAACTTCTAAAAATGATTGAAATAATTTTTAAAAACTTCTAAAAGCCCTATTAAACAAATATAAATGTATTCGCCTTATTAACCATTCTCTATTTGTGTTCTGTAGCTTTTCTGGTGTGAAGGACTTCCAGTGTTTGTTGAAAAATACGTTCTTTATCAGAATATTCTTCCTGTCTCATATCGACATTTTCGCAGTAGTTCACTGGGTGGAAACTGATTTGTTTTTCATTTTTTGACTCACAGTGCAATACAGTGTTGTAGAATGCCTTATAGTAGCGTTAAAGTACTTTCCGTGTTTAGATGTTGGAGAAATTAGGCAAAGAAATTTTTTTAATTGATAAAATATTCAAAAATATGGAATCATCATCATCATGAACATCATTAAGATTTCTCAATCTACTGCTGGATGAAGGTCTTTTTAAGACTCTTGTATCACTCTCTGTCTCGAACCCCTACTTTTTATGACACTCAGACATGCTTGCGAATTTCATCCACCGATCTCCCGTGTGGTCTAGTTCTTGGTCTTTTATTTTCCCGTGGTTCCAACTCTGTATCATCATCATCATCATTGTCAACCATTATCAATCCACTGCTGGACGAAGGTCTCCCCAAGTTTCCTCCACAACGGTCTGTCTTGTGCCAGTCTCCTCCATGTCCCCCTGCATACTTTCGAATTTCATCCACCCATCTCCCATGTGGTCTTCTTCTGGGTCTTTTCCTGTCCCTTGGAATCCAATCTAAAATTTCGGCTGTCCATCGATGATCTGTCCTTCAGGCAGTATGTCCAGCCCATTGCCATTTCAGGGATTTAACTCGGATCATGATGTCTTCCACTCTTGTCATTTTTCGGATCCACGAGTTCCTCTTCTTATCTCTCCTGGTTACACCAAGTATGCACCTCTCCATGCTACTTTGAGTTGTCTGCAGCCTTTGTATGTCTCTTTTAGTTAAGGTCCACGTCTCTGCACCATACGTAAGCACTGGAAGGATGCTTTGATCAAACACTTTTCTTTTAAGACATAATGGCATATTGCTCTTGAAAATTATGCTGTTTCTTCCAAAAGCTCTCCAGGCAAGTTTTGTGCGCCGATTAATTTCTTCATCAATGTGACCCTCACTTGATATCTGCTGTCCAAGATAAACATACGTATCTGTTATCTCCAGCTTTTCTCCATCAATCGATAAATCTTCATTTCTTGTAAAAGCATTGAACATCACTTTTGTCTTCTGAAAGTTCATTTTTAATCCCACTTCTTTACTCTTGTCAGCAAGTTCCTGGATCATACTCTGCAGCTCTGATGGGGTAGTTGCAAAAATGACTACGTCATCAGCAAAACGAAGGTGGGTTAGATAATCTCCATTAATCTTTATCCCTTTGTTTTCCCAGTTCAGTGATTGAAAGACATTTTCCAATGTGGCATTAAAGAGCTTCGGAGATATGGTGTCACCTTGTCTCACTCCCTTTCCAATTTTTATGTGTGTTGTATTTTCAAACAGCCTAATCTTTGCACTTGCATTTTCATAGATGTTATTAATAATATTAATGTATGCATCTTCAATACCGCAGGATTTCAGAGCCTTTGCAACTGCTGATGGTTTCACCGAATCAAAGGCTTTTTCATAATCGATAAAAGCCATGCACAATGGAAGTTCATATTCCCTCGCTCTTTCAATTAGTTCTCTCAGCACATGGATATGATCTATTGTGCTGTAGCCACTCCTGAATCCAGCTTGTTCTCTCGGTTGAGCCATGTCCAGTGTTACCTTCAAGCGGTGTGAAAGAACTTTAGTGAAGATTTTATAAACCACTGATAGGAGGCTGATAGGTTTGTAGTTTCCGAGATCCTCAATGTCAACTTTCTTATGTAGCAGGATCGTTGTAGCGGTGTTCCAATCCTCAGGAATCTTTCCTTCATTAAGGCATCGAGTGAAAATTTGGGCGAGTACTGTTTCGATTTCTCCACTTGCTTCTTGTATGATGTCTACAGTAATTCCATCTTCTCCTGGAGCTTTTCCCCGCTTCATGTTCTTGATTGCATGTGCAACTTCTGCTGGAAGGACTGGAGGAACTCTGGTACTGGTATCTTTCATGATGTCTGGAGTGCATGTATCATCCCTTTCATATAATTTGGAGTAGAAATCTTTCACTCTTGTCAAAATTTCGCCTCTATTTCTGGTTACAGAACCATCTTCTTTTCTCAGTGCCATAACTCTGTATATATATATATATGTTTTATTATTTTTTATTATTATTATTTTTTTATTACTATTTTTTTACTTGAGGTTTTTTTTCATTTTCTAATTTTTCTTTTTAGTATGTTTTGGATGCAGCTTTTTGGAGTGTAGTTTATACTCGAGTTTGGTCTTTTCTTGGACTGCTTATTTCTAAAAAGTTTTTCCTAGTTGGTTTGCTCAGAATTTGTATGTTTTGGCCCAAGTGGAGTTCTAAGGACGATGAAAGGATTGGAGGTCAGCTCAGATATTTTAAGTCCTCCCGCTCGGTTAGGCTAGCACCCTTTCCCATAGTGTATGAACTCGCTGGCAAAGGTAATCTAAAGTTATGAAATGACAAACGTTGTTTGACATGTAAATCTGCAGATCCTAACCTGTATTCTTCTGTTGAGGATAATTGCTCCAACAAGTTTTGCAAAGCCTACAATACCATCTATAAGCTCACCTGTACTGTCTGCAACCTTAGCTATATTGGCCAAAGTAAAAATCCTCTTCATCTTAGGATTAATGGTCACAGGTCTCTAGTAAACAAGTTCTCTAATTCAGGAGTGAACCCCTCCACAAACGCCAACCAGTACTCTACCTTTGAATTAGAGCATTTCCATACTCATGGTTTTGACAAAGTGAAAATAGAGGTACTACATATTATCCCTGACCTCTATGCTCGGCTAGAAACTGAATCCCTTGAAATTTTGCAGCATCAGTCTCTTTATCCCTATGGCCTTAATTCCACTCTATCTGACAATAAGCATAATCAGCATAAATTTTCAATTCGTGAACTCTTCTTTCTTGTTAATAATAAGAGCTGCTCTAGAGGTAATAGAGGACAGAGGTTATTTCGCACTTCAAGCAAAGTTGATTTTGCTAACTTGCTAAAAACTCTGGAAAGCTTTAAAACTGGCACTAATTTTGTTAAAAATACTTACAAAATTCTCAAGTCCTTCAAGCACTCTGTCCTTAAATGTTTTTTCAAATTCTGGAATGAAACTGCTGACCATGTTGATAAGCATGTTTTTGCTTTGGTTCTGGACATTCTTAAACATATTCTTAAAGATAAAATTTCTCTTAAAGAATTTTCCAGTAATTTTGTTACCATCAGGTTCCTAAATAAAGCCTACGATAATCTCAATGTAAGGAAGCTGTTCTACAATAATGCAATTTTTTTCCCATCCACAGGCACCAGTCTATTGTAAGTTTTAAATATGTTAAGACCTTAGGGTCAATAGTTAAAAACTACAAACTTAACTCTTCGAGCTACATTCCTGTAATTACTACTTGTTCTTGTGATGAACATAAAGAAACAGTTCACTATGATAAGAATTACAACCATATTATCACCGGAAACTTGAGTTTTGTTGAAAATGAAAAGCTTAGGAATTTATTAGAGTATGGCTCTAATTTCAGACCTTCCTTCACAATTTCCAAAGAAAGGATTCTTGAGAGCTTCACTCAAGATGTAAATAAGTACATCGTAAAAACCAGTTTAACGTACAATCAGCCTATTGAGGCCTTCGCAGAATGGAAATATAATATAATCAATAGCTTCACCGGTGAGTTGGCAGGTCTGGACTTTTGTTTCGACAGAAATCTCTTTTTCTCTGGAGAAGCTAAAAGGTCACTCTCCAAACTACAAGACCAATTTATTTTTACCACTACGGATAAAGCTAGCAATAATTTTGCAATTATCTGTAAGAAGTTCTATTTTGAATTGTTAACTATGGAACTCAATAATAGAGTAACATACGAGCCCGTAAGTTATTCTACCAAGCAGTTAGAAAATCGGTTTAAGGCATTCTTCAAGAAACTTAAAATTCCGCAAACTAGAAGATATGGGCCTGAATTTCCATTTCTTTTTGCAACGGTTAAGTTTCATAAGGATCCTGTGAAGTTCAGGTTCATAGCTAGTGGAGTAAGGAGTCATAAAAAGAAAATAGATCTTGCTTTTGAAGATGTCTTAAAGAAGGTTTTGAAACACATTAGAAACTGTTCTAACTTGATGTACAGAGATTTTTGGATAATTAATAATAATGCAGAAGTAATTTCTACTATACTCAAAGTGTGTCCCCTAGATATTAATAGTTATGATTTTGAAAACCTATATACTAATCTGCCTCTATCAGATATAATCACTACCTTTAAAGAGCTGTATGCAGAATTTAAACTTAACCAATTTGTTGATGTAGGAACTTGGAACTCTTATCTCAATTGCTGCATAAAAAATAACCATATCTTATATAATAATACTCTCTATAAGCAAGTGAACGGTATTCCAATGGGAACATCAACGTCCACGAATATCGCTAATCTATTCCTGTTCTTTAAGGAATATAAATTCATTAAAAATCACCCCACCTGCTCAGATAACTACCTTTACACTTTTAGATATATTGATGATCTGCTGTGTATCAATAATTCCGAAGTTATAGAGAGTGATTTTGATAATATCTATCCTAGCTCTCTTAACTTATGTAAAACCAACCACAGTAATCAGGAACTTGAGTTCCTAGACTTAAGCATTAAGCTCAACAGAGGTAACCCATCTATTAGCCTCTTTGATAAAAGAGTTAATTTTCCTTTCAAAGTAATTAAATATCTACACTGGAATAATAACATTTCAACCAAAGTAATTGAGAATGTACTAATTTCTCAGGTCCTAAGAATTTCAAGAATTTGCAGCAACAATTTGGACTTCAATTACCACATTAATATACTATTAGAAAGTTTTCTAGAGAACGAAATTCCTTCTTCTTTCATCAAAAGAACTTTAAGAAAAATTATTCTGAATAATAGAGTAAGGTTGGCAGATCTGCTTTAATTTTCTACACAGTTAATAATATGATTCTGACCAATCAAAGCCGTAAGGAAGTTGGCTAGAGGATGCCTATTAACTACCTAAAGGAACCTTAGTGCTATGGATATGACGGTCCTATTAAAACAAAAAAATTAAATAATATAAACAAAATCACAAAAAAAGCTTAAAAATCTGTTTATAAAAGAAAATAAAAACAAATAAAAAAGAAAACCAGTTATTCATCACTAGGATAGCTATACTAAAAATAGTAAAACCAACATTAAAATTAATAAGATTCTGATTAATCTATAGAAGCTCACTAAGGTGATTTAATACATGCAAAGATTATTAAATAAACTGCTCGTGTATTTTATAATATTTCTCATGTATTCTGGAGAGTTAATTCTGCTCATTCTGATCATACAGATCCACAGTCTTAAGTTTATATATTTTTTCTCTGGTTAAAATCTCCGCGCGTTGGTTTCTTGCTGTATGAGGAGGCCATCAGCCCCACCCTCACTGCCCCCCAGCGTCTAGGGAGTGGCGGAAGAGGTCAGCCATGTTCTCCTCTTGTGAGGAGAAAAGTTTTTGTAACTCAAGGGGTAAGCTCTCTTCCTTGTTTTTGGGTTCTAGGTTTTATAAGTTCAATGTTTGTACTTCATGTACCTTTCTCTGTCGTTTTTTAGCTTTTCAGCTTTTAAGCATTGGTTTGTCTGTTAACATTTATGCGGGTTTTAACTCTTACTTTTCTTTGTAACTTTGAGCGTCTTTTGTGGTACCTAGGAACAGAAGATGGCTAAGCTTGTTCCTTTTCTATGCGCTGTCTATGCGCTGTTTTTTCAAAGTAGTTAAGTTCTTAATAACTAATTAATTATGCACTTAAAGCACTGCTGAAATACTTTGTACATATTGCAACTAACTGTTTATGGTATATAACTTTCACAAAGTTTTCTTTAGTTAATTATTATCTTTAACTTATTCTCGTTTTCGTGCTGTCATAAGTTGTAGAGTAGGGGGTTTTAGACTCAAGTTTTCTTTCAAAAATCTGTTCGTTATAAATTAACATTTCCTTTTTTAATTGCAATGTAAAATTTGTTTTTCAGGTTTAAATTCTCTCTCAAACGAACTTGGAATTTCGTTATAGCTGAAAATCATTTCTATTTATTATGTCACTCTCACAGCTTGAGTTCTCTTTAATCTTCTTCTCTCTGTTTAATAGTAACAGATGAAGAGCATGGGTCGGGCCATGAAGGTTAA
The DNA here is from genome assembly GCA_039090855.1 of Macrothele yani. Lineage (NCBI taxonomy): Eukaryota > Metazoa > Arthropoda > Arachnida > Araneae > Macrothelidae > Macrothele > Macrothele yani. Next base: position 127,070,137 of record CM077026.1, on the reverse strand, counting down.
TGGATGCAAGCGAAATTGTTAACTAGTGCTAGGTCATGCTACTCTACGGAGGACATGACTTATATATATATTTTTTAAACTATTTTAGGTGGGAATGTTACTTGCATCTATGGCCTTGCAGAAACCCATTTCCAACTAGGTCTTTGTGGAAGTGAGAAAATGCAGAGTTTTTGCTGGTCCTTGATAAAGCCAAGGCTCAGTATTCTCGACACCTTCTACATTCAGTTGTTTTATTTTCTTTTTTTTCTTTTCTCCTTTTACTCACGCAGGTAGATACATAACCTTTTCTATGTTGTACTAGGTGTGAGTCAAAATTATATATGTATTTTTTTGCTTAGGTATCTTTATAGTATATATATATATATATATATATATATATATATATATACTTAAGAGCATAGCCGAAATTTACTCAGACCGGTCAATACATAACCTTTTCTATGTTGTACTTGGTATGAGTCAAAATTTTTTTTGCTTCAGTCTCTTCTTAATAGAATATATATATATATATCTATATAGGAGGGTTGTACCGAAAGTAATGCAAAAGTGGGCATAAATTTCTATTAACTTACAGTGGTCGTTCAAATCGCACGTGTTGGTGGAGTAACTCTTCTTCTATAGTAACACTTCTTCTGCATTGCAGGTAAATAATGGATTCCAAGCAGAACCAACGTGCCGTCATTGAATTATTGACGGAGGAAGGGTGTACGCTGTCCGACATTCACAGAAAGCTGCAGAATGTTTACGGAGATGACACCATTGACAAGAGCAATATGCACAGATGCATGAAGAAATTCAAAGAAGGGGAAACCAGCACTGAAGAAAAACTACGCAGTGGGAGACCATCTTCTGCGACCACTGTTACGGATAGTTAGTGAGTGGATGAATTGATTCGCGAGGAGAGACGAGTCGCAATCCGTGAGCTTGTTGTACAACTGGACTGTGGTCACAATGTCATACAGAAGACGGTGGAAGACTTAGGGTATCAGAAAATATGTGCAAATTTGGGTATCTCGGCAGTTGACATCCGATTTCAAGGAGAGAAGAGTAGAAATCTGTGCTCTGATCTGCTGGAAGCTTTTGAAGCCAACATAGACACTTTTTGTTATTACATTTAGTGACAGGGGATGAAACATGAGCGTATTTTTACAGTCCGGAACCGAAGAATCAATCCATGGAATGGCGTCACAAATCTTCACCAAGACCTAAGAAGTTCAAGAGCCAGCGATCAGCACAGAAAGTCATGGTGACTGTTTTTCGGGATGACAGGAGTGTCATTCTTGATTTTTTGGAATGCGGCCGTTCCGTTATCAGCGAGCGGTACATTGAGACACTCAAGAAGCTTAGAGAAGCCATAAAGAGGAAGAGACCGAACAAGAATCTGAAATGAACCCACATTCACCATGACAATGAGGGACTAAACACATCTTTGCCAACAAATCAGGCGATTAGTAACTTAGACTGGTCGGTGGTACCCCATCCACCGCACAGCCCAGATCTGGCGCCCTCCGACTTCCACCTGTTCGGTCCAATGAAGGAGTCTCCGGGGACAACGATTTGATGACACAGGCGAGGTGAAAGTGGCTGTGAAGAAGTGGGTACAACAGTCCACACCTGAAGTTTTTCAAAGTGGATTCGAGAGTTGGGTTCAACGATGGTGCAAATCATCGCTTGTTGAGTAGTACCTTTGTATAGAGAAAGAGTTAATCTACCAATGGGGGCATAAAAAGTGTATATATATATATATATATATATATATATATATATATATACAGAGAGCGTTTAAAAAGTATCTTTGCAGTGGGGATCGGAGGTAATATAGAAATCATATAAATATATTATGGGAACGTGTAATTTACTCACAGAAAGTGTTGAAACTGTCGTCCTTCATTTGAAAGACATAACCTAACTGTTTTATACATGTTTTTAAACACATCTGCGAGAGTGAAATAATCCCTGCGTAGTAATGTTAAGGCTGTTTGTTCACAGGGGCGTACGGATAGTCCCCGGAACCAACGCAGTGCGAGGGGGGGGGGCTCATGATTAAATGGGTCTCTAGCCTGAGCAAAAAGATTTTACAAATTTTTTTGCGGAAACTTCATATAAAACTGCATGGTTAAAGAAATAGCCAGTAATTGAGGCAGCTTTGAATGAAGCATTAAGAAGAAAAGCATTTTTTTCTCCGTAAATACATAAAACCTTTAGAAATAATTTCCGTTGCTTTAGTGTATAAAAACGGGATGACGGTAAAGCAGATCTATTCAAAACAACTTGAGGCCCTGGCTGTTACAAGGAATCTCAAAGTTCACAGTCCTTGCAATAGTTTCTATGTAGGTATGTTAGCAAGAGAACGTGAAATAAGTGTCAGTTCAATGGATCAATTTTTTATACCAATAAGGATAAGGTGTTATCTATTGTAGTTGTTTGCAATAGCTATGCATTATTCGGAATATAATGAACTAGAAAGTGATTTTCACGGGAGCGAAAAATCAGAGACCTGTAACATTTTTTAAAACAGAGGCAAAGAATTTTTTTTTACTATGTGCAAAACATTGTGGTATTGTGTTAAGTACGTTTTTTTATACTCCCAGAGCAAGTAATTTATGTAGTTTAACGTTTTTTTTTTTTTTTGTGCTACAGTTCTTAATCATTACTTAGTTATTTGCTTGCTTATGTTGTTACATTTCGTATAATTCGGACAAGTCATTAGACACTGTCACATGGCTGTTGACATATTTTGTGAGTGCAATCGTTGGGCATTTCAAAAAGTAGGCATCAGTCCTTTAAAATAATAAATTTCGCATGATATGATTAACTTTGAGTTATTTTGTAGTAATTTGTATCGGTAATCAGGGTAATAATTTTAATTAAAATGTACACATTTGTGTTTCACGGAATAAAGTGAACTAACTTTGATTTTGCAAAAAATACTCGTAGGTTTCAAAGAATTTGATTTACTAAAACACCCGTAAAGCGTATTTAATAATATAAAAGTTAAAATGTGGAGTAATTGAAAGCTAATAGATTTTCGCAAGAGGAAGGCGAAATTTTTTTCCGCGGGGGCCTCAAGTTTTTCCCATACGCCACTGGCTGTTCCACCTAATTTTGATGGAAATACAGTCCAATATTTTGAATTAAACAACTTGTGAGAATTAGTGTTACTGTGAAACATGTTCTAAAGCTCGATATGTTATCAAGAAAACAGCAAAAACTGAAATTAAACACACAACAAGTTGTTTAATTCAAAAAATGTTTAACTTCAGTTTGTGCTGTTTTCTTGATAACATATCAAGCTTCAAAATATGTTTCACAGCAACACCAATTCTTACAAGTTTATGATGATTTGAAAGTTTCCAAAATGTGGATGATGTTTTTATCATTGCCCCTCTGAAGAAAGATACACTTTTTCTTTTAAGGACACTCTTCCTTCATATTGCATGACAAATCATTTTTCAGTTAGCCGACGCCAGTATCGAGCAAAAGGTTCCACAGTGCGCATTTTTCTTCGAAAAAAAAAATTTTTTTTTTGCTTTTCGAAAATAAAATGGAAATAAAGCCCGGTTAAAATCGGGTCAGGAACACCTTGACCCAACCCCTTTGACCCGCTAGAAATTGTCAACTCGTTGGCCCGTGACCCATTTCCATCTCTGTTTTCAAAGCGAAGAACAGCCTTTCAGTTCATTATGTTCTGAAGCATGCGTAGTTACGTGAGATGGAAATGAAAAAAAAAAAACAACTGTAATACATAACACCTTATCCTCATTAGTAAAAACTTCAATTCATTGAATTGATATTATTACTTCCGCTTTATCTTCTTAATATGCATGTACAGGAACTATTGCATGACTGTGAAAAAGTGCCTCGTGTCACCTGGGATAACTGCTTTCCTGTCATCCAGTTATTATGAACTTAAACCGCGAAAAAAAGAGTTAGTTTTCTTTTTAATACTTCTTTCAGGGCTGCCGTAAAAAAATCGCTGGCTATTTGTTTTATTCACATGAAGTTTCAGCAAAAGATTCTGTAAACTGTGCTGTGGCTAAAAGCCTTCTCAGCCGTGAGCCTCACCCCCACCCCGCCCCCCTCAGGGCTATCAATGCGAACCATTGCTTAAGAGTATTACAGTACTTAAGAGAGAGAATTGTGGAAGAAACTTGAGGAGGTTTTCATCCAGTAGTGGACTGCTGAAAATGATTGTTGATGACGACGATGATGATTATTTACAGAAAATATTTATATACTTCTCATGCGCCCCCATGTACATTCCTTTATTTAAAATTGCTCAAATTAAGTAGTTTAAAAAAAAACTGATGAAAGTATAAAAACCACAAATCAGATTACAGGTCGCATTTGAAAATTTTGAGGACCTCCTTTCCGATTTGCATAATACACCGATAAGGCACTATATTTTATTCCGGGCTACATCCCTGGAGGAGGATTATTGTTTTTGACTTTTAAGTAAATTTTCTTACCCTTTTTTAGGACTGAGTGACAATCTGCAATCGTGTTTTTCATCTTTTGCCCGTTCGAGCAGGAAAATTGGATAAATGAAAATCTGGGATAAAATTTCAAGGGTTTGCGTATTGTTAGTTGCGTTAAGTAAGCCGGTAAAAACTCAGCGTGTATCAGAACGTTGCATTGCGCAACAACCATCTCGTCCCCAACGTAGGTGGGGAGAGAGCAACTGAGAGACAGAGGGGGAAAATAAAATTAATGAAGACGTCCTAGGTAGAAACGCATTCGTATTCGACGGCGAAGGAAGAAGTTACCGCATATGGATTGGAGCAAGGATAGTTCCCACGGCTGGGAACAACCAATAGGAGACGCGCGGATCTGATGGAGCTCCAGCAAGTCAAGAAAAGAAGCAGAACAGAAAAATGCTCTTTAGGATCTAAGGAGAAAATACTACTTGTTTTACAGCCACCAATGCACGCGAACACATTCGAACCACGCAATTCAAGACGCATCAAGCAAAACTAAGGGAATGCCCACCTCATGTATTTTTCGCATTAAAAGAGCAAGCAGATGTTTTTCTAAGTTTCAGATGGAGAGCATTTCGCCTTTTCCTTCAGCCTTTCCGATTTTCATTCGCCTTTCCTTGGATGGAGGCGGAGAGAAAACAACATAGAGATTTCGTTTCTTCTTGACTGCGGGTTAATGTAACTGAAAAACATAATCTTGAAACTTTACCCCGATTCCGCTTTAACAGGATTTCTTTTCGGATTTCGCGAACGCAAAAGAAAACTCAAAAGAAATTCTTAGAAGTGCCTTCTTTCGTGCTCAGAACCACAGTACCAAACTTTCTTTTTATTTAGTCCACACGGACTCTGCAGAGTGGAAAACATAGATTTAATATCCTCAATAACTAATAAACATGTACTAACTACTATTTACGAAAATTGCAACACCATGAAAGAATCCCGCTATTCAAATGAAATTTATAACACAAATTCCTCATATTACAGAAGATGGCCGATTACATTTGTAGAGCTATACAATATTTTTCGCTTCAAAACTCATTATCGTGTGAAGCTTCCTAGAGCAACAATAACAAACTCAACACGGCGTGGCATTGAACGGAAGAGGTATTTGATATCGCCCTGCCTGCCTGCTTCTATGCGAAACTACAGTTCATTTGTGATGACTGATCAGATCAGATCATATGCAGAGAATTTTAGGAAGGGAGTGTCTTGCCTCAGGTATTAAATAACCCATAGAAACAGGAAGCTAGGAGTTTTGGGCTAGAGTGCCCGATAAGAAAGTGACACGGAAGCGAGGTAGAAAGGGGGAGGAAGACGCCCTTATTAATTATAGGAGGGCCAGTACCCGGGGCCCGACGGCTTAACGTGCCCATCCGACGCACGGCGAATATTTAGTGGTTCCAGCGTTCGTACCTGCCTGGGATCGAACCTGAGATTTCTCTGCGGCAGTCACGAACGTTGACCACTAGGCCATCCGCGGCCCCTTATTGCAATCCCATTTGAGATGCGAGACCGGACAGTTCAGAGGGCGTGGCTCCGAAACCATATGCGCATTTTCACTGACATTTTAATCATTTGCATATCCCAACCTGTCGTGCATATCCTGTAAGTTTTAAGCTAATAGCAACAATTTTTCATGGTGTTGCAATTTTCACAAACAGTAGTGCATAAAATAGACCTGGAAAAAGAGCTTTTCTCTTTCATATGAGGACTAGCAACAAATTAACCAGATTCACTTTGTGAATATTTGTCGGTTTTCTTTAACGGATGTAAATATCACTATATATACCACTTTACGTATTCTTCTTCAAATGATTAACATTTTCCCAGTGAGACGGAGCATATATGTGCGTCGCATTCTTTTACATATCTCCGCATAAAAAAAAAAAAAAGAAAAATTTTTTTTTGCGTCCGATTCTAATTTTTGAGAGCTCACTATTTTGCCGTTTGGGGGGGGGGGGGGGGTGTAAATGTATATTTCTGTTGATAAAATAACATATTTGCATCTTAATTATATATGCTATGTATGCTTTATAATTACACCGCCCAATGTTTCAGCCGTCACTGAAAGCATTTTAGTACGACTTTTCTTCAAACAAGATAGTACAATGCATTGTTATGATACGCTTTCCGGCATACCAGAAATCATTACTCAAGTCATGAAGATAATGGCTGTGGAATGAATCTCGCTCCTATGCCCTGATCTTTGACCTAACAGAATTGGTTCAAAATACCTCCGGAACAAAATGACAAAGTTTTGTCGCAATCGAAGCGTTTTTACGTAAGTTATGACGCATAAGGGTGACGAAATGGATCTAGCTCCTATATCCTGACATTTGACCCCATTTCGTCCATTTTCAATAATGTTCGTCTCCACGTTATCTATCCCCTACCACATACTTAAAATTTCATCGAAATCGAACCATTTTTATGCGAGTTATCGTGCGGACAGACATACAGACGGGCATAGCTGGACCATACACGCTTCTTCAACCTACGGTTGGAAAGCGTAAAAAAAAAAAAGAACGTGCTAATGCTATGGTAGCCCGTCTTGATGTAGACTTCATATTTCCGCCTCTGTTAGTCCGATATTAAACTTTTCTCTTCGCCCTTGGAAGCCTTAACTGTGAGAATGGCTATCCACACATTTTGTTCGTTTTTCAATACACAGCTTAGCTTCATTGCAAAAGGAACTAAGTGCAGGTGCTACTGAATCCAAAATGTATTTCATTTCTCAGCAGTGCTTCGAAAACTACAGTCAAAACAATTGTTGTTGTTGTTTTGTTTTTTTATCACGAAGACCACTTTGCGTACAGTTTATTCAAACAATTCAGTTTTCTCGCTAGATGGAGCAAAAGGAGTTATTTTTTATCTTTTCATAGTGCACGTTTCGACCGCTATGGGGTGTCAGTGAATATTTTTATTTCCAAGAGTATCTCTGATTCTACAAATCCAATTGAAAAATAAACAAACACACACACTTCCTTGGTCAGATACCGTTTACCATGAAGACTATTTTGCGCTCATTTCCTACTTCAAACATCACTCAGTTTTCCCGCTGAGGATCAAAACGGTACATACCAATTTACGGTATAAATCTCTGCTTTTAATTGCTCGATTTGAATTTTTTTCTAGATTTGGATATTTTCCGCTACGGGGAACACTTTGTATACAGCTTGTGATTTTCCGTAATGTACATTTCTGAAGCTAGTGATCTTAAGTAACATTTTCCATTTCCAAGTGTTTTTTTCCGATTCTAGGAATTTGGTTGAAATCTATCTTTCGCTAATTTTCTCCCCTTTCCGAAAATCGTTTCGAAGAATAATTTTTGTGTCGGAAAGGATTCAAAGGAGTGCTCATTACACCAGATAACTCAGTGTTATCTTTCTTGTGTAACAGCCTTCTCAGGGCTCTGCCACCTCATATAACTGTGAAGTTTTTACCTGATTAAAAAACAATGTCTTTTGTAGGACATATTTTAGTTGAGTTTTCATGAAAAGTGACACGTGAGAAAAATACTGTGGCTTCGATGTAGGAACAAAAAATGAACTTTCATTGAATTTTTAGTCTCTGACCCAGAGAGCTGTTGAAGAAGGTGCATTTTTCTGTTTCATTGTGATACAATTTAATAGCACATAATTATTTTTGCTGTTGAGCAGAGAGGCACGAGGAGGATCACCACACTGAAAGAATTTTTTGTATCTGATATCTCCTTCATTTCTATATTTTAAATGAAATGTAAGAACAGATGAGTAGTCACATCAGGAGAAAGAGAACTAATGTGATTACGGTAAATTAAGTCCGTAAAACGTACTTAATTTAAACGTGGAAGGAGCGATGACTTCTATTTGATGTTTCTAATCCACGTCAACTGTGTATTTATTAAATTAAGTCCGTGAAATACTTTTTGGCAGCTTCTATTTAGTGTGACTCTCTGTTTACATCCGTTTTAACTGGCTTCCTAGCTTTTGTTTCTTCATTCAGTCTTCTAGTGTGACGTGCAATGACTCCTTTAGTTTTGACGAGCCCTCAAACGAAACCGTTTCTATAATCTTTTTATAGTGACATGCAATTTTTTCAGTGTGATTGCATTTGCTTCATTTGTTCTTTCCAGTGTGACGTACATTTGTTTTACTCAGTCTTTCCATAGTGCATTTGTTTCTTTCAGTCTTTCTGTGACACGCATTCGATTCTTGAGTTTTGACGAGACATTGGACGCAACGACTTTACTACGTGTAAGAGTTCCTAACGTGTTGATAAATTTTATTTCAATGTGCGTCCCTAGAAATTCTAGTTAAAATCTATTTCCGTTTCTTTCAGAAACGATAGTACATGCAGGACTGGATTCCTGAAACACTTGCTACTGTATAATGCGCTGCAGTTTCTTCAAGATTAAGTTTTATGTTGTACCAAAATTTATTTGTACATTCCGAAGATGACATGAGCAGTTTTTTTAGTGTATCCGTTACATAGATATCTACAAAAAGCATTCAGAGTTTATTTCCAAGAAAAAGAAAATCACTGACGAAGTTGCTGTTTATTATTTGATATTGAGACGTGTAAAAGTTATTTTGAAAATTTAATCAATTGATTTGCTTCATTTCCAAACATTGTCAAGTTACGTACATTACGCCACTAATGTTGGGATCAGTAAAATTATTGAAGAACTAATTCAACATGAAAGAGGTATTGCTTGCGTGAATTTGTAGAATAGGAATGGCATCACATTACGAGTATAATCAGGAGTTTGTTGAGATACATTAGAGCACAACGTTGGTCGGATTGAATCACTGTACTCGTTTGCAGAGTTTAGCCCAGCAATAGGGAACCTGCGGCCTTTATGAGTGAATCCAAATTTTGCAGAACAAATCCTTTTATTTTTATTAATATATTTTTTCGTCTTTATTATTTTAACTTTAATTTCAAAATTTCCGTACTTAAAATACCAAAGGGTAAAAGAAGATTTAACGAAATAATTATCCCCGACTGACCGCCACAGTTAAAACATAGTAAGCCATAACTGCTGTTTTGATACCTGCTACCCTCATGATTTCGTTCTATGGCTCCTAAAGAACTACAGACGGAATTGATTGAGCTCTCAGAAAACGACATTTTAAAATCTTTATTTGACGCTAAGAAAGATCCAGTTGAAATATGAAAAAATGCAAGGGAATTGATTGAGCTCTCAGAAAACGACATTTTAAAATTTTTATTTGACGCTAAGAAAGATCCAGTTGAAATATGAAAAAATGCAATGGAATTGATTGAGCTCTCAGAAAACGACATTTTTAAATCTTTATTTGACGCTAAGAAAGATCCAGTTGAAATATGAAAAAATGCAATGGAATACCCACGCCTTCGACAACATGCACGAAAAATGCTTTCTTGCTTTTCAACCACTACTTATTGCTGCGAATCTACATTCTCCTACCTAACCCAAATCAAAACCCCCTTAAGGTCACATATGACGGATATCCATCTAGAAGATTAGCTAAAAGTGCGAACCTCTATGCTGCAACTAAATATTCAAAGGTTTTGCAACAAAAAGCAGTCACAACAAAGTAATTAAAATGTTAGTTAACTTTAGAATTAACATTTTTCTTTTTCATTTTTTGAAGTTAGTTAGTACTTAGTAAGATTTTTACAAAATAATGTACATTTCGAAGTGCATGCACATCTAATTGAAGTTCCTTGAATGCGGCCTTCCAACATGATAAGATTCCCCACCTCTGCTTTAGCCCATTGCAAACCTTGACTTGGTTCGCTAAAAAACGCCTCGTAGTAACATGCATTTACACTTAGGCTATCAGAACACAGTTTTTGTTGTTAGCTAGTTTATAGTACAAATAAATATTCGCAGAGTTCAACTATCGTCGACTAAACGAAATTTAACAAGTTAGTAAAATCAGGAAATGCATTGATTATAATACACTTTCCAACATACCAGAAATTATTCTCAAGTTATTACTCAGGTTGTGAGGATAATAGCTGTAGAATAAATATCGCTCCTGTATCCTGACCTTTGACCCCATTTCGATTATATTAAACAGAACCGGTTCAGTTTACCTCCGGAACAACATACTAAAGTTTTGTCGCAATAGACGCATTTTTAGCAAAGTTATGAGGATAATGGCTGTGGAATAAATCTCGCTCCTGTGCCCTGATATTTGACTTCATTTCGATTATATTAAACAGAACTGGTTCCGTATACCACCGGAACAACATACTAAAGTTTTGTCACAATAAACGCATTTTCAGCAAAGTTATGAGGATAATGGAATAAATCTCGCTTCTGTGTCATGACCTTTGACCCCATTTCGATGATATTCAACAGAACCGGTTCACTATACCTCCGGAACAACATACTAACGTTTTGTTGCAATAGAAGTATTTTTAGTCAAGTTATGACTCATAAGGGCAATGGAATGGATCCAGCCCGTATGTCGTGACCTTTGACTCCATTTCGTACATTTTCAATAGGATTTGTCCCCAGTTTATTCCCTACCATGCACTAAAATGTCATCGAAATCGAACCATTTTCACGCAAGTTATGAAGCATAAAGGCAATAGAATGAATCCCGCTCCTATGTCCTGACCTTTGACCCCATTTCGTCCATTTTCCATAAAGTTCGTCCCCAGATGCTCCCCTACCACATACTAGCATTTCATCGAAATCGAAACATTTTTATGCGAATCATCGTGCGGACGGACGGACAGACAGACGGACAACGCTGGAGCATATACTCTTCTTCAGCCTTTTTTACGCTTTTCAACCTACGGTTGGAAAGCGTAAAAAATGGTATAAGAAGATTTAACAGGGATGCTCCTTTAGGTTTCACAACTGTTCTCGAAAGATTTCAAGACAAAAATTAGTGTAAATATATGGTTGCTATTGATGCAGCTGTTCCTGCACGTTCCTGTACAGCGATGTAAGATCGTTAATTACCGAAAGAAATTGTCATTCCCAGCCGAAGGTCACGTGCACAACAGCTGCGATTAGATGTGCAAATGAGGTCCAGTATGGTGGTACTTACACTTTCAATAAAAAAAAACAAAAAAACTAATGCCTTGGTTTGCGCTGCAGAACTGAACAATAGTTCATGAGAATTTGACCGAACATGAAGGCAACTAATTACATTAAAAATACACAATGGCGTAATTAAGCAATGAGACGGACTTTTTTATTTTTAAATCCCGGTGAAACACACCAGTCGAGAAGGCATGGTTTTTGATGTCATTTATCAGGTATGCGGTGGCAACAGCGTTTACGTGAGAATTGCTCAGATGATTATTTACGCTGTGCATGACGTCATTTGGTGGAAGAAAAGTGTCACACTTTGTCGTGAAGCAGAGAGCAAATATCCGGTTCTGTTTGAAAATCGGCAAAACTTCATCTGGGACAGTTGAATTGTTGTGTGATGTGTATGGGGCTAGTTGCCTATCTCGTGCACAAATATTCCGATGATGTGCACGTTTCAAGGATGGGTGGGAAGATTTGGAAAATGGCGGTGAGCCCGGACGCCCGGCTGAACTCATCGAGAAAGTTTACGAAAGGATAAAAAGTGACCGTTGTGTGATCTTGAGAATGCCCACCAGTAGGACATAGGTAAACGTCTATTGCATGAGCAAAAGGGTGTGCCACGCCCAGTTCAGCTTTACAGCTTGTGATGTGTTGCTGTTTTATCAACAGGTTTCAATTTATACAGACAAGTGATGTAGATCAGGAACATCAAACAGAAGTCATCGCTGTTTCCACGTTTTTATAAGTGAGTCACGGAAAAATTCTCATCGGCCGCTACCGGGAATCGAACCCAGGTCTTCCAGTTACGCGTCGGACATGCTCCCACTGCAATTCAGCGGCCTCGAGTCTGGAGGAATTCGAGGCCGCTGAATTGCAGTGGGAGCATGTCCGACGCGTAACTGGAAGACCTGGGTTCGATTCCCGGTAGCGGCCGATGATAATTTTTCCGTGACTCACTTATAAAAACATGGAAAGAGCGGCGACTTCTGTTTGATGTTGATGTTTTAATTTATTTGAAGACGAGATATTGGTGGTAGTCTAAGGGCTCGCTGATACACAAAGGCCGTTCCCTAAAAACTGAGAGTTATTTTTTTAAGTTGGCAACAGGGGAAAAATAACCACGCAGACGAGTAACTGAACTAAGGAAGTATCTGTAGCAATAGCTATTAACCGTGGCAGATGATTCTGGTTTTATTCTTGCTGAGTTGTTTAAGGTACGTCTGCATTTCGCCATACAAGAGGTGAGTGATTCGGAGTTAAGAAGTGAAATGCGTTGTGCGATAAAATTTCGCAATCGTTTGACTAAAACGGCACCAGAAACAGTTGATTTAATACAAAAAGCTTACAAAGATAAATATTTGGGTGAGTCAACGATTTTTAGATGGTATCATGATTTCAGAAAAGGGCGTTTGTGGGCAAAACTCGCTACTAAGTCCGGTCGGCCTGAAAGTGTCGGTACGGAGCATATTGTTAACACTGTTTGGGCAATCCTGCAGGAAGATGGACGAATTACGTGTGAAGACATAACGGCGTCAACTAATATTTCAAAAACGTCGGCATTCCGTTTTCTGCGCGACAAATTACTGCTGCATCGTGTGTGTTCCAGATGAGTATCTCATCACCTGACAAGAGAACAATTGCTAGCCAGAGTTCAGGTGTGTCATGAGTGAAAACAAACGATTGCAAAAGATTCACACTTTCTAAACACAGTAATAACTGCCGATAAAACATGGGTCCATTATTCCGACACCCTCACGAAGCGTGCAACGAGTGTCTGGAAACACACAGGCTCGCCTCCTCTGAAAAAAGTCTTCCAAACCAAATCAGCTGGGAAGTTGATGATGATAATTTTCTTTGATCATAAAGGTGTAGTCTACCAACATGCTGTTCCTCCACAAATTACTGTCAATGCCGAGTATTGCATTTTAGTCATGAAGCGTCTGCGACGACACATATCGATTAAACGAACGGAACTGGTGGGCAAGTGGACCCTTCATCATGATAACGCCAACCCACATGTGGCTGCTTGTGTTCAACAGTTTCTTACGAAATGCAGTATTGAAATCAAGCCACAGCTTACCTACAATCCTGACCTCGCACCGTGCGATTTCTGGTTGTTTCGAACTATGGAGGAGAAGTTCCGTGGCGCAACATTCAACACAGATGCCGATGTTATTGAAGCTATACATGGGTCGCTAAAGTAACTTCCACAAAACACCTTTGCTACATGCTTTGAAAAGTGGACTGAACTATGAGACCGTTGCGTATTATCCGAGGGAAGATACTTTGAGAAAAGATAACATATATTTTGCTGTACATATATTTCTTCATTTTGTGTGATTTCACTCTCAGTTTTTATGGAACAGCCATTGTACAATGAGCTGCCCGTCCCTTATTTGTTCCACTGGCTCCAGGAAAGGGAAAGGGTTGTCTTTTTATAGTTTTTCACTGAACTCATCTGTTTGTGTCTGCAAATGCAAGTTTTGACCATGCCCTGAATTTTTGGAAGGAAGGTAAAGAAAAGTACTGTAAGTTCTAATTGGTTTATTTATTCTTTTGTGCTGTGCTATTAAAGATACAGAGAGCCCCCATTAGGACGTGATGGATCTTACGGGAAAGAGTTGCTAATAAAAAGAATCAGGGACTGAAGTATAAAAGTGTGATTAGTGAATTTGAGAAGAAAACTGTATGCCATCCCGGTGGCGCAGTGGTCTAAATGATGGCTTTTGATCATTCGTCCAAGATGGGTTTGGGTTCGAATTCCGGTGAGGCATGGATGCTGTGTTTGTCTTACGGCGCTGGCTCTTTCCCTTCCCTGGAACCAGTGGCCCTAAAGTAGTGACGGGATACTATACTTATAGCCCATTGAGTTGCTCACGGTGGTCGTTAAACCACCAATGAAAAACAAACAAACAAAAAAACTGCATTAAAGAAAATCCGCAACGTATGTTTTGCACATGACATATGATTTTTTCCCTTTTAGAAAGCGAGTCTCTTATGTTCGATAACCAAAAACTTTCAGGAAATAAAAGTTAGTGTAATTTCGAATAAAGATTGCGCCTTGATAGCGGATATCGGTTAGTGCCCATGAAAGTGTTGAGGGTGTTCCTCACATAAAAGCCCAGGGTACCTTGTGATCAGTGCGTAGGACTTGTGCCTCAGTTCACGTCACGTGCAGACAAGCACACACTGCGGCACGAAAGTCAGACTAAGCCGCTTCCCCTGGGTAGAGATTTTTCTTCCTTTCCCTGAGGCTTCAAACCGAAATATTTGAACCATTGGGGAACATAATTAGTACCTGGTCGATAAGAGACAACAAACCTAATGAACTAATCTCAAATTACGCCATACTTTTAAGAAAATGAAACGGAATGTGGAATATGCAAGCCCTTTTTTAGGTTATACTGCAATCGGCAGCAATCAAAAAATTTCATTTGTTTACACTGCAGTAGGCAGTGTAAGCAAAAGAAATGTTTTTGTTTCTAGGTACTCTAGAGCACTAATTGCCAACCTTTTTGCATTCGCGTGCACTGGCAATTTTTTTTTTTTTTTTGAATGGAGGTTTAGAATTTTTATTTTAAATGAATTATTGGACCTGGTGGTACAGAGACATGACAAACGACATGTTTCACATCAACAAGTACATACCAAACATGGTTTTTACAGTATCCTAAATGACCAATGTACACAAAGAGTCAATGTTGATCAAGTAACACATTATGAACAAGTACACATCAAACATGGTTTTTACAGTATGCTAAACGACCAATGTACACAGAGAACCAGTGTTTGATCAGGAAACACAATAGGAGCCAGTGCCGAAAGACAAACAAAAACATCCATGCCTCACCAGGATTCGAACCCGGATCCAACTAGGCCGAATGGTCATAAGCCAGCGCCTTAGACCACTGCACCACTGGGGCGGCTAAATATCTTTATCACAGTCTTTTTATTTATTTTTTTTATTGGAAGTTTAACGACCACCGTGAGCAACTCAATTGGCTATAAACAGTCACCCCTCCCTAATTTAGGGTCACTGGTTCCAGGGAAGGGTGAGAGTCAGCGCCGTAAGACAAAAACAACATCCATGCATCACCGGGATTTGAACCCGGACCTATCTCGGACGAATGATCAGAAGCCATCGCTTAGACCACAACGCCAGCGGTGAAACGTTGGATAAGATAAGATCAGATCATATGTAGAGGATTTTAGGAAGGGAGTGTCTGACCCCACGTCTTAAACAACCCTTAGAAATAGGAAGCTAGGAAATTTGAGCGCCGCCCCGGTGGCGCAGTGGTCTAAGGCGTTGGCCTCTGATCATTCGTCCGTAAGGGTCCGGGTTCGAATCCCGTTGAGGCATGGATGTTGTGTTTGTCTTACGGCACTGGCTCTCTCCCTTCCCTGGAACCAGTGACCCTAAATTAGGGACGGGCGACTGCTTATAGCCCATTGAGTTGCTCACGGTGGTCGTTAAACCTCCAATCAAAAAAAAAAAAAAAAAAAAAAAAAAAAAAAATTTGAGCTAGAGTGTCCGATAGGAAAATTGGATAAACTTTCACTGACCGGCGATGCCGGAAAAAAACCCTTTAGGCTATTTTCGAGCATTTTATCTCGTAATACGTATTATATATTACAATGATCAGTGCGTATAATCCATAACTTATATACCAGATTATTCCATGTCACCTACTTACAGCTGATATCATTTAATCTGTTAATGTTTTCTAATAATTAATAAGTGCAATCCATAATGAATATGTCACAACAGTCTCCTTACCGTTAATATTTTTTCTGGGGTCATTGCGACGTCTGTTGCTGCTGCTTCGCGATTATCTTCTCGACCCGCGATTCCAGCATCGTTTCTGCAAGGTGTAGGGCAGCATTAATATCCACTATGTTCCTGTACTTTGTTTTTATTGCCAAAAGACTAAAAAGGTTTTCTCGCCATAAGTACGTGGTCGGAAAAGTTAACAATAATTTTAGAGCTTTGTTGCTGAGACTCGGATATACTTAAAACTCAGTTAGAGATGTGGATCTGAACATCGATACCAGACTGGCATCATAAGGAGTTCAACAAAGCTTTCCTTTTGCTGATGAGAGCCTGCAGGAGTTCATATCGTCTGTGAAGAGATAGAGATCCAAGCTTCCTTTAATCTTCCACGCCAGTTAAAAAAATTAGATTTAGATTTCCTCTTACTTTGATTCCATTTCGATTCAAAAGAAAAATAAATAAATTAACTCGTTTCTCGCGGACCAGCAAAAAACCAACAAAAAAAAACTCGCGGACCGGCAAAAACCTAACAAAAAAACTCGCGGACCGGCAAAAAAAAAAAAAAAAAAAAAGAGAAGCCCTCCAGGACCGGCAAAAAATCCAACAACAAAAAAAACTCGCGGACGGGCAAAAAAAATAACAAAAAAAAAAAAAAAAACTCGCGGACTGGCGGTTGGGAAACACTGCTCTAGACGCAACGTAATTAATGTATACATCACTCGTAATATGTCGGCGAATGCATGCGAGTAATGCAGTGCTTTTATTTTTTTGTAGAACTTGGTAATTGTTTCACTAGATATATTGCGTTGTGTCTTGAATACCTAAAGCAAAATTCTCGATGTGTTCTGTTCTTATTACTGCACAAATGTTTTCTTCTATGAATACAGTGGTTGCACTAACCAATTTTTTCATTGTGCATGATGATCAAAAAGTATGTGGCTGTTGGTAAGAAACTTTTTCCTGCCTTCATAGATTTAGAGAAAGATTACGACCGTGTAAATAGATTAATTCGGTGGAAGATATTGAATAAATATGGTGTTACTGGGAATCTACTTAACCAGTGCAAAAGCCATGTATGCTAACAGTAGAGTTTATGTACGAGTGAATAGTGTTTTATCAAAATGGTCTTCTGTTGGTGCAGGAATCAGACAAAGTTGTGTAATGTCACCATGGCTGTTTAATATATTTATGGATGCATGCATGCATGATGCCAAGATGAACAATACTGGTAATCGTAATATTTGTGTATGCAGATTGCTGTATGCTGATGACACAGTTTTGTTGGCAGAGAGCAAAAGTGAGTTACAGAGTATGTTGTCCCGGATGTACGAGGTTTTTATGAAATTCAAACTGAGTATAAATAAGGGAAAAGCCAAAGTTGTGGTTATTTTTGAGCGAGGAAATATTAATACCGAATGCAAGATAAACAGAGAGAACAAATTAGATGGTGAAATTAGTAGGCGAGTGAATTCTTCATTGAAAGTCATAGATACCTTGGGAGGTTTTCGCACGAATGATTGATTCTCAAGAGAGTCCCGAATGGCTGTGTATGAAAGTGTAATTGTTCCTACTCTGATGTACGGCAGTGAAACCTGGGTAATGCAGAAGAGACATAGGAGTCGTTTGTATGCTGGAGAAATGCGTTACTTACGGGGATTTGTAGCAAGACACGTTCTGATTGTGTGAGGAATGAAGGTGTGTTGCAGTTGTGCGATGTGAAGCAAAATGTTGTTAGCAAGGTGGAGATTAATATGCTTCGGTGGTTTGGCCATGTTGAAAGAATGAGTAATGAGATCCTTACTAAGAAAATCCTTTAAGCCGAAGTGGCAGGAAGGAAAGGCAGAGGAAGGCCAAGGAGTAATTGGAGGATCAGATCCAGGATTGTCTGCATGAGAAAAAGATTATGAGTATGAAGTATAGAAGATCTTGTGTACGGCGTGTGATGGATGTTAGTGAAGTCCGAGTTGTATGTCAAGATTGCTGTAAATGCAGAAGTTTGATAGGGCAACAGTAAGTAAAAAATCAGTTAAAACTTATCTGGTAATATGTTTTTTCTTTGTGGCGCTAACCTCTGAATCCCAGAGAACAGCTTAATGATATGTATGTATGTATGAATGCACTGTTCGGTAATGAATATCCGCTGCTTCAAAGTATAGGCTGCCATTTTTCTTATCCTTCAAAATGAAAAGAAAGCACATGACACACAAATGGCTTGATGTCTATAGTGTGTCCGCAAAGTTTCTTCAAATTATACTAACAACACTATCTACCAACAAGTAATTGGGCACCCCTGCAATCGACGATATCTGCGGTCCTGATACACGTCACGGCAGCCGTTAAATATCGTGTGGGAAACAACAACGCAACTAGTCGCATGCAAGATGTCACGCAGTTCGGAGCTCTCTGATTGCGAGAAAGGTGTAATCATCGGGTATCACAGAAATGGCCGATCCATACGTGACATATCCAGCAAATTGAAGTACCCAAAATTGACTGTGGCCTACGTGATTGGCAAGTGGAAGATGAGAGGTGACTGTCGGAATGTGTCCCGACCCGGCAGACCCACAAAACTGGGAGTTAGAGACCGACGGGTTCTGGCTAGAGAAATTCGGAAGAACCGCACCAAATCGATGGGCCACATCCGCGAGGAGTTTCAACAGGCATCCGGGAGTGTTCTTTCGATGAATACCATCCGTAAGGAAGCCCATCTGCTTGGTTATCATGGACGTGCTGCCGCCCACAAGCCTTTGATCACCAAGTCCAATAGCGCTGCTCGGCTAACGTGGTGCAAAGAACGGCGACAGTGGACCGTTGAATAGTGGAAACAGGTTCTCTGGAGCGACGAATCAAGGTTCACCCTCTACCGTTCGGATGGCAGGGTCTGGGTTTGGCGTCTTCATGGCGAACGCCTCCGGCCAGAATGTATTGTGCCAACTGTGAAGTTCGGCGGCGGTGGAATTATGCTATGGGGGTGTTTCTCCTGGTATGGCACGGGACCCTTGGTCGCAATTCCTGGTAGACTCAACGCCGAGACCTACTGCACCATTTTGAATGACCATGCGCTTCCTACGTTGTGGCAGTTTTACGGGGTGGACCCATGTTACTTTCAGGATGACAATGCCACCTGTCATGTTGCGAGGTCCACCATGGCTTGGTATGGTGACAATGGGGTTAATCAAATGGACTGGCCTGCGCAGAGCCCGGACCTTAACCTTATCGAGCTCCTCTGGGACAAGTTGGAGCGTCGATTTAAGGGGTACTCCCACCGTCCGAAATCGGTGAAGGAACCGACCTGTTTTCTCCAAGCCGAGTGGAAGAAAATACCGCTAGCCGTCGTACAACGCTTGGTTGAGAGTATGCCCCGGAGGGTTGCAGCTGTAATCGCCGCTCGTGGAGGCTCCCCCAACTACTGAAGGTGAATAAACTTCGTTTTCCTTTGCTATCACAGGTGTCTAATTACTTGTTGGTAGATAGTGTAGTTGCAGAGCAGATTGGATTTAAACTTCGTAGGTATGTTTTGGGCCAAACTGTAAGATGCACTTATTTAGACGGATCAATAGCTTCGCTTCCAAAAAGACAATTCCAATACATCTCCACTCAGAGCCCACTTAACAGGGGGCTAGGGGGTGGGGGAGGCGCAAGCCCGGGCTTCGCATTTTCAAGGGGCCCCAGAATTATGTAGGGTGCTTGAAGAATTGATAAAGTTCTACAGCAAATAGAAGTCATCGCTCTTTCCACTTTTTAAGTAAGTCACGGAAAAATTTTCACTATTTATTCGCCTTCTAGTTATTTGTTCAGTTGCTGCTGTTCGTTTTTGGTGAATCCCCAGCATTGTGTCGGGCTCCAAAGAAGCAGGTGGTTTGGCAGTTTGCGTATGTGAGTCTGGAGAATTTCGAGGCCGCTGTGGTGCAGAGGAAGCATGTCCGGCGCGTAACTGGAAGAAACTGGGTTCGATTCCCGGTGGCGGCCAACGAGAATTTTTCCGTGACTCACTTAAAAATGTGGAAAGAGCGATGACTTCTATTTGATGTTCCTAAGCCACGTCAACTGTGTAGTTATTTAGAGTTCTACAGTTTTTTTTCACTGATAACACAGCAAAACCTTTAAGAAACTGCGTTGTAATATTTTTTTAATTCTTTCCGCTCTTTAAAGACGAGTCCGTAAAACGTATAGTAGCTAACCAGTCCATTCTCAAATCTTTCAAAACCATTACAGATGCTTTGAACACATCTGTAATTGCGGGAAAATTTTCATACATTAAGAGTTTGTTTGAATCGTGATATTTGGATCATATTATTTTGTCCACTATTTTGATATAGTTTCAACAAGCTGAACCTTGGGGGGGGGGGGGGGGATAAAGCAAAAATGAACTGGTATCCATTTTTCAAACATGAATTTTCACATTTTTTTTTTTTTTTTTTTTGCTAACACTGATTAGTCCGTGAAGAATCATAGGATACACACTTCAATATGGTGGGGATATTTTTGTGGCTTCCTCATCATATTTTGGGAATGTTTTCTCCTATGAATTTTCATTCGGCCACCCATAGTGAAATCCTAGATGTGCCACTAATAATGGGGTCCCAAAATACTGTACAGCCCCCGGCCCGCTGTCGACTCAAATGGGCTCTGTCTCCATTTTACGTTTCAAAAAGATACGTTGAATAATATATATATATATATATATAAACACGCAGATCTATCTGTCTGTCTCTCTGGAACGCTTGACGTCACAACAACTTCTGCATTGTTGCGCCATCCCTTATCGATCAATTCGTGTGTGCTCTCGCGACATCAAAAGGATTGCCTGCTATATAATAGCACGCGATCGCTTTAAGATGTCAAGGTGATCGCGTGCTGATTTAAAAACATTGGAATTATTAATGACTCGAGTTCAATTTTTCCGATCTACAAAATCGAATTGAATTCTTAGTATCACAGCAAGTTGAGTTACACGCGATCACATTGAGATGTGAAGGAGATCGTGTGTAAATAAAAAAAATCATTGGATTCTCAATGACTCGAGTTATATTTAACCGATCTACAAAATTCGAATTAAAATCTTAATATCACGGCAAGTTGCGTTTGTATATTAATTTAATTTAGCACAATTCGAATATTAATTTGTACGCTTTAATTACTTTTTATTATTTAATTTAACTAACTTTCCGAGTTTAGTTCTATTATCTTATGCATTTAGCAAAAAAATATCTATCTACCTACAAAAAAAAAAAAAAAAAAAAAAACAACGACTGAAATCTTGAGATGTCAAAGTGAGCAAGATTGCATCTAAAAGCAGATGTCGCCCCAATAGCACATTGTCGGGAATTTAGATAGTTCCGATTTGTAATACCAGATGTCGCGTTATTTTGTAGAAAAAGATTTGGTGTGAAGTTTCAAACTAACCGTCGAATAGAACGATCTAAAACAAGCCGCAAAGAGAATAACAAGTGTGCCGGAGAAAAAGTAATTTTACGCGAAAACTTAAAATAAAAGTTATTAAGGTAAGTTTACACGGAAACAACTTTCCGAGTTTAGTGCTAATTATATTACACATTTTTGCAAAATATCGATCTATCTGAACGCTCTAATCTACAATTATTAAACAACAAATATTTTACACCGAATGTTATTTATCTCGAGGTCATTTGGAAAACGGAAATAAATAGCACATACTTTTTAGTTGTTACTATATAAGTTTTATTATTTAATTTAACTAACTTTCCGAGTTTAGTTCTATTATCTTATGCATTTAGCAAAAAAATATCTATCTACCTACAAAAAAAAAAAAAAAAAAAACAACGACTGAAATCTTGAGATGTCAAAGTGAGCAAGATTGCATCTAAAAGCAGATGTCGCCCCAATAGCACATTGTCGGGAATTTAGATAGTTCCGATTTGTAATACCAGATGTCGCGTTATTTTGTCTAAAAGCAGATGTCGCCCCAATAGCACATTGTCGGGAATTTAGATAGTTCCGATTTGTAATACCAGATGTCGCGTTATTTTGTAGAAAAAGATTTGGTGTGAAGTTACCACATGGGAGATGGGTGGATGAAATTCGTAAATATGCGGGAGTGACATGGAGGAGACTGGCACAAGACAGACCGTTGTGGAGGAAACTTGGGGAGACCTTCGTCCAGCAGTGGATTGATAATGGTTGACAATGATGATGATGATGATGATGATATAAGTTTTTACTATGTTTCCTTACAGAAATCCGGCGTCTATTTTATTTGTTTTCAATCTGCTTCAATTAAAAATTTCACTCGGTCACAGAACGGATAACATCCCCTACGTATTAATATTTATTTAAAGCTTAAAAACAACCGTTCTAGTAGGCACTAATTTAATATCTGAACATGAATTACGTCTGTTTTACTTCTTTAGTTTGTTTGTGCAGCAAATTTCAAAAGAAATTAACACTTTACTTGCTCAACATTCAGGCAAATCTTTATGTGACTAACCGACTGTGTTTTGAGCAAGTGAAGTTTAAGAGCTTTGCTTTCTTTACACACACGCACACGCACGCACACACGGTCTCTTTCATGCACACTCCCTAGAAGATATTTATATAAACATTTCTGCCAAAGAGACAGACTGAAAGACAATTACTGCTCTCCGAGAAAAATCTTTCAGTTTCCCGTTAGTATGGATCGCCCTGCGAAGTATTTCCACTGGTGGGTTCCAGTTATCACAAGAGTAGTTTTCGATTACCGTGAAAATGCAACACCTGGTATCCATTAGACCCCAGGCCTACACACAATACCGATCACTTCCCGTATCAAACAACTGCGCCCGATATTTCTTCTCTACGCAAGGTAGGATCCGGAAAAAAAAGATAGAAAGAAAGGATATGCTCGTTACATGATGCAGAAAATGGTCACCTGCAACAAACCAGCGTTTCCCAAGCGAAGCTAAAAGTGTCCGTCCGATATTTTGCGTCACATTCCTGAGATTTTGAGCCACTATAGAAGTTAGTTTGGGAAACAAGACCACCATTTTCAGGGACATGAGATAAGGAGTTAAGAAAAGCAACGGACTGAAAAAAATATTACCTGCAAAACATAGGATTAAACTCAACAAAATGAAATATTCATGCTAAAAGGGAACATATTTATAAAAATTCTGAAACATTTGTTTATTAAAATAAGTCATCCCAGTTTTACAATAAATACCTGAAATGGAGGGGTGCAAGTCATTGATTTTTTTTTACCTTTTGAGAGACATAAGTATCACTGTGAGAAACTAAAAGTTTCAAGCAGTCATCCGTGTTGAAAAACCTTCCCTTTTGTGTTTCTTTTTCTTACGTAAATTTTGTTACTTCCAAAACACAGGTGTGACAACTTAAGTCCCAGAATACACCTATAGAGAAAAAATGAGTCCCTACATGTGCAATAGCGGCTACTGTCATCTTCGAAGTAATTCCCTTCCTCAGCTGTGCATTTAGTTACACGCTGTTGCCGTTGTTGGAAGCATACCTGGAACTCTGTTTCTGGAATACTCTTGAGTTCCTTTTGTCACCTTAGTAATCCCCTTCCGCAGCTGTGCATTTAGTTACACGCTGTTGCCGTTGTTGGAAGCATACCTAGAACTCTGTTTCTGGAATACTCTTGAGTTCCTTTTGTCACCTTAGTAATCCCCTTCCACAGCTGTGCATTTAGTTACACGCTGTTGCCATTGTTGGAAGCAGACCTGGAACTCTGTTTCTGGAATACTCTTGAGTTCCTTTGTCACCTTAGTAATCCCCTTCCGCAGCTGTGCATTTAGTTAGACGCTGTTGCCATTGCATAAAACAGACCTGGAACTCTGTTTCTAGAATATTCTCGAGTTCCTTTGTCACCTTAGTAATCCCTTTCCGCAGCTGTGCATTTAGTTAGACGCTGTTGCCATTGCATAAAACATACCTGGAACTCTGTTTCTGGAATGCTCTTGAGTTCCTTTGTCATCTTCGAAGTAATCCCCTTCCGCAGCTGCGCATTTAGTTAGACGCTGTTGCCATTGCATAAAACATACCTGGAACTCTGTTTCTGGAATGCTCTTGAGTTCCTTTGTCACCTTAGTAATCCCCTTCCGCAGCTGTGCATTTTGTTAGACGCTGTTGCCATTGCATAAAACATACCTGGAACTCTGTTTCTGGAATGCTCTTGAGTTCCTTTGTCACCTTAGTAATCCTCTTCCGCAGCTGTGCATTTAGTTAGACGCTGTTGCCATTGCATAAAACATACCTGGAACTCTGTTTCTAGAATATTCTTGAGTTCCTTTGTTACCTTAGTAATCCCCTTCCGCAGCTGTGCATTTAGTTAGACGCTGTTGCCATTGCATAAAACATACCTGGAACTCTGTTTCTAGAATATTCTCGAGTTCCTTTGTCACCTTAGTAATCCCCTTCCGCAGCTGTGCATTTAGTTAGACGCTGTTGCCATTGCATAAAACATACCTGGAACTCTGTTTCTAGAATATTCTTGAGTTCCTTTGTTACCTTAGTAATCCCCTTCCGCAGCTGTGCATTTAGTTAGACGCTGTTGCCATTGCATAAAACATACCTGGAACTCTGTTTCTAGAATATTCTTGAGTTCCTTTGTCACCTTAGTAATCCCCTTCCGCAGCTGTGCATTTAGTTAGACGCTGTTGCCATTGCATAAAACATACCTGGAACTCTGTTTCTAGAATATTCTTGAGTTCCTTTGTTACCTTAGTAATCCCCTTCCGCAGCTGTGCATTTAGTTAGACGCTGTTGCCATTGCATAAAACATACCTGGAACTCTGTTTCTAGAATATTCTTGAGTTCCTTTGTTACCTTAGTAATCCCCTTCCGCAGCTGTGCATTTAGTTAGACGCTGTTGCCATTGCATAATAACATACCTGGAACTCTGTTTCTGGAATCCTCTTGAGTTCCTTTGTCATCTTCGAAGTATTCCCCTTCCGCAGCTGTGCATTTAGTTAGACGCTGTTGCCATTGCATAAAACATACCTGGAACTCTGTTTCTAGAATATTCTTGAGTTCCTTTGTTACCTTAGTAATCCCCTTCCGCAGCTGTGCATTTAGTTAGACGCTGTTGCCATTGCATAAAACATACCTGGAACTCTGTTTCTGGAATGCTCTTGAGTTCCTTTGTCACCTTAGTAATCCCCTTCCGCAGCTGTGCATTTTGTTAGACGCTGGTGCCATTGCATAAAACATACCTGGAACTCTGTTTCTGGAATGCTCTTGAGTTCCTTTGTCACCTTAGTAATCCTCTTCCGCAGCTGTGCATTTAGTTAGACGCTGTTGCCATTGCATAAAACATACCTGGAACTCTGTTTCTAGAATATTCTTGAGTTCCTTTGTCACCTTAGTAATCCTCTTCCGCAGCTGTGCATTTAGATAGACGCTGTTGCCGCTGCTTGAAAAATACCTGAAACTCTGTTTCTGAAATACTCTTGAGTTCCTTTGTCCCCTTAGTAATCCCTTTCCGCAACTATGCATTTAGTTACACGCTGTTGCTGTTGTTGGAAGCATACCTATAACTCTGTTTCTGGAATACTTTCGAGTTCATTTGTTACGTTACGCTAGATGTCAGAAATGTCTGAAAATCTTGGTCCTTTCATGGGAGTTTTTATTTTTGGGAAGAACCAAAAATTAAAAAATTACAAGAGGCTAAGTCAGGTGAATAGGGTGGACGGTCAGGTTCGGTAATTGGTTTCTTAGCCTGGAAGTCGCGAACATTTAGCGCATCATTGCATGGAATATTGTCAGTAGAGATGGAAACGGATCACGCGTCAGCGAGTCAATGGTCGACAATTTCTTGCGGGTCAAAGTGTTCTTGTCCCGATTTGGACCCGGTTTTATTTCCATTTTACTTTTAAAAAGAAAAAAATATTTCAAAGAACCCTTCCGAGGTCTTTGAAATAATAATTCAGAGCTGCAGAGTATGCTCTAGGAACTTGCTGAGAAGGGTAAAG
Organism: Macrothele yani; assembly: GCA_039090855.1. Lineage (NCBI taxonomy): Eukaryota > Metazoa > Arthropoda > Arachnida > Araneae > Macrothelidae > Macrothele > Macrothele yani. Next base: position 127,043,923 of record CM077026.1, on the reverse strand, counting down.
AAATGGGATTAAAAATTAGCTTTCAGAAGACAAAACTGAAGTACAATTCTTTTACAAGGAATGAAGATTTATCAATTGATGGGGAATAGCTGCAGATCACCAATTTCTACCTTTATCTTGGGCAGCAGAGATCAAGCGAGGGTCAATGAAGATATTAATTGGAGTTTTTGGAAGAAACGGTACAGTTTTTAAGAGTAATGTGCTACTATGCCTTAAAAGAAAAGTGTTTGATGAATGCATCTTTCCCGTGCTTACGTACAGAGCAGAGACATGGACATTAACTAAAAAAGACATACAAAGACTGCAGACAACTGAAAGCAGCATGGAGAGGTGCATGCTTGGTGTAATGAAGAAGGGAAAGAGAGAGGGACTCGTGGATAAGGAAAGTGGCAAGATTGGAAGACATCATCATCTGAGTAAATTCTCTGAAATGGCAATGCTTTGGACATTTGCCAGGAGAACGGACAACCGATGAACAACCAAAATTTTAGACTGGATTCCAAGCGACATTAATAGACCCAGAAAAAGTCCACGCCGCGATGAGTGGATGGAAGAGACTGGTCCAAGACAGTCCATTGCTGAAAAACTTTGGGAGTCCTTCATCCAGCAGTGGATTGATAATGATTGACAATGATGATGATGATGATGATATACACGAATATACTCGAATTTATAGTTCAAAGCAGATTTTTCAGGGTAGGGTCCAATTATATGACGGCCGGGTCTCGGTTGGGTCCAATTATGTGACTGCCGGGTCTCGGTTGGGTCCAATTATGTGACGGCCGGGTCTCGGTTGGGTCCAATTATGTGACGGCCGGTTCCGGGTCTAAAATTTTTGATCAGTTTCCAACTCTGATTGCCAGACCGCAGGTCCAGATCTTTTCCTTCGAACAGAATCCTGTAACCTTTTCAACACTTCTAAATAGCTTTGTTGGTTGAACGTTTGTCCCTGTTCAATGAATTCGTGATGAGCTATCCCCTTGTCATCAAAAAACACACAGGCATGGTCTTGAATTGGAAGCGTGATATGCGTGCTTTTTTTTTTTTATTTATTTTTTTTTTTGGCTTTGGTGCCACTCAAAAGCGCTTGACCTATTCATAGCATCCACACTATACGCCACTTTCAGTAGCTTAACCTTTCAGTACACACTGTTAAAAATTGGTACTTAGAAATAAACAAAATGTAGCCGCTTTTTGAGTACATTCTGGGCTTATAATAGCACCGAGTACTTGTCACTCATTTTTGAAAAGACACGTACTCATTTTTGAGTACATAGAGATAATCAATTGTGAGTATATCTGGTATTTCTAATTAGAAATATATGTACTAATTTTTCAGAATATATATTTCAAATATATGTACTAAAAATCCATATATATGTGCTCTAACTTCATTCAGTTTCTGTGCCTTTTCGTTCGGGCAAAGCACAGAAACAAGTCAGAGCGAATGTAGCGATTATGACAGGATAGTTTGTAAGTGAGAGAGAGCACACTAGATGGCTCCACCGTACGATTTTGTACCTAGAAGGCAGAGAGAACTTACGGGGGGGAGGGCTTAGGAATGAACACCTTTATATGTAACAGGGGGATTGCTACCCGGGGACCGTCACTTAACGTGCTCGTCCCATGCAGGACAGGTATTCAGCTACTGTTAGAAATTCACACCACCACGGAGAGCCCCCAGGTTCAAGCCTATTAGGCTAGGTTTGAACCTGGGGTCCCTCTATCAGTAGTCTGAATCTCTAACCACTAAGCCATCCGCGGCTCGATTTCAAATTTGGAATACGTGTACTCCATACATGCTCATTTATTCATAGAATCAACTGGAAGTATATTATTCGATGGCACATCTGGGATAATAGATATACTCGTTGTCACATGCTGGGCAAATGGACCACACACTTTTATGACAAATATAGTGATGAAGCGGCAATATATTATTTATGATATTGACACAAATATAATTAATGTAAAAACGTACACAAAGATACCTTATGCATAATTAAATTACTTGTGATCAGTGACTTTGTTGTACTAATTATTTATGTGTGCCACTTTACACATTTATTAAACAATTTCTCTTGAAATCTATAATATCTAAAATAAAGTAATACGAGATTATATTTATATTTATTGACGCAGTTATTTGTAAGTACGTATGGTTACTTATATTTGAGCATGTCACGTATTCGTTTATGATACGATTGTACTTAAAAAAAACGAGTAGTTTCAGGTTCTCATCTTTAAGTAGATTTTTTTAACAGTGCAGCTTTTACGGATATTCACACAAAACTTGATGTTAATGCGCTGCTCTAAATTTCTGTCACACACACCTCGAAACGCACATCGACTTTGTAACTGCTCACTTATCAATGGTTCTACTGGTCTGTGGTCAATGCATGTTCTACTTCAAGCACGTCGAGGCACACAAAAGCACGGGATTCTTCCCACATTGCTACAAGGATGACAATGTACGACCGTTCCTGGAATTAAATTGTCTCCCCTAGTATAATTCTTTGTTAACGCCACATTAAAACTTTCAAGTTTCTGAATACATTTTGGCAACAAATGACAGCAAGTCGCAGTGTAAATTAAAAGATACATCCAGTGCGCAAAGTCTGTGCGAGTGAGACGCGATTTGCTTTGACTTATACAGCATGTGTTATCTCTAGGTTAGTTCGTTTACACGAGTGTTACTATTGTGGTATAAGCCTTCAGAGTACTAAAAGGGTGGTCCAAGGGTCAATTGTTAGCCGCAGCAACTTTCGCTCCAGTTGCATTGTGAAGCAATCTAGCGAATAAAAGTGCTGTCAACGAATACCTAGTAAATGTCTTTTCCTAACCTTTTTGTATCTAGTGGTCGGCAGGTAGTTATTGCAGTGCTATTTTTCACGTTATTATGATTATTAATGTAACACAGCAAGAGATAAGAGAAATATTTAAAACATTCCAGTTTATACATACGATTGGACAGGTCATCACTAAGAAAAGGTTTGTATTAACCCTTTCGCGACCACGATACTAAAATTTTTTTCACTCAGAATACCACAGCGCCCGAAAATGTCTACTGTTCCATTCCGAATTTCATTCCCCCTCTCTTTGTCAGGTTGACAAAAGAAGGACTAGTTCTGGGTGACCACTCGAACCTTCCGATCTCTAGGTTTGCTATACACTGACCTTCGGACGTTTCCCTGGGACAATCAGTGCTTTCTTCTGCTGAGAACATTTGACAGATGGGAGTGGTAACAACTAGAAAATCTTGTATATTTTCCACTTTTCTTGTTCTTTCTTGTAAAAAATGTGGTCTCTATCTGTTTATTTGGATTGAGCAAAATGAAAAAATGTTTATGACATATTTTCTCTCGTAAACTCCGCTTTTGGAACAATGTAAAATATCACAGGCAAACGAAGCAGGTGTCAACAAAGCAAAGTTCTAGTGAGCGATGTCAGAAGGCTGAATGGTATTGCCCCGGAACAAACAAAATCCTGGTGCACTTCTTCGTTTAGCGACAACAATGACGACTGAGGGTGACTTCTGCTTATCGCTAGGATGCCGTGCAAATTCGAAGAACATGGGGGTTAGGAAATCCTACTCATGCTATCTGGGCGACTCGGGCGCTTGTGGTTGTTTGCATGTTCGGGCGTGTCGGGTGTTGTGGTAGTGAAAGGGTTACCAAGGAACGCAAACATATATATAATTTTTATTGGAGGTTTAACGACTGTGACGCACTACAGAGGTAAAGCACGTGTCAAGACGTCAAATCTGGGGCGATACATACATTCCATCGGTGTAGCTCACTCCGGTCCGAGGAGACGCAGGTTTGATCGCCGTCACCGTCAAATTTTAAATTTCACATTGGCGCCCGAACGTAAAAACGGTTCTACTGGCCGTTGGTTTCTTCGAAAAACGTGTGATATTCGTTCTACTCATCGTCTGGAATTGAGGAAAAATTTCTCCTTCGCTTCAAATAAATAAATAAATAAATAAATAAATAAATAAATAAATGTGGCGTACTAGAGAGGTGAAGCACGTGTCAAGACGATAAATCTGCAGCGATACAAGTAGAGAGAATAGGCCGAATCTAAGACAAAGGAAGTGCCGAACGGCCCCGCCCACTGAGGCCCACATGCTCCCTTCAGCTGCTGCCGCACGGAAGGATGTGGGTGTGGTCAATCATGACGTCAGTCGCTGCAATTTTTTTTTCACGTAATCTTTCCACCCACCTTTTGTCCGCCATTTTATTTCTTTGAATCCATCCATGACATTTTTTGTGTGTCACGTGTTTTGGGGTGAGTCACCATTTTTCTTTTGTGTCCGACGTTTTCACTACCATCTATTGTACGCCACTTTATTTTTCTTTCTACGTGATCGGTGCTATTTTCCCCCATCGGGACACTTTACGACGTGACGTCACGACGCTGGGGAAATTTTATTTCAAAGAGCATGAAAAATGCTCTGACGGTCGAGTGGTCTTGTGGTTAGAGTGCTCGCTTTGAAACCAAATCATCGTAAGTTCGAATTCCACTGCGACCATCAGAGCATTTTTTATGCCCCTTGAAATAAAATTTCCCCAGCGTCGTGACGTCACGTCGTAAAATTTCTCGATGGGGAAAATAGCATCGATCATGTTGGAAGGAAAATAAAATGGCGGCGACTGACGTTATGATTGACCACACCCACATCCGTCTGTGCGGCAGCACGTGGACAGCAGCTGAGGGAAGCACGTGGGTGGCAGTGGGCGGGGCCAATTCAGCACTTCCTTTGCCCTAGAATCGGCATTAAAACGAAGTAAATTTCTCCGTCATTTTTGTCCACGCCGGGGATCGAACCCGAGTCCATCTATTCCGGAACAAGTCGCTCTAGCAACTGAGCTACGCAGACGTTCGTTCTCGCTGCTATCTGCCTTTATGTCGTGTGCGTCCTGCGGGGCAGGTACGTCACATCTCCCCCACCCCCAAAGAGGGCCGGAGGCATGGCCCACGGGTCAGCCGTGACCATGAATCGTTGCAGGCAGCCATCCGCTGAAGAACGTGCACTTGAGAACTCCCAGTCATGTAGTGTGTGGAATGCAACATCACACACTTTTATTTTTCGAAGCGCTGAAGAGAGGATCCTCATATTTTTCCTATCTCGCGGTGTGGAAAGAACATCACACCATTGCGAGATCTTCTACCGCCGGGTCATCCGGGAAGTCCGGGCGTTATTATAACGAAGTAAATTTCTCCGTCATTTCTGACGTCCTGCGGAGCAGGCACGTCCCAGCATATTCTCTCTACTGATACATTCCGTCGGTGTATTTTACTCACTCCGGAGAGAGGAAACGCGGTTTCGATCCTCGTCACCGGCAAATTTGAAATTTCACGTGACCACCCTGAGTAATTCGATGGGCTATAAGCAGTGGCCCGTCCGTCATTTAGGGTCACCGGTTCCAGGGAAGGGAGAGAGCCAGTGCCGTAAGACATCCCTAACATCCACGCCTCACAGGGATTCGAACCCGGATACATCTCGGACGAATAATCAAGAGCCAGCGCTTAGACCAGTGCGCCACAGGGCAGACACAAATATATATATATATACTAAAGTATCAAATTAACCCCCAATAGCAATTAGACGCGTGCCACTCAATAGCAATTAGACGCGTGCCATCCTCTCTGACATTGGTAACTTTAACGTTGGCTTATAAAAACTTTATAAACAATTCACCGCAAATAAATACAATAGACTCGTGATTTAAACGTCTTTAGAAGAAGCGTGATAATAACGCTAGGTGGTGCAGGAAGCATCTCAGAAACGATTAACATCCTCGGCTACACAAGAAAAACGATACAGGGGTTGCACAACGGGTGGTGGGCAAACAACAAAACAATCAGTCAGAGGTCTACCTGTGTACAGAAACGACTGGTCGATGTTCGAGGGTAACAGAGGTTGCGGAGGATTGTACAAGGTAACAGGCGAGCTCCAGTGCATCGAATAACCGCGCAGTACAAAAAAGAAGTCGAGAGGAGAATATCAGCACATACGGTCAGCCGGACTTTGAGGCGAATGAGCAGACGTTTCCTTTCTGTATCACTCGTTTCTTGCTAAAAACCGACAAATTCATCTGTAATGGGCACAGGAGCATCAAAATTGGACCCATGAGGACTACTAACAGGTCGTCTGGTCCTAAGAATCCGGCTTTCAGTTAATACATGCCAATTGACGGGCCAGAATATGACGTCAACAGCACGAATCGATGAATCCCATCTGCCTACCGTTAACTGTACAAAATGGTGGAGGTGGTGTAATGGTCTGGGGTCTGTGTACATGGTGTGCGGACATTTAGTTCTTTGAAACCTCTGGAACAGCATTGGGATGCCACGAAGAATCTTAACATCACTGCGGACCAGGCACACCCGCACATGGGCATAGTGTTTCCTGATGGAGAGGGTTAATTCCAGCAGGATAATGCGTAATTGTCATACCCCATGTGACACAGTAACGTTATAATAACTGGCTCCTGTGATGATATGAGTTACTGAAGTAGTATAAAATTCGTGTTGAGTTCACAGTAAAATATTCGATGACGCAAGTAAACACACGATCTAAAAACATACACATCAACAATTAGATCATGATTACTTGATGATTACTACATTTAATGACTGGTTAAAAACTCATGACTAGCTAAAGTGATGGTATTTACGATGGCAAGAAATTTCGACCTTACTAAAGGTCATCTTCAGGCCAACAACCTCCACACGAACACTGGGCTGACTAAAAAATAGTATAAATATACTAAACATCCGAAATTTCTTGGCGTAGAATACAAATAAAACTTTCCAAGCTTTCGCACATCAACCAGATGGCTTTTTCAAGGAAGGTAGATGGCTTTTTCAAAAGAGCCATCTGGTTGATATGCGAAAGCTTGGAAAGTTTTATTTGTATTCTACGCCAAGAAATTTCGGATTTTTGGTATACTTATACTATTTTGAGTACAATTGGTGAACAGTTCCTACTTATTCAACTTGTTGCAGTCTCCGAGCAACGTGGAACATCTTTAGATTATTTCGACAGCTTAGACTCAAACTGGAGAAGGAACGGTCTCATCTCGACTTCTTAACCGCTTACAAGACATTCGGATTGATCCCAAAGTTCCTTAATTTTAAGACGTCAGTAAAAGGATCATCTTTCGAGAAGAAAAAGGACAAATTTCTTCGCTAGACCTTGTCAAGGATAGTAAACATGAGAAGAAAGGACGAAATGTAATTAGAAATCAAGTTCTATAACCTGTATATGAAGTTGCATAGGCTTTGCGACCCTATTACCTTCAACAACCTTACCCTCCGGGTGGATATGTTAGTTGAAAGACTCCGGTCTTCCTTTTCATCCAGACACAGCAAGAAATTGGATTACCTGAAGTCTTTCCAGACTCCTAAACCTAAAGATTTCACCATTCAATTCGTCAGTATTTCTAACCGAATGCTCACCCGAGAGGAAACTAAAGTTTTAGAACTTGGACCAAAGTTCTGCTTCCGATCGAGACCGAACCCAAAAAGCGTCGTTTCTGAGTTTGAGACCGTAATATCGCAAATTACAGAAGACATCAAAGACGAACTACGCCAACCGCCAACTGTGCTGCTCTAGGTTAAATTCGTGGTACAATTAGAAGCAATCGTTTAATAATTTCAAAATTCCAAGGACAATTTCCAACCTTAGAAATGACTACTCCATGATGCTGATGCTAACGAACAAATCCGACCAGACAGCGATAATAGACGCAGCTGATTATAATAAAAAACTAGAAGAATTTATATCCGACTGCTGTCCACTCTGTAAAAAAATTCTGAAATTCACGGACAAGTTTCCGTCATTTCTTTCGTGAATTAACGAAACATGTTTCTGATACAACCTTTTTCGTGAAATGACGGAAAAAAAACCTGAATTTAACGGACTTTTTGTGCCGAGGAAAAATTCTGAATTTTCAGAAACTTTCAGCAGTTTATTTCTTATATTGACGGTTAATTACCGTTTTAGAGATGTGTTAACGGAAAATTCTGAATTTTCAGAAACCCTTCCGCAATTCCTTTCGTATATTAACGAAAAATCTCCGTTCTCACTTTTTCCATATGACGAGAAATTTCCGCTAATAGTAGCGATTCGTGGAAATACTGGAGGTTTAATTTTCAAATTTCAATCGTCTGTGGCATTTTGAAGCTCCCTAGCGTGATCGGATACTGTGGATAGCATATCGCATATATTTTGCTTTTTGAAGCACAGGTTATTCCTTCTCCTTTCCCCTATTTGGTGCACCAGCTACTTATTATATAATGTGTTCCAGCAAGAAACCGGGTACTTATTGTACAGATAATAATACGATGTCTGTGTGTCTTTGGACAACTTAAGACAAAAGCTATTATAGCTATCAAGAGTAAATTTTATGTTTATTTTTTGTGTGTGAAATAATACTATAAAAAGTACATTTCCCCTTTTTTAAAGATAAATTAAAGTCGTTATCAGTTTTAAAAAAATCATGTTGCAAAGCATTTTGTTGCTTTGAAAACCCACGATGAGAAATGCTTAAATTCTGAAAAGTCCTCCTATAGGGGAAAAAAATAATAACTGGAAACCTATTCAGAAAAATAATAAGCTCCAACAGAAAATAAAATGACTAAATCACTTACGTTAATGACAAAAAACAGAATTTCTTTGTCGCGGAAAACGTTTTATGATGTACGTGATTCAGATTGCCGAGCGTTTGTGGATCAAGTGGTAAAGGCGCAGCTAGCTGTTCGTTGAGCTGTAACGGTAGGTGTTCGATCCGGACCTCACCGGAAGTATTATCTGAGGGGTGAGTGCTGTACAGGGTTGTTGATTTTGCGGAATTTCAGTTTAAATACGGAAAAATCAGAAATGGACTTTTCTGAAATAAATGGAATTTCTGTCTACGGAAATATCTGTGAAAATACGGAAGTTGAAATGAACGCGCACTTTTAAAAACGGAAATTTTTGAAAAATACGGATACTTACCGGCAACTTTGCTGCACCTTATTTTCAGAAATTTTCCGTGAATTCACACCGTTTATTTTTTACAGTGTACCTTCCTTGAGAAAGCCATCGGGTTGATGTGCGAAAGCTTGGAAAGTTTTATTTGTATTCTACGCCAAGAAATTTCGGGTTTTTAGTACAGTTATACTTTTTTGAGTATAATTGGTGTACAGTTCCTACTTACTGAACTGAGATGACATTAAATAAATGTGTCAGATGACGTAGATTGATACATGCGCAGATCAACAAAATGACATACGTAACAAAGTTCGAAAAAGTTCAAGGAAGACGGGGGGTGGGGTGGGGAAGGGAGGGGGTCGAAAGTAGTTTTGTAACACGATTAAGATATAGGAATAAATCATTCAATAAATTTAACCAAGCAGCGGGAATAACTGAAGGTAACTCATCATTATAACATACCTTTCGATTTAAATAGATAGATAAACGTTCTACAAGAAGGGTCGCAGTCTTAGAGTTTGGAGAACCCAGGATCCGAACCTCATTCCACTGATGAATGTGTAAATCTCTGTGCACACAGCGAGAAAGTGCGGTAGTGGTTGCCGAGTTTTCAGATCGTATATATGTTCAGATAAACGTGGTTGAACTGTCTTTAACGTGGACCCGATGTAATAACAGTCTGCATTAGTAGAAGAAATTGCTTTATAGTACTTTTAAGGTATCCGAAAGAATAAACACCACGTATAAGGTTAAAGCAATTGTATGTTTGAATCCTTTCGTTAATGCATTATCTGCCGAGCGAGGATAGATCTTAAAGAAATTACATATGGACATGGAGGAAAGAGTGGTTTGCCTTCCCGGTAGCGCAGTAGTCTAAGCGCTGGCTTCGACCGTTCGTCTGAGATGGCTCCGGGTTCGAATCCCGGTGAAGCATGGATGCTGTGATTGTCTTATGGAACTTATCATTTTCCTTCCCCCTGGAACCAGTGGCACTAAATTAGGGACGGGTGACTGCTTATAGCCCATTGAGTTGCTCACGGTGGTCGTTATACCCCCAATAAAAAAAAATGGGGATGTGAGAGCGCTTTCTGCGTCAGACGCTTTTGTAGTGAAAAAATTATCTTGACATTTAAGTTCGCCTCTGAAGGATATTCTGAAAGTCATCATTGAGAAAATGGGAGGTGTATATATTTTCCTTCTGCAATTATCTGTTTGGGATCTTGGGGTTAGACACTCCCTTCCTAAAATCCTCTACATATGATCTGATCTGATCTGTTTGAAACACAGTCTAGTTAACATCGAAATTATGTGATTCCTATTCAAATTAATTTCCAGGAAAAATTCGTCCTTCTCAAATAGCGTAACCCACTGGAATTTTATCAAATAATTCTTGCACAACCACACCTTCCTTGCAAAAAAATAGAAATCTTTGACCTGCGGGAGTGTCCTTATTATTGAACTACAGAATACTGCAAGATACGTTTGCTCATGTTTCCGAGATAACACTAAAGAGAAGATTCTTCCTCCGGTTGTTATTCTTTGTGTGGAAACTAGTTATTTCTGGCTGACCGTCGAGAGAAGCATTCATATTTATTACCTGTAACTATCCAGGGCTGTCATCGTTGAAGAAATTATTATTTCTGCTTTCATATTACTGAGCTTGTAAAGCCACGGGAAAGTTGTCGAGGAATGAAGTGACACTGCGATTTCCTAAGAAACTTTCAGAAAAGATTTTTATTTTCGCAACTTTCAGTGAAAACTAAAAATTACTCAAAACACGAAATCAGCCATTTGATAATGCACACAGCTTTGTTTCTGTAGCACGGAATTAAAGTGGATGAGAACAAATTTTCAAGGACTGTTCTTTCACTTCGTTTTGAAATCGGTGCTGCTACTGTAGAGTATACAGGCAGAACTTGCGCTCATATACTGTACAATGAATAGGAGAAACTGTATTTGCGGTAGTTAAGTTTGGTTAAACGGACACAGAAATTGCTAGTGCATGATGCCCTCTATGGAGATTCACTCTTCTCATTTTCCTGATCCACGAATTTCTCTTCCTATCTTTTTTGGTTACACCAAACATTAAGTCAAAGTCTGTATCTCTGATCTATAAATAAGAACTGGAAGGATGTATAGATTAAACACTTTTCTTTTAAGACAAAATGCCAAATCCCTCTTGAAAGCAGTGCTGTTTGTTCCAAATGCACTGCAGCCAAGTTTTATCACCCAATTAATTCCTTCTTAGATGTGGCCCAAGCTTCATATCTGCTGTTCGAGGTAGAGGTAGGCATCAGTTGCTTCTAAATTTGCCCCATCAACCACTAAATCTTCAGTTCTTGTTGAAGCATTGTGCATTTTGTTTTCTGTAAGTTCCTTTTTAATCCCACTTCTTTTTTAGTCTTTTCAACAAGTTAGTATATCACACTTTTCAGAAATGAAGAGGTAATTGCAAAAAATGACGATATCGTCACCAAAACGAAAGTGTGTTGAGTAATCTCCATTAATTATTGTCCTTCCAGTTAGATGAGTGAAAGGCAATCTGCAATGTTTCATTGAAGAACTTGGGAGATATGGTACCATCTCTTCTCACTCCCTTTCAAGTTTATACACTTTCTTCGAATCTTTAGGCTTGAATTTTCATAGATGTCATCTACAATAATAACGTAAGCATCTTCAATATTACAGCACTTCAAACACATTATAACTGCAGCGTGACGCCACCATACTGGCTATGAGGTTTAATAAACGCAGGTATAACAGGACCTATATTGCCTGTTATACTGTAACTTATAACGTAACCCTTCTTCGTGTGCGTGATTGGTGTTACGCTATGTCTGAAACCCTGACTAAGGAAATGTTAAACTAAATGAGAATATGATGCAATAGTTCTTAATTAATCTTTTACGGCCAGATGAAACATATACAGAAGTCAAACATATGATAACCTTTTATTGATCCAGCAATATTTGAAGATCTCCACAATATGGCACTACAAGTTGTAAATTTCACATTTATCTTAACAGCGATCGAACATCTCCACACAAACACACATACACTAAGCAACTGCTGTCTCGTCCTTTTTGTCTAACGTTCTTATCACATTCATACGTCACTCTCTCTGACCTCAAAGGTGTTTCCAACCTCATTCATGTGAGAGAGAAGATATCACGTTAAGTTTGGAAAGTGCAAAAGAGAACAAACTCAAATTTACATAGGAAAATAAACTAAAAATGAAAGTTAAATTAGAATATACGTCACAAACTGTTTTTTTCTCTAACTCACTGTTAGAAGTGAATCTCGCAGTTTAGATCCAGTTAAACCGGCAGAGGGCGCTCCACATATGATATAATATGTGCACCGTTAAAGTACGAATTTTATAATAAAATATGGCATAGGTAAGAGGCAAGAACTACTCAACTGGTAGGGACAAAGATACAGTAGTCTAACTGAAAACCACCTGCGCAAAAGCGACTTGCGTGTACTTTGTACATTTGTGCATGTGTCCCACCATCCATTGTAGATTCGAAATTGTATTTCACTGGACTATTGAGTTAGTTGGCACTCTAGCAACATTTGACTCAATTCATGTAATTTGAGAACGACAGTTGCGTGACCATCTCATCATCATTACAATTATTAGCTTAAACAATGAATTTTGATCAGCATTGTCACTGCATTGCACCACGATATGGGGCGTCCGATCTGCAATGGTGCAATTGTGATAGCTAGTACTGTAACAGGTGAAAAATGTTACAACGTGAAAAGAAATTAAGTGCAAAAGGGAAAAGCTTTCCAGTTGAAGAAACTTCCATACTGATATTTGGAATTTTGTGATCGTTTTTTGTTTTTTTTACTTTCGATCGGTGAATCATTGTACATCTAATGTTCGACCTGTAATCTGTAAACTTTGTGCCATTGTTTGACGGAAACTAATTTGTAGAATGACATTTCAGGAAGAGTTGTGCTGTGCATCTCACCTCTGCACCAATGGCACATTTACCTCCAATTGGATGAAAATAGATATCTATTGACTATTTTCTGGTCACCAATACACCTCAGTTCAACAACCGATATGTCATTCGGGGAAGTTTAGGAAATAGGAATTTCCTTTGGACCATTATATTAGCCTTAATGGAAATCATAGAGTAGCAGGCGACAGTTCACCAAACACGTCATTTACTTTCACCCATGGACAGAGAGCGTTTCAACGGATTATTGAAACTGTGCTTGTGTTTGTATGATTGCAATCGGTCTTATCTTTCCGATTGACCATATTCTCTACAGCCACTTTTAGGTCTGCTGCAGCTCAGTCTTATCTTTCCGATTGATGATATTCTCTACAGACACTTTTAGGTCTGTTGCAGCCCAGTCTTATCTTTCCGATTGACCATATTCTCTACAGCCACTTTTAGGTCTGGTGCAGCTCAGTCTTATCTTTCTGATTGACCATATTCTCTACAGCCATATTTAGGTCTGGTGCAGCTCAGTCTTATCTTTCCGATTGACCATATTCTCTACAGCCACTTTTAGGTTTGGTGCAGCTCAGTCTTATCTTTCCGATTGACCATATTCTCTACAGCCACATTTAGGTCTGGTGCAGCTCAGTCTTATCTTTCCGATTGACCATATTCTCTACAGCCACTTTTAGGTCTGGTGCAGCTCAGCCTTATCTTTACGATTGACCATATTCTCTACAGCCGCATTTAGGTTTGGTGCAGCTCAGTCTTATCTTTCTGATTGACCATATTCTCTACAGCCACTTTTAGGTCTGCTGCAGCTCAGTCTTATCTTTCCGATTGATCATATTCCCTACAGACACTTTTAGGTCTGTTGCAGCTCAGTCTTATCTTTCCGATTGACCATATTCTCTACAGCCACTTTTAGGTCTGGTGCAGCTCAGTCATACCTACAAACCAACAAGCCGAGTTCTCCTGAAATATACTTTGTAAAATGTAACGTGCCTGCCCAGCAGGACGCACACGACATAAAGGCAGATAGCAGTCAGAATGAACGTCCGCGTAGCTCAATTGGTAGAACGACTTATTCCGGAATGAGTGGACTCTGGTTCGAGCCCCGGCGTGGACTAAAAATGACGGAGAAATTTACTTCGTTATAATGGCGCCCGAACTTTCCGGATGACCCGGCCGTTCAAAATCTCGCAATGGTGTGATGTTATTTCCACACCGCGAGACAGGAAAAATGCGAGAATTCCTTCTTCAGCGCTTCGAAAAATAAATGTGTGTGACTTTGCATTCCACACACCAGATTGACTGGGAGTTCTCAAGTGCACGTTCTACAGCGGATGGCTGCCTGCAACGATTCATGGTCACGGCTGACCCGTGGGCCATGCCCCCGGCCTTCTTTCGGGGGCGGGGAGATGTGACGTGCTCGCCCCACAGGACGCACACAACATAAAGGCAGATAGCAGTCAGAACGAACGTCCGCGTAGCTCAATTGGTAGAGCGACTTGTTCCGGAATGAGGGGACCCGGGTTCGAGCCCCGGCGTGGACAAAAATGACGGAGAAATTTACTTCGTTATAAAAACTATAGTAATAGCGAATTACATTCTCTAACAATGAACTGGCACACACTGTGACATAAAATATGAAAGAGCCCTAGGGAGAGTTGCGCAAATGAATTGAAATATCAAGTAGTTGCACTTTAATTAGATAACGTCTTGTCAGTCTGGTTCGATCCATTGCAGAAAGAATGCCTACCACCTGTCTCTTGAGGAGACTGGGTTTTATGCACAGTTCTCTTTCTATCTGATAGCATATTTTTCAAAACTTGATCTTCTTCCGTGTCCCGATTCCGGACACCGTACATTATTATTCCCCTAGGAAAAGCTGAAGAACCTTACGGTTTCTGCCTGCTTTTGTTTTTTATGAAAATACTTTTTATCCTTTCACACAATTATTTCGATCCTTCTTTGTGAAAAAATGACTTCTTCTGGAATATTACGTGTTTTGTGCCCATGTCTCTTCAACGTAACGTTCGAAAGGTTCTTTGAGAGAAAGTCTCATTTGAAGGATGAATATTTCATTTCAACTTCCAAGAACAACACAAAGCACTTAAAATCTCCGTTTCATCTCTTTTTACAAGTTTTTGTTATTTTATAATTATTTTCTAAGGTAATTAAGAGAATTTATTTATTCTATAAGCTTCCCATTCAGTGTTGTTGCCTTGTTTCAAGAATCATATATTTTTCTAGAGTATTGCCACATATGCATAGTAAAACTAATGTGGTGTTCATTAGTTTCTTTTTTCTTGATCGTAAGTGAAAGCAGGTCAAATTTAAGGAACGAACTTTAACTACTTTTCGGACTAGCTGAAAAGTAGTTAAAGTTATAATCAGCAGTTGTGAGCAAATTTGATAATACGGTACATGGGTTAGCTCTTGGTTGTTGTGCTGTCTTTCTGATGTCTATGTGTCACGAAGGTCCACGATGCTAAACATTTGTCAGCAACAAAGCCCACGACAGATGGTCCATTACTTAGCTTAGGAGTTTGAGACATTGGACACGCACTGAATCAGCTGCCCCTTACCTCAGATATATACTCCAAACTTTGTGAAAACACAAGTTTGTCCTCGACGTGCATCGAATCAGTGTCCCCTCACTCCGGAGTAAGGCGCTCTCCCAACTGAGCTACGCGGACACAATGTCTCGCTGCAGATTTGTCGTCTTGACACTTGTTTTCACTTCTGTGGTACGTCACAACTTCTAGAGAGATGAGATAGTATATCTCTTTTTCTTTCACCGCCCCGTTGGTGCAATGGTCTGAGCGTTGGCTTCTGACCATTCATCTGAGGTGATTCCCGATTTGAATGCTGGGGTGAGACAAGGATGTTCTGCTTGTCTACGGCACTGGCTTTCTCCTTTCCCTGGAACCAATGGTCCGGAATTACGTACGGGCGACTGCTTATAGCCCATCGAGTTGCTCATGTTGGTCGTTAAACTTCCAACGGAAAAAAATCATCTTTTGTTATCTTTCCCAGTTTGAACTTATGTATAAAGAACTTCTTCAATAAATCTACTTTTTCTTACAATTTTAAATTCTTATTTATGCTGTATCATGTCGGAGAACAATGGTAAAAAACTACTAAAAGCGTTCGAGTCAACATTGCCGAATATTACAGCAACAGCGTTCAAGTATATATTGCTGTAATATTCGTCTCAAGTGCTCCGAATATGTGATTTATATGCAATACACGATGGTGTAAAAGACTTTGATTAGTTTCAAAATTTATTTTGAACAAAGCTAACCGTGCTGAAGCAGAGCAGAAAGGTTTGTAGCGTTTAGAAGACGAACGCCGAAAGTTTTCTGTTATGTTCGTTATTAGACTTTTACACGTGATCCCTTGATTGTGCAAAGGACACACAACCTAGTATATTATATCCAGTTTCATGTCATTTCCGTTGTAAAAGAAAGACTGGTATCAACATAAATGGTATCAACATAATGGTATCAACATAATTGTAAAAGAAAGACTGGTATCAACATAATTGTAAAAGAAAGACTGGTATCAACATAAACGATCGCACTCTGGATTAGTCCTTTAGCGTTATTTAGTCCTTTAGCGTTATTGATCGCACACTAGATTAGCCCTTTAGCGTTATTGGTCGCACTTTGGATTAGTCCTTTAGCGTTATTGATCGCACTCTGGATTAGTCCTTTAGCGTTATTGATCGCACTCTGGATTAGTCCTTTAGCGTTATTGATCGCACTCTGGATTAGTCCTTTAGCGTTATTTATTCTTTTAGCGTTATTTATCGCACTCTGGATTAGTCCTTTAGCGTTATTTATTCTTTTAGCGTTATTGATCGCACTCTGGATTAGTCCTTTAGCGTTATTGATCGCACTCTGAATTAGTCCTTTAGCGTTATTGATCGCACTCTGGATTAGTCCTTTAGCGTTATTGATCGCACTCTGGATTAGTCCTTTAGCGTTATTTAGTCCTTTAGCATTATTCATCGCGCTCTGTATTAGTCCTTTAGCGTTATTGATCGCACTCTGGATTAGTCCTTTAGCGTTATTGATGGCACTCTGAATTAGTCCTTTAGCGTTGTTGATAGCACTCTGGATTATTCCTTTAGCGTTATTTAAATCCTCGATCTTGTTTTCGTATACTGCGTACTTTACAACCCCCGATAAAAAATGAAACAGCGTAATGCCCGGAGAGTGAGGTAGCCACGGAATCAGGCCATTCAGCAGATAAGTCGTTCTTCTAATAAGTATTCGAGTAATTGCAAACGATAGTTCCCCAAAAGACTAAGATTTTATATGCATACGACCCTAGTCTTTTATGCAGAACTTGCATGATTGTAGCGGACAATAATCCTAATTCTATGGTAGCCTGTCTAACACTCTTTCTAGTACTTCTTCCCTTGTTCTTTCGACATCTGCCTCACCAGTTGTAGATCCTCCATTTTACCAATTTTAGCGAGGATACTAACGGTTTCCAGAAACTTCTTCCATCTTGCTTTGTCTAGGACACAACCAGTTTTAAGAAACATTTCCCATCTTGTTTTGTCGAGGAGTTGCTCAATCTGATCTTCAGTCAATTTCTCTCTACAAAAAAGAAGTAAATCTATTTTATCTCCTTTTTCTATTAGCTTGCCTCTTCTAATACATGGATGATGTCTTTTGGGAGTTGCTCAGAATTTTTAAAACTTTACTACACCTATCAAAAGATTTCCGAACTCGATATGAAGATGATCATTCTAATGCGTGAGATAAAAGAACGTGTCAAGAAATTGTTGCAGCTCGGAAAATTACGAAACGTTTTATACTTTTAAGGTGGTTCCACCTAAAACCTCTGCCTTATGTTTTAAATGGTAAAACTGATTTACATATTTTCTTCGCAATTAATATATTCCCAAGGAAAAAAATTTGCACATCAATAAAACTAACTTTGAATTATAGCATGTGATACTTAATACTTGTTAAAATATAACCATAACTAAGCAATCCAACATTTGTTTCTCTACTGACATCATCAAAGTACAGGTCGCGCCAACTAGTAACAGGTCTGAACATTACTCAAAGAAAAATGATTGATTTTTAATATAATTATGGTTATGTTTAGCAGTATTAAGTATCCCATGCTATCACTTAGAGTTAGTTTTATCAATGTGTAAATTTTCATTCTTGGGAATGCTTCAATTGTGAAGAAAATGCGTACAGAAGTTTTACCATTGGAAACATAAGACAGAGATTTTAGGTGGAACCACCTTAAATTGACCAGTTTCCAGAAACTGTCTCTTGCACCTTGTGTTGTCAAGGATACAGCCAGTTTCTAGAAACTTTTTTATGTTGTTTCGTGGAGGACAAAAGCGGTTTCTAGAAACATCTTCCATTCTGTTCTGTCGAATACACAGCCGTTTTCCAGAAACGTCCACTTCCATCTCGTTTTGTCGAGGACACAACTAATTTGAAGAAACTTCATCTACCACCATGTGTTGTCTTGGACACAACCAGTTTCCGGAAACTTCTTCCGCCATCTTGCTTTTTTTAGGATACAAATAGTTTCCAGAAACGTTTTCTTCCATCTTATTTTGTCGAAGACACAACCAGTTTCCAGAAACTTGTTCCATCTTGTTTTCTTTAGAACATATCAAGTTTGCAGAATTTTTTTCCTAATTCTACACGCTCTTAAGATTAGGATGATTCTTGCCAAAATGTGACGGAAATGTCTTTGTTGTTTCACAAACAACTTCGTTACAAACGGCCGCGCTACACAAATATATTTAGCTTGAACAAACGCCATTTTAGCTACTTGTTGTGGGAGTTGTAAGAACACTTAGCACCATTTCCTTGCACAGCCAACTAGAAGAAAGCAAAATAAAAACCTTAAGATTTCATTCCCAAACACCTCACACCTCGTTGCTATAACAAGTTTTGTTTCTCGGAAATAAATTTTGAGAATAGAAAAATAATTCAAAAGCGCCCTGTATATTCTCGAACTGTAAATGAGACAGCAAGGATAAAAGACACGCCATAGGTCTCTACATGACATCAGTTAATGTTACTTAAAATATAAGCCCTATTCCGATGTTGTCCTTTTGTAGCTCTTCCGCCTCAAATTTGACTCGAGGCTCTTGAAGTGCACAGATACGTCAAAACCATTTTCATATTATTTTAAGTACATACAATGTTTCTTATCGCATAATAATAAGAAAAATCACTTCTTACTTTCCTCTGTTCCTTCTCTCTTTTATTTTTCAGCTCAAGTTCTGCAATGCACTGCATCGAACGGAATCTCTCGCATCGCTATTTGGGTACGTCACGTGATTGGTCTTCCCAGCAAGCGATTCGGGGTTTGCGTGAAAGCACCTCTCACAGCCGTTGATCATCTCCATCTTCCTCTGTTCCAACAACAACTAATTAATCTAGGTTCGTTGGAAAGCAGTGCAGCAGATTGCCTCCTCGTTCGGCGAAACAACGCGCGTTGCATCTTCTCCCACGACTGCCCTTTGTGTCGATCGTTGTCCCTTGCAATCCAAAACACTTTTATTGGACTTAATCCTTGTGCTCCTTGCCTCTGAGGATCTCACGCACCTCGGCTGAACGACATCAATTGTGTTTTTCCCTCATTATCCCGTTCTTTCCCAGTACTCCTTTTTCCCTACGCCAGTCACTTGTTTTACTCAGCATTCATTACTTCATTTTCAGAAAACAAGCAACGAAATAAGTAAAGTTTTTCGGCATGGACAAGTGCACTTCAGAGCATTGAAATTTTTTTGTGTTTTCTTATGCACCATCTGTAATGGTGTTGCCCATTGGTTTTCCTAATTTAAATAGTTCTTCGTTGAACGACTTCTATATACCTAATGGCTGTACATATTCCCTTTTATAAATTGAAATGACAGCAGGATATTATATGAGCTTTATTCATGATAAGTTTATTGAAACTCTGACGTTCAGAATCACACGACATTTTGAAACAGTGACAAGCAATTCGGTCAGCAGATGTTTCAAGCTTCAGAGTTTCTAAATTACATTATATAAAATATGTCAGTAAAGCTACTTTAAGGTTATTTTACATATAATTGTTTTCATTCATTCCTCATATCTCTGCTTAATTTACATCAAGCCATTAAGCCTAATGAACTTCCATTCCGATGAACTGAAAAATGAATCCCCAACCTTCTGCTCCGGAGTCTAATACTTTCCTAATTGAGCTACGCTGGTAAGGGCTTATCACTGATAAATGCCGTGTTGACATGTGCTTCACCTCTGTAGTACATCACATATATTCCCTTCTTGAGAAAGGCGGGAGCAAGATATCGCAAGTTTCGGGTCCGCCGCGACCTATGCTTGAAGTAACGCTGTATAAAAGACGGAATTCTCACCCATTCCATACGATGCGTGGAAGAAGCATCACACATTTTTCAACGCGAAGAAGTAATTCTCATTAATTTCAAACGATGTGTGGGAGGAACATCACTCATTTTTCGAAGAACCTAACCGCCAGTTGATTCATTCTACGTTTGGGCGCCAATGTGAAACTCAAATTTGGCGGTGGCGACACTTGAATCCACATCCTTCTGCTCCGGAGACAAATGTAGTCCTGATCAAGCTATACCGCCAAGGGCTTATCACTGCTACTTGCCGTCTTGACATCTGCGTCACCTCTGTAGTACGTCACAAGTTACTTTGTCTCTTCACCGAGTAGCAATTTGATATGATTTGATTTATTGAATATTCTGCCGTACACCACAGTTATACCATACATGACAAAGTTTAACACAAACAATACATCAATACAATAAGACGGTGCTAAGTAGCTAACCAAAACAAAATACAATGCTAGTAATGTGTCCTTTATATGTCATATAACAATTACAATAAACATACCATTAACTACAATTAACGAACTTGCACAATTAAACTAAAATTTATAAAGTAGATAGCATGAAATGTAAAAAAAGTAATCTATGTGTACATAAATCACTACAAGTGGATGACATGGAGCCAGGAAAAAGGCTTTAATGAAAAGCCTCACGAGCCCTCGATCCCCAAAAATTGTGTGTCAGGCCAAGAACACAGTACACAAAAAATAACAGTAAGACACAACTGAACATATGTAACGTATACTCTCGATTCACTTTCCTTTTGATATTTACTATCTCTGGTTATTTTATTTTCCTATGTAAATTATCTTCTTACTGAACGAGATGTTATTTCACCCGCTGAATGAGATCTGGCAATGAGTGTAAGTCATGACGTGGTGGTAGCCAGTATAAATAGGCGCGTTCAACGATACCTAAGGAGAGCGTTTGTTGTTGTATAGAGAGAGCGTTTGTTGTTGTATAGAGAGAGCGTTTGTTGTTGTATAGAGAGAGCGTTTGTTGTTGTATAGAAAGAGCGTTTGTTTATGTGGAGAGCTGTTGTTTATGTGTCAGAGAGCTGTTGTTTATGTGAGTAGAGCTTCGTTCATGTGCAAGGAGCTACGTGTTATTTGAGTAGCTGTGTGTGAAGTGTGTGTGATGATACCAGTAGAAGTTCATAATAAAGAGTTTTAAGTAAGTACGTCTTTCTCAGTTCATAGTACTGTCAGACCTCTGTCTGGCTGTTAGGTTTATTTCATTTAGTGTTATTAGTAACAACCAGCATAAGACTTTATTCATCTTAATTACTACTACAACATTACTACCAGTTATAAGCTTGTTCATTATTATTACTACACTACTAGCAGGAAAGTTTATTCATGATTTAATTAACAAACAACAAGCATTAGAAGAAGCATTAGCTTAGTACAAGCATTGAATTCATTATCATATTAGTGAAAGCTATATTCACTATAGTTAGCTGAGTAGAAGCTTAGCTTAGCTTAGCTGAATAAAAGCTAAATTCATTATACATAATAGTACAGAAAGGTGAAGGGTACATGATTGTAAAAAACTGTAATTAAAAAGTAGATGCCATATAAATTAATGCCGTGTACTGTAGTTACTTTTCATTGCAAATCTGAGTGTCTTAGTCAACACATTTTCGATTTTTGTTTTCGAAAGAATTTTTTTCTCACATGCCTGTTAGCGCGCGCTCACGCACATGAAGACGCGCCCGAGCTCATACGATGCGACATTTACAGTTTTTAAGAATAGTTCGTTTCAGGTGTTTAGAATGCGATTCGTTTTTGGCTAAGATGTCTGTTTACATGCAAGTCTCGGACGCTCGAACGAGGTACACAGCATAACTTCATCTTAACTGAATGAGTTGTTTTGGGCAGTTTTGAAGCAATAAGAACAAAAAATCGAATTAAATTCATTACTTTTACAAATTTGACCTTCAATAAAACCGAAACGAAATAAGATAGAGAAGTTCTGTTTTTTGTACATGTAACAGCAACGCATAAAGTTTTATTGGTAAGCAGAATTTTTTTGTTTGCTTTCAGGTAAGACCCTGAACTCATGATGACTACTCCACAAAAAAAAGGCCCAGTGTGTGGCATGTTTCATAGAGACAAAGTCAGATACACAAGTCCAAAGGAATTTCCGTACAAATACCGACGTAATCCACTATCCAGACGCTCAATACGCGAGTGGCAGAAAAAGTTAATGGAGACTAAAATGAGCGCTGACCGGCCAAGCCAGGTTAAAAGGGTACGGAACATGTTCGACAGAGTTTCCTACCACAGAAGTCCATTTGTACGGCCTCCAGGCAGTTGGGGTTACCACCTACAAAGATATATAGGGTGCTGCACAAGCGCTTGTACCTGACTGTACAAGTTTCATGTCTGTGCTGTTATCAACAGGCATAACTGCAGAATTTGCGGGTCCCCACATAAAAGACCGTGCGCAGACTGACTTGGACAGAAACACCGAAACCCTGTTCCAACCCACTAACATCAGTGAATGATCTTAACTTAGAATCCTTGCTCTGGTGGAGAAAGACGTGATTCAGGACGGAATATTTGTGAAAACACAAGTTTGTCCACGACGGACTTCGAAACCGCGCCCCCTCACTCCGGAGTAAGTCGCTCTCCCAATTAAGCTACGCGGACAGAATGTCTCGCTGCAGATTTGTCGTCTTGACACATGTTTTCACCGCTGTAGTACGCCACATGATTTCCCTCTTATTTTTTTTTCTTTGAAGTAAAGTAGGAAGTTTTCATTAATTCCAAACAATGTGTGAAACAAACATCACACATTTTTCAAATAACCCAACGGCCAGAGAATCCTTTTTCCACAATCACACTGAGAAAAACGTTTTGTTAATTCAACAAAAAATTTTGTCGATACATAGTCAACAAAAAATTTTGTTGAATTTGCAAAATTATTTTTTGAAAATTATTGTTGATTTAACAAAATTTATTGTTATCACGACAAAACTTTTGTTCATTTAACAAAATGATTAGGTCGATTTTCCAGAATTTGTTTGATCCAACAAAACATTTTGTCATGATAACAATATGTTTTGTTGGATCAAACAAATTCTCAAAAATCGACCTAATGATTTTGTTAAGTGAACAAAACGTTTTGTCGTGATAACAATAAATTTTGTTAAATCAACAATAATTTTCAACAAAATAATTTTGCAAATTCAAGAAAATTTTGTGTTGATTGTATATCGACAAAACTTTTTGTTGATTCAACGAAATTTTTGTTGAATTAACAAAACGTTTTCCTTAGTGCGGGCGCCAATGGGAAAACACAAGTTTGTCCACGACGAACATCGAAACCACGCCCTCTCACTCCGGAGTAAGTCGCTCTCCCAACTAAGCTACGCAGATAGAATGTCTCGCTGTAGATTTGTTGTCTTGGCACATGCTTTCACCGGTGTAGTACGTCACATAATGTATTCTTTTCTGTTAGAAAAAGCGTGCACGAAATAAAAAATGAAACAGGGTTGTTACGCTAAAGTCATTCAATCCGTAGTACAAACATCAAAATGATGTGCTTTTCCGTAAAAGCATACAATGCATTTTACGGAGAAACAGGAGTCTTTGGTTCAAAGTATACATGACTGACAACTTCCAAAGAACGCAACCCTTATCCCAAACCCAACCAAAAAGATATTTTTTTCGGGGTTTAACGAACGCCATGGGAAAATCATAGGGCAATAAGTAGTCTCCCGTCCTTAATTTGATGCCACTGGTTCCAAGGAAGGAAAGGAGACAGCGCATTCAAACAAACACACCACTGAAGTCTCACTGAAATCAAACCTAACCCCAGTTCTGCAGAACGATCAAAAACTGGTGGCCTCCACAGAACACAGGACTACTGGAGAGGTCAGGCGGATTTCTGTATCTATTAGACACACTTTTACGTGTGTGCCTTCTGCTGTGTACCCAAAAATAATTTGTGTTAACTTTTTTGGATTAAAAGCCACTTTTCACAATAACAGGAAAAGTAGAGAGGGAGAAAGAGAGAGAGGGAGAGATACACATACACATATGTATATATATATTTCATGATATGTGTGCATACAGTATATATATATACTGTATATGATATGTGTGCATACAGTTTTTACAGTATATAACAAGAGAGAGAGAGAGGCAGAAAGAGAGACAGAAACAGAGAAAGATACAGAGTGATACAGACAGAGAGAGACAGACAGACAGACAGAGAGATAGTGTTTAGTTAAAAATTAAGCGTAATTGACTTGGACCTAAGGATGCCTAACTCTTAAAAACTTCCCATATGGGGAACAGTCTTTTCATATCCATGAGATATTTTAGCACACAAGTAATTACTTCTTGAGAATGAGTGACAGAGAGAGAGACAGAGACAGGGGTTGTGATAGACAGAGAGAGACAGAGAGAGAGAGTGTTTAGTTAAAAATTAAACGCATTTGACTTGGACCTGGCTGGGAATGCTCAATTGTTAAAAACGTCCATCATGGGGAACGATCTTTTAATATCTACGAGATATATTACACGAATAATTACTTTTTGAAAATGATGGAATAAATTAAGGCAGTTGAAATTACATTGACGTATAACCAGTCATTGATTCTTGTATAAGACAGAAAAAAAAACATGCCTTCAGGGCGAAAGAAACAAAAGAGACTAATTTTTGATTACACAATCTAATCCAAATTCATCAGCGGCAGTGCTTTGTCCACTCGAATTCCACAAAACCAAAATGGGTGGGAGTAATCTTTCTTTAATTAAATTAAAAAAATAATAATTAAACGGTCCTGCTTTTATTAGGAAAAGACGGATTTGTGTTTATTGAAGATTTAACGACCACCGTGAGCAACTCAATGGGCCAAGGACCCCAGGAAAGGGAGACAGCCAGTGCCGTAAGACAAACGCAATATCCATGCATCACCGGAATTCGAACCAAGACCTATTTTGGAGGAAATGCCAGAAGCGATCGCTTAGATCACTGCGCCACTGGGGCGGCAAAAGACGGATTTAAAACTACGACATTGTGAAACTGCGGAATATGAGAACTATTCCAAGAAATAACGAGAGGTTTGTAGCCAACAAGCAACACATTGACTGGTGGTGGTCATACCTTAGTTTAACTGGACACTTCTGAAAGCTGGATTATGTCTTATTTTCGTAATGGCTGATGACAATAATTCATTTAAGATAAAGGAATATCTGTTCGAAAATTTCAAATATCTGATGCTCCAGAAATGAATGAAATGACACAGCAATCGATGCGACACAGACTCAGTCTCCAGCGCCAACCAAACCACGAGTCTTTAACTTTTTTCGTCAGACAAATTCCTATTCTCATGTTTCTATCTCACTTTTCCATGAGTTATAACGTCCTTTTCTTCTCTCGAAAATGGTTCTATCGTTTAAAAAACGTACGCAATAACTACTGGAAAAAAGATGTGTCTGATGAATTTTCGTTTTATTTTTCAGCTAGAAGAGAGCTCTAAACACAAGATATGGATATCTTACCACGCTAGTTGAAAGACGTTCCTGAAACCTTTTCTTTCTTTCCTTTTTAATGACCTTAATTAACTCTGTTATGGCCTTCCCAAACTACGAGAAGAAGAGAGATAAGTGGACATTATGTAATTCAAAGTTGTTGCTCTCATTATTACATGGTTTTTTGGTAACCAAAAGAAACGTGACATTTTCTTTGAACTGTTTCAGTAATATTAAAATAACTAATCTTAATCACGAAATGCTAATAATAGTAATCCGTTAGTTCTTAGAAGTTTTACTCGGCTATTTGATCTTTCGTATACATGAATTAGAAAGAATTAGTTAACTTTTCAAAGATTTGAAAATTGAACTTACACTGCTCGAAATAGAAAATGCCACACCAGGAAATATTTCTTTGGAGCGCCAAAAAATTTGTAAGTATTATATGTGTCGACAGTTAGTTATGTAAATGATTGCAGTTGTGAACCGGTCACGTGATGGGGGAGGGAGATAAAAGGGCAAAATGGCTCGCTACGTTTGGTCAGTATCACTGGATTAGGGTGATCTCGAGGGGCCGCGCAGTGTTCCGAGGGCTGGCTCATGATCATTTGTCCGTTAAGAGTCCGGGTTCGAATCCCGGTTAAGGCTGGATGTTGTGTTTGTCTTACGGCACTGGCTCTCCCTCTATCTCTCTCTCTCTCTCTCTCTCTCTCTCTCTCTCTCTCTCTTCCTTGGAACCAATGGCCCTAAATTAAGCTCGGAGAACTGCTCATAGTCCATCGAGTTACTCATAGTGGTCGTTGAGCCTCCAATAAAAAAAGGAGAAGATCTAGAGAGCAAAAGCATGTGCATGGAGTGAGAATTCTTGAACCACTCCATCGGAAATCAAACAGCTTTACCAGGAGCTTTATCTAATTTCGGCTGGTTGGTGTCTGCGTTGCATCGCGGTAAAAGCGCATTAGGATGCAGCAACTGTTAGCCGACTGTGACGACAGTGGAAGGAGGAAAGTAACGTACGTAGCCGTAGTGGGATTGGTGCACATAGTTGTACGACTAGACGCCTCAATTGCCGCATTAAGCGGCAAGCTGTAGGAGCACCACAAATCTCAATGGATGACATTCAACTAGGGGCACATGCAGCTATGGACACTCCCCTATCAACACGGGCTGTAATTTGCAACTGATATTCCGTGTGAATCAGCTTATTTAATTAAAAATTACTGAAACAGTACCACAGCACATCATCGCGCAACATTGCAGTGGTGCCGTACCAAACATGTGCGGCGGGATGAGTGGAACCATGCCGTACTCAGCAAAATATTCACTTCTGTCTCAGAACCGACGATCGCCGATTGAGGTTCTGCAGTCAACGTGGTCGACGGGGTGATCTTGCTGCTATTCGTGAGTGGCATAAGGCTCCTCAGCTTAATGTCTTGGTTTGGGGTGCTATCAGTTTCAACAGACGTTTATCGATCATGAGTACAATGACAACACGACTATACACTGAAATACAGGGAAAATTGGAATACATCCCTAATACCGCGTTGGTCCTCCTCGCGAACGGATAACAGTAGCAACGCGACGGGGCATGGACTCCACGAGCTCCCTGTAGTACTGTGGAGACAGTACTCATTTTCTTTTTGAAGAAAGTCCCCCAATTCCGTAATATTCGCCGGCGGGGATTCCTGGCATTGACAGCACGTTGAACAGCATCCCAAATGTATTCTGTGGCGTTTAAATCCGACTAACAAGTTAGAATACCAAACTCCGTGAAAAGTTGTTGCAACCATTATAAGGCGACTGTGGACGTGTGCGGTGGCACATTTTCCTGTTGAAGGAGATCGCACCGGTCGGCGTTGTTGCATGACATGAATGGGTGCAAATGATCACCAAGGATAGTTACGTAGCCTCCACCTGTTGGAGCGGTCTGCAGATATATGAGAAATCCAAATGCGTGCCAGATGAAAACACCCCACACCGCAATGACAGAGCCACAGCCGGCCAGCAGTGTCCCTTGTATGCATGCGGGATACATTTCCTCGTTGGGTTGGCGCCACACCTGGAGTCGGCCATCTGCCCGAAACAGTTGGTACCGCGATTCGTCGGACCAAGCTACACGTTTCCAGTCATCTTGCATCCAATGGCGGTGTTCAAGAGCCCAGGAGTGGCACAGAGCCTTGTGTCGTGGGCTCAGCAATGGCACCCGGATGGACCATCGGTACCGGAAACCCCATAGAACACAGGGAATGTTGCACTGTCCGAATGATGATTCTACTGCTGGTCCTAGCATTGAATTGCGCTGTGATTTGTGGTAATCTTATACACGCCGCCCGAATGTTACGATGCGTGCCAGACGCCACTGCCCACAATCGTTTAGGGTTTTTCTACGACCACACAGGACTCACACTGTGGATTCCCCCATGCGTTTGTGTAGTTCAGGTACATCCTTGAAATTGTCGACAGTGTAAATCCAAATTTCGTGGTAATTTCCGAGATGGAGTGGCCCATCTCCCGGACGCCGATTATCATTATCACACTACATTCAAAATAGCTGAAATCCTGATAAGTTGTCATTAGCTAAATGCTACTTTTTGAGTTTGCAGATATATCTACCTTTATATATATGTCGTTTGCGGACAATACGATTTACCGCATGGGTGTGGTAGCATGTAATGGAAATGGTAGCACAATTCCTAGTTTTTGGCACCTCAGTGTATGTTGATGAGGTGCTGCACACCGTTTTGTTTCCGTACGTCCGCGTTATACCTGATGCCCAGTTTCAACAAGATAACGCTTTCCCACACACTGCCAACATCAGCTGATAATTACAGGGTGTCAAGGTACATCCCTTGCCAGAGCGATTCCCAGACTTCTCCCCAATAGATAATATGTGGGTCGTCACTGGCAGACGACGTAGCGCCCCTGCTTGTATTGATGCTTATGGTGGTAGTTGAACGTCGAGGCACACACGTGACACGTCGAGGCCCACACGTGACACGTCGAGGCACACACGTGACACGTCGAGGCACACACGTGACACGTCGAGGCACACACGTGACACGTCGAGGCACACACGTGACACGTCGAGGCACACACGTGACACGTCGAGGCACACACGTGACACGTCGAGGCACACACGTGACACGTCGAGGCACACACGTGACACGTCGAGGCACACACGTGACACGTCGAGGCCCACACGTGACACGTCGAGGCACACACGTGACACGTCGAGGCACACACGTGACGCGTCGAGGCACACACGTGACACGTCGAGGCACACACGTGACACGTCGAGGCACACACGTGACACGTCGAGGCCCACACGTGACACGTCGAGGCACACACGTGACACGTCGAGGCACATACACGACACGTCGAGGCACATACACAACACGTCAAGGTACACACACGACACGTCGAGGCACACATGCGACACGTCGAGGCACACATGCGACACGTCGAGGCACATACACGACTTTATTACACTGTCCATGAATTGTGGAAACAGGTCAACGACGCATGGTGACTAGTACCACACGACACCATCTGGGGACCTTTCCATCTGATGCCACACCGTGTTGCGGAATGTATAGCGCTGAGTCATACAACCTACTGACTCAGACTACATTATGCTATCTCCTCGCCCATCGTGCTCATGTAGTCCCTCAGAAATTAAATCACTTCTGTCCCACTTACTTGGCAATATGTGTGGTAATATTTGTCTCATTCTTTCATGATATGGCATTTTCTATGTCGAGCAGTGTATTTCTCAAAAATAAGGGAGTCTGTTTAATTTTGGGGTTTAACGACCACCATGAGCAACTCCATGGGCTGTGAGCAGTTGCTCGTCCCTAATTTCAGGCCACTGTTTCCAAGTAAGGGAGAGAGCCAGTGCCGTAAGGCTAGCACAACATCCATGCCTCACCGAGGCTCGAACCTGGACTCATTCGGACAAATGGTCTGAAGCTAGCGCTTAGACCACTGCACCACTAGGGCAAGATAAAGGAGTCAAATCCTCCGTAATATACAACCTACTTGCAATATGTTCCAGGACTGACCGCATAACTGACATAACAGTAGTGGGATCAAAATATCATGTGTATGCCAGAAGACAGCAGTCCTTGTCCAACCAGAGAACAACTGGAAACCGGTTTATACCGGTACCAACAGGCGGCAGACGAGCATTAAGGGAGTCATAGCAAGCGTCCTCGTCGCATTTCATTTTAGCCATGGAAGAGCAGAGAGTAAACATCCGTTTTTGTTGAAAACTTAGTAAAAGAAACTTACAGAATGTTAAAAGAAGCGTATGGAGACACAGCATTATTACGCAGCAGAGTTTTTATATGGTATGCACGGTTTCTTGACGAGAGGGAATCCTCTGATGATGATCTGAGATCTCGGCGACCCTCCAGTGTGCGGGGTGCCAATCTAGCATTAAGTTTTTGTTTTCCCAGGTACTCGCGTAGAATCTCATGACAAATAGACTTAATGATACCCATCAACTCAGTCAAAAGACTCAATGTAATTTGGCGATCTGTCTTTAACTGATTCCGCACCTCCTTGATTTGTTGCGCTGTCAGCACACTGGAAGGATGCCCAGATCTCGAATCATGATCAAAGGATTCCCGCCCGTCACGAAACCATGCATACCATTTGAAAACTCAGCTGCGGGAAAATGCTATATCTCCATATGCTTCTTTTAACATTCTGTAAGTTTCAGCAGCTGATTTACCAAGTTTCCTACAAAAACGGATGTTTATCCTCTGCTCTTCCATGGCTAAAATGAAATGGGACGAGAACTATGCTATGAATCCCTTAATGCCCGTCTTCCGCTTGTTGATACCGGTATAAACCAGTTTCCAGTTGTTCGCTGGTTCGCCGAGGACTGTTGTGTCCTGGAGTACACGTGATACTTTTAACCACTACTGTTATATCAGTTATGCTGTCATGTTTGGAACTTTTCGGACGCAGGTTATATATTGAGCAAAATCCTTCTCCGTTTCACACCTCTCCTCGTTTTGTTTGCAGTATGTGGTGTTTCATTGTCGTAAGCAAATAGGAATCAGAGATAAAAACAGTAAATATGACACCGAATTATCAGGTACAATAACCCCTTTTTTTAATACTCTCCGATACAAAAATAATTTTTCAAAGAGGGTTCTAAGAAACGGACGAAGGTGGCGCAGTGGTCTAAGCGCTGGCTTATGATAATTCGTCTGTGAAGGGTCCGGGTTAGAATCCCGGAGAGGCATGGATGTTGTGTTTGTCTTACGGCTCTGGCTTTCTCCCTTCCCTGGAACCAATGACCCTAAATTAGGGACAGGCGGCTGCATAGCTAATTGAGTTGCTCACGGTGGTTGTTAAACCCTCAATCAATTAAAAAAAGCGGAAGAAATCGCGGAAAAAGTAAGTGCATTTTTACTCTCTAGCGGAAAAACTGTTTACTTAAAATGCATAGTGTCTAATGTTCTTCATAATGGAAGAACCCAGGGAAAGAAAAAATCATTTCAAACTGTATTCTTAGAATAGGTAAAATATTTATAACCATAAGTAGCAATTTAAGCCGACAAAAGACAAAATTGTGCGTTATGTTAAAAATCATAAGTTTTGCGGTGTTCCTTATAGAAATTGATGTCCGAAACAAATCGAAGTTTTGAAATCGAGCAACTAGAAGCCCAAACATGAAGAAAAATGTTAAATAGCATTCCCCCTTCTAGCGGGGAAACTGTGCGTGTAAAAGAAAAAAGGTTATGCGACCAAAAAAGCTTTTCTCGAATTGAAAAAATATCGTCGTTCACGGTGCCAAATTATTACAACACTTTAGGAATTTAATTCGGAGTGTAACGTATACTCTATATTCACTTTCCTTTTGATTTTACTATCTCTGGTTATTTTATTTTACTATGTAAATTATCTTCCTACTGAACGAAATATTATTTCACCCGATGAATGAGATCTGGCAATGAGTGTAAGTCATGACGTGGTGGTAGCTAGTATATAGGCGCGTTCATCGAGACTTAGGGAGAGCTTTTGTTGTTGTTATGAGAAAGCGTTGTTGTTTACGGAGAGCGTTTATAATACGAGGAGAGATTCTTCATTAGTGTAAAACAAGTTGTGTGTGTGCTTTAGTTGACCAAGAGTCTTATAATAAAGAAGTTACAGTAAGTTAGTCTTTCTCAATTCATAGTTTTTGTCAGACCTCTGTCTGGCTGTTAGGTTTATAACATTTATTCATTACCATAAATAACCAGCGTTAAGACTTTGTTTACGTTCGTAATTAACTAGTAACAACCATTTTGAGTTCACTGTTTTGAAGCTTAGTACAAGTATATCATTAGCTAACTGGTAGGAAGAGAATCATTCATATGAATTAGCTTAGCGGAAAGAAAACAAAGCTAATTCATTATAGGAGCTGGGCTTAAAACTCGGAAGAAAGCGTTATGATTATTCTTATTGTCTTTAACCGCCGAAATCTTGTTGACTGGTCAAGAGAGCTTGCTCTAAAAATTTAGCAAATGAAAACAAATAAATTAATCTGTCACATAAAAATGACTTACTCTACTGGCACGAGGTAATTGCCATTTAATCAATCAGCATAAAAGTAGAAAAATCATGGCGGTATTGAATGAGGATACACAAAAAGAAAGAGGAGCGTCAAACGAGAAAACGCCCTATGTCCATAACGATATTAGTTCAAACGGAAACATAGACCGTCGCGGTTAGTGGCAGATATATGCATTTTGAAAAGCAGAAACGTACAGTATATAGAATGTTCTTCATAGAGGGAACTATGTAATGTAAAAATAGTTTTTCGAATTCTACTTCTGCATATAAGGAAAGCAAGGAAAAGTTTTTTCATTTACACCCCCGAACAAAGAAAAGTATACATGATGTGTTGTATATCTCTAATTTTACCTTCCATTTTGGGTTTTTGTTCTTAGGTAAATAATGTTACTTCTCCGTTACATTTTTTCTGAACCCTTCTCCAAATTTCTTTGCAAAGTTTTTGGAAACATTTGACAGGTAGTCGTAAGTAAATAAAAAGTAACCCAGAGTGTTAAGTATGTGTGGTTATGGGATGACAAATGATCATTTACAGATGTGTTTTATTTTGACGCTTGTCATTTTGATGAGCTGTACGCTGAACAAGTTGTGTCTACGATATTGTGATTGTGTCACCAAATCTTTTTTAGTGAGTAAAATGAATGCGAACAAGATGAACGGCAACAACCAGGAAGCAAATAAAAAAGTATTTGCAAGTTCCATTTCTTGCTGTTCTGTGCTATATCGATCTAAAACGTTAGTGGTTGGTGAAGTGATGTGTTAAGCATTTGCTGTTATCTCAACACAGGAATCTAAAATAAACTTAAACACATTCAAAACACTATGATGACTTAAACTGCATGATGTTCTTAAACTTTAATGCTATACACTATGAAAAGATTTTTCCATTCGGATTCTAAGAAGTGGAGATACAGTTGCAAACAGATATGAGTGCTTACGCCATCTAGTGGCTGAATTGTTCATTGCGAAAAATTCAAAAACTTTTGCAAAATGGTCCCCGTAGTAGACAGTATCCGATGTATGAAAAATTTCAAACTGCGTGTTTAGAAGAAGAGATATCGAGAAGAAAAAAGATATGAATTTGCGCTTCTTAGCGGAAAATTGCACATTATTTGGGGCACGAAATATGCATAAAATATGTTCCGCGGTGAGCAGCATCTTTCCATTGAAGAACTGTGATATTTAATGAGGTTTTTAGATGCATAGATATGGCCATAAATACGTTTTGAACAGAAAGAAGCTCTTATGCCCCGCACTGGGAAATTGTAGGTCACAAAAAGTTAGAAATTATAAAAAAAATATTTTTCACTGTAAATGATATCAAAAAAAAAAAAAAAAAATAAAGTCGCCATCCAGGTGGTCGAGTTGTTTTCTGGCCATTCACTCGAGACCCGGATGAGGCTTGGGTGGTGAATTCGTCCAATGTTGCTGCCCTTTTCTTGGAACCAGTAACTCCAAATTAACAACGGCCTCACACGTTTATAATCAATACAGTTGCTCATGGTGGTTGTTAAACCCCTCTTCGAAAAAATCAAAAGGAGACTTCAAATCAACATTTTAAAAGCAGAGGTATCGGGAAAATTATGACATAAGTTTAATCGTCCCAGCAGGAAATCTTAAAAATTTTTCGAAAAGGAGATTTGCACAAAAATGGCTTTTTTTTTTTTTTTTTTTCTTTCGGATTTGCTGCGAATAGTATCTGACCAAAAATGAATTTTTGGGGCCGGATTAAAGAATAGATACTGCTACATACGTATTGCAAACAGTATTCTTCCCCTTACTGGTAGCAAAATTATGCGTAACAAGAAAATCAGAAAGTACGTGCAAAATATTTTTCACCGTGCCGTAAAAGGAATGTTTGTAATCTGACGTTTAGAAGCAGAAATATCGAGGGAAATACAATATACGTTTGCGTATATTGTATTCGTATATTGTAACGTCGTCTTTGCAGGAAAATGTACGGAAGAGGGAACTAATTTTTTTAGTCGGAGATTTAGTACCAATGGTGTGGGAAACAATACATTTTTAATTCAATGCATCGACATTTACGCTCCCTTGCGGCGAAGTTATGCATCGAAAAAATACCAACACTCAAGAATCATTACACTTACATTTCTGGTTTCCATACAGGAAAATAATTTTTAAATGGGACTAGTAGGTGCGGAAATATGATGTGACAGATGTGGTGATAACATAAGCGCGTCTTTTTTTATTTTTTTATTTTTCAAACAAGTGCTAAGAATAATTGTTCATTGCACTCAAATGTAAACGTTTAATTTCTCGGAATCGCAATAGCGTTGTGATCCAAAAAAATTAAACTTTTTTTTTAAATACTTTCAGATACATATCATCATCATCATCATCATTGTCAACCATTATCAATCCACTGCTGGACGAAGGTCTCCCCAAGTTTCCTCCACAACGGTCTGTCTTGTGCCAGTCTCCTCCATGTCACCCCTGCATACTTTCGAATTTCATCCACCCATCTCCCATGTGGTCTTCTTCTGGGTCTTTTCCTGTCCCTTGGAATCCAATCTAAAATTTCACCTGTCCATCGATGGTCTGTCCTTCTGGCAGTATGTCCAGCCCATTGCCATTTCAGGGATTTAACTCTGATCATGATGTCTTCCACTCTTGTCATTTTTCGGATCCACGAGTTCCTCTTCTTATCTCTCCTGGTTACACCAAGCATGCACCTCTCCATGCTTCTTTGAGTTGTCTGCAGCCTTTGTATGTCTCTTTTAGTCAGCCTTTGTATGTCTCTGCACCATACGTAAGCACTGGAAGGATGCATTGATCAAACACTTTTCTTTTAAGACATAATGGCATATTGCTCTTGAAAAATTATGCTGTTTCTTCCAAAAGCTCTCCAGGCAAGTTTTGTACGCCGATTAATTTCTTCATCAATGTGACCCTCACTTGATATCTGCTGTCCAAGATAAACGTACGTGTCTGTTATCTCCAGCTTTTCTCCATCAATCGATAAATCTTCATTTCTTGTAAAAGCATTGAACATCACTTTTGTCTTCTGAAAGTTCATTTTTAATCCCACTTCTTTACTCTTGTCAGCAAGTTCCTGGATCATACTCTGCAGCTCTGATGGGGTAGTTGCAAAAATGACTACGTCATCAGCAAAACGAAGGTGGGTTAGATAATCTCCATTAATCTTTATCCCCTTGTTTTCCCAGCTCAGTGACTAAAAACACCCTCCAATGTGGCATTAAAGAGCTTCGGAGATATGGTGTCACCTTGTCTCACTCCCTTTCCAATTTTTACGTGTGTTGTATTTTCAAACAGCCTAATCTTTGCACTTGCATTTTCATAGATGTTATTAATAATATTAATGTATGCATCTTCAATACCGCAGGTTTTCAGAGCCATTGTAACTGCTGATGGTTTCACCGAATCAAAGGCTTTTTCATAATCGATAAAAGCCATGCACAATGGAAGTTCATATTCCCTCGCTCTTTCAATTAGTTCTCTCAGCACGTGGATATGATCTATTGTGCTGTAGCCACTCCTGAATCCAGCTTGTTCTCTCGGTTGAGCCATGTCCAGTGTTACCTTCAAGCGGTGTGAAAGAACTTTAGTGAAGATTTTATAAACTACTGATAGGAGGCTGATAGGTCTGTAGTTTCCGAGATCCTCAATGTCACCTTTCTTATGTAGCAGGATCATTGTAGCGGTGTTCCAATCCTCAGGAATCTTTCCTTCATTAAGGCATCGAGTGAAAATTTGGGCGAGTACTGTTTCGATTTCTCCACTTGCTTCTTGTATGATGTCTACAGTAATTCCATCTTCTCCTGGAGCTTTTCCTCGCTTCATGTTCTTGATTGCATGTGCAACTTCTGCTGGAAGGACTGGAGGAACTCTGGTACTGGTATCTTTCATGATGTCTGGAGTGCATATATCATCCCTTTCATATAATTTGGAGTAGAAATCTTTCACTCTTGTCAAAATTTCGCCTCTATTTCTTGTTACAGAACCATCTTCTTTTCTCAGTGCCATAATCTGTTTTCTGTTATCTGTTTTCTGTTATCTTTTCATAATCTGTTATCTGTTTTGATACATATATATATATATATATATATATATATATATATACATATATATATATCATCATCATCGTCATTGTCAACCATTATCAATCCACTGTTGGACGAAAGTCTCTCCAAGCCTCTTCCACAACGATCTGCTTGTGCCAGTCTCCTCCATGCTACTTCCGCATACTTTCGAATTTCATCCACCCATCTCCCATGTGGTCTTCTTCTAGGTCTTTTCCTATTCCTTGGAAACCAATCTAAAATTTCGGCTGTCCATCGATGGTCTGTCCTTCTGGCAGTATGTCCAGCCCATTGCCATTTCGGGGATTTTATTCTGATCATGATGTCTTCCACTCTTGTCATTTTTCGGATCCACGAGTTCCACTTCTTATATCTCCTGGTTACACCAAGCATGCACCTCTCCATGCTGCTTTGAGTTGTCTGCAGCCTTTGTACGTCGCTTTTAGTTAAAGTCCACGTCTCTGCACCATACGTAAGCACTGGAAGGATGCATTGGTCAAACACTTTTCTTTTGAGACATAATGGCATATTGCTCTTGAAAATTATGCTGTTTCTTCCAAAAGCTCACCAGGCAAGTTTTATACGCCGATTAATGTCTTCATCAATGTGTCCCTCACTTGATATCGGCTGTCCAAGATAAACGTACGGAGAAAAAGCTGGAGATAACAGATATATGTATAAAGCAAAGTGGAAAAATGGGAAAGTGCACTGTTACAAATTAATTAAGAAAATGCTAACTACAGTTAGACATAGGTCGTTGTACTTGCAGCTCAGCGTAATTGGTAGGCCCCACAATCGTTTTTTAATTTTAACGACAACACTAGCGCCCATTGTGATGGTCCATCATCCCCACAATCTTATTTACGAACAGACAAAGCGATTCTTGGGCAGAGGTATTCAGAAAATAGTGTTCCTCCCACTTTGATCATAAAAGCAACAATGATTTACCACAGAACTGGTTCATATTGATCAAACTATGGGTCTACCGAAAGAGAAGGTACCAATGCTAAAAGTAGAGGTACCAATACGTATTTGTTTTATAACTGATTACACAGTCGGTGATCAGTGACCAAATGAATCTAAAAATTAATTGCATAAGAAAGTTGTTATGTGGCATGTGCACACATCTTCATCTCTCAGAATAACCTTATTGATGATTAAGTCCGAACTGGGGTTTTCGAGAGACTCATGGTTTTGTCAAAACCAAATTTTTCATAGAAAAAGTTATCCGGTACAACACCCCGTTTTGAGCGTGATTTGATGCTACATTCAATCCTAAGCTGATTTGGAAAATTCTTTTACTGTTAAATTGCTGTTAAAATTCGTTCATTACTAAGTTCGTTTTAAAATGCATTTTTCGACAGTTCTCTATCATCCAGGATCTAACAGAATTTTTTTACATAAGGGAATTTATGAGGTATTTCCCTGTACGTATGCGTATTTTTGCAATGGATCGCAAGATTGAAATTCCCGGGCTGGTTTTGTTGTCCCAATGCGCTCCTGTGTGACGGATACTTCAAATTTAACCTTCTTTTGTTATTGTTTCCAATGTAAACTCTCGGTTACAGATTTTCTTACTCAACAGCACATTAATTCTTCCCCGTACACCCTGTAGGTTTTGGCAAGGCTGATGGTGAGCCAAATGTAAACAAAAAGTACTGTAGGGAGATAAATTAGTGTGGAGAGATTGTAGCCTTCTTAACTATTTGAAACGTATGTAGCCTTGGGAACAACTAAATAAAATTTTGAGAATACCACTTATTCTTATTTACTCTCTCGAAGTGAAACAAAGTCACTCAAATAAATTTGAAGAAGTATTTACTTACAGTTCTTTTATTTCAGCTGCACTGAACTCAAGCATCACTCCAATTATATAATATATACTTAGTCTTTTTAGATGTACTTAGTTTTCAGATTAACGTAAGTTAGTAAACAGAAAACTTAACTAACTCTAAACACTAAATATATAACAACACAACTCCAATACGCAGCCTTCAATTAACCCTTTAAAAACCATGACCCAGAAAACTTGTATCACTCTAAATACCATAACGCCCGAAACTGTCTGTTAGTTTACTTCTTTGCTTAGCAACAATAGTGACTGAGGGTGACTCCAGCTGATCCCATATAGGTAGTGAAAATTTGAAGAGCAGGTGAGGGTAGGATGTCTGATTCACTATAGAGAGGCGTTTCAGGCGGCTATGGTAGTTTCTAAGTACGGGCGTTTTGGGCGTTATGGTCGTTAAAGGGTTAAACACAGTTTCAGCGAAATACAGCTTTCACCGCCACCACACTATTTTTGGCTACTGCTTTAACATCATATATCTCTCATTCTTATCTGTCACATGCATACGTCACGTTCTTTGGCCTCAGAATTATAGTCAACGTCATTACGTGAGTGATAAGATATAACGTTAAAGCTGAAAACGCTAAAAGAGAATGAACTCATATGTACATATAGAAAGCAACTAAAATGAAAGTTAATTTAGAGTATACGTCATAAGATGTGAAATGAGAGAAAGTGCGGAGACCGTTGGCTTATTGTGCAGATTCATTGTCATCAACAACCGTGGGTACAACTCTCGTAGGTGCTGGATGCCAAGGGGCATCAGATGTCAGTCGTCTTACAACCAGCCCAACACTCATCCGGTAAACATAGGTAACCTGGGGATCCAAGGACAAAGTGCTTCCGCAGCCGATTTCAGAGGGAACCATCTATGCATTCGCTTCTCCGAACACAGGGAGTCTGCGGAAGACCCCAGAATAGATGGCCGGTAGGACCTGAGTTCGAACACCAGTCAGAAACGTCCGCCTCTCACAAAGTACATAGCGACGTAACCAACTGCGCTATTCCGGTCGTCATTGTGCACATTGCTATGTTGGATAAAAGTGTATGAGCTTGTTGTTACGATACGCTAATCGTTAACGATTTCTGATTTCAGTAAGCTATGCAAGGATAAAATGTATTGGTGACTACAACATCTTGTTCGTTACTATTTCTCGTTTGGAATAAATAGTTCAAGTTTACGTAAGTGCTGATGCTTTGGGCTTAGCCGTTACTTTCAAATAATCAGATTTACTCGATTGTAAGGCAGCCTAGCCCGGTGATTCTTAGCACCTTAATCAATGCATACTTCCAGTTCTAACTTATGAATCAGAGACATGGACCTTAACTTTAAGAAAAGGATGTCCGGAGGCTGCACGTTACTGAAAGAAACATGAATAGATTCATGCTTGGTATTCTCAGGAAAGACAGGAAAAAGGAACTCGTGGATCAGGAAAATGACAAGAGTTGAATACGTCATGATCAAAATAAAATACAGGAAGTGGCAATGTACTGGACGTATTTCTAGAACTGACTACCGTTGTACAACTGAAATATCAGGTTAGATAGCAAGGTATAGAAAAATACCCTCAAGAAAACCATGTGAGAGATGGGGGAATGAAATTGGAAAGAATGCTGGGGTGACAAAGAGAAGACTGTCTCAAGACAAGCCAGGGGACGATCCAAAAGTTTATCTTCCATCTTTTTTTCTCCGATCTTTCAGGGGTATGCAAAAGTTTCGCCGTTTTAAGGAGAAAAAGATAGGAACAATCAAGAAACCAGTACACATTTATTCAACGAGATATTGGCCGTTAGCATCAATGACCTTCTGCCATTTTTAAGGCAACAAATGAATGACCCTGAAATAGAAAAACTCCGGTTTGGAGCTAAAGAACCAGGTGACGAAATTTTCCACCTCTGGATCTGTGGTGAACCGCTGTTGGGCTAGGGCATGTTGCATGGAGCGAAGTAGATGAATGTTTGAGGGAGCAATGTCCTGGGAGTAAGCCGGGTGCAGTAAAACCTCCCAGTGTAACTCCACAAGAGTTGATTTCGTAGTGGGACCGGCATGTGGTCTGGCATTATCGTATAACAGGATGACTGGGCGGCGTTCTTTACTTGTTCATGGGCGTTCTTTACCTGTCCATGGGCGTTCTTGGTCGATTACGGCGTTCTTTGCCTGTCCATGGGCGTTCTTGGTCGATTACGGCGTTCTTTACCTGTCCATGGGCGTTCTTGGTCGATTACGGCGTTCAATTTCATCAACTGCTTGCTATATCGTTGTGCAATGATTGTTTCTCCCGGTTTCAACAGTTCCAAGTACAGTACTTCGTAAATATCTCACCACACATACAACAGCATCTTTTTCCCGTGGATATCCTGTTTTCCAGTGGATGTTGATGGCTGGCTTGGGTCGACCAAGGATCGCTTACCTAAGGGTTGTCGTAATAGACCCATTTTTCATTACCGGTGACAATCTTCCACAAGAAATTCTTCCCGTGAAACCTCTTCAGCCACGACATGCAGATGCCCAATCGTTGACCAATATTAAGCTCCGTTAAAATATGCGGAACCCACTTACCAATCTTCTGGTTCTTCCCCAAGGCCTGTAGACGCCGTGCCACCGTTGATTGAGCCACTTTGAAACGTTTCGCCAGTTGCATAGTTGATTTTGTGGCATCCTCTTGCATCAACGATTCCATCTCCTCGTCTTCGAGTTCCTGCAGATTGCCTGCACGTGGCTTCCCTTCCAAGCTTAGATCACCTTTCTTAAACCCGGAAAACCATTCTCGACTCGTCCGCTCACACATAACCGTGTCGCCATACGCCTGACATATTGAATCATATGTTTCACTCGCACGTTTCCATAAATTAAACATCAATAACAAACAGTGCCGCAAATGACAGCACGGGTCGCCGGTCAGTTAAACACCTACAGCTCCCGCTAGCGGGGGCGGCGGAAACTTTTGCATACCCCTAATAGAAACAAAAAAGATTGATAAAAAGATTTTGTGGAAGGGTCACTCACACAAACGAGCACCGCTGCCCTTCTCTGGCAGTGCACAGCTTCTTGAGAAAACTTTTTCATTAAAAAAAATTGAAATAAATGTTAAAATCATAAGGCGGGAAAAACAAATGTAAAACCAGCATTATTTTCCTGGCGTATATAATTGCCTGCTCTGCGAGGAAACGAGCTCCATGCTTTTTAAATATCAAGTCTGGATAGAGCCTTCCAAAATAAATTTCAGCTCCTGTATTCAGGAGGCTTTGTACAATAGAAAACACTCCAGCTTGAATCACCGAATCATTGCTAAGTAACATGACCGGTAATTCCTCTTGGAAATATTCGTTTATTGTTTCGCAATTCATAAGTTCCACTTTCTTAAGAGGAACTTCATTCGCTTCCTTCATCAAGTCATTCCTGCACCATTTATTG
Organism: Macrothele yani; assembly: GCA_039090855.1. Taxonomy (NCBI): domain Eukaryota; kingdom Metazoa; phylum Arthropoda; class Arachnida; order Araneae; family Macrothelidae; genus Macrothele; species Macrothele yani. The sequence continues at coordinate 127,002,204 of CM077026.1, read as the reverse complement.
TCTCCGGCAAGTTTGCGAAAATATTAGATTAAACACAGCACAACCGTTTGTTTTCACGATTAGTGAACATCTCTTTTCCCTCTCTTTCTCTCTCAGCTTCCTCTGTTTCTAAAACTATTTGTTTTTTGGTTCTGTTACCTCTTCCATCTGGAGCTAGAACAGAACATTTAATTTCCGAATTTGTAGCTAATTTTAATCTTTATTAAAACTTTTATGAAAATCTGCGCATTTATTGCTGTAATTTTGGAAAAATAAATACACTGATTATTTACTATCGTAGCCATTTAAAAAGACGATTTCTTTTAGGGAGTTAATTGCTCCTGTCTCCTCCAGCTCGATCCGCAATTGAGACATCCAGTTGTGGAAAAGCTTGGGGAGACCTTCCTCCGGCAATGGATTGATAATTGTTGTTGTTGATGATTGTGTGTTCATCGAATAATTTAGCAAAAGGACATTAATCAATTAATTAATTTCTCAGTAACAATATCTGAAAGGTTCTAAAAATATTACACCTGATAATTTGGCGTCATTTCTCTCTTTTTACTGCTATTTTTTTTTAATATCAAGAAGTTAAAGCCTGTTTATTTCTCAGTAACAATATCTGAAAGGTTCTAAAAAGCCTGTTTTGAAGCCCATTAGTGCACTTTAAATGGCAATTATGTTTTATAGACTAGTGTACATGCAAACACGAACTCCCATGAAGTGATATTGTCTTCCATCATCCGTGTATTTTCCAAGGGCTGTAATTTTCTTACCCAAGAAAGTAGCGATAATCATGAGTTAATAAACATATCGCGCTGCTAAAATTCTTTTTCTTAGAGGCGACGTTTCTAACTGTTGCCATCAGATCTTAGATAGTAGCTCTGTGGCTCTCTTACTGAGAATCAAACTAATTCTCAACCAATCGATCAAAGTCTCGTCCTCGCTCTTTTACACCAGCGCTTACCCACCTGTGCGTTTTGCGCTTTACATGAAGTAAAATCATTATCCTGCCGTGAGCAACTCGCCATCTGGAGCGCCAGTAGCAGAAGCAGGCCGTGCGAGCGGGAGATTTTGCTCGTCGTGTGACAATAAACAACGGCTTCCCGCGAGATGGAATTACAAATCGAAGAGGTATATTGGACCCGTGACGTCACGCCGTGGGAAACTCGAAACCTGTTACCCGAGCCGCAGGAGCCCGAGACGATTGCCCACCAAGTTTCCCTTCAGCAGTGCTGGGTGGCAGACCACGCACTTGAGAACGTGCACGCGCACCGTCAGAAACACACTAAACATCAGAGACTCTTTCTCAGCAGTCATTTCACAGAAAATGAAGTGAGTTGGTTCTTCCCGATCGCAGTCACCAGGTGTCAAAATCTGCTCTGGAGGAGGGCATCAGCTGTCATTCTCGACTCTGACATAGTTCCCTGCCTTGTGTTTTTCCGGCATGACTCGCAATTGTTGCCGTTAAGAAGTATCTACAGGGAGCGAATTCAGGACTCTTCGCGAAGAATACAACTTCCTCTTTAAGGTTTCTTCTCTCAGAAAAACATCTCAAAAATATAGCACTTGTTGCTTGAGTTTCATGTTTTGAATTTCCAATGAATGGATGTATTGTGGAATTCCCCATTAAAATGAATAATTTCTAATGCGCGCTCAGAAAAAATAAACAAGTCTGCAGTTTGTTTATTTTCAATTTACATTCGTCAGCTTTTGCAAGTCATTACAGATAAACCCCCTCAGCTATTCGTTTGAAGAAAGTTAAAAGTTTTAAGGAAGTATTCTTATATTCATACTGCTCTTCTTCCGTTGATTGAAACGCTTTGCTCAAAACTCACTCCGATGCAAAAAAATTTGAAGTGTGCACAATGACCAATTACGGACCTCCTGGGATCATGTCAACTTTCCATAATGCTTTGGACAACATAGTCAAGGAAAGGTAAGATTTACAAACTCCTTCCTATTTTGTTCTCTACAAGTTAATTCATAATAAATGTATTTTTCTGATTTAGAGCGCACACACATATATATAACAAAAATTCAGTTTCTTAAAACTCTTCATAACTATATTTATTGCCATTGTATGTAACTTCAGGAGACATACAATATTCTTGGCAGGTATAAATTCAAGCGGATTTAAGTAATCTAAGAAAAATTTAAATTGTTACCTGTAGAAATGCTGTAATCTCCGAAAGGAAGTTAAAAGAAACTTTAGAAATGAATAAGGAGATTTAAATCAAAATGCTTTAAAGAAATAACTTATTCAAGTTTTTTCTCAATGAGAGAAAAAAAGAATATTTTACTTTTAAATGTGCTAAACAGTATTTTCATTAAAAGTTCCGTAGGTTTTGCGGAACTTTCACCGTCAACGTGAAATTTCAAGTAGTTTTCAAATATTTTCTTTTCAAAATAGAACCAGCGGTTGAACGATATTTCAGAATTTGTGTCTTAGAAAATACCGGAAAAGTACATAAGTATGTGTTTTGAGGAATTCTGTTTCAGATCCCAGATTTAAAAGCACAGTTGTTTCCTATGACATTTCCTTTTTGGTATTTCAAAAAATGTAACTTAAATTGACATTTTTATGTTATTATCACCAATTTATTATTATTATTGTTATTATTATTATTATTAATTGTTGAACATTTGCTGTAAACTAAAAACACTTTTCTACTTAAAAATAACAAAGAAAAACAAAACACAGAATCCTTCCTTGGTTTTAACACGAATTAGAAAAGAAAAAAAGTTTTATTTAATATGCAAAACAGGAGCGGATTACACACAAATATTACCGTGTATAACTTTTGTTTTGTTTTGCAAAAGATATTGCGCTAAACATGTTTTACAGTGCCAAAAATTCTTATACTTGTTACTAAAGTGTGATTAAATGAAAATAAAAAATAATGCATGTACTTCAGATTACTGTTACGCAGTTTACTTCAGAATTTTTTTCCGTTTTCTCTGCTGAAGTTCTTTAAAGAACATTGCGCTCACAACTCATCAAAGTAAATGCCTCAAAATATCCGGACGTTAAAAAACTTCGGAAACAATATTTGGAAATAGAAAAGGATTACCTGTGAGTTTTATAAACTCGATTTTATTTTTGCAAATAAGAAGCAGCAACAATGGGCTTCTTTTTTTATTAATTTTTCATTATCATCCCAGTTATTTAAATTAAAAAAACCCTCCAAGAGCAGTCACAATTTTTGGATTTTTGGATTTGATAAATTCCCTATGGCGGAGGGACACCTACGAAGTTTTTGCTAGATATGATGTTAGACATTTAACTACAAAAAAATTGTAGGGGAGAGATGCCCAGCTTTTAGATTGCGAACTGAGGTTTCTCTTCACAACATTCTTAAGTGATTCCAGAAAGCCATCTGAATTTTCATTTTCCCAAGTTATTTTCAGAAGATGTTATTTAATAATCTCGTTTTTATCCTTAGTTTACTTTCAAATGAAATGAAATTCATTTTGAGATTAAGAATGGCATAATATGTACGACAGTTTGAATCATTAGCAGAGTATTTGCTGGCCTAGATAGATTTGTTTATCGATTCTTTATTAAACGAGATGCTTGATTCTCCGAGAATAGTCACAATCTGACATCACGACAGAGTATGCGCAAAACCCGTAGTTGTGTTTCTCGAATCAACTTTCTCTGTGGAATTAATTAGTGAATTATTATCGATAGCCTCAATTCTGTCTGTAAATGAAGTGCAGTAAACAAAGTGGTCCATACAGATAGAGTTTTCATTTAAAAAAGGAAAAGTAAATTTTTATGTAACGTTGCTATTGTAAAACATGATGAATAATTAACGAGGTTCACATTAACTCAAATGTTGAGACCGTGCCGAAATTTGTCCCCTCACAGATCATCACGCATTTGGATTTCGCATCCACGTTTTTGGACTGGAGATATAATGATGGAGGCAGATGCTTTATGAATTATGCAAGGAAACGATAATATAGCTTTTTTAAGAATCTGGTATTTCTTCTTATGTTTTAAATACTGTGTTCCGTATTTCAAGTATCTCTGAAGACTCACACCACTGAAGTTTACCTGACCCCAGGCTTGAAATGATAATATGCTCTTTTCCGAAATTATTCTGAGTCCTCGGCAATTAATATTCAAAGTCAGTCAAGAGCGTAAAAAGAGAAAAGTTTAAACTTTCAAAAAGCCAATAAATCCCAATTTCTCATTTTGTCTTTTCTATTGTAAAACATGTATTGAACTAATGATGTGCATATCGAATAAAACGTCAAGTTTTCAACGGTCTTCATAAATTATTAGCTTTATGAAATGCATGATACTAAACTGTTTTGTTAACAAATGGAGAGAAATGTGGGCTCTGAAGTCCTCGCACAGAATAAAATCATATTTTTCGAAACTTCTCGTTTAAAACCGTGCAAACAAGCAGGCATTTTTTCTTCAAAACTAAATGTTTTCGAAGGCAGGGTGTTTATTCGGCTTTTTTAAGTTATTGTTAGCGCATGTTCTCTCTAAAATTTTGGAGAAATAAAAGAAAGCCCAATCAATAATACTTTATAGTGGAAATATCAATTTAGTAAACGAATGTTGAAAAACTTTTCAAGCTTTTATATGCAGTAGAAATACAATACGAAGAACAGCATAACACCAATATAAACATGAAATTATTGTGAAAATAGCTGCAAGAACTGATATCGTGAGAGTAGTGCAAGACCCACGCTTTATGCAGCTGAAAGAACTGCGTAAGGCATGAGTACCTTTTTCTTGTGGCAGCATAATTAACATACTGTGCATAAAAGAAAAGAGTAGTTATGCCGTTATCGTGAAAAAAACGAAGATCAATACTAGAATGCTTCAAAAATATGAAATAATTATAAAAGGAAATTTCAGTACTATAAATCTTAAACTACAAACATTGTGAAGTACATAAATTTGAAAAATATAGCTTTTAATCACAATACTTTATTTTTCTTGTCGAACATGGTGACCATGTGATTCAGCCCACTTTCCTCAAGGCCAACGATATGTAAATATTCAAATCGTTGTGACATCATCAATAGAGTTGGAAATCACGGTTTATTATGAGTTTATTAATAGCAAGAACGCAAGGCTTACCTACGGAATTGTGGACTACAGCAACCGTCGATAGTTTAACACTGTCTGGAAAATAATCGTAAATTTCTATTTGAAGAAGCTAAACGTATCGACAAGCGGACTCATCCATTAACCGAAATACTTTGAAAGCTTTTTATCAAAACCCTTCGCGACTTGTCAACGACATGGCATCCACTCCATTTCTATCAAGAACGTGGAATCACCTGGCTAGGAACCGTGATCGTCTACACCATGAATAATGGCACACCGATTTGAATATTTACGTGCCATTCGTCTTTAGAAAGCTCGAGAGAAACTGTGGTCTACAAGAAAACATATTGTTTTGTGACTGAAAATTGTTTTCTTTAACCTTAGTAAATTTGAATTTCCGTCATCCAAACTTCAAACAGAAAAACTCTTTAAAATATGAAACCACGTAGTCAAAGAAGTCAAAATTCTTTTGAAACTTCAAGTCGACGTTAGAATGTACTCGTATGAGCTGCAGCTGCAAAATTGCTGTTATTCCTATGGCAGTGAATTTCCTACTTCTACCGTAAATGAGCGTCATGCTTTTTTAAACCTGTAAGTATCAACAGATCTATCAGAAAAGTGTTTGAGTCTTTATTTTAAGATTTCTTAATTTAATAAATATATTTCAGCTTTCGCATACTTAACTTGCTCGCAATTGCTCTTCAAAGTTTTCACTTAAACATTCATAAAGCACGATTGCTGTTTCTTTCAAAACGGAACTATCACACGCACTGTTTGTTCCAATATTTCAAGGGGAAATAGTGGCTTACTAGCGACTTTCACTCAGGTGCTTGTGCAAATATTTCATTAAATATTTTTTCTGCAAATATAATGTATCGGTTACTCTGAAACTGTTAAACGCGTTTTAGTGGGTTATTTTTATTTCAGGCTTTAATGACCGCCATTAGCAACTCGTATTGATGTAAGTTGTTGCCTGTTCCTATTTTGGGGATCATTGGTTCCAGGGAGGGAGCAGGGCCAGCACCATCAGACAGGCCTTTCCCCCATACCCCATATACATCTCAGGCCTGTGAACATCTCGGCCGAATGGTTAAAAGAACTCTCGGACACCGAATCGGCAGCGATTCGATGACATTTTATTGCTGTTTAAACAGTAGCATCACAAGATGTGTGCACATACGGGCAACTTACCTTAATAACTCTATATACACGTGCGTGTGAATTCGAATGTCGAAAAAGAAAATTTATTAGCCACTCAGAATGGTATTAATGCGCTGAAATGTTAAACTTAAGTGATAACGTTATAGAGGGCAGTTTGTACAGAGAAAAAAAGACATACAAAAACTGCAGGCAAATGAAAGAAGTATGGAGAGATGCATGCTTGGTGTAACCAGGAAAGATAAGAAGAAAAACTCGTGGATAAGGAAAATAACAAAAGTGGAAGACATCATGATCAGAGTAAAATCCCTGAAATAGAAATGTGTTGGACATGTTCCCAGAAGAACGGACCATCGATGGAAAACCAAAAGTTTAGACTGGATTCCAAGGGACAGAAAAAGACTCATAAGAAGACCACATGGAAGATGGATGGATGAAATTCCGAAGCATGCCGGAGTAACATTAAGGACACAGGCTCAAGGCAGACAGTTGTGGAATAAACTTAGCTTAATGTGGTCACTTGTACATCTAAATAAAATTAATTGTAATAAACGAGTTCTTTTTCAGATTTTTAATGTCGATCTCGGAAAAACTGAACGAATTTGTATCCAGTGAAGAATAAAGATTATGCTCCTGAGAATATATTGAAGGCAAGAACTCTCTCTCTTTCACACACACATACATACTGCTTGTCATTCGTCCAAGATAGGGCGTGGTTCGGATCCCGGTAAGTCATGGCTGATGTGTTTGTATGCCGGCATTGGATCTCTGCCTTCCTTGAAACCAGTGGTCCAGACTTAGAAACCAGCGACTGCTTATAGACCTATGCGTTCCTCACGGTGGTTGCCAAACCCCAAAACCAAAACACGCTGCTTGAAATATATGCATCGAGATCGCCAATGCGAGGCAGAAATTTACAACCTAGAGCAGCGTGCAAACGTTGTAGATATTCCTTTTTTTTTTCATCTACCTTTAGTATTTCGAAATCATTTCGCGTTACTAATTATTTGGTACCTTGACGTTTATTTATGCAATAGATTTCACTGCAGTTGCTAAACGAGACGTCAAAGCATTTTACAAGATCCTCGTCTTCTCATGAACGTTATTTATAATTCTTCCGTTTTAATCAATTTGAGAACTCCCTGTATATTTCATGCTTAATCCTATAACGACCAATAACCGCATGGCCTTAGGATTCCGAATGAGACGTGGATGGGATGAGCCCCTTCCGGAAAGCTAGGGCCCTAAAACAAATCCCGTACATGTCTCACTGCCGTGAAGCACAAGAGTACTTACCACTCAACGAAGGTACAGCATAGCTGGCCTGCGGTGTAACCAACATTCTGAAGACCAATAAATGAGAAGAATAAAAGCAAATTAATTAAAAATATGTTCAATCACACAAGAATATTGCTCTTCACAAGGACTGTATTGACTGTTTGATCAACAAGGTCTATCAGAAAGCAACAGATGAAAAGGATGCCCTAATGGACTACCAATACAATAAGTTCAAAACTGTGCGTTGCTCGAATACTTTTGCATATTGTGGTGATCAGACCATGACAAAGAAAGAAAGTCAGGGTCATCCAGTTACCGGGTGGCCCAAGGTGCGGGCATCTAATTCCTCAAACTCCCGCGTTTGGATTAGAATTTATTAGAATGATATAAGAAGGAAATTACAGAACACTGTGTGTGTGTCTTGTTTTTTTCCTTCTTGTATCATTAGATGCTCATGGAGATCGCTAAATCCAGCAACAGAGAAAGAAAAGAAGAAAGTGAGAGAAATGAGAAAGATAGAGAAACATAGAGACTAAAAAAAGTAAATAGCAGGAGAAAGAGGTGAGAGCGAGGATAGAGGTAGAGAGAGAAAGAAAGAAAGAAGTGAGAGCGAGAAAAACAGAGGGAGAAAGAGAAGAGAGCGAGAGGCAGAAACAAAGAGGTAGAGAGAGGAAGATAGTGGTAGAAAAAGAGAAAGGTGTAAGCGAGAGAAAGATAAAAAAGGAAGAAGTGGAGAGAGAAATGTAGATGTAGAAAACAGAAAGAGGTAATGAGAGAGAAAGATAGAGCACTTGGTTTTCTTGTAGACCCGATGTATCGTCTTTGCTCTCCGCAAAAAGACTGTGTATCTTCTTTATACACTATAATGATTGCATCGGCTCTATGAAAAGGAAATGTTATACAGAACGATTAGCACATTTCTGCACGCCTTTTTTGTTCCATGCCACTGTGTGTGGTTCTTACTTTGGACTGAACCAAGTTACTTATATATAATGTTTATAACGAAGTAAAGTTCTCCGTCATTTCTGTCCACGCCAGGATTCGAACCCGGATCCCCTCATTCCGGAATAAGTCACTCTACCAATTGAGCTACGCGGACGTTTTATTCTGATTCCTATCTGCCTTTATGTCGTGTGCGTCCTTCGGGCAGGTACGTCACATCTCCTGGTACGTTACATCATCTCCCCCTTATTTTTATTTTTTTTTTCGAAGTGCTGGAGAAAGGATTCTCTTATTTTTCCTATCTCGCGGTGTGGAAATAACATCACACCAATGCGAGATTTGGAACGGTCGGGTCATCCGGACAGTTCGGGCGCCATTATAACGAAGTAAATTTCTCCGTCATTTTTATCCGCGCTCGGATTCGAACCCGGGTCCCCTCATTCCGGAATAAGTTGCTCTACCAATTGAGCTACGCGGACGTTTTATTCTGATTATTATCTGCCTTTATGTCGTGTGCGTCCTTCTGGCAGGTACGTCACATCTCCTGGTACGTTACATCATCTCCCCCATATTTTTTTTTTTTTTATTTGAAGTACTGGAGAAGGGATTCTCTTATTTTTCCTATCTCGCGGTGTGGAAAGAACATCACACCAATGCGAGATTTTGAACGGTCGGGTCATCCGGATAGTTCGGGCGCCATTATAACGAAGTAAATTTCTCCGTAATTTCTGTCCACGCCAGGATTCGAACCCGGATCCCCTCATTCCGGAATAAGTCACTCTACCAATTGAGCTACGCGGACGTCTTATTCTGATTCCTATCTGCCTTTATGTCGTGTGCGTCCTTCTGGCAGGTACGTCACATCTCCTGGTACGTTACACGTTTTTTTAACCTATGCTTTACTTTCTAGTTTTTATGAATTAGAGGCATGATTCACTTTTACATGTATACTCGCAAAACCGTAATCTTGGGGATATCAGTGCGTGATTGAAAGTTCAAACCACTAAAGCTAGGTGGAAATGTTTCAGTTGACGATGAACGTAACAGAGAAACACAAAGGGCTTTTTTTTTAAAGTAAGACTTACAATTTCTGGCGTACCGAATTTTCATAAGCTGGGTAGATTTCCTGTGAGAAATACAGAGTTGTTGCTTAACATGAGTTTAATGACTAAAACAGGAGCATAAAAGAGATTTCTAGGCAGCTAAAGTATTGCAAACAGAAATGAACCCGTAAGCATTTTTCGTGTGGCGTAACAACTGTAGGGTGTAATTTCATTGGTAGCATGTGAAACAACCAGAAACACAGAGTATTTCATTTCCTTTCATAAGAAAAGAGCAAATTTTTCCGATCGACAAATAACAGATAAAGATGCGGAGAAGCGATTATCTTCGGATGAAGCAGAAAGCACGGTTATTTTCGTGGGAAAGTGGTGGATGTGCTCTCTGATGCGTTGTCATCTTGCGCAAACTCGAATTTCATGAGGAATCGTTATTCTCGGCAATTGCCCCAGTGGAAGAGATGCTGCCATGCTTTTTAGCTATACCCAGATAAAAAAATTACGCTGATGAAATGTTTGAGTTTGAAATTGAATTCCCTCGTATCGTTTACGATTTTATTTAATGAGCGAATGCATTGTTTGGGGCTCCGTTTGGGGAGTATTCCTTTGTAATTTATTTGGCAGTTCGCTGAATAAATGCTTCTTATTCAATGATTTCTTTTCTGCCATTTTGTTTAGTTATCGCGATGAAATTGAATACAGCGCACACATTTATTTACCCCTTTTCTCATGAGAAAATGAAACGCTTCCAAGAAACGTTACCTTTCCTTATGTTAACATTTTAATGTTTACTTAATTTATTCTGGGTAATGCAATGTATCCTTTTTAGATGAAAGCACGATAGTCTGAAATTCTCATATCGGCATGCACATGTTAATTATCTGAAAAACATGGACAAACTGAAAAGGGTTTCAAGATATATCCCAGAAAATAACAACACAGAAAAGACGAAAACAACTTTTAATAAATTTAAGAGCGAAGTGAAAACCACTAGCTCGAAGTTTCCGTGTTGTTCGTACATTACTTCACTATTTATGTTTACAAACGCAAAAAAGTATGACATAAAGCATAAATAGTCTAAAAAAATATCTAAATATTGTGTTCGAATATCTGTGATATTTCTGCATATGTTCATCAAAGCTAAAATTTGTGACTGAAAACACATTCAAAAGATACGTTTTGAGAGTTGAAAGAGATTTTAGTTCCCACAAAGAAGCTTAATGCACTTTCTTACCGTTCGAAGTATGACAATAATTCGCCATACTTCATTTGAATCGATGTCAACATTCATATATTATTACTTTATGCGCACACATAAAAAATATATGCACATATATGCCGAAACAGCCGACACACAACCCAAATAAATGCAGGTAGCATGGCTGCCGCGTCGTCCGAGGAGCACAAAATGGTTAGTCAAGAGTTGCGCGTGGTTTGAATATTGGGTGAGACAAAGATGTCATATACACTGAAATGCAAAAAGTCATGGGATAGCAGTATGTATATTTTTAACTGGTGCTGCCGTCGTATAAAGGCTTCGACGCACGCCACGATTTTTATCAGTTGACATCAATCCCGTGAGTCAGGTTGAACAAACGCCAGTAGGATTATGGCAAGCCAACGCGAATTATCTGAGTTTGTACGAGGCATGGTACTGGCAGCCAGACGGATGGGACATTCAATTTCCAAAGTTGTGCGAACATTCAACATTTCTCGATCATCGGTGTCACGTGTGTACCGAGAATACCTCATGGAAGGCATTACCACCCACCGTGGACAGCGCAGTGGTTGGCCAAGGGTACTGAATGACCATGACCAGCGACGTCTGACCAGGATTTCCCATGCTAACAGACAAGCAACAGTGGCTCAAATACCATCCACATTCAATGCAGAAGGTACCAGAGACATATTCATCAGGTCAGTGCAGCGTAATTTAGCATCCATGGGGTATGGGAGCAGAAGACCCACCAGCGTGCCTTTGTTAACACCACGCCATCGGACACAGCGCCTCACCTGGACTCGTGAACACGGTAATTGGACACTGGAAGACTGGCAACATGTGGCTTGGCTCGATGAGTCATGCTACCAGTTGTGATGAGCTGATGGTAGGGTTCGGGTGTGGCGCAGACCCCATGAGGCCATGGACCCAAGAAGTCAACATGGCCCAGTGCAAGCTGGTTGTGGTTCTATACATGTGTGGGATGTCTTTACGTGGCACGGTGTGGGTCCTCTGGTCCTCGTAAACGTGTAATTAACCGGTAATCGCTTTGTTGCACTGCTGGCTGACCATTTTCAGCAATTCATGGTCTTCATGTACCCCAGCAACGATGGGACTTTTCAGGCGGACAATGCACCATGTCCTCAGGCCCAAGTTGTCCAAAATTGGTTCGAGGAGCATTCTGGACAGTTCCGATGGATGGTGTGGCCACCACGTTCGCCCGACATGAACCCAATACAGCACTTATGGGACGTGATGGAAAGGTCCATTCGCAGCCAAGGTCCTGCACCTACAAATACCAGGGAACTGTTGGCGGCTGTTTAGACGGCATGGCTCAACATCTCTCCAGAAGTCTTCCGGCCACTGTGGAATCGATGCCACGTGGAGTTGCTGCACTTCACCAGGTTAGAGTAGGTCTTAAACGATACTAGGTATGTATCGTATGACTTTTGGCAGCAGTGTAATCTTTCACCCCAAGTAGTGAAAGTGCCCAACCCTTGTTGTAACTTGGTGCTCGCATATACTATCCCCAGAAGGGGGAACCCGGATCGCCCCTGATCCGTATAGGGTAGTAGACTTATGTCACTTAAAAGACCTGTCTATGATAATAAAATTACCATATTAGTCTCTCTGTCGGTTACCGGAAAAACCAACTAGAATAGAAGTTTCAAGTTTGACAGAAACCTGAAGAGGCGTATGAACGTGTGCACTTCAGAAATATAATTGAAATTTGATCTTGCGGTATGCTGTGCCATAAGGTCAAGCAAAAATAGCTCATTTCCCTTTTGCGTAAAATTTTGTCATTGCATTTTGCGTATAGGGAACCATATTTCATTGTACTATTGTGTAAAGTGCGAAACCTCACGACAAACGTGAAAGAAGCGTCAATATTAAAAGCTCGGGCAAAGATATTTGGGCTGCTCTTCCGAAGTGTTGCGTGTTCTCTTTTGCCAAATTGCCAGTGGGTTTGTTTATGTTTTAAGCCGCGGCTCTCTGGGTGTTACCACGCACTACCAACAGTTCTGAGTTATACAAATTTTGAAGATGACAATCCGATTTATGGTGTAAAATGTGACAAGGATGGTATGTCTGATAATATCCGAAAACTTGAAAATATCATCGTCCTGGAGCAGGACTTCAACCCGCGTCTCCCAGATAGCGCCCGGGTATGCTATCTAGGAGACGCGGATTCGAGTTCCGCTCCAAGACGATGATATTTTTCAAGTGTTCGGATATTATCTGACTAACCATCCTTGTCACATTTTACACCATAAAACGGATTGTCATCTTCAAAATTCGTACTATATGGTGTAATCCCGTATTTCTTTCATGAGTTCTGAGTTATTTTTACGGGAGGATTTTGATTTGGTTTCTTCAATCATAGTTTCTAATTTTACATAACGTGCGTGATTTACAATCTGACATTCGATCTTGTTACTTACTGTGTTAGACTTCCGAAGTGTTACGTGTTTCATCTCCTCATAGTTACCAGCGGGTTTGCTTACGTTTCAGACCACAGTTCCCATTGTGTAAATACGCGCTGTAAAGAGTTCCAAGCTACTTCTATTAAAAGATTTTGACCAGAGCTAAAGACGGGTCGAAAATTTTGGACCCGGACTAGATCCAAACCTGACCCCGACAAATCTGCTTTGAACTATAAATTCGAAACTCAATTTATAATTATACATGACCATGTAAAAAGGTATCAGCATTTAATTCAGCTGAACACTGTGGTTTACGACTGTCAAACAAGAGATAGAAATGCAGTTTTGTTACCAATACCTAACATATTAACCCAATAAAGGTTTATTGATTACCAGAGATTGATGTTACGGAATAACCTACCATGTCAACTAATACATATTAATAATTATTATTATTTTCGAAAGCAACTAAAAATGTTTGCTAACAAACTAAAATACAAAATTTAATAGCAAAATTTATTAATCAGACCACATATGCGTAAATTTTATATGTGCAGGACGCTTGGCTTGACTTCGTACTTTAGGGGAATAGGGATTCACTCAGGCTATATATATATAGCCTTTAACTCAATTTCCTGTTCTGTGGTTACCCTGTAAATAAGTATATATATTATATATGTTTTTTTCTTAACATTATATGTTATAAAATTAATTTTGAAATGTAACATGGTCAAATGTAACACCATAACGAGAAATAAATGAAATGTGTAATTATACATAATTGTGCATAATCATATATATATACAGGGTGTTCAAAAAGTCTCTCCGCAGTGGGTATCGTAGGTTACATGGTCGTAGTTTATATAGACATCACGTAACTGTATTACAGAAATGTATATTTTACTCACAGAAAGTGTTGAAACTATCGTTCTTCACATAACCTAACTGTTTTACACATGTTTTCAAACACATCTGAGTGAGTCAAGAAGTATCTCCACAATAATGTTAAGGCTGTTCCTCTTAATTTTGATGGTGCTACGGTTAAAATTTGTTGCATGCTTAATTACAGTTTCTGCTGGTTTCTTAATAACATATCAAGATTCAGAATATGTTTCACAGCAACGCCAATTTTCATCAGCTTCTGATGAGTTAAAGTTTTCTAAAATGTGTATATTGACCTCATCGTTGTCCCTCAGAAGGAAGGAACACTCATGAAATCGGCATTCACATTTTGGAAACTTTCAACTCGTCACAAGCTTGTGAAGATAGGTGTTGCTGTGTAACATGTTCTGGCTTCTTAATGAAACGAAACGACTTCCAGCATCCATTCTTCCCCCTTTTCTTTCAAAGAGCACCTATTTGTTGGCCTCGACGCCTTTTTCAATCTCCTTAATAATAAATTCATCTTTATTAACAAATAAAGCATTAATTCTGACACGACAGGCAATGGAATTGGATGTTAGCACGTCAAACGAAAACCTCTGAATGCTCAATGCAAAAAGATGCGATGTGAAAAGTAACTCTCAGTCTTACAATGTGACACGCAAGATGTGAGAGAGTGAATCACCAGAGAAGCAGGCGACAGGCGTTTGCCAGTATCTTGCTTCGGAAAATCGCACTGAAAACAAAAGTTAAGGAAGTACAGTTTTACGATATGATATCGTCAGTCAGTGGAAATCTTCTTTGCTTTAAGAAAGAGACGGCAATGTTTTTGCATGACAAATCATTTTTCACTCCGCTGCACCAACATCGAGTACAGAATTACACAGTACGCATTTTTCTTTGAAATTTATTTACCTTTTCAAGACTAAAACGAAAATAAAACCAGGTCGAAATCGGGTCAGAAACGCCCTGACCAGCAATAAATTGGCGACCCGTTGACCCGTTTCTATCTCTGAATTTGACTCGGTTTCTTCAAACATTGTTTCAAATTTGACATAGCACTCGAGATTTATAATTTGAAATTTGATCTTGGGATACATAAACACGTACACACATCTTCATTATTATGTACACCTTTGCAGCATATTTCTGTAGTAACGGACACAATTCGCATGTGGTAGACTAGTCGTCCCTTCATATCGGGGTTAAAGGACTGAGCCCGTTGTTAGACGGGTCGACCGCTAGGGAGCTGGATTATTGAGTCTCACCCAGTTTTTGTTTAGTGTTTGTTGTTGCGAACCCTATTTACTCAATTTTTTTTGCCTTGTATTTTGCATCAGTGATTACTCATGACTCCATCAAACCAAAGTTCCTTGGTGTGTATGATTCAATCTATACGCTAGCTTTTTTATTTTCTTGGACTCAGTGATTTGCAGCTTTTTTTATGAACATTTTAGAGCATTCGGAAAAAAAACCATTATAAAGAGGAAGCGTCATAAGGATAAACAAAAGAAACTCGACTCGTTCTTCAGATCATTTGTTCTTGACCCCGCTCCTGCTGTTGAGCCTAACTAGTCAGATTTCCCTACTGACCATCATGTGCCACAACCTTCTACAAGTAGCATGTCAACGTCAGTGGAGCACGATAACTCTACTGACTCAGAATAAATATTAAGATCACTACACAGCAAGCTTATCCGTCATCAACAAAACATAAATGAAATTTTATTTTGTTAACGTTTTTCATTTAGTACAATGTCTACAGTATTTGTGTGTGTTTTTCTGTTTACTGTCCTGTACAGTGTATGTTTATTAGTTATATTTCCTATAGTGTACAGTAAATCCTCTTACCCGGCTACAGCGGACATCATTCCCCCTATTATCCATTCTAACAAGGATTTACTATATGTACACACACACACACACACACACACACATGCGCGCGGCCGCGGATGGCCTTGTAGTCAGCGTTTTTTGTCACTCATGGAAAAGCCCCCTCGGTTCGAACTTAGGTAGTTTAGAAACGTTCAAACCACTAAATATCCACCGTGCGTCTAATGGGCACGTTAAGCCGTCAGACCACGGTTACTAGCCTCTCGGAGAAAGATAAGGGCGTCAATTCCTTACCCACCCGTTTCTCTATCCCCCTTACTAGTGTATACTTTGACGTCACGCGACGTACACAAGTGGTTATACCTACTGACTTCTCTCTGTCTGCCAACTTTCATATCGTTAGCTCCTAGGTTCCACCTAACGTCCTCAGTTTCTCGTACTCAGCTCAAAAGCCCATGACGGACGTAGCCAGTCGGTTCTTTACCTTCTCCGTGAGGGTTTAAACCCTACTAACTGATTGTTGAATCAAAGCTCCTAGTGATCCCAGTGGGATTTGTAGGCAAAGTCTTGTCCACCTCATAATAGCATTGAACCATTAAATGCAGGGGCAATGCGCAGCACACATTGCGTGACCAATTCATACGCATTTGGCTTCCAGAACAGTGGTATTCGCGTTGATTCGACAAAGTTTAGATGATAATATGTAGTGTTTTCATCAAGTCAGCAAACACTTGAGGAGCTAACAGGTCTTAGATACTGTAACCTAACAGTCCAAGATTTCAAAGCCTTATAACAATCAAAACGAACTTGCCATAGATAACCTTAATTTATTTCCCTTGCTTCATTCTTTCCACAATATCACAAGATCGCTGACATGCATACATAACAGTACTTACTAACTTACTCAGCATGCACAGATCAAGAAGTTCCATTTCTTTATCCACATAAACAATCGTAATGGAGGTTTAGTAGCAATGTTGCACCAGACTGGATGCTTACCCAAAGCTGGGGGGATTCGGGAAAGCGTGCATCCAGACCGAGTTTTCATGAAACTAACTACGCATTCGCGTCGGCATGCCCAGGAAGTCTGCAAAAATTCCCATGAAAATCGTAGATTGGATGGCCGGCAGACCGGGTTTGGAATCTCCAACAGAAAGGTCCGCTTCTCACAATGTGCTATGCTGGTTGTCACGTAATAATTAGCATTTATAAATCGAGGCGCTGAAACTCAAGACGTTTAACACATTAAAAACTTTGACCAATTAGCATAACATATAACAAGCAGAACGCAGTACCGTGGAAAATGAACATTAAGGTTTAGCTCTGAGAATACCTCGCCACATAGCTCTGAGAATACCTCGCCACCTCTCTCCTATCACAAACAGTTTTCGTCGTTTTTATTTCTGCTGTTCACCTTTGTATTGCTGCGAATGTTGCCACATAGGGAAACTCTTTTGGGTAGTTCAGATATGACATTAAGTTTAGAAGATGTGCTCGAGAGATGAACAAAATTAACTTAGGAGATGAAAATTAAATAGGTATAAACTCCACAAATGTTCCGATGAGTACTGGAACAGTGTTTTCAAATTCACACAGGTCGGACGACGGTGGTAACAGACGTCTCATTTTATTTCGTTCCACAAATACTCCATGGGATTGAGGTCTTGGGACTGAGAAGACGTATGAAACAAGGAAAGGTTTCCATCATGTTTCTGAAACTATTTAATATGGAGTGGCACAGTCTTCTGGAAGTATCCATCCATATGGAGGTAGGCAATGAATAGGGATGAGTAAACTCAAATTAAGGGGGCACAAATTCAGGGAAAGATGTTTGATGCCGCGGGATAGTTGAAAGATGCTTGACGCCAACAAAATTTATGTTAATCATTTGTGTGCCTTAGTTCCCGGCACCGGTGAGGCGCGATGTTCGATGACGAGCAGTGTCAACAGTGTCACACGAGTAGGAGTACTCCAGGGTACGCAACGTGCGCTGTACCGTTCACTCGCTGCTGCTGCTCTGGCCTCCGACGTTTAATCTGGATGTAACTTGCGCAACCGCTGCCAAGCGGTCAGTCTATATGTGTCTGTATAATCTACGTCGATCGCAGTCATCAATGGCGTGTGGTCGGCCACAGTTTCCTCTCTGGGCTCTATTATTTCCGTGGATGGTATACTTGCTGTACACCCTTGATACGGTTGCCCTCGGGAACCCCAGAATTTTTACCACTTCAGTGACAGAATTGCCCTTCTGTCTTGGGCCGATAATGCATCCACGATCAAAGCCACTCAAATTACCGCGTTTGCCCATGTTCGTCGATTGCGGTACACTGTTGGAAAGACCTACTGTCCGCCTATTCATAGCCTGCGCTCAGTTTGGGCATGTTCCACTGTGCGCTGGGTATGTCCATATCAACTGTCTATCACCCGTACCTCTAATTTTTTTTTACTGAGTATATACACACTCTTTGCCAAAAAAATACTAGCACCCCGAGGAAGTCGTTCGATCCTGATGAAACACCGCGTGCAAGTACCTCAGGGACGAGTATGCGATGATTTGAAAATAATGACCAATTACTAAATAATGGCCCACCACTGCGCATCAGAGCCGCGCATCTAGAAGGGAATATTAGGAGCAAATTTTGCATACAGGGACAACTGTGACAGCAGCTTGTGGTTACATTAACCACCACGGACTGTAAAATTGCTTCTACGTTAGATCCGTGCCACTTGAGTGAAATTGTAAGAAGACACATACACTGGTGTGCAAAAATTAAGGACGAAGAGGAGAAATTAGCATAACAGCGGAACGAGCAGGCAGAACGTACTGAAATTCCACTCAGGAGAGAGATAAAAGTCCGGTACGGTAGGGCATGCGCATATATGCAGCATGACGTAGGGGGAGAGTGTCGGAAGGGTATAAAGCACAAGGGCGTTGTATGCTCAGAAATTCGGTGAAAGCTATTGCACGGTGTACATCGGTTTCAACGACGTCGAGTTGCTGCCATCGTGTGATATGGCCAACAGGCAATCCAGTAGACGACATTTGGATGACTTTACCCGAGTTAGCGTCATTGGGAAGTTCGAAGAAGGTCGAAGTGTGACTAATGTGGCCTAGGAGTTCGGGATCACTCACAGCATCGTTTCACGAGCTTGGAGAGCATTTCAAACGACAGGAACAGCTGTCCGAGAGTTTAGCAGTGGTCTTCCACGAGCAACCACGGCGGCGGACTCCACGGCCACACTAGTCACTACAGGCGAGAAGAGACAGACGGCAGGCAGCGGGAGAAATCGCAAGGCACATGCAACAGACAACTGGACGTCTATTATCGCTTTTTACCGCGGCCAGGAGGCTGCACAAAGGTGGTCTATTTGCACGACGACCAGTACGGTGTGTGCCATTAACGCCTGCTCATCGGAGACGGTGGTTTCTGTGGTGCCAGGAACAGAAGAACTGGACACAAAGAAATGGGATCGAGTTCTCTTTACGGATGAAAGCCGATTTAGTCTAACGAGCTATTCTGGACGTATACACATCTGGAAAAAGCAGGGAACACGCAATCACACCTCCAACATCATCGAAAGGGACCGGTTTGGAGGTGGCGGAGTGCTCGTTTGGGGCGATATCATGCTTGGTAGCCATATTAACCTCCACATCTTCCAAAGAGATTCAGTCACTGGTGTCCGCTATTGTACTGGGGTTCTCCTGCCACACGTGCGTCTGTTTAGAGGTGCTGTGGGTCCTGAATTCCTCTTCATGGACGACAACGCTACACCTCATCGTACAGTGGCTGTCGCAGAGCTGTTGGAGAGTGAAGATATTCAACGCATGGATTGGCCCGCCAGGTCCCCGGACCTAAATTCAATCGAACACGTGTGGGACCTTCTCGGAAGACGCTTGGCAGCACATCGCCAGCCGCCAGCAACGATTCCACAGCTGCAATTGGCGCTACAAGAGGAATGGGCCGCGATGCCTCAAAAGCTCCTTGACAACCTCGTCCTCAGCATGGACAGACGTTGTAAATCCTGCAACGCAGTCCGGGGTGTTCATATCCCCTACTAAAGATTGGATATTTCTTGGCAGCCGCCTGTCACATGGACGTTTGTCTTCTGTCCAGTTGTGCTCGAAGCTACCTTTTCAATAAAGTGCCTTTGTATCCTTTGGATTCCTTGTGTGGACGGTTTTGCTCACTTGTCCCATATTCTTACATCTTGATGATCTTATGGTATGATTTGAGTCGATGTGGAGCACTTCTGCAGGATGTTACATTCGAAAAACCGTCTCGTCTTTAATTTTTGCACGCCAGTGTAATTGGGGATGAGACCGGCCGGTTGGTCAAGTCGCCATATAGCCAGGCATTTGAGGACCCGGTAGTCGGACGACGTTGGTCGAAGAAGACACAACCCAATGTCACACGGGTAGTGGAAGGCCGAGGAAGAGACAGAACGCTCTGATCGAGCAACAGAACCGAATTCGTCGCTCTCAATCATCCGCGGCCATGTACGAAAGTCCCCATCCAGACCGTTGACAGACGACTTGTGGCGCGGGACTACAGTCGAGGAGGCCACGCCGCCGCCTACCACTGACCAGGGAGCATCACCGGCACCGGTTACACTGGTGTTGGGCTCGGTCAAAGTGGGGCAGCGTCCAGTTGCGTCATGTTGAATTTAGTGATGAGTCACTTGCCGACGATGACCAGCGCATACGTGCCTGGGTACGAGCCGGCAAGCACACGGATCGTGCATTTACCGTGGAACGGCACATGGCTCGCAAACCGGGAGTAGCTGTCTGGGGAGCCATTTTGTACAATAGCCGGATACCGTTGGTAGTTCTCTGTAGCACCCTCACTGCTCAACGGTACGTCGACGACTTTCTACTACCTGTTGTGTTGCTATTCCTGTCATAGCATCATCCAGAAATTTTTCAGTAGGTTAATGCCGGGATAAACATGGCACGGGTTTTCGACGCCTGTCTCAGTAATGTCGGCACTCTTTCATTTCCAGCCCGATCGCCCGACCTCTCCCCGATGAAGCATGTTTGGGACATAATGGGACGTCACCTACACCCATCCTGCAATGTCGGCAAACTGGCCCACAATTTGTACAGCATCTGGCATGCTATACCTCAGGACAGTATCTGTGAACTGTATGTGTCTGTGCGACGCAGAGTAACCGCTTTTATCCGAGCCAGAGGTGTCGCTGCAGCATACTAACTTGTTCCACTCGCGTGGCTGTTTTAGCCGAATAAATGGCCGAACTGCTCTGGAATTGCAATCATTTCCATTTCTGTACATGTGCATTGCACATAGCAATTGTCATCTCGATTAGACGATTTCTTCTAAGAGCTTAGTTTTTTACGCTTTCCAACCGTAGGTTGAAGAAGCGTATATGCTCCAGCTTTGTCCGTCTGTTTGACTGTCTGTCCTTCCGTCCGTCCGTTTGCCCGTCTGTCTGCACAATAACTCGCGTAAAAACGGTTCGATTTCGATGAAATTTTGGCATGTGCTAGAAGACCACCTGGAGACGAACCCTATTGAAAATGGGTGAAATGGGATCAAAGGTCAGGACATATGAGCGGGATCCATTCCATCGCCCTTATGCATCATAGCTTACGCAAAAGTGCTTCGTTTGCGACAAAACTTTAGTATGTTGTTCCGGAGATATACTGAACCGGTTCTGTTGAATATTATCGAAATGGGGTCAAAGGTCAGGGCACAAGAGCGAGATTTATTCCACAGCCATTATCCTCATAACTTGAGTAATGATTTCTGTTGTGTTGGAAAGCTTATTATAATCAGTGCATTGCATGATTTTACTAACTTGTTGTTGTTTTCGTTGTTGTTTTTTTCTCAAAGAGTGTATGTATTTTATGCATTCGAAAGAATTCATTTTTCCAGGGATTAGTTTCTGCGATTTAATAAATTGCTTTCCTCTGAGTATAACATTATTTACCGCGGATGGCCTAGTGGTCAACGTTTGTGACTACCACGAAGGAAACTTAGATTCGATCCCGGGAAGGTACGAACACTCGAACCACGAAATATCCGCAGTGCGTCGGATGGGCACGTTAATCCGTCTGACCCCGGGTACCGGCCCCCAGTAATAAATAAGGGTGTCTTCCTGAGCCTTTCTACTTCGCTTCCGTGTCACTTTCCTATCGGGCACTCCAGCCCAAATCTCCTAGCTTCCTATTTCTAAGGGTTGTTTAAGACCTGGGGTCAGACAGCCCCTTCCTAAAATCCTCTACATATGATTTGATTTGATAACATTACTTAATAATAAGAGCGACTTAATTTCATTCTTTTTAAATTGGACCTTTTCTTTCTCAAAATTTCTTAAACTGTTAGATTACTGGCGATCCAAGTAAATATATTTCATATCATTATTTCATTTGAAGTTTTAAAAAATGATAGTGTACATGAAGATCTTATCAACAAGCAGCTGAAATGATTTTCGGTTACACACATAAGAAAGAAAAAAAAAGTTGTTTTCTCTTTCAGAAACGTAAAACATAACATGATGCCTAAGGGAAAACATTTTCTTTCATTTTTGGTCCTAAGAACGATAAAAAAATATTTACTTGCTCCCCACCCTTGTGGAATAACAATTTGAACCGGTACATATGACATTAATTTTGTCTTTACAAAGACACAAGACGTTATTATCCCACCCAACAGTTCATTATATGTCTTAAAAACAAAACTGGACAAAAACGCACTGTGCTTCCCAACAAAAAAAAATTGTGTGCCTCAACATCATATTTGCTTCTTATTTTATGGATTTTTTATACTTTCTTTCATATTTAATCCCTTTTAGTGACCAAGCCTTGCAATGCATTCTTTGCTGGAAGCCATATTTCTAAAACACCATGTGTTTGACTGCCTATGGCTGAAATCCTCGTACTAAGAGTCTTTGTACTACTCCATTATGGCTCAGTGAAAAAAAATGACAATTAAGTTTCTTTTCATAATTCAGTTTCGATTCAGCCATACAAACGCACACAATATCATTCTCATAATCACTTTTGTCATTTCCTTTTTTTTATTTTTTTGTAAGTTTAACAAAGTAGTCACAGGTACCCTTTTATTTTGTTCTTTCCGTTTCTGTATTCACGAAAGGAAAATGTTTATGCATTAAGTTTTTTTGTTCGATGGTGTAATCAGTTGTTATTTATTCTTAGCAGATGCTGACGCAAAATGCTTCCAAAGAAAAAGCAGAAAAATCATGAAAATATATCAAATGAGCATCAGTTCTTTTCATAGTTTAAAGTAATCATTTTGCTTTTCAAAAGACAAGAACAACTTAGTTTGCTTAAACACAGAAACCACATTTTCACAATGAAGTATATTAAACCAATTAAAAAACTGCTTGAAAATGAATAAAACGCAAGTCTGAAACTACTGAATGACGAAATATCCATTGGCTTTCTCCTTTCCTGATCGATGTTTCTTTTAATATTGAAGCTTTACAAAGTTGTATAAGAATAATATGACCACCTACCTAATAATGGGAATAACCACCCTCGGCCCAGATGACAGTGGCGAGACGGCGTGGCATGGACGCAATGAGGCCGTAGAAGGTTGTCCGAGACACACGTGTCCAATCGGACTGTACCAGAGCACGGAAGTCCCGGAGATGACGTGATTGTGGGACGACACATCGAACTTGTCGATCCAAATAGTCCCACAAGTGCTCTATGGGATTGCGGTCGGGCGATTTCGCTGGCCAAGAGATAACGGAGACACTGCTGTCACGTTGTTGGAATCAATCACGCACCCCTTTTGCGACGTGGCAATGCGCATTGTCCTGTTGGTAGTCACCATCATCCAGGGTAAACGTCCAACAGAAAGGGATGCATGTGGTCAGCGAGGATGGACAGGAAGCCATTGGCGTTCAGGAACCCATACAGTGGTACCAGCAGTCCCAGGTCATACCAGGAAAGCATTCCGCAGACATGCACACTGCCACCGCAGGCCTGTACTTGATCGACAAGCGTGTTTGGTCGTTGGTTCTCGTGTGTCTGGCGCCATATTCGTCACCGCATGTGAATTCTGCGGAGTAGAAACCGGGATTCTCGGAGAAGGCAACCATTTCCCACTCTTCCGCTGTCCAATGGACGTAGTCCCATGCGAAATGCAAGCGTCATTGCCGATGGGCTTGGGTTAATAATAGCGCCTTGACGCAACGTCGACTCCGGTGACCCATGCATGACATGGTTCGTTCTACAGTTATCGGGGACACGTACCTGGGTTTTCCAGCATTTATTTACGTGGTCAATTGCTGCGATTGTCCTTTACCAGATGACGAAGGCGATGTTCTTCACTGGGGTTGATGGCCGTTGGAACTCCACAGTTATGACGTCGGGAGGTACTCGGTGATCCAGCGGTCCATTCTTGGTACACCCTTACTACAACACCATGATGATCGCTGTAGGTGATAATCATTCTTTTTTGAACGTCAGTGAAATCACTACCTCTGCCCATTGTGCCCCCGTTACGCACTATGGCTCATCTTTCCTGGCCGACTGGCTATATCTCTGTGTGGTCGACCTTATCACGTGCGCTCTGTAACGTGCCTGGGCGGGTACACAGTGATTCCGGGGTTGGTGGTCATATTAGCTTGATACAACCTTGTTTATAATGTTTTCAAAACGTTGTGATACATACTTCTAAGCCGCCCCGGTGGCGCAGTGGTCTAAGCGATGGCCTCTGATCATTCGTCCGAACGGGGTCCGGGTTCGAATCCCGGTGAGGCATGGATGTTGTGTTTGTCTTACGGCACTGGCTCTCTCCCTTCCCTGGAGCCAGTGACCCTAAATTAGGGACGGGCGACTGCTTATAGCCCATTGAGTTGCTCACGGTGGTCGTTAAACCTCCAATCAAAAAAAAAAAAAAAAAAAAAAACATACTTCTAATTCAACCTTATCTCTGAGTTTCGATTCTTAAGGGAATTTGGTTTCTACTCGTTAAACATTTCTGACTTAGTGACACGTTATTTTTCTCGATGAATTTCTACAGTTAGTAGTGAGTCAAAGGACAATATAATGATATTTAGTGTGCATTTTAATGCGCAAAGAGCAGTTTTTTGAGGGAATTTATTTGATGTTAACAATTTGCTAAACCAGGGGTCGGTAAACTACTGCCCACCGCCTCTTTTTGTACGGCCCGTGAGCTCTAAGAATGGCTTTTACATTTTCAAATACTTTAAAATTTAAAAGTCTTTAAAATGTCAAAGTACGCACTATAAAGGAACGGCTGACCGACCGCCGATTTGAGGAATTGCGAGATGTGACCGTATGTAGCTGTCCTATAGCTTTGCATTCGGTGGCCTCTGCTGTGACGCCACACAGCTATAATTTGGCAGCGTTTCCAGTGTCACGCGTATCTCTGTTCTACGACATTTTGCCCTCGTTTGATTATCTTTGCATATCTATCATGTCACTGTCAAAACCAGAAAAGTAGAGAAAAGTGGATATCTGTATTTTGCAAACCCTACCTGTGTGAAAAGACATTTTCAAAGATGAAATACGTAAAACCCCAATACTGGTCCGCATTAACAGATGAACATTTGCAATCAATTTTGATGGTAGGGAGTACTGACTTTGAACAGCAATTAGGTGAAATGTTATTCCCCCCCAAATATTCTTCTTCTGATTAGTAGAGCTATATTTGAAACAATTGTAGCCTTCTTTTAGTCGACTTATTATTATTATTATTACGTTACATTTTGTTCAATAAATTTGTAAAAACGTTTTTTTTTTGTTATTTAAGTAGACTTACCTACTTAAATAACAAGAAAAAAAAATTAAATACCTACATAAATATCCTCGAGTTTGCCTCTTAGCCCGCAGAGCCTAAAATATTTACTATTTGGCCCCTTACAAAAAAATTTTGCCAACCCCTGTGCTGAACGGTACACGTACCTGCATCATAATTAGAAACTTGTTCGATACCGTGTCAGACCTCTTTTTGGCCGAAAATACAGCACGAATGCGGTATAATTCCACAAGGTGTTGTAGTGCACTAACGTCTACAACACACTAGGCCTGCCTTCACCAAGCAGTTCTTTAACTGGCTTAGATTTGACAGAAGAGGACTTTGCACTCGGATCTGACTTTCTAACATGACTCATACGTTCTCAATGGGGTTAAGATCCGGGCTTTGTGGTGGCCAGAGACGATGGTGGAAGTCTCTGAACCACTGCTGAATACGTCTTGCACGATGAACAGTAGCAATGTCATCCTTGAAACAGCCGTCTCCTACCGGATAAAAAAAATCAACATTGCAGAATTGACGTGATCTGTAACAATGTTCAGATAGTCCTTAGAGGACACTCGACGGACCTTCCAGCAATATTAGGGGACCCGTTCCGTACAAACAGAACGTGCCTCACACCATGACATGGCCGCCCCGGTGGCGCAGTGGTCTAAGGCGCTGGCCTCTGATCATTCGTCCGTAAGAGGTCCGGGTTCGAATCCCGGTCAGGCATGGATGTTGTGTTTGTCTTACGGCACTGGCTCTCTCCCTTCCCTGGAACCAGTGACCCTAAATTAGGGACAGGCGACTGCTTATAGCCCATTTGAGTTGCTCACGGTGGTCGTTAAACCTCCAATCAAAAAAAAAAAACACCATGACATGGCCTCCAAAACCTTGAGTTGCGATCATAAGGCAAACTGGTTCCATCGCTTCACGGCACTCCCGCCTAACTCTGTGCCTACCCTCGGTACAGAACAAAATGTATCGCAACTCGTCTGACTACATGACTTCTTTCCAGTCTTTCTTTGTCCAGTTACGGTGTTCCTGACACCAATGTAGGCGAACAAAGTTGGAAACAGTGACACCAATGTAGGCGAACAAAGTTGGCAACAGTGACACCAATGTAGGCGAACAAAGTTGGCAACAGTGACACCAATGTAGGCGAACAAAGTTGGCAACAGTGATAGCAATTTAGGCGAAAAAAGTTGGCAACAGTGACACGAATGTAGGTGATAAAGTTGGCAACAGCGCGAAGGGGGGAAATAACCACGCAGACGACTAACTGAATCAAGGAAGTATCTATGGCAACAGTTATTAGCCGTGACAGACGATTCTGGTTTTGTTATTGCGCAGTTGTTTAAGGTACGTCGGCATTTCGCCATACAGCTATGGAGGTGAGTGATTCAGAGTTAACAAGGGAAATGCTTTGTGCGATGAAATTTTGCTATCGTTTTGGTGAAACGGCTCGAAAAACAGTTGATTGAATGAAAAAATCTTACAAAGATAAACATTTGTGTGCGCTAACGATTTTTAGATGGCACCATGATTTCAAAAAAAGGTGGTTTGTCGGCAGAACTCGCTCCTAGGTCTGGTCGACCTGAAAGTGTAGTAGCGGAGCGTATGGGTAACACTGTTTGGGCAATCCTGCAAAAATATCGACAAATGACGTATGAAGACATAGCGGCG
This sequence comes from Macrothele yani, assembly GCA_039090855.1. Classification (NCBI taxonomy): domain Eukaryota; kingdom Metazoa; phylum Arthropoda; class Arachnida; order Araneae; family Macrothelidae; genus Macrothele; species Macrothele yani. The sequence goes on along the minus strand of CM077026.1, from coordinate 126,974,917 downwards.
TCAACTAATATTTCGAAAACGTCGGCATTCCGCACTCTACGCGACAAATTACTGCTGCATCGTGTGTGTTCCAGATGGGTACCTCACTACCTGACGAAAGAACAATTGTTAGCTAGAGTTCAGGTGTGTTATGAATGGAAACAAGTTATTGCAAAGGATCCAAACTTTCAAAATATAGTAATAACTGCTGATGAAATATGTGTCCACTATTTCGAAACCCTCACGAAGCGCGCAAAGAGTACTCACCTCCTCCGTAAAATGTCCGCCAAACCAAATCAGTTGGGAAGTTTATGTTGATAATTTTCTTTGATCATAAAGGAGTAAACTATACGAGCATGCCGTTCCTCCACAAATACTGTCAATGCTGAGAATTATATTTCAGTCTTGAAGCGTCTGCGACGACATATATCGATTAAGCGACCGAAACTGGTGGGCAATGGAATACTATACCACGATAACGCCCGCCCATATGTGGCTGCTTGTGTTCAACAATTTATTAAGAAATGCAGTATTGAAATCATGTGACAGTCTACCTAAGGCCCTGACCTCCCCCGTATAATTTCTTGTTGTTTGTTTGAAGGAGAAGTTCCGTAGCACAACATTCAATACAGATGCTCACGTTATTCAAGCTGTACAGAGGTCGCTAAAGCAGCTTCCACAAAATACCTTCGCCACAAGCTTTGAAAACTGGACTGAAGGATGGGACCGTTGCATATCATCCTCATCCGAGGGAAGATACAGTTTGAGAAAGAATAACATATATTTTGCTGTATCTGTATTTCTTCATTTTGTGCGATTTTACTCTCGGGTTTTATGGAACGGACGTTGTAGTTCTCTGAGATATGGGTGTAGAACAGCCTTCATTGAAAGCTTTGCTAATTGATGCACACAGAAAGTCTTGTTTCTCTGTACAAGCTTTCTCAGACAAGGGCGATCTCGTTCCTGACAGACTGTCGTCGCACCACAATTACACCTCTTAGACAAGCAATGTGGAGTTTTTTCCCCACTGATCAAAGACTCGGGAAATCTCACCCATTGAGAAACCATACAGCTGTGCTGTTTTCAAGATCGTCGCTCCAGCCTGATGGACACCCAAAATAAGCCCTTTTTGGAACTCCGAAATTTTTTTTGTTGTTCTCATTGTGATCAGCACTATTGACGATTACTGACGAGCAGCAGTCTTAAATACTTTCCTAGATCACGTGATGACACACGTGACTTCGTATTTTGCATATAAGCTGCGTACGTGATGTTTTCGTATATCTGAAAAAAAATGTTTGAAATTCAATCGCCGGTGAGTGTAATATCTTTTGAGTTAAGGTGGACGTCAAGTAATTTTTCTTCCTATACTTCTAATGGAAAAACTTCTGTACACATTTTCTTCACAATTAATGCGTTTCCAAGGATGAAAATTTGAACAACGATTAAAATAGCTTCATTTTATAACTTGGAATACTTAATATTTTCTAAAACATAACCATAATTATGCAATCCAACATTTGTTTGTCTACTGACGTTATCAAAGTACAGGTCGCGTCATCTTTTTCTGGTTTTAACACCACCAAAGGAAAAGTTATTGATTTTTAATATAATTATGGTTATGTTTTAGAAAATATTAAGTATACCAAGATAGAATATAAAGTTATTTTAATCGATGTTCAAATTTTCATCGTTGGGAACACACTAATTGTGAAGGAAATGTGTAAAAAAATTTTCCATTGGAAGTATAGGAAGCAAAATTACTTGGGCCGCCCCGGTGGCGCAGTGGTTTAAGCGATGGCCTCTGATCTTTCGTTCGAACGAGGTCCGGGTTCGAATCCCGGTGAGGCATGGATGTTGTGTTTGTCTTACGCGACTGGCTCTCTCCCTTCCTTGGAACCAGTGACCCTAAATTAGGGACGGACGACTGCTTATAGCCCATTGAGTTGCTCACGGTGGTCGTTAAACCTCCAATAAAAAAATTACTTGACGTCCACATTAAAGATTTGTTGAACGGAAATGGGATAGCGTTTTAATATTGTGAGGTTTCAAGATAACGATTTAATAGTTTGAAGTGCATGTTGTTGGCCGCCCCGGTGGCGCAGTGGTCTAAGCGATGGCCTTTGATCATTCGTCCGAACGGGGTCCGGGTTCGAATCCCGGTGAGGCATGGATGTTGTGTTTGTCTTACGGCACTGGCTCTCTCCCTTCCCTGGAACCAGTGACCCTAAATTAGGGACGGGCGACTGCTTATAGCCCATTGAGTTGCTCACGGTAGGCGTTAAACCTCCAATCAAAAAAAAGAAAAGAAAAAAAGTGCATGTTGATAGCAGAATTTGGCCGCCCCGGTGGCGCAGTGGTCTAAGCAATGGCCTCTGATTATTCGTCCAAACAGGGTCCGGGTTCGAATTCCGGTGAGGCATGGATGTTGTGTTTGTCTTACGGCACTGGCTCTCTCCCCTCCCTGGAACCAGTGACCCTAAATTAGGGACGGGCGACTGCTTATAGCCCATTGAGTTGCTCACGTTGGTCGTTAAAAATCCAATCAAAAAAAAAAAGAAAAGAAAAAAAGTGCATGTTGATAGCAGAATTTGGCCGCCCCGGTGGCGCAGTGGTCTAAGCAATGGCCTCTGATCATTCGTCCAAACAGGGTCCGGGTTCGAATTCCGGTGAGGCATGGATGTTGTGTTTGTCTTACGGCACTGGCTCTCTCCCTTCCCTGGAACCAGTGACCCTAAATTAGGGACGGGCGACTGCTTATAGCCCATTGAGTTGCTCACGGTGGTCGTTAAAAATCCAATCAAAAAAAAAAAAAAAAAAAGATAGCAGAATTTGTGATTGTGAAGTGATTGAAAATCAACGTTGTTCTAGAATGATGTGCCAATGAGTGGAATAAAACTGGGACATTGGTAAGTATTGTTTGCTGATTCGTAGTCTCTGAACCAATTGAACTAAACCTTTAAGCTTCAATTAGTAATTTTAATCTTCATACTTACGCAGTAACCAAAACAATGTAAGTATTGTTTGCTACAATGTATTATGAAATTCGGGAAGTTACAAGCAGTTCAGCAGAAAATCAAACGGATATAGAAAACAAATAAATAAAAAACATCAATAGTATGTATGAAGCAACAAACACATATACGGTTTAGACTTTCGTAGTATCTAAAAAATTATGGCAATTAATAAATCCTCGGACGAAAGATTCAACACGCTCTATGCATTACAATCACTACACTCTCAACACATTTTGCTCTACACGATGTGTTAGTTACTCACTGTCAGTGTTGCCAAAACGTATAAGTAAATTGGGAGAAATGATGAGCCGTTCAGAAGGAAATCATACGTCACATAGTACGTTGGAATGTATTCGTTCTGAGTGCAACAGGCTTATTGAGATTACGCTGTTTTCCGCTTAGATAATACGATTTATTTCAAATTAAAATGTTAGGATCTTTCGTTCTGTGGTTTTGTAACGGACATAATTCATCTGAACCTTGATTAATGCGTCTCAAAATTATCTTACATTGCGATGCTTCATTTTAAATTTCTCAAATATACCTGAGTTTATTTTGAGTTAATTTCTGAGTAATGACCAGATCAATTTCTGTGATAGAATAACAGCTAAAAACACCGTTCATAGGTTTCAGTGAATAAATTGCCACAAATTAATTTAGTAAAACTGCTGTTACAAAAACAGTTTCGGTACAGTGACAAATATTCAGCCCTTAAGAAAAATTATAAAAAATCCTCCCTAGCTATCTCTCTCCTCTATCTCTCTCCCATAGCTGCTTCTCTATATGCAAAACTAACAAAGAAAATGTCAATAAAAATAGATACATCTTAAATTTATAACGAGGAACAGTACACCAATTAAGTAGTAAATAGTAACGCTACACTAGTGATCAGATTTATTGGCGTAAGAAATAAACACACATGCGTTTCCAAGCTTTCGAACGTCAACAAAAAATCATCATTGTCAAGTTCCCGCATTCAAATTGTTAAGCGTTCTATTTTTCAGTTTGCAGTTTCTGTGTCTAACTTCCTTGAAAAAGTCATCTTGTTGATGTGCGAAAGCTTGGAAACGCTTATGTGTTTATTTCGTACGCCAATACATAGGATCACTAGTATAGTGTTACTATTTACTAGATACATCTTAATTTGTAAAAGCATTTATTTCATTATATTTTTATGGATAAATAGGCTTTTGATATTCATATAAAATCCTTTTTCCTACCTTTTGCCTTGGCAAAGTGTTTAAACCTTTGGGCTGCCAAGGTAGCGAAATGTTTTCTGCGCTGGTTTCTGGCCATTTTTCCAAGATGAGTCCGGGTTCGAATCCTGGTGAGGCATGGATGTTGTGTGTGTCTTACGGCACTGGAGTCTTCCCTCGCGCCAGATGCCCCAAATTAGGGACAAGCGACTGATTATAATAAGCCCATCAAGTTGCTCACGTTGGTCGTTAAAGCACCCAAAAACAAATCATTGGAATATATGTAATGTAATTTTTCTTGAGCTTCAGTGACAATTAGTGAAAGATATGAGTCGTTCCTCACACGATATGTTTAGCAAATAATTATTGTTTATTTTCAGCTTTCTGAGAGATCTTTCAAAAGCATCTACTGTAACAGGCAGTGTTAGATATAAAATTAATGCTGTAAAGGCGTCCGGGAAGCTAAATGACAATTGTTAAATTTTATTATTTTTAACGATTCTACTTGTTCTTCTATTGATTCTATTGGCTTCATTTTTTCTTTTGTAAAGCTACCTGAAACTATTTTCAAACGTTGAATGCAGAGATTTTTACTAATGTCTTTATCACATATGTTTCGCAAATTGTTTGCATATTTCAACATATCACTTTCCTTTAGCATACACAAGTTATAAGGCACCAAACACGGTAAAATTATTGAAAAATTTTTGCGTATTGATAAATCTTTTTTTAATCTATTATATTAAACATAGATCGAAGAGACAAAATATTATGACCCGCGCGTCTTTATGTAAATCGAAACAATTACAAGTAACTGACAGCGCTTGTGAAGTTCATGAAACGATATAAATAACATTTGATATTGAGCTCTACAGAGGCAAAGCACATGTCTTTCAAAAAGGTTGTCCCACGATCCACTGGCAAGAAGTAAAATGTCCACGGCTCATCGATGCTAGGAGTAAGCTGACTCTCTCCCTTCCCTGGAACCAGTGACTCGCCGGCAAGGAGTAAACTGTCCACGGCTCATCGATGCTAGGAGTAAACTGGCTCTCTCCCTTCCCTGGAACCAGTGACGCACCGGCAAGGAATATACTGTCCACGGCTCATCGATGCTAGGAGTAAGCTGGCTCCCTCCCTTTCCTGGAACCAGTGACTCACCGGCAAGGAGTAAACTGTCCACGGCTTATCGATGCTAGGAGTAAACTGGCTCTCTCCCTTCCCTGGAACCAGTGACTTACCGGCAAGGACTAAACTGTCCACGGCTCATCGATGCTAGGAGTAAGCTGGCTCTCTCCCTTCCCTGGAACCAGTGACTCACCGGCATTGAGTAAACTGTCCACGGCTCATCGATGCTAGGAGTAAACTGTCTCTCTCCCTTCCATGGAACCAGTGACTCACCGGCAAGGAGTAAACTGTCCACGGCTCATCGATGCTAGGAGTAAGCTGGCTCTCTCCCTTCCCTGGAACCAGTGACTCACCGGCAAGGAGTAAACTGTCCACGGCTCATCAATGTTACATGTTACAGGTGAGCCGAGGCCATTCCGTATGTGTGACGAAGTAAACTTCTCCATCATTTTTGTGCCATGGATTCGAACCCCCAACTCTCGGCTCCGGAGCTCCGAGTGCTATCCACTATGCTACACTGAAATGTGCTCTCACTGCTATCTGCCTTTATCTCATGTGCGTCCGGCGGGACAAGCACGTCATATACGCTGAAGAGCAATTGAATTAGAGACTGCTGGCGTTATGCAAATGTGGCGCTGTATTCGGCCCTGTAAACGGAAACGACATGACTTATGCAGCAATCCGACAATATAAGGAGTGATGCGACGAGAATCAGTAGGAGTCGAACGCAGTAGTGGTAAGACGAAGGATCTAATCACATTTGATTGTGGGAAAATTGTCGGAGCCCGACAAATGGGTCACTCCATCTCGGAAGTCGTGCAGGCACTGGGATTTTCACGAGCCACTGTGTCACGGGTGCACTGTGAGTACATCGAATCCGGTAAAACCATCCCTGCAAGGGCCAACTGCCGTGGTCAACAGTGTGTGGATGAGCGTGGTCATCGTCGGCTAGCTCGCATTGTAACAGCGGGTAGACGGGCCACAATGCAAGAAATCACTCGGCAATTTAACCCTGGTGCACAAAAACGTATAACCACCCACACCATCCAGAACCATCTCCTCGCTATGGGGTACAGAAGCCATCTTCCCACGAGGGTACCGCTGCTGACCGCACATCACAGGGTGCAAAGATTTGCCTTGGTGCGGGAACATCGCCACTGGACCCTAGACATGTGGGAAAATGTTGCCTGGACTGATGAGTCGAGATTCACGTTGGTACATGCGGATGGCAGGATAGGAGTACGGCGCAAACCACATGAAGCTATGAATCCTTCTTGCCAGCAGGGTACTCTTCAAGCTGGTGGGGGTGGTATTCTCGTCTATGGACTGTTTACGTGGCTGAAATGGGACCCCTGGTACGTGTGACATCGTCCCTCACAGGTCAACGTTACCGGGATATCCTGGACGACGATTTAGTCCCGTTTGTGCGTCTTCAACATCCCACTGGGGATCGCTCCCGAATTGTACCAAAATGGTTGGATGAACACTCCACCGACGTGACCTCGCTTCCTTGGCCAGCTAGGTCACATGACCTCAATCCCATCTAGCACATCTGGGATGCCATTGAGAGAGAGAGAGAGAGATGTTCGAGGCTATGACCCCCCCCCTCCCTTCATCAAATCTTCGTGAACTGTGGGAGCTTGTTCAGGGGTCGTGGATCCGTATGGCTTCCCAACTCTTCCGGTGTCTTGTCGAGTCCATGCCGAGGCGATTCGCCGCCGTCATTAGGGCGAAAGGTGGTGCTACACGTTAGTAAATAGGTATCTCTAATTCAATTGCTCTTCAGTGTATGGTACGAGCCTACAGAAGGGATACTGCACGCAACTCGCTGTAAGTTTGAATGCAGGTGACGGGAGTAATGTGTCACAACTAAAAATCGAACTCTGGTGAAAATGAGAATACGTACCAGCAGGCCGCTCCGCGTGCCCACGCAAACTTTGGTTCATCGTCCAAAGCGCCTACAATTGGCACGCGAGCATCAAAACTGGACAATAAATACACATCAAGGAAGGTATACGGGATTACGCCATATAATACAAATTTTGAAGATCACAATCCGATTTTTGGTGTAAATGTGACAAGGATGGTAAGTCAGATAATATCCGAAAATTTTCAAGTTTATGGATATTATCTGACTTACTATCCTTGTCACATTTACACCAAAAATCGGATTGTCATCTTCAAGATTTGTAAATACACACAGTTGACGTGGAATAGAAAAATCAAATAGATGTCATCGCTCTTTCTACGTTTATAAGTGAGTCACGGAAATATTCTCATCGGCTGCCACCAAAAATCGAACCCAGGGTCTTCTAATTACGCGCCAGACATGCTTCGACTGCACTACAGCTGGCCTCGAAATTCTCCAGACTCACATACGACAAACTGCCAAACCTCCTGGCAGGTTGGTTCCTTGGAGCCCCGCACAATGCTGGTTATTCACCAAAGATGAACGGCAGCAACTGAACAAATAACTAGAAGGCGAATGAATAATAAATACACACAGTTGACGTGGATTAGGAACATCAAACAGAAGACATCGCTCTTTCCACGTTTGTAAGTGAGTCACGGAGAAATTCTCATCTGCCGCGACCGGGAGTCGAACCCACGGTCTTCCAGTTACGCGCCGGTCGTGCTTCCACTGTACTGCAGCTGCCTCGAAATTCTCCAGACTCACATACGACAAACTGCAAAACCACTTGGCAGGTTGCTTCTTTGGAGCGCCTACAATGGGCACGCGAACATCAAAACTTGCTTCTGTTCATCTTCGGTGAATATCCAGCATTGTGCGTGGCTCCAAAGAAGCAACCTGCCCGGTGGTTTGGCAGTTTGTCGTATGTGAGTCTGGAGAACTTCGAGGCCGCTGTGGTACACTGGAAGCATGTTCGGCGCGGAACTGGAAGAGCCTGGGTTCGATTCTCGGTGGCGGCCGATGAGAATTTTCCGTTACTCAATTATAAACGTGGAAAGAGCGATGACTTCTTTCTGATGATCAAAACTGGACCCTGAATGATTAGATGAAGGCATCTGGTCCGATGAATTTCGTTTCTAGTCGCTCCATGTGAACGTCTGGGTACATCTGAGTCGTTTAGCTGGGGAAGTATTGGCACCAGGATGAACCGAGGGACAAAAGCAAGCTGCTGGAGGAAGTGTAATGCTTTTCGGAATGTTCTGCTGGGAAAACTTCTTGCGCCGGAAACTGTGATGTCTACCACCTGCCTAAACATTACTGCAGACCAGTTATATCATTTCATGGCATCGGTATTCCTCTCTCGTAGTGCCTTCCTACAGCAGGATAAGGCGTTGTGCCTCGCTGCCCAGATTATTCGAAAGTGCTTCGCGGAGCATGAGGGAGACTTCCAGCTATTGTCTTCTCCTCCAAATACGCCTACATCAACTTAATAAATCATCCGTGGTTTGTGTTGGAACAGCAAATATGATCTGCTGCCGCTCAACCACGGAGCTTACAAGACTTAAAGGGTTTTCTGGTAATGTGTTGGTACAGATACCACAAGACGCCTTTAGAAATCTTGTAGCCTCTATACTCGCCGGGTAAGAGCTGTTTTGGCGACACGTGGAGGACCAATGTGATATCAGGTAAGTAGTCATAATATTTTTGCTCTTTGACGTATAAAGTTCTGTAAAACAAATTTGACCAGAACACATCTTCTCATTTAAATTTGCATTCCACATGTTTGGCATCACGCGAACCACGTAACCTGCATTGCCGACACATTAGCAGACGACGGAACTGAAAAGAGCTCTACTCTGCCTGTACCTTGTTGTTTGCAGTTATTTTTCTTTCTCACGTATCTCTAGTGTTTTTTTTTTTTTTTTTGCCAGTGAATTTGATTCAAAAATTAATTTTCCAAATCCTTTGTGAGCTCCCTGACATCGTGGGCCATTAAGCATAATTTAACCGAGCTGACGCTACTGTTTCGGTATAAGGATTTCAGTAAACAATGCAGAAATTTGAAAGGTCGCAAACGCCTTTTTGGCATAAGAATTTCTGTAAATAAAGAGACGTAAAAATATTTGTAAATGTTGAGAACTGCGTATCCAGATACTAAGATTACCGTATGCTGTTAAAAAGTGAGTGGAGAATTGCACCAAAAAGTGGTACTACACCAGCTGCACCAGGTTGTGGGAAAAAATGTTCCATTGTATAATAGTGGAAACAAAATCAACAACATTGTGCTACCATGCTCCATCATGTGGTACAACTTGCGTTATAACGTGGTGCAAAGTTGCACCATGTTTTGGGGTTTTGTTTGCACTTCACAATGGTGTATCATTTCTCAGAAAGTGACGCGGCTGGTGTAGAACCATTTTTTGGTGCAACCTACCACAAAATGTTTAACATTATACTACTGATGTGTTCATCTTATTATGCTGGCTCTCTGTATTTCTTGGAATCACTATCCCCAAAATAAGGAAAGGGTGACTGCTTATAATCCGCAAAGTCGCTCATGGTGGTGGTTTAACTTCGAAACAAGAAAAGAAAAATTTGTTTACGTGGTACTACAATAGAAGAAAGCAGTCTGGGGTATTCCCCGTTTAGAGGAAACTTCGCAATATATATGTTTTTCATTCATTTTGCTTATCTCCTTTTCTTTGTTTTTATGCTCCTTTTACGAACGTTACCGGGAATATTTGCCGTTCCTCCTTTTATTTCATCCTTTGCTTATTCTCTGTACCCACGATTACAGCTCAGAACACTCGTGTTCTATGTGCATGTTCTTTTATATTTACCGTTGAATGTTCCAGTGAAGACATTCGACAGATATTGGAATTTTAATCAATGAGCTTCGTGCTTTAAGAAAAAAAGAAGGTACATAAACAAAAAGTGAAGACCCTCTGACTATTGAAGAAAAACCTGCATAGGAAAAAAGGATCCATGGGCGGCTTGGATGTTTCATCTAAATATCGTTTAAAACCTCTACTAAAAGCAGTGAAAAGGGGGCAATTCAATATCCCAAGAGAAGACGTGGGAATGCTGGCAATCTTAGCCACCTGTTTGTGGAAATTTATTTATGAGTGAAAAGGGAATGGACGGGGATTGGTGTCGGGGGATCGAACTCTGCGTGTGGAAAGCCCAAGCGCTGATGCCGCTTGTTCCTTCTGCTGCCGTTGCCACAAGAGGCAATCGACGAGCCTGCCTGCCTGCCTCAGAGCGATTTCTTCACTACGAGAGTCTGCCTGCCAGAGGCCAGCACGAGGGCACTGCAAGCTGAAAAACATTTTATTGATAACCCTGATAAAAATCGATTTGCTCCTCAACATCTTCATTTCTTTGGCCAAATACCGCTCTTAATTAAACAGTGTGACGTATGGCAACTCGAGCGCAAACAGACTAAGAGAAGAAACATACGTTAAAAAAATAATCCTATAGGAACTTCGGATTGTATTAAGATTCTGGTTTTCAAATGAAAGAAAACATGACTTAGAGCTTGATCCAGTATTCAACAGATCAGCTACAAAAGAGTAAATGATAAACCTATGTACGTTGTAACGTACCAGGAGATGTGACGTACCTGCCAGAAGGACGCACACGACATAAAGGCAGATAGGAATCAGAATAAAACGTCCGCGTAGCTCAATTGGTAGAGTGACTTTTTCCGGAATGAAGGGATCCGGGTTCGAATCCTGGCGTGGATAGAAATGACGGGGAAATTTTCTTCGTTATAACGTAATTAAACTCCAATATTCGTCATGTTATTTCAGCGAGAAAACCTTCTAAAATATTATTTCGATACTACACGGTGGTTAAGAAAAGAAGACTAAAATATATTTTTCTTGTTTAATGGTATAAAATACTGAAACACAGAGGGAGTTCAGAATGCCTCCATATTTATATACAGGCCCAGTTGCAAAGTATCAAATAAAAACAAATAAGAAATGAAGCTCAGAATTTTTCCTTCAATTCACATATTCTATTTTTAACTCTCATTCTCGATACAGATACGTCAGTGTTTAAAATGTTTTTAAATCCGTCTCTGTTAAAATCTTCAGGTTGCTCTCGGAACCATTTCCTCGTAGCGGCTTGAACATCTTCGTCACATGTGAACTGAATTCCTTTCAGATGTCTCTTGAAACCTGTCTCTGTAAAAATCTTCAGGTTGTTCTCTGAGCCATTTCTTCGTAACCGCTTGAACATCGTCACAGGTTAACTGAATTCCTTTCATATGTCTCTTGAACCCCGTCTCTGTAACAATCTTCAGGTTGTTCTCAAAACCATTTCTTCGTAGCGGCTTAAACATCTTCGTCAGAGGTGAACTGAATTCCTTTCACAAGTCTCTTGAGAGCAGAAAACAACCAGAAGTCGGACGGCATCAATTCTGGGGAAGGAGGTCAAGAGCTTCAGACCCGATTTTTTGTGTGGCTTCTGAAGTGAAATCACTGGCGTGGGATTTGGCGTTGTCGTGCAGCTGAATCAATGCCCCCCCCTCCCACGTACGCCGTTTATCCTTTGCTTTAACTTTTGTTTTGTAAGATATGCACGTAGCTCTCAGAGTTGATAGTCGTACCTTTTTTGACCACGTTACCTCGATGAATAAGGCCTTTGTAATCCCAGAGCACAGTGAGCATGCGCTTACCAGCAGAAATTTGAATTTTGAATTTTTTCGCTCGAAAAGAAGATGAGTGTCGGTATTCCCGCGATTGATTTACTTTTCATTCCTGGGTCATAATGGTAAACCCAACTCTCATCACCAGTCACAATGCTTTGGAGTAAATCACTTCCATATTTTTCATAGCGAACAAGCAACCTTTGGAATGTTTCAAGTTTTGATTTCTCCATGTCAGTCGTTAGGTGACGCGGTAGCCGAACAAGCGCACACTTTGCTGTATGCTAAAGCATTAAAAATGTATATAATTGACACTGCCTAAACTAATTTTTAGTTTACCTGCTATGGTTCTTTGAGTTATTCTTTGAATTGACACTGCCTAAACTAATAATTGACACTGCCTAAACTAATGTTCAGTTTACCTGCTATGGTTCTCTGAGTTATTCTTTGAATTTCCCGGATGAGCTCATTGACTTTTTGCCTGTCCAAATCCCAAGTTACGATTACGGGTCTCCCACTCCGTGGATGATACTTTACTGCAAACATTCCTCCACTGTTCTTTGAGTTTCTTACCCAACAGTGCCTATGTTAAAAGTTCCAGAACCATAAATCGCCACTAATCTGGCGTGACGTTCTTTGGGAAGTATATTTTCATGTGTTAAAAACTCTGTAACTGATTGTTGTTGAAATCCGTCGACGCAGCTGAAAAAGAATAATCCACTTTAAACACAATTAAATACGAACAAATAGATGTACGGAGTTCTATTAAGCAGCAAAATGAAGCAAATGACACAAGGAATAGTTTGCCGTCTGACTGGCTGTTAAGCAACAAGTAATGCGCAAGACACTTGCGCAGAGGTATTACTTACTGAACACGCCTCGTAACAACAGCAAGCCGCGGTGTTGGCCGAGAATTCAGAAGCATTGCTCGAACTAATGTCCCTAAATTAGGTGACAGGTGTCTGCTTAGAGCCAGTGAGTTGCTTATAGTACTCGTTAAACTACGAAACTCATGAAGAACCTTTCAACGACGTGTACAAAGAAATGTGTGTTGGTGCATGCTGTAATAAAAAACCAAGTTAACTTTGAGCTTCCTCCTAGGAAGCAAGAATGAAATTGATTTTAAATCATACTGAGTATAGGAATAGTGACATACATCATCAACTCAGTTAAAAAAAAAACACCTGTCAGCTGCACTCTTAAACCTTTTTGTGGTAGGTTGCACCAAAAAGTGGTATTGCACTAGCTACACCACTTTCTGAGAAAAGATACGCCATTGTGTTCGACAAAGAAAACCAACGACATGGTGCATCCTTGTACCATAATGTGGGGCAACAGTGCACCATAACGTGGTAAACGTTGCACCATGTTGTTGAGTTTTATTTACCACACAATGGTGTGTCATTTCTCAGAAAGTGGTGCCGTTGGTGTAGTACCACTTTTAGGTGCAACCTGCACAAAATTTTTAACAGTGTGTATAGGAAATAAATTAAAACTACTTAGATATCTGGTTGGTGCAAGTAAAATGTCTGAAGTGAGATTCACCTACAAACCTCATAAAAATAAGAACCTACTTGCCACACTTCTGTCAACGAATTATGAGACTGCGTATTTCACGGCGATAAATTTCCGGAGTCTGTGATTCAAAGAAGGTGGCTACAGGCTGACATACTAGTTGGTCTTTTGGAAAGGTCTCCTCCTCCAGGAAATGACCCAGATGCCGAAAAAGATTATAATCCGTAAGAGCAAGCTCTGAGAAATACGCAGAGGGGCGGCAGCGTTTCGCAGTCCAATTGCTGGATTTGTTTGACGGTTCGTTGGGAGATGTGTGAACGAGTGTTGTCCTGAACCAATAGAATCCCATTCTTGTTGACCAAAACTGATAATTTGGTACTGAACTTTCTGTTCACCTGCTGCATTTCAGCGGTCCGAACTGATGACCTCACCTGGTCAGAGAAATGAATGATAGATGAAGTCAGCAGGAGACCACCATACAAGAACCAGCACTTTTCGCAGGTATAGAGGAGGCACTGGACAGAGGTAGCTCCGTGTTATCCAATTACAGCGCGCGTCGCTTGCGATTGTTGCAAAAGCACCCACATTTCATTGAAGGTAACAATTCGATGCAGTAATCTCACCCGTCTGTGTTTGGCAAGGATGGGAATGCTCACATCCAAACGACGTATCTTATTGGCTGCTGTCAATTCGTGTGGCATCTAGACGTACAGCTATATCACCTTTCCCAAGGTCTTCAGCCACCGGTCAACCGCCGTATGTGCACATGGACCTTCGTTGTGATATCACGGGCACTTTGCTTCGATTAGAATTCATAATATTCTTCAGCTCCTCATCTGCTGCAGCTACTGGAGGACAAACTTTAGACTCAAGGAATCAAAAACACCCTTGTTGTTATTGTCCAAAAACCTTCCCGTCGAAACATGTGACTCAGACTTGCATATAAAGGAACACATTAGCAAATCCGTCTGTTAAAAAAGCAGAAGATGTTGCCTCCATCAGGCAGAAAATAATGCAATATGATTCATAAAGTCGTCCACGGATTTTCTTGCGGATTTTAATTCATAAACTGCCACTTTGTGTGAAAACTAACTGAAAGAGCGAGTGGGTAGAACTTTCACTATGTACGGCTCCTATCGATTAAGAAAAGGCTTTCGATTCCGTCAAAACATCAGCAGTTTTAAAGTTACTAATATCTTGCGGTATTAAAGATGCATGCATCAATATTTTGTAGAACTTTCACTATGTATGGCTCCTATCGATTAAGAAAAGGCTTTCGATTCCGTCAAAACATCAGCAGTTTTAAAGTTACTAATATCTTGCGGTATTAAAGATGCATACATCAATATTTTGTAGAACTTTCATTATGTATGGCTCCTATCGATTAAGAAAAGGCTTTCGATTCCGTCAAAACAACAGCAGTTTTAAAGTTACTAATATCTTGCGGTATTAAAGATGCATACATCAACATTATTAATAGACTCGAAAAACGATAAAAAAATCCGTTTTATCGGTGTATACTGATATAGTAAACAAGCAAGATTTCACCACAAAACGTGTGGCTTCGTCAGGCACGATTACCGGCTAAAGCCAACTTAGAATTTTAAACAAACAAATTCAAAACACTGGATATTAGATATTACGCAGAAGGGTAACAAATGCCACATTTGTTAGCCTTCCGCATTTTTTACCCTTCTGCGTAATATCTAATATCCAGTGTTTTGAATTTGTTTGTTTAGAATTGTGGTGAAATCTTTCTTGTTTACCATATCAGTATACACCGATAAAACGGATTTTTTCATCGTTTTCCTTGTCGTTTCTGGTGTATCTACCCATCGTTTGTTATTGCATTATTAATAGAATTTATGCAAATACAAGCTCAAAATTCGAAGACGCTGTGTAAGAATTGGAAAGGGAATGAAACAGAGTGACAACAAATATCCCAAACTCTTCAATGATCAATGTTTTTCAACCATTGAACTGAGAAGACAAGATACAGTGATTAATGAAGATAATTTACATACGTTCGTTCCGCTGTGACGACATAATCATTTTTGCAAGTTCTCATAACTACAGTGCATGATCCAGGAACACGCAGACAAGAATAAAGAATTGGAGTTAAAGATGAACTTACAAAAAACAAAATTCATGTACAATGTAAATTTATGAAACCTGAAGATTCAGAAATTGATGGAGCAAATCTAGAATTACCGATGCTGACATTTACCTTGAGCAACAGATATCAAGCGAGGGCCACGTCAAAGAGGAAATGAATAAGCGTACAAAACTTGGCTGGAGACCATTTGGAAGAAATAGTACAACGTCCAATGACAAAGTTCCATTATGTCTTAAAAGAAAAGTGTTTAAACAATGCATCCTTCCAGTTCTTATCTATGAAACACAAGCACGAACTTTTGTCAAAAAAACATACAAAGCTGTAGACAATTAAAGGGAGCCTGGAGAGATGTATTCTTGTTGCAACCACACTGTAAATAATTGACTGTAGATTTTACGGTTTTAAACCGTTTTCCAGGGTGCCAACACAAAACCGTAAAATCTACAGTTGTATGCAGTGTTGGAGCAAAGCTACAATCAACGCATTCGTTCCAGCCGAATTTTTGTGTTTTCGTGATTATTTGGACTGTGTCTCGCTCCAGCCAAATTCTGTGCTGTTTTCTTCATTAAATGCAGTGTTGGAGCAAAGCCTACAGCTTTGCTCCAACACTGCATAAAACTGTAGATTTTACGGATTTGTGTTGGCACCCTGGAAAACGGTTTAAAACCGTAAAATCTACAATTAATTTTTACAGTGCAGGAAAAGTAGTAAGCATCAGGAAATTTACAAATGTTAATGACACTATCAGTACCCTCAAATGAGATTGGGCTGGATATGTTACTAGAAGCACTGGCTACCGTTGGACAATTGAAATCCTAGACTGGATACGAAGCGACAGGAAGTAACATAGAAGAACGTGGAGAGATGTATTCTTGATTTTAAAAAACATCAAGAATATATCTCACTATATTCATATTTTTTTAACAAAGAGATTTATTCTTCTTTGTTAAAAAGGCATACAAAGCTGTAGACAATTAAAGGGAGCCTGGAGATCTATTCTTGATGCAACCAGGAAAAGTAGTAAGAAACAGGAAAATTACAAATGTTAATGACACTTTCAGTACCCTCAAATGCGAATGGGCTGGATATGTTAGTAGAAGCACTGGCTACAGTTGGACAATTGATATCCTAGACTGGATACGAAGCGACAGGAAGTAACATAGAAGAATATCATGTGGGAGGTAGGCGATGGAAGTTCGAAAGTCTAGAAAGATATGGAAGAGACTGGCTCAAGTCAGATTTGTGTAACACCCTTGGAGATAGGAGATTTTTCATTCAGCAGTAGATTGAGAATTTTTGTTGATGATGATAAGGATTCCGACTGGACAGATGTGGGTGTGCCTTATGCCTGGAGAAAGTTTGCTTCTGCAGCGCATTTTACCAAAGTTCAGAACATATGGTGTGATGATATGGTGGGACAGACGTTTTCGGATTGTGTCAGGAGGCATAAACACTAAAGACTATCGGACAGTTCTCAGCCACCTACGATATGAAAGTGTTTTGGTTAAGACCCATGTTTTAGGGAGCACCATCCCGTAGGGATGGTGCTCCCTAAGTAGTTCGCTACACGGACGTGAAATTCGTTTTATAGAAGCCGAGTCCTAGTTTGGACTCTAGAGAATTTCCATGAAATGACCCGGAAATTTTGTGCTTTAACAGTAACTTACATTTCTGCAAGAAGAATGGAGTGTGCCGTGATACGGAGGTAATGTACATGTCAAGACGGCAAGTAGCAGTGATAAGCCCTTGCCGGAGTGGCTTAATTGGGAAAGCATTCGGTTCCGGAGCAGAAGGAGGCGTATTCGAGTCTCGACAGCGGTAAATTTGTGTTTTACATTGTAGCTCGAACGAAAAAATGGATCTACTGGCCTTTAGGTTTTTCGAAAAATGTGTGGTGTACCTCCTACACATCGTCTGGAATCAATGAGAATTCCTTCTTCGTTTCGAAAAATGTGTGATGCTTCTTCCACAGTTCGTCTGCAATTAGTTAGAATTCCTTCTTCTACAGTGAACTCCTTCAAGTATGGTTCGCCGGCTGACGCGGAAACCCAAGAAATCCCAACCCTTTCTCAACGGGCGATATCTGTGCCGTACTACAGAGGTGACGCACATCTCAAGACGGCAAGTACTAATGACAAGCCATTGCCGCCATCGTTTAACTGGGAAAGCATTTGGCTCCGAAGCGGAAAGAAGTGGGTTCGAATTCCGTCATCGGGAGAGAGGGGTTGGAATTTCACAAAAGAACTGTATTATCTCGCTTATCGGAAGTGTACCCATAATAATGGTGTGTGTCTCAGAAGGTGAGGAATAGCGACGTCATTGTGAAATTCATATATACCTAGATACTACTTTGGAGGATAGTGTATAATAAGGCGATGAATATGTGCAGTTGTGAAGGATGAAAAGCTGAGCTTTGGAAAAATATAAATATTTCGACCACAAACATTGCAAATCCACTCAGTACCAGTGCAATCTTAGAACAAGTCAAAACATCTGTTTTTAGACATTGAAATGCGGCATTTTTTGTTACCTATAGGAACCCAGATTTGATGTTTTCAGTTCTTCAGTTCTATCGAACTTTTTATTTCACCGTAAACTGGAAGACTAGTTAGACGATGCATTCCTTTTCCTACGTTTTTGAATTTTTTACGAAAGAAATCTTTTCGTTACACATTTTCATACCAAATAGAATGCACACAAACTACCACTAATATTCTTGCAAGGTTAAACCTATTAAATTTGTGCCTTTTTCATGGGCAATAAATCGTTGCCGAATCCACAGAGAATGCACACAAACTACCACTAATCATTCCAAAGGTGAAATCTATCTTTTTTCATTTTGCCTATATATTTTATGCATAGGCCAAAATATTTGAAGTTTGATTTTGATACAAGAGCACTGAAATGCATCCTCAAGCCTAAGTCAGCCGCATTTTAGGCTTTGGGCAAACGATTCACAACAATAACTGAGATATGTCTGCCTGAGTTATGCATCGCTTCGATATTTTTAATGACACATTTTGTTTCAATTTTTTAAAGATTTTTTTAAAGTAAATGCATGCACAGCGATCCACAGTTTAACGGCGCTCATTCCATGTAGTATAAAATCTCTTCTTTGGTAATTTATCAGATATTTTTGCTCTTGAAGACTGCTACCGACATCCATTAATCATTGACTCCCGGAATCTCAGTACTAGCAATTTCAAACTATCGCATGTAGGCAATTACGTAAGTAACTTTGCATGCAAATTAAATTCCTCCAGTGGTTCAATTAAGACATGGTGATGAAAGATCATGTAACAGCTGAGGGAGGCTAATGTATTTTTAATCTTTAGAAAGAAACAGCGAAGAAGAGAAAATGGTTTTCTGTTTACAGAATAAGCTTCTGTTAGCAGCTTCTTATTCGTCTTTCACTCTTACCTACCTAAGGAACAATTCGTTAATTTTTTTGGCAATCTTTGTGAAGAACTCTTCCACGCATATGGGTTGAAACACACATTTGGTTATGTTCTAGTAACAGACATTCAACTGTGTACCTGTACCAAATACCTCACGAGATAACTATCAGTGTAGATAAAAGGAGTTACAAAATAAAACTCATCTTTTGAGTGAATATATCTATTAGCGTTCCTTTGAGTTACACAGTAAGTAACTCTCTTATATTTCTACTGTGAAATTTTTAAGCACCTGTACAAGTTAATGAAGTTTCTTGATAATCAAGGCTGTTATGTCTGAGATGTATTGTGGTGTTACACAACATATATTTGTTCAGTCGTCTTTATGCTTTGGATATGCTCGAAAAATGACAGACGCGATTATTTAGACAGAGAACTTACTATGACTGGTACAGGAAATTCGACACTGATGTACAGGATCTGTCTGGTGCGCCCGGAAGTAGCAGACTCGGTGAGGTTGTAGATGACACACTGCAACACGTGCTATTGACCAAGCCTGATGCAAAACTACGGAAACTGGCAAAGGAAGTGAAGACCTCCCATAGGACCATCAACATCCGACTTTGGAAGTTGGGATATCCGTGTAAATTGCGCAAATGGGTACTCCAGGGTTTGTTTGACCAGAATCGGATGTGACGCTACTCCATTGCTGTTGCTCTGCGTGAAGGAAAAAAGCGGAAGGGCTTTTGCATCGGTTCGTCACGAGTGATGAAAAATGGGTCACATACGTGAACGTTACACGACAAAGAGCATGGACCAATCAGGGATAATCCTTACAGAAGGTCACTTAGGCATCTCTTCGTGGGCGGAAGGTGATGCTACGTTGATGGTGGGATTGTCGCCTTGTGATTCACAATGAACTCTTACTGCGAAACAATACCACCACATTAGATGCCTATATCCAACAGATGGACCTTCTCCATGCTGCAATGTAAGAAAAGTGCCCAGCGATGACTGGAGCTGTATGGAGTTATTTTTCCACAACGATAATCCTCGTCGTTCCCATGTGGCTTTATGGACCAACCAAAAATTGCACGAGCTGGAATGTGAAATGTTGTCTCCCCCTCCCCCCCCCCCGTTTTTTTTTTCTTGCTGGACCTTGCCTCGTTTTTCCGACTTTCATCTCTTCCGGTCTTAGCCGAATTTCCTCGCTGAGAAAAATTTTGCTAATGACGATGATGTGAGCCGTGGCATGAATGACTTCAATTCCCGCTCGTCAGAGATCCATCGCAATGGGATATTTCAACTCGTAGATCGGTGGAACAAGATCATTAGTTCCAATGGGGAATACCTGGACGATTAGGTTAAGTGTTTTTTACGATTTCTGAAGCTTCAAATGTATGCTTCTTTAACACAAGTGATAGAAACGGGCACTAATCATACGCCAAACAGTAGCAGTAATACGAAAGATCCGTGTACTAGCTAAAATACAACTCACTATTAGTAGCAAACTTTTGATACCCACGGGTGCCATAATCAGGCTTAGAAATGGTTACGCTTAAAACTAGAGGGAAGCAACAAAGGTAAACAAACAACTAAAGAATAATTGAAAATTAAACTAAGTCGTTAGCAACATGCAAGCGTGATAATAATGAAATGTTATGTTATATCACGCGCAGGTGATACCAATAAATAGTCAATCGTTGGAAAAAATGTAATTTATGAATCAGCTGTGTAGTAGAGTACGCCAAAGATGAGGTAAATCGGTAGAAACGTCGGCTTTGCAGGTTTCTGTAATCTCTTTGGACTGCCTGATGGATATTCCTTCGGCAGAGGTATAAGGTGAGATTTGCCTGACCTTAGACCATAATGGGACAGCTGAGGATGTCAAAACGTATCGTGCAAGGGCGGTTGTCAATTTCTTTAAGGAATCTCTTCGGTGTTCAGTGAGGCGGACTCCGAAAGATCGTTTGGTCATACCAATATAATATTTAGTTGAGCCGTCTTGATATTTCAACGGGAACATCAGCTTTCCCGCCTCCACCTGATTCTCTCTGCTGAGTCAATATCTTTAATTTTGGAAGTTTTCCTGCGCAGATTGAACATGCTTGTTGAACGCAAGTACCGGATGCTTGCTAACACCCACAACGAGAAACTAACCAAGCTTATGGCCCCAAAGGTTCCTACCCAGAAGGATTTCACTATTCCAATAGTCAATCTGTCCTCAAAAGTTCTTAGGAATAACGAACTACATCTACTACAAAAGGTCCCGAACAACCATACTTCACCTAAAGAAATTATCCCAGCGATTGAAAGCATCCTAAGCAAAGTACCGGTTGACCACAGAGACTCGATTAGACACCAATGCTTTATGCAACTGAATAAAACTGATCTAAGGCAGAGAAACAATTTCCGTAAATCACTTAATTTGTCTCGCATACTCAAACTTAGAGACTGTCAATCAATCAAATTCATGCTTACGGATAAATCAAACCAACCCGCACTATTGGACTCTGACAAGTACAACCAGAAAATCTTAGACTTCATTCAAGAATCGACTTCTACTTTGGTAACCACATCTCCCTTAAATAAATGGATCGCCAAAGTGAAAAGAGTGGCGAAAATGACAAGCATCCGTAAAGCTGCTTGGCATCCTCCAGGGCCTAAATTTCCACCCTTGTTCGTGAGAGTCAAACATCATAAGCCGGATGCCCCACTCAGACCTTTTGTATCAAGGAGATCATCCCCTTCCATTAACTTAGAACGCCAACTTGCAAACTTCTTAGCAAAGTTCTTACCTACCTCAGATACGACCCTTCGATCATCAGAAGACTTTGTCACAAGACTTAGGAGCTTTACAAATACACCACGTCAAATGTTTGGTAGTTTTGACGTAGTCTCTCTTTTTCTTTCGGTGCTCGTCAAGGAAGCTTCAAACAATTTGAAAGAAGCTCTAGAATAATCTACATTGTTTACAGAAGAATCTCTGTCTGGCATCTATTATGCAATGAATGTTGTAACGGACTCAAATTTTTCTGTTATGACAACAGGATTTACGAAAAGTCCAAAGGTGCCGCCATGGGCTCCCCTCTGTCATCTGTGTTAGTGGAGTCTATTCTAAGACCACTTGAGTCACGTATTTTAAATAGAAACGGCCCGCTTCTTTCACTTTTGGTACGCTACGTTGATGATATGTTCTTTATATGGCCACATAGCAAGGCAGAGCTAGATGAATTTTTCGTGTTCATCAACTCAGTCCACCATGAAATTTGCTTCACCATGGACTGTGGAATTGACAACTGCATCCCGTTTTTAGACGTTTTAGTTAAGAAATCGCCGTTGGGAACTCTTCACACTGAAGTTTCCTATAAACCGACGTATATCCCGAATGTGATTCTATCATCTTCTATGTGGCCACCACACACAAACTAGCACTATTTAGACATAGAGTTAGACATGCATTCATAATTTCCTCTGACGCTCCAGCCAGGTCTGCAGAAATCGCCGTTGGGAACTCTTCACACTGAAGTTTCCTATAAACCGACGTATATCCCGAATGTGATTCTATCATCTTCTATGTATCCACCACACACAAACTAGCACTATTTAGACATAGAGTTAGACATGCGTTCATAATTTCCTCTGACGCTCCAGCCAGGTCTGCAGAAATTCACCGTGTTAAATCATTGGCCACAGCAACTGGATTTAGAGAAGTGATAAACGAAATCATTAGAAAAGCGGAATCTGATTGCGAAGGACCAGGCATGCGCAATGCCGCCGTCCGCCCATTACAGTGCATTGGCAGCTGCCTATATGTTCCTGGACTCACCTTCTACTTCAAGAACCGCTAAGGATATTAGGACTTGGCGTTGGGATACAACCGCCGAAATCTTTATCAGAATACCTGATGTCGAATAAGAACCACTCCACCTCACTATTCAACGCAGGAGTTTATTCCATGCCGTTGAAATACCAAGACGGTTCAACCAAGTATTATATTGGTATGACCAAAAGATCTTTCGGAGTCCACCTCACTGAACACCGAAGAAACGTCTTAAAAAAGAAATTGACAACCGCCCTTGCACGACAAGTGTTGACATCCTCAGCTGTCCCATTATGGTCCTAAGTTAGGCAAATCTTACCTTATATTTATACCTCTGCCAAAGGAACTGTCATCAGATAGTCCATAGAGATTCTGACTAACCCAGAAACCTGCAACGGCGATGTTTCTACGGATTTACCTCATATTTGTCGTGTACACAACTGATTCATAAATTACATTTTTTCCCTAATATTAAAAGAAATCCGTCTTGTTGCACGATGATATTTATTCAGCTAAAAAATGAAATCTATATACAGTTTAAAAACACATGAGCACTTTCGGTGTCACATTGACACCTTCATCAGATGTAATTTCACCATGTGGCTACATGCTGGTCTTAAGTACGTGGAGTAGATGCATCATGGGAAAGGTAATGTCAATGTCACATGATATACCAGATAACAAGACAATCAAAAAAAGGCGTAGTTTCACTTAACAGAAGCAATTGCTATTGTGCTGTCCTTCCCAACAAGATTGCTCCAAGGTTCAGGTAAAACATAAGGATAATAGTCATTACAGCAACTTGTATTATAAGCCGAAATATAGAGGCTTTCTGCAAATAACAAGGAATGAACAGAGTTAGGTGTGTTTATGATTTTAGCGTTGTCCCAGTCTGGGATGGAATTTCCAGCACTTATGGTTCTTGCAAAAGAGGTGCTTTGGTGATTCATTTTTAGATCATATCTGTGTTCATTTAATCTCAAATCCAAATTTCTTTTGGTAGAACCCACATAATGATTGTTTAGTTCACCAGAGATAGTGTCAAGCATAGGAATAACATACACACCCCATTTTTTCCCTTTGTCAATTTTGTCACGATCATTGCGGATAATGGTATATAGATTGCATGATCGTATTCCAAATTGTATTTTATGACGAGAACATATGTTGGTAAGGAGGTTTACAATATGTGGATTAAAATCAACAGATCCAACATACTTTTTAGGCACTTGCTCACTAATTAAAGCAGTTGACATAGAAAACCGTACTTTATTGTGCACTCCCCTAACAACGTTGTCCGGGTAACCATAGTTTTTAGCAAGGGATGATATCCATTGTAGTTCTTGAGCTCTGGCGAAATGGCTAGAAGAATGTGAATATGCTCTTCTAAATAGGAAGTGCAGAGCAGAAATTTTATGCTGAAAAATGTGAGCAGAATGACTATTTATGGGTATCACCTGTGCGTGATATAACATAACATTTCATTATCATCACGTTTGCATTTTGCTAACGACTTAGTTTAATTTTGAATTATTCTTTAGTTGTTTGTTTACCTTTGTTGCTCTCCTCTAGTTTTAAGCGTAACCATTTCTAAACCTGATGAAGTCACTCGTAGGTGTCGAAAGTTTGCTACTAATAGTGTGGTGTAATTACGCTAATAAACGGATCTTTCATTCATATTATTGCTATATGCTTCTCTTTTTTCCGGATACTTTCTTTGCTGTCTGATATATTAGTAGGAAAACACCCATCCTACATTCTATCAAGGAAGCCATTTAAGAGGAAACAATGCTCCTCACACCAAAGTCTCTCCTCTAGATTTATAGATGGCATCGACGGTGAATCTCTGATATTATCAACAGATCACTGCAGTAATTTCGTTCATTTATTTTGGTTAGCGAACTATATGCTTTCGACTGATATATTGCTGGAGTTACATTTTTCTGACTTGTATGACGGAGAGAGGATATCGTACTATAATTCGACTTAATTACTTTCAGCAGTTTTAGAAACAACGTCTAATTTTGAGAGAAGGGAATAAAGTTTCTAACTACAAAAAGTGATCACCAAAGAACAATACGAAGGTAAACTTATGCTATTGCAGTCTTCAAATACGTTTTTAATGTCATAAAATTACTATATGATACATATGCCAAGCTTTGAACCACAAGACCATGCAGCCGATGCAAGGGTGCCCAAAATTCACTTGTCATACCCAGACGGCTCCCGAAAAGCATACACTGAGTTAGCTTTTCATTACAAACACCTAACTAATAACGCGTTGGTCCACCTATCTCTGCAATCACGTCTCGCGGACGCCTAGGAACAGATTTTTCAAGGTGTCGAATAACCTCCATGCGTAACTGGACCCATCTCCGCTGCAGTAGCTCCGTCAGTTCCTGCTCATTCGGGGGAGGATGATCAGAAATTATCTTACCCCGTTCTATAATATCTCACAAGTGTTCAATTGGGTTACAGTCAGGGGAGTTTTGAGGTCAAGGCAATATGACGAATTCGTTGTCGTGTTCCTCTAACAACTCAGTAGTTATGCGAGCCTGATGACACGGTACATTGTCCTGTTGAAGATGGCACTGTATTCCGGGTAGACCTTCTACATGTATAAGTAGATGGAGATAGTCGGCTAACAGGTCCCGGTGGCGTCCATCCTTCAGTGTTTATGGCATGATAACCAATGGACTTAAAGCTTGCCAGGAAAAAGCCCCCATAGACCAGAACAATAACTCCTCCGGCCTGTTGAACCCAAGTTGGGCAGCCAGGAGATAGGGTTTCGTGCTGTTTACGCCATATGCTGCAAGATTTCGTTTCTCATTCTTTTTCCAAGGAAAAGGGATTAAAAACGAAAACTTGCAGCAAAAGATCTGGATCTAAGGAAATTTCAATGATAGTTTAAAGAATAACTACATCAACATCGAACCGTCTTTGCACGATTTAAACTTGCGATTAATATCCCAAAGTCAAGAAACAGAACAACAAATTAGAAGTAAATAAACTTTAAGATCTTTCGATCCATCTTCAGAAAACATTGAATGCGAATAGAAAATGTTACAATTTAAAAAAAATTAAAAAAAGACAAAGGTGTTAATGTACTTATATTTCAGCCCGATAGTAATAATCTTTTGAGTTTACAGTATGTTAATGACATAGGATACACAGACATCAATACTTTCGTGAAAGATAGAAATATCCTGGAACCGTATCGAAAGATATCCTGAAATGCTGCCAAAAGGTATCCTGGAATCGAATCGTCATGTGAAATCTTGTTTGTGTTATTGCTTATATCCTCGAAATTCTAGTGCGGACATCGTCGACCCTGGGTCAAAGTGATGTAAGAGGCAGTCTTCGGATCAGTCACCGAAAATGGGCTCGAGTTCGAGTTCTGGTTGACACGTTGGTGTGCGCATGGCCGATGGTGCCGGATCTATCGCCTCTGAGAAACAAGTGACCTCAAATTCAGGACGAGCGACTACCGACATCCGTTAGAGTTACTAATGGTGGTCATTAAATGCCAAAAAGAAGAGCAAACTCTGCGCTCTTAATAAGCGATGAAATTCAAACCATTATGCAATGAAGAAACAGGGATGTAATAGAGAAGCAGCACAAAAATGTTATGTTTCAATTTTCTTACGACCAATTTTAAGTAAACTGTTTATTAAATCTTATATGTAAAACACAAAACGTCTGTTTGTCTGAAGCAGTAAAATCTCTCGAACGCCGAACTGTGGCATCATGAAATTTGCATAGCTTATTAATACTAGAATTTCTAGGTCAACGCAACTAATTTAAGATGTCTACGTTGTTCCGTTCGCGAGTTATGAAGTAATTAATAAGCTAATTAATAAAGTCAGCGTCGTTTGCTACGTCATCCTGTTCCAAATCTGAAAGCACGTGAGTGCATTCATCGCCCCGGCACATCCACAGGTGTTTCTATTCTTTGAGAAGTGTGCATAAAGAAATGCAAAAACGAACTTTGCGAAGGCTTAACGAAACGGGCTGAAATTTTTATCAACTCCATGAATTGGTAATAAGAGGAGTCCCTCAAAATTTCACCGGAATCCGGTCAAAACTTTTTAAAATAGGCGTGGAATATTTAATTCATCGGTAAACAGAAATATATACGCAGAAACGGTTAATAAAATTTTGATGGCTAATTTAAAAAGTTATTTACCGATTCAGGCGAAATTTTGAGTTCATGTTCCTAATAACGACTTATGGTTTTCATTAAAATTTCAGCCAGTTTCATAAAATATTCACAAAGATACGTTTCTAACTTTTTATTCCAGAGATTCGCCCCCAAAAATGTCTGAAACTGAAAGGACGTGATGCATTTGATCGTCGATAACAAATTGTTAACGAGTTTTGTTCAGTCAGAGTCCCAATGGGGTGTCTCCTGGACGCGTGTTAAATAATTCATAACGCTTTTGGTCCGTTTGATTCTACAGATTCCATACAATCTGTGCCAGGCAAAGCCGGGTAATACAGCTAGTGAAATATATGTGCAAAGCAAATGGCTTAGAGATTAGCATTAAAATTAGATTTGTTCACTTTTTCAATGCTATTTCCCTCTTTTTTAGGTTTTCGGACACATTTGGATCTGTTGGAGACATTTCACAAAGGGTAAGACAGTTTTTATAATTAATATTTTATATAAATATTAATTAAAGCAATTCCCATTAATACTGTCAGTAGATCAGCATTTATCCCAGGTATTCTCACAAGTGACACTGCGAAACACACACATCTGCATGGGACATTTAATTCTAAGTCATGAAATCCTTCTGAAGCATGTTATCTCAAAAAAAAAAAAAAAAAAAAAGATATCATATCTGCTACTTGAAGAATTTGAATAAATTTACATTTTAAAGGCGTTCATCGAATAACATGAAGCATGGAATGCCCGCTTTATAAATGTGAATTGGGAAGCTGTGTAAAATATTTGGCACTCTTGTTCTTACTGGGGTGGCTCGTAAGACTACTTCTTTTGCTATGAAAACACAGAGATATGAAAATTCGATGATGTGTCAACGAAAAACACATTTTCGTTGGCACACCATCGAATTTTTATATCTTTGTACGTGGAACCAATCGAAAGTGCGTAGCTGGTAAATAAGTAATTTCAAATAACCTTTATCGGCGGGTTCTTCTTCTTCTTAACCTGTTGATACCCACTACAGGGTACAGGCCTTCCCCAGTCTTTTCCAACTTCCTCGATCATTTGCCTCAGTCCTCCATTTAGAATCTCTAAATTTGCCTCAGTCCTCCATTTAGAATCTCTAAATTTCTGAAGGTCATCCCTCCATGTTATTCTCCGGCGCACTCTTCCTCTCCTTCAAATTCTCGGTTGCCATTCTGTTGTTAATCTCGTCCATCTTTCATCTTGCAGTCTCTAACATGTCCAGCTCATCACCACATTGAGTCTTTTACTATTTTTATAATATCTGTTATTTTTAATACAGACACTTGACGTGGATTAGGAACATCAAACAGAAGTCATCGCTATTTCCACGTTTTTTAAGTGAGTCATGGAAAAATTATCATTGGCCGCCACCGGAAATCGAACCCAGGGTCTCCCAGTTACGCGTGGATATGCTTCCACTACACCACAGCGGCCTCGAATTCCTCCAGACTCACACACAATAATTGCCAAGCCAAAATGCTGGGGATTCACCAAAGATGGTAAGCAGCAACTAAACAAATAATTAGAAGGCGAATGAATAATTAATACAGACAGTTGACGTGGATTAGGAACATCAAACAGAAGTCATCGCTCTTTCCACGTTTTTTAAGTGAGTCACGGAAAAATTCTCATTGGCCGCCACCGGGAATCGAACCCAGGGTCTTCCAGTTACGCGCGGATATGCTTCCACTGCACCACAGCGATTCCCGGTGGCGGCCAATGAGAATTTTTCCGTGACTCACTTAAAAAACGTAGAAAGAGCAATGACTTCTGTTTGATGTTGATCTCATATTTTTTATTGGGGGTTTATAGACCACTGTGAGCAACTCAATGGGCAATAAGCAGTCACCCATCCCTAATTTAGGGTCACTGGTTCCAGGGAAAGGAGAGAGTAAGTGCCGTAAGACAAACACAACATCCATGCTTCACGGGATTAGAACTCGGACCCCATCTCTGACGAATGATAGGAAGCCATCGCTTAGCCCACTGCGTCACCGGGGCCGCTAATATATGTTATTCCTGTTTTTTGCCTTATATCTTCATTTCTAACTCTATCTCTTCTTGTTATTCCTAACGTTTTTCTCTCTGACTTTCTTACCGATACTCTTATTTTTTTACATTGTCGTTCTGTGATACTCCATGTTTCTCTTTCATAAGTAAACACATGGATAATACATGCATTGAAGAGTTTTCTTTTTAAACACAATGGGAGATCACCGGTTAAATAGTGTTTAAGTATCCAAAAAGCTCTATTACCTTGGATAATTCTTCTCTTTCTTGCCTTTCTTTAAAACTGGTTACTTGACCTAAATAGATGTATTCGTCTAATCGATGTCTTCCGACGTCATTACGCTTTCCAACCGTTGTGCAGAACGGGAGTCTGAATAAAAAGGTGCCATGCTGAAGAAAACATTTAAGTAAAAACGACGACCGCTTCGAAACATGGTCTCACTCGGAGATACGCGGGGTGATTTCGTTTCTCTGGGCACGGGAAACACCTTAGCATAGATTCTTCGCTAAGAATTGCAGAAAGTCTACAGTCCACAAGTTAAATTCATAAATTCGTACATGGGGTGCAATGTGTTAACATAGGAGAAACGCAGTGGGAGGACTTCAATATCAAAAACAGCAACGTGGTGTGCAGAGAGACCCTATTGCAAGAATACAGAAGGGCGACTTTGCATCAAATCGCTGTAAAGCAAATGTTTCTTTCGGTACCGCGCGTCACATCGTTCAGCGTAATCACCACGCTTACCTCCAAGTGAGACCAAATTTCTAAGTGGATCGTCATTTTCACTTAAATCTGTGACACAACTTGTGGCCTTTTTATTCAAACTCCTGTGCCAAACAACGTCCTCTAGCGCGGAGAGTGTAAATACCTTTTATATATCACTAATCCATTTCCAAAAATCATCTAAAGTTTCTTATTGAGCAGCCATCTTATCAAATCCACTTAAGATGGAGATAAAGGCATATCCAATGAGATGACGCTGAAAATCGTGCTTGTTTTTGCGACCTCTTCTTGCGGGGGGTGGGTCTTGGTTTTATAAGTGAATTTCGTGAAGTGTTTCCCTCATCAGATGGTGATTTCTGAATAAGCTGCTGTCAGCATCTTAGATTACCAGCATCTGATTTCTGATTTTCATAAGTTTTCTGGAAGAAAAGCAAATAAACTGTAATATAAGTGATTTAAGTAATTACTGACATCCTAAACGAAAATCGACCCCCGCTCAATTATTATTGTCTATATGAAAACTTTCAATATTCAAGAAAAAGGTAAGGAAGTGCCACGTTTCCAGTACTTGACGTACTGGAGTGCCACCTATTAACGACATGCAACACGAATCCAACACGCGGAAATTTAATTTTAAAATATTCCCTATAATGGTTTCTCAAATTTGCAATTCACTGACTATTGTTCAGTGTCTTCTTCGTCCGTGAGCCAATTTTCACGAGTCAGAAAACGTTTTTTGTATGTGAACTTACGTAACTCAATTTTCACCATTGCAGGTATAGCAGTGCATTATCAGTTGACGTCCACCTTAATACGTTTATTGCTGTCACAAGTATCAGAACCGTTGTGTCCAGTATTCGAGAATAGTTAGTGAAATTCGTCCATTTTCTACGGCATTATTAGAAAAAAAAATATTAAAAACTACTGAAGCTTCCTGAGACAAACGTGAAGTTGACATTGGGGAACAGTATCCATTCAGCCTGCTCAAGTTTGGTTCAAGAGGATCAAAAGTGATAACATGACCTTCGAACGTAAGCCGCTATCGAGAAGTCTAGTATCGATAAATCACAACGTCCTGTGACAAACCGGTACATCAACAAAAACTCTCTTTAGAGCTAAATTTCTCTTAAATAACTACAGTTCGTCACCGGCAATAGATCGCTAAGCAGTCAGTAGTTTCCAAAGTATTCCGTGTGAATTAACTGTAGAACAAATTGACTGCCATATTGAGGACTGCAAGCAACACCTCGCTAACACGCGAGACCATCGTTTCATCCAAAGGATTGGTACGTGCGATGAAAGAAGGATGCTCTCCTAGAATCTCAAAAGTCTGAAGCAATGGCCTGAGCCAGGGTAACCCGCACTTTCTGTCACAAAGAGCGTTTCAAAACGAAATCACGTGCGTCTTTGATGGTCGCGAATTATGAGTGCTTAGTACACTTTGAACTGGTTTATAGTGGACGTGGTGCCTTCTTTTCAAACGCGTGCATTCTGTCACATTTCAGCTGTCTATTGGGAAATGGATAGCAGGTGTGCTCCAACGTCACCCCAAACCGCACACCTGGGTTCTGATCAAAGAAAAACTTAGAGAATTGGCATTCGAGCTCTTCAGCACCTAGAGCACAGCCTGGAAATGGCTCATTTCTAACAACCAGTTATTTCGCTCGCTCCATGGTTCACTTTGTTTAAGGTAGGCAGATTAGAACATAGGAAAAAGTCAAAAACGATTACCTACAGGTGACAACAGATTATTGAAACTGATTGTTTACATTTCTCAACGTAATTGGGCGTATCTATCAAAGCTCGACAAAGTAGAGGCCGTTTGATCCATCCGCATACCTTTCATTACCCTACTTATTCGAGTGAATGTAGCGATTGTAATTCTTGTACAGCTAGCAGAAAAATGACTGCTTGTTTTGAAATGATTACACAAAGACATGAATTCTCTAGGTGAAATCATCTGGACATGCACCGTATTCCACTGTCACATTTATGAGAAAGAGAAGTAAATGCAGATGTTTATGCTATCCCGTTTATGTAATACCCTCCTTTTTTTATTGGAATTTTAACGACCACCGTGAGCAACTCAATGGGCTATAAGCAGTCGCCCGTCCCTAATTTAGGGTCACTGGTTCCAGGGAAGGGAGAGAGCCAGTGCCGTAAGACAAACCCAACATCCATGCCTCACCGGGATTCGAACCCGGACTCCGTTCGGACGAATGATCAGAGGCCATCGCTTAAGACCACTGCGCCACCGGGGCTGCGTAATATTCCCGTGAAATAACTTGATACCTCAACATGTGACGTGCTACAAAGATGAAGTGCGTGTCAAGACGACAAATCTACAGCCATGCATTCCTTCTGTGTAGCTTAGTCGGTTAGAGAAACTCACTAAAGAACGAGCAATTGCGATTTCGATCTGCGTCACCAACAAATTTGCGTTTTTACAACGTACGAACTTTTCTGTTTTTAGGTTAGGGAAATCGGCTTTTGGGAAGCTCGTACTTTCGTAAGACTTCGGAGTGAAAACTTTTTTTTTAAAGAATAGGAACAATTTGACCTTTGCACTGTGACACGCGTTTCTACGATGCAGATTACGACGAAGACAGTGCGTTGTCTAGGTGATAAATACTGAACATATAGTGAATGGTTCAAACATGCCGTTCCATAAGCATCTACTGTTTCAGAATTCTTTTCAATGAAACTGAATCAACTAAAAAGCACATTTAACATTTAAAAAAAATCCGAAATAAAAAAAGAAGTACTACTCGAATACCTATATAGGTTTGTGCTACTTGAAAACTTATACATTGAGAATTCGTGCTTTAGATGTGACAAGTTGTCACGTTTGTTTTAAAGTTCTATTGAAACACTTAATTTCATATCTTAGCAGGAAACAACCTGAAAATGCTGCTATAAATAGACAATTTATTACATGCATCCTGGTAATAATATGCAAAGCAGAATTATTACATCCATTCACGTGTGAAGCTGAAACTGGCAATGCCTATAAATAGAGAAAATCTCTACACATTTGAAACAAGTCAGCGAAAGTAATCATAAGTAAGGGCAGTGACATAAGTCAGTTTGACAGCAGCTAGATACTAGGTGCAAGGAAGGCCAGCTATTAAATTACAGCAACTGCTGAACAGTTGGGTTTCTCACGTCAGATCCACGCACGCATACACCAAGAGACTACGTGAAATGCAGCAAAACTTTCAACCAACGAGGTAATTCTGGTTGTAAACGTTACATTGTTTCTTCAGGTGAGCACAGGCTGTTTCGCATCGGTGCAAGGAATCGTACAGCTATCGTGGAACAGTTAACTTCGGAATTTAACGACGGCGTTTCCACAAGCTTAAACGCAAAGACTATCATCCGTTGTACCATACAAAAAATAAGATATGGAATTCGACATCTCCATCGTCTTCCATTTCTGACTGCAAGGCACCGGAAGATTCGGTTGCAGTTTGCAAAGGCCTATCTCAGTTGGTATACTTAAGACTGGAAACACGTCATTTGGTCTGACGAATCACGGTTTTAACTCCATCACGCCGATGAGAGGGGACGTGTATGGCGGAAAGCACACCAAACGATGGACATAGCTCATCAAGTTGGTATCATACAGGCAACTGGAGTGATGAAGACCAGAAACATGTCATCTGGTCTGACGAATTACGGTTACGGTTTCAACCCTATCACGCCGACGGGAGGGGGAGGGGGGACGTGTGTGGCGGAAAGCACACCAAACGATGGACATAGCTCGTCAAGTTGGGATATACAGGCAACTAGAGTGATGAAATACCCGAAACATGTCATCTGGTCTGACGAATTACGGTTTCAACCCTATCACGCCGACGGGAGGCGACGTGTGTGGCGGAACGCTCACCAAACGATGGGCATAGCTCGCCAAGTTGGGATCCTACAGGCAACTGGAGGGATGAAGACCAGAAAATGTCATCTGGTCTGACGAATTACGGTTTCAACCCTATCACGCCGACGGGAGGGGACGTGTGTGGCGGAAAGCACACCAAACGATGGACATAGCTCGCTAAGTTGGGATCATTCACGCAACTGGAGTGATGAAGACCAGAAACATGCCATCTGGTTTGGCGAATCAAGGTTTCAACTTCATCACGCTGATGAGAGGGTGAATGTGTGGTGTAAACCACACAAAGCGTGGACCCAGCTTGCCAAGTTGAGGTCATACAGGCAGGTGGAAGTGGTGTAACAGTTTTGGGTGCATTCACATAGCCTTTCTTGGGGGCCTTCGTAGCAGTTGAGACCTCTGTCAGGAGCAGAACGTATGTGGACATCCTCTACGACAGTTTGCACTCGTACGAAATGATTCTCTTTCGGCACCATGACGCCATTTTTCGAACAGGGCAATGCCACATTCCTTACTTCCCGAGTGGCGACCACTTGATTCCAAAAGCATTCCAGTGAGTATACCAAACTCGAAAGTGCCCCCTCCACCGCAGGATCTCAATCCCATTGTTAATTTGTGGGACGAAATGGAAATATCTGATCGAGCCCGCCAACCTCCACCGGCAGCTGCGAATGCTACACAGCAGGCGATTCTCGCTTCATGATTGGCAATACCACCTCCCTGTTTTTAACAACTCATTGAGTCCTTACCAAGACGTCTGGCTGCTGTTGTGAGAACAAAGGGTGCAGCAATATGTTATTAGGTAGGTGTATATAATAATTTGTGCATTCAGTGTATTTTAAATTGATAACACTTAGACTTCTAGAACATCTTTAATCATCTTAATGCAGGAATTAAATGATACATTTAAAAAAGTATTACAGTTTTCAAATCACCATCACCTCCAGTGGAATATTCATTTGTCATCTAAAGTGAAATTCTCGCATACTCATAAGAAATTTAATTACAAGCGATAAATTCTAAGAAAAATGTATCATATATCTAAGCAGGTACCACTAAAGTTATTCAGAGGGCCGCGGGTGGCCTAGTGGGCAACGTTCGTGACTGCCACGGAAAGGACCTCAGGTTCGATACCCGGCAGGTACGCACGCTCGATCCACTATATATCCACCGTGCGTCGGATGGGCACGTTAAGCCGTCGTACCCCGGGTACTAGCCCCCGGTAATAAATAAGGGCGTCTTTCTCCCCCTTTCTACTTCGCTTCCGTGTCACTTTCCTATCGGGCACTCTAGCCCAAATCTCCTAGCTTCCTATTTCTAAGGGTTGTTTAAGACCTGTGGTCAGACACTCCCTTCCTAAAATACTCTACATATTATCATTTGATCATAACGTAATTAAGATCAGATCATATGTAGAGGATTTTAGGAAGGAGTGTCTGAACCCAGGTCTTAAACAACCCTTAGAAATAGGAAGCTAGGAGATTTGGGCTAGAGTGCCCGATAGGAAAGTGACACGGAAGCGAGATAAAAAGGGGGAGGAAGACTCCCTTATTTATTCCCGGGGAAGGGGAAGTACCCGGGGTTCGACGGCTTAACGTGCCCACCCGACGAGCGATGGATATTTAGCTGTTCGAGCGTTCGTACCTGCCTGGGATCGAACCTGAGGTTTATCCGCGGCAGTCACGAACGTTGACCACTAGGCAATCCGCCACCCTAAAGTTATTCAAATTACGTGAACGTCGTGTTGTGTCACATAATTTTAATAATAATTCTCTGGCTCTTAGCAATCCAGAATTTTTGTTATAAATTTTGTAATTAAATTTGTACTCTATTTATTTAATCGCGATTTAGAATTAATTTAGAAGTTAGTTTCAGGATTTCTCAAACATAGAAGACAATATTTGCATAGTAATTAAATTCTTCTTGGAATTCTTGTGGTAAAGAATGCAACGCCTTTGTATTTTTTCTGTTTAGGAAAGTTTAGCGCTATTCACAACAAATATTTGCATATTAACATTCATGAGAAATTGTATGCTTTTCTTTAAAGGCTAAACCTCGACCTATTCCAGTGACTGGATCTCCAAGACACAATTCCGATTTATATTCTCGGGAATCTGAAGCAAACATGCTAACCATGGCTTTAATTGGGTGCCTGCCCGACAACGTGCAGCAGGTATGTTCGTGTTTTATTTTGTTTATCTGTTTTGTTGTTCCAGTGTCACTGGAGATATGCAAGTTTTATTTCACTGAAAGTAACTACTTCAAAAGTATACCCTATATAAAAAATAAAAGACTGACAAAACACAGAAATGGTTCGCGTTAGGCCTTTAGTTGGATGTATTAAAGAGCCGTATATTGCATGAGGAACTTAAAGTATTTTCATTAGGTAGACAGTTTTTGCTGTAATAAATCGAAGAATTAAGTACTTTGTGAGACAACGCATTTGGGGTGAATATTAACCTATGTGGTTTATCATATACTTCAAAAAATATACTAATTGTCCAGTACATCGTGCCTCTGACCACTCACCCACCAAAGCAACACGCTTACGGTGTTCTGAAAAAATATGCT
Organism: Macrothele yani; assembly: GCA_039090855.1. Lineage (NCBI taxonomy): Eukaryota > Metazoa > Arthropoda > Arachnida > Araneae > Macrothelidae > Macrothele > Macrothele yani. Next base: position 126,938,796 of record CM077026.1, on the reverse strand, counting down.
GATATTTTCTCTCATTTATAAGTCCTTTCGATAAGTTACTTTCGTTCAGTGATAAAGATTCTTGGCCTAAATTTTTTTTATTACAAATATACAATTTTTCCTGAAATTTGTATAGGATATTAGAGAATGTCTGTCTTCAGCTATTCTTTAAACAAGCCTTGTAGCAGCACTTAATGATTTTTTTATTTCATGTCAAAGAAAACGATTTCATAATTGATTCAGCCGCTGCATTGCACTGGATTTTGTCGGCGAATCTTTGATCTTTTAAGTTTGGGGAAGCCATATTAAGCTACGTGTTCTATCTTTCTTATATAGATAACACAAGAAAATAATTTAGACTCACGTATGAGCAGAAATTCCAAATAGATTGAAATTCAAATCTAAAATCCCTAACAGGTACTCGATTTTTGTTTGTTTTGGGGATTTCACGACCACCGTGAGTGACACTAAGGGCAATAATTTGAGGCCACTGGTTTGAGGTATACGAGTAGGTGTCGTAAGACAAGCGAACCACTCATGCCTCACCAGGTTTCAAACCTCCAGGCCCAATCGCATTAATAGTCAGAAGCCAAGGCTTATACAACTGCGCCGCAGGCCCGGCTAGATGCGTGCTGCAGAATGGGAAAAAACATTATTTTTCGCTTGACTTTTACGATGCTGTAAGTCGCTCATCAATAATATGCTTTCGTCTTGATTTTTAAGTTAAGGAATCTCTAAGTCTTGAAAATATTGAAGAAGATTAAAAAATCCGTCGATGCACAATATTAAAAATCATAAAATCACTAAAATCTAAGATCAATTAAAACCTTTAACTACATACTTAGCATAGTTAAAAATATGGTTTACACTAAAAGACGTGAGATCTTTCGAGCCGACTGGGCTCATCCTCAGACGTGATTGCAATGGAAGAAGCTCCGGGTCACATTATTGTATATACAGCCATAATAAATGACGTCATAACTGTAAGCTGCATGAGTTCAAATTGTTACATAAAATTACAGGTATAGCACATTATTTCACGTAAAAATAAGCTTTAATGTAAATAATTGAGGGGCACAACAATTACATCTCACTTAAACACTTAAGTACTTGAATAGTTATTCATATTCATCAGGTTCAGTTCTTTTTAGTACTTGTTTCCAAGGCTGTGGAATATCAACCGGTACTTCATCATTACAACAGGAGTTCGCAAAGCTGTAAATAAACAGACTTTCCGTAAATAGTATCTCAAATTTTGTACGGGGGAAGCCATTATGTAGGAGTCATTCCAGCTAGGGTGGTAAGATCCCAGGTTGAAGAGATGTGATAACGCAGTAGTTTGGGAATGCAGTTTCACATTACGGCGGTGTTCCTTTATTCTCGTACCCAATGTCCGTGTAGTACAGCCGATGTATACTAAATTGCTGCTGCTGGACGCGTCTACTGATTTTAAGGGGCTCGCATACACCCCACATTTACTTTCAGCATCTACCTGATCACGATCACTCTTAACCAGAGACAGTATATTAAATGTTCGCACCCCAAAGTCCAATTTATTTTTATGACAGGCATTTTTTAAGGTATTAATGAGTTCTGGTACAAATTCCATTGATCCTACATATTTGGTTATTCGGCTCTCTCATTGCAAAGTTGAGAGTGTCAACCTTTCTTCGTGCCTTAGCACTCTTTGAACTGTGGAAGTATGGAAGCATATGAAAAAGTATACGAAGCTACGTCTAGTGTTTGTCAAGATGTTTGGCGCGTATAGCATTGTGCCACTTCAGGAAATTTGTTTGCTTCTCTTTACGTTTTTCATACTGAACGTCACAGCTGAATTCCTATGAGTTATTCTCCTCTGGGCTATGTCGGGCTGTCAGCCAAATCAAAATAATTGTTATAAATGTAGGGACTACGAAACTTAAACTGTCTGTCTGTACTGATTAGATACTTAGTTCATGCTATAGCCTACTCCGTCTGTGGCTGTGTACTATTCTGTGAAGTTAGATCTACTTTACTAAGAATTTGTAGTGGTGTTAAATCTAATCTTCTCCGTTATTACGAGTTGTAATTACTCAAGGAATAAATCAGTGACTCCGAAGGGCTGATGGTAAGTCATTTCAATTACTGTGTTTTTAGTTTAGTGTATTTTCAAACCCTGAATAGTCATAGATCCTACCATCAAAACCAACTTGCCGCTCCCGATGGCTCAGTGGTATAAGCGTTGGCTTCTGACCATTCGTCCGAGATAGGTCTGGTCTCGCATCCCAGTGAGGCATGGATGGTGCGTTTGTCTTACGTCACTGGCTCTCTCTCTTCCCAGGAACCAGTGGCCCCAAATTAGGGACGGGCGACTGCTTATAGCCCATCGAGTTTCTCACAGTGTTCGTTAAACCCCCAAAATGAAAAACAGCCTTTTCCGTAGAAGGAGACAAAATTTATTTCTAAGAGAAATATGTCGCAAAAAAAACATATGCTTTTTCGAACATTTGGCTGTTTTACAGAAAGCCTTAGAAATCTGCGAAATTAGTCAGTGATCGAAATATGTTTCAGTAAAAAAACTGGTGCAGCGAACTGCAAAAGAAATGGAACTGGAAAGTTACACTTCTTTGCAGGTAAAACTTCAGTTCCTCACGATTAGAAACTCTCCGTAGATTCACCTGGATATAATTATGTGTCACCTTCAAATATATTCATTTCCAGCTGCATTCCGATTTATTAATTTTTATTATGCATTTATGTTTCATATTCAAATGTACACCAAGTATAGTATTCCAAATTGAGTCTATTGATAACATTGGGTTGATGGGAAAGCAACGTCTGTTTTTCAAGAGAAACAGAAAAATGCATATTTTCTGAAAACTCCCTTTTATTTAATTAACAACAGTACCTTTCATTGTTTCTTACAAAGATATGCCATCTTTCTTCAGGCTTATTAATACTTCTGTCGTAAAAGTTGCTAGTTTGGGCTCAACAGAAGTAATTGATTCATACTTTGACACCATCGAAAGAATCCAAGTTCTTTGCCATTAAGATGGTTCTGCAAAGAACGAAACAAATGGTAAGTGAAAGATAATATGACGGATGAGTATGGAAGATAAATAACAGCTATCCAGCCAGTTTTTGCGGGGTTTTTTTAGGGGGGGGGTATTTATTAATATAGAAGCTGGCATTTTTCTGGTGGAAGATTGCACGTTTGCTTTTAACAAATTATGATTGTTCAACTTTCAGTGCTTTATACATTTTATCCATGAGTTTACGAAATTAGTTGCTTTCCTGGATTTATAATTTCACAAAGCAGACACTTCCTCTATCCCAACAACAAAGTGGAATAACTTCATTTGAGTGCAAACCAGCTTTTGCAATAATTAATGGCGCTTAATCTTCGTCGTTTCACGTTGTCCTACGATGCCCATTTCTCATCATCACAAACAATTTGTCACGAACGTGACACACTTTCCTCACGAGGTCTAATGTTATACAAAGAGTAAATTGGTCGACTAAATATTTTATAAGTTTATGCGATACCCAAGAATACAGTTTTGAAACTATTCAAAAATATCGTATTTATAAACAGCTGTACTATAAACCTGGAACCATCGCAAAATCTTTGTAGCGTATACGTCTCTATTTATTCAAATACTTTCATTACAAATGTTTCGCTTCGACTGAAAAATAACACGAGAAACAAACTGAAAAAACAGCCAAAATAAACTATCGTACGGATGAGGAAATTTCACAGAAAGAGGGCAAAACATATAAAAAGATAAAAAAATATTTAAACCAAAAAACAGGAATAGATGGAAACACGGTACAAGCTACAAATTTCAACTGTCATACTTCCAACCGCCAAATTGATGGTAACGTTAAGGCAACATATTCACGAAGATGAAATGCATTGAGTGTTAATACCTGAGCTCAGTGTATCGTCGAAGAACTGAATGTAATTGTTGCAAAGCTAATAACGGGACTAGAGTCAATAGTAAGAATACTTGCTCTTTCGTTCTTTAACAAATAGACGCCGATGAGCAACAATATAAAAAGCCATAGAAGACAACTCTAAAAAACACTTTTGCTATTATGAGAAGGATTTGTGGAAAAAAAAACAACAACATAAATCTCTCACGTGGTTTTCCCGGAGAAATTTCAGCGATCTTCTGCATAAAACATTATCGTCAAAGGTTTCTAGAATGTGTATTGTTACTGAAGTTCAAAGCATTGGAACGATTCTTAAACTGAGTTGTAGTTCTATAATACAATCGCAATATCATCAAACACATCACAAATGTTTCTTCAAAAGTTTATTACATTTCTACGATTTTTTTTTAAATTCCGAAACATAATCAACTGAAAGATTCATTTTTCCAGACCTCACTGTTTCTTCCAAAATACTTTTAAACAATCCACTGCTCACGTCACGTGACAATATAACTACAAAAAAATTATTGGCTGCATCTATTCTTTATAATGGATTCTTCCTAACTTTCCGAATTTGGTAACAGGAAAGCCGAAATTGCTTTTGCACGAACTTAACAAATAATACTACACGTGTGTCCCAAAATTCAGCATTACCTAAACTACGCAGAAAGTACGAAAAATATTATTTTTACTATGCTAAAAATTTAACTTTAATAGCAATGATGAACAAGATTTTACGTTTACATGTTTCATAAATTCGACGAAAGCTGTACTTCTCAATCTGACTGTATTTGGGGGGGGGGGGGCTCAAATGACAAAACCGTGAGCAACTCGTGTTGTAATAAACTGTCTGCCAACCCTAATTCGGCACCACTGGATCCAAGGAGTACACAGAGCCCGAGCCATCATACGGGTACACTACCCATGCCTCATCCGGGACTGGAACCCGGTACCATCCCATAAGAAACCATCGTCTCAGAACACTTGGATTTCCGGAATGCTCTATGTCTATATCGCTAGCTCTCTTTTCTAAGATCTTGACTCAAATTAGTTAGAAGAAAGTGCTCAGCTTAAAGGTGAGCCTTTCATACGTAGTTATTCTAAAATATTCCTAGATTTTCATACATATGATTTCTACATTTTGAGTAAAGTTATAAAAATCTCAGCAAAGTTTTCTGTTTCTTAATTGTTTTTGTAATGCTAATATTTAGAATTCATTTACTCAGACGTTGCTTCAGTGATTTTCACCTCTCATTACGTATATACGTATGTACATACTGTTATAACAAAGCAATTGGGATTGAATCACTACCGTGAGCAACTCTGAAGGTCACTGCTCGTCCCTAATTTAGGGATATTGGTTCTATGGAAGGAATACAGCCAGCATCCGACAAGAACACCACCTATGTCTCATCCGGGACATAAACATGGGCTCATTTCGGTCGACTGATCCGAAGCCCCTCTCTTCAGACCACTCGTCCAGCTCGTCGTTTCCACACAAAAGGTTTTGAAATACTGTCTGAAGTACAAAGACATTGTTTCGGTATACAGCATTGAGTACATCATAATTATCTCGTCACAATTCATTATACATGTGTAAGCCACGTAGTGACGTTTAGGTAGTTAGATCGTAACCATTTGAATCGATGTTAGTATAATTAGAATAAAATTAGCAGCGCTTCTCACAATAAAATTAATGTGAGAAACGTTGCTATTTTTATTTTATCTTAACACCACAAGTTTAGTAGTCATAAATTATATATACATCATAATTAACCACATTTCTTCCAATTTCTGTAGTCTCAGATTTTTTTATATACTTTTTTGTACTCACAATATATAACTGACCTGTGATTTAAAACAACGATGCGTGTTATAGCTAAGGTGGCCAGATTTTTGAGAACGAAATTAAAGACAAAATGACATGTTGTCCTCAATTTCAATGCTAAATTGTGGACAATTTCGTTTCAAAATAAGTACACGATTGAAGACAAAGTCTGACACATTATGGTAAAGCCGAAGATTACTAAAGAATGTTATGAATTGTACCATAATTGTCCAGTTTCATGGGAAAACATATGATGAATCTAAAGAATGATTTTCATGTGAAATAAGTATACAATAGCAGTAATATACTATCATGCAGAGTATTACTTCTGATAAATTTTAAATGCTACTCATAGAGGGCAACACAAGCAAACAAAGCTACATTTTGATTGTGTGCTGAAATTTCATTGTGATTTCGTACAAGAAAAACTATCTGAAGCCAGAACATTTCTATACACTGAGCGAGAAGATATCATGGGATACCTGCATGCTATCTCTATGATAAGGAATATCCAAGTCCAATAACTTCACTTGAAGAAACAGTTTAATGAAAAAATGTATTCAATAAAAGCTGTAGAACTCTCGATGGAATTTACCAAATGCAACCAAATTTAGTATCAACCACTTGCAGGGTGATGCACTCAGGACTGAACACATATTATGTGGAATATATGAAATGGTCAAAATACGGTGAGTGTGAAACCCAAGTAAAGCGGTTCGTTATTCTCTGACGAAGCAGTCGACACGCATTACCTGTGAATAAAATGTCTCCCCTGGCAGCTGGGTGGCGTCGCACTGACGCGCCATCTGTCTAGTAGTGATGGGGAAATAGCGAGTCTCCGCAGACAGTGAGGTCGAATGAAGATGGTGTACTGAGTTGAAAAGCGTGTGTTCATTGTGCGTTACTACTGGGTAACCGGTTCCTTCAAACAATGTCAGAAAGAGTTTCTAAAGAAATTTGATGTGCGGAAACAACCCACCAGAGCGACCATTTCGAAATTGCCGAAGAAGCTGGAGAAAATGAGAAGCTTGGTGGATGTGCAAACGGGCGGACTACCCCAGATGGCGGAAGACACAATAGAGGACATGAAGCAGCGGTTATTGGCATTCCCGCGAAAATCTATTCGGGGGCTATCCCAAGAGACTTGCGATTGCCCCCACTTCTAATAAAAGCATGGTAAAAATTCGCAGCTTTTGCAAGGACATGATTATCTCCAAAGACCTGTAGCCAGATTTCTTTCTCTGGGGACCTTTTAAAAGCAAGGTTATGCCAACAAGCCAAGGTCGATTGACGAACTGAAAGCGTTACGTGAATTTATTGCCATCGACGTCGCTACGCTAAATGGCACATTCGCCAACACGGAGCGTCGGGTGAATATGTGCCCGGACGCTAGCGATGGGCACTTCCAGCATCTTCTATGAGACACTCCTTTTTGTCATGGATCAAGGTATGCTTTACATTCATTGCATTCAAATGTGCCTTTGCAATCGTGAGTTAATTAAAAAACATGAGTGATCCGTCTCGAGTGAATCACCCTGTATTTAATTGCAAGAAATTCCAAGCCCAATAACTTCACTTATAGATGCTGAAAAAGATCAGATTTACTCCCCATGCAATAAATATTTTAGTTAAATCCAGTTAAAACAGGAACAAAAAAGCACCACTATTATCGAGATGACGTTATTCGATGCTTCGTCATATCTCCCATTAATGGTGCATGATTTCTAATTTAATTCAAGGAAAAAATTCATCCGCTTCAGAAAATAGTTCCATACCTTTATGAGTTCATTTTCTTGCAATTAAATAAGTAATTAGTGCTAAATTTGTTGCATGTGGTAGATTCAATCGAGTTCTACTACTTCTGTTTAGCACTTTTTTCATATTTCAATTTTTGGGGGAAATTTCAAAAATTGAGGACAAAAAATAAGAAATTGAAGCCATCTGACGTCCTCAATGAATTGTTACATATCCTAGAACGAAGCATTGAATTTGAGGACTGTCCCCAGAAAGTAGGGACGTCTGGTCACCTTAGTTACAGCACATATAATCTCTTCTGTAGCAAACCATTTTTTTTTCTATAATGCTGTTTGAAAATCAAAAAAAAAAAAAAAAAATAACACTAAGATCTAATATTATTAAAATATTTCGTAGGCAATCAAGAGTTTCTCAATTAGGCCAGGAAAACAGCACATCACGTTTGCCTTCCCATTCATGGAGGAAAGCTTACGGTGCTTCTGCGACACCGGGCAGCTCTCTGATATCGGAGACAGCGTAACCAAGTCGAGATACGTTACATCTGTTCTGTTCTTCGACGAATGCCTGGAAGTGATTCATGGCTTCCAGACCTATGTCACAGTACTGCCACATCTCAAGAAGTAAGTATTTTGCAGTTTTAATAACAGCACTTAGGCTTATGAGTGAGATAAATGTTTCACGCTGAGTGACTAAAGTGGGCTACCTTCACCTAGTCCACTGGAAATGTTTTCCTTGTTTGCTAGTCAACTGGAAATGTTTTCCTTGTTTGATGCAGACAGAAACGGTGTACGACAAGTCTTCACCAGTTGTAAATGAGAATTTTTCAGTGACTCACTTATAAACGTGGATAGAGCGATGACCTCTGCTTGATGAAACGCAGATGCTGCAGTGCACGAGATATTCTACCTTGGGAGGCCATTTGTCATTGTCTATTTCAATGAGGTACTCTACCTAGGGATGCTGTTTGCAATTGAGGTACTCTGCCTTGGGATGCCGTTTGCCATTGAGGTACTCTGCCTTGGGATGCCGTTTGCCATTGAGGTACTCTGCCTTGGGATGCCGTTTGCCATTGAGGTACTCTGCCTTGGGATGCCGTTTGCCATTGAGGTACTCTGCCTTGGGATCCTGTTTGCCATTAAGGTACTCTGCCTTGTGATGCCGTTTGCCATTGAGGTACTCTGCCTTGTGATGCCGTTTGCCATTGAGTTACTCTGCCTTGTGATGCCGTTTGCCATTGAGGTACTCTGCCTTGGGATGCCGTTTGCCATTGAGGTACTCTGCCTTGGGATGCCGTTTGCCATTGAGGTACTCTGCCTTGGGATGCCGTTTGCCATTGAGGTACTCTGCCTTGTGATGCCGTTTGCCATTGAGGTACTCTGCCTTGGGATGCCGTTTGCCATTGAGGTACTCTGCCTTGGGATGCCGTTTGCCATTGAGGTACTCTGCCTTGGGATGCCGTTTGCCATTGAGGTACTCTGCCTTGGGATGCCGTTTGCCATTGAGGTACTCTGCCTTGGGATGCCGTTTGCCATAGAGGTACTCTGCCTTGGGATGCCGTTTGCCATTGAGGTACTCTGCCTTGGGATGCCGTTTGCCATTGAGGTACTCTGCCTTGGGATGCTGTTTGCCATTGAGGTACTCTGCCTTGGGATGCCGTTTGCCATTGAGGTACTCTGCCTTGGGATGCCGTTTGCCATTGAGGTACTCTGCCTTGGGATGCCGTTTGCCATTGAGGTACTCTGCCTTGGGATGCCGTTTGCCATTGAGGTACTCTGCCTTGGGATGCTGTTTGCCATTGAGGTACTCTGCCTTGGGATGCCGTTTGCCATTGAGGTACTCTGCCTTGGGATGCCGTTTGCCATTGAGGTACTCTGTCTTGAGATGCCGTTTGTCATGGTGTGTTTTTTGGGATGCCGTTTGTCAATTCTTGCTATTTCAATTTCCGACGAACATCTGTTGACCTATAGAAATCTAACTGTTAACGTCCCGCGTCGGACATCGGTTAACCGTTTCCAACCGGAGGCCATGTCTTCACTCTCGTTTGTCTGTTGCGTCAATCACTTTCTTTATACACCGATAAGCCATGGTGACCCCCCCCCCCGTCCTGGAGAAATGAGTGCGCCTGGAGACCGAACGGTGACGCAGGTGAAGTTCACAGAGCAAAATATATGCAGCCCGAGGACATGCTTTTGGTTAGTAGAGTGTTCGGAATCAGAATGGGAAAAGCTGCCGATTTATCGGAGTTTGATAAAGGACAAATTGTGATAGCACGACGCCTCGGAACTCCGATCTCGGAAAACTGCACTGCTTGTGGGTTGTTCACGTGTCTTCGCAGTGAGTGCGTATCAAAAGAGGTGCACAGACGGCCAAACGACGAACCGTCGTCCAGCCGCGTGACGTCCGCAGCTCATTGATGCCAGAAGGAAGTGGAGATTGTCGCGCATTCTTCGCAGCGATTGCAGAGCCACAGTGCGACAAATTATCCGCAGCTACAACAGTGGTGATCAGGGCAATGTATCACAGCACATAGTTCATCGCAGCCTTCTGCCCATGGGCCTGCATAGCCAAAGACCCAGCAGGGTCCCCATGCTCACTGCACGTCATCGCCAACAACGCATGAAATGGGCTCAAGATAATCGAGATTTAACCTTGGATGATTAGAAGAAAGTGACCTGATCTGCAAAATCAAGATTCCTGGTGCATCACGTAGACAGCCGAGCACGGATACGCCGATTGTCAACGGAAGCTATGGCACCTAGATGCACTGTTGGGCGGAAACATACTGGCGGCGAGAGTGTTATGCTGTGCGCGACGCTTTCTTGGGTCACTTTAGGCCCCATCGTCCAAATAGCACAACCCTTGACAGCTGTCAGGTATCTGAACACCGTTGCGGACCGATTTCACCCATTTCTGGCCTGCTGGTGATGGCCATTACCATCAGGATAATGCGCCATGCCACACTGCCAGGATAGTCGAGGAATAGTTCCAGGAGCATGCTGGTAATTTTCTGTTAATGCCCTCGCCTCCAAATTCACCTGACATGAACCCAATCGAACATGTGTGGTTCGACTTTGAAAAGCAGGTTCGCGGTAAATCACCACCACCCCAAAATTAACGGGAACTAGATGACCTGCTGTTAACATTATTGTACCAGATACCCCAGGATACCTATCGCCACCTCATCCAATCGATGCCTTGCCGAGTGGGCGGTGTTTTGCGAGCTAAAGTGGGTCCTACAGCTTATTAGGTAGGTGGTCATATTGTAATGGCTTTTCTGTGTATTCTCACTAATGTAATTCTTCCACAAGCACAGCAGCTCTTCGCGTACCTGCACTGCTCCTCCGCCGAGAACCCACTATCGCTCGAAGTCCGTCAAATCGAGTAGCTTTTCCATTTGACATTCAGTAGCGTATTTCGAACTAGAAATGGGAGTATTTCCGTTCACTTGATAAAGTAACCATGGGGACATGACGACAGTAGATGACCTATCAACCGATTTTCATAAAACCGTTTGATTGTCCTAATACATTGGGAAATCTGTTGTGACGTATATCTTTAATTAAAGTTTCGTTTCTGAGTTTCTGTTCTTATGTAAATTAAGTTACTTTTCCGCTATATTTCTCTTTGAATAGTACGTCAACTTCTCTGAATTTCCTCTTACTCCTTGGCAAAGGCTGGAAGTGAGTCAAAAGTAAATAAAAAGCCAAGCCGAGTGTAAATGCGTGTATTGGTTATAACGTTTTAAAGTTTTTAATATGTTCTTGGTTCTCGTGTTGAAATGCCATCTAAATGTTTAACACGCCACTTATATTATCACCACCGGTCTCAGGAATTGGTATAGCAGCAAAAATAATAAAATATAACGTACAAAGGTTTATTTGCTTCCTTGTGTCAAAGTACACTCGTAGTCACATTTCTTCTGTTCACAGATATTTGTTGTTATTCACAATAGCAAACACGTAGATAAGACTATTTCGGTGTATAAATCGTTCGTCAAAAATACACTCAGTAAAGCATCTTTCTTCATGCTACACAACAGACGAATTTTTCTCTCAACGTGCATTTTATTTACTGTTGACTGACTGACTACTGTTGTCGATCTCTGACTGTATTTCAATTAATTCCTAAAACTATTTTTTCCGAAAACTATCTGCAAATACACAAACCTCAAAACATTATACTGTATGTTACTTCCATTTGGATTATTTTTTGGTAATTTTTATTTATTCATTTATTTTGTAAATTCCTGGTAAAATATCTAATTTACTGCTTCTTCAAACTTTTATAACAATGAATTCCGGTGCTTTGCTTCAGTTCATATTGAACCAGAAGAGTGACACTGAATTCTGCGGTGTAATAAGCAGACTTTTTTCTTAATTGTATAAGAAAAGAAACTGAATTATGCGCTGCCTAACTGCAACTGCAAAATTTGGCAACACTGAAAGTAAAAAAATTCGCTGAATATTTTTATATCAACACCTGTTCATTTCTTTTCGTTTCGCATATTTCAAAAGTTTCTGAACGTGTACTACTTTTCACAGTTTAGATGATGTACCTTATGGGATTAAGTCATTTTTATTTGTAATTAACAAATTCCTCAAAAGAAATGTTTCATACGCAGAAGCATTCTACGTAACAGCAACTTCATTATCTCTGACATCTCTGTCATTGTGAAACTTAAAATCAGTTGAAAGATTTTGTTATTTGTAAAAAGATTTCATTTTAGATACAGCAAAATATGAATAAATGAATCAGATGAAAACATCATGGAAACCAATTTCTCTAATTTTCAGCGGTTCCAGGAGAACAGGCCTGAAGGGATGTTATCATAATGGGAATTTTGTTTTATTAGGAGGCAGGGAAAACTTAATTTTGGATGTTATTTTTACACATCCAGGTTTTGAGAAAGGGATTTTTCTGTGTAGTGTACTCGTGTAGCTAATATACACTGGTGTCCAAAATTAACGTGACAAAAACAAAATCATGAATAACGCAAAAATTCGTACGACAGAGTTTAATGACACTTGGTAATGACATGCATGTATCGATAACGCAGCAATACACCACAGAAAAAAAGGAATGCCATCACCTCATGAGGAGGAAGCATGCGCACGACAGCATGACAATTCAAAAATGATACAGCAAATGACGCGAATTTTGAGGGGCTAACAGGAAGTGTGATCACCCCGAACAGAGATACAGCTCGCAGGACGAGCCTTCATGCTGTTTACAAGGCTGAGGATCATAGTTTGGGGGCAATAAATGCCACTCCTCTACCAAGGCACGTCAGAGTCCATGGAGGGTTCTAGGAGGGAGCTGTCAGCTTGAAATTTCTCTTTCCAGTGCATCTCAGTTATGTTCTGTCGGGTTCAAGTCCGAAAATCTCACTGGCCACTGCATGCTGCGAATACAGTCACTCTCCATGTTTTTGTCGACTAGCTGAGCCCTATAGAGACGGACTGCATTGTTCACAAAAGGGAACAGGGCGCCAACAGCTTACCTGAAAATCCGTACATGGGGCTCTAGGATGTTATCCCTGTAGCCTAGAGGGTGACTCTTAGAAACTCGTGCAGCTGCATACGTCCAACCAACATGATATCAGCCCGAACCAGGAGTTCTCTACCACCGTACTTATCAATTTCCCTAATGTTGGAGGAAAGATTTCGGCTTCGTGCCTTTCTCCAAGTGTACACACGTCGTGAATCCATGTTTAGGCTGTACCGAGAATCGTCACTGAATTGAACGCAGGCTCGTTGATCAGGGGTCCAACGGTGATGATGTCGGGCTCAATTCAGATGGACCCTTGTGAGCTATTCGGCAAGTGGAATACGGACCATTGGCCTTCTTGCACAAAGATCTCTCTCGTGATCCTCATTGGAGCGAACTGTACCGGTCATCTTGATTTGTAGCTCTTAAGCGTTCTTGTCTCTAACTCCTCGATATTGTTCCATTTCCTGGAACTGTCTACAGATATTAGAGACCACTTGCCTCGAGTGATTTTTCCAGTCTACCGATCTTTCTCCACCGCCAAGGGTCTTCTAAATGATGGAGCGGAGCCATTCTTCCACTAACAGTCCAACTCAAGCTTCAATTGCGGCCCCCGCTCAGAACAACGTTTATCAAGATCACGTGTCTGCCAGTTTGATGACGTAGGTCGTCATTTACATATTTGCATAGAAGCTATCGCAATGTTGCTTGGGTACGTCGACTTAGCGTTTCCCCTATCACATGTTTCTGAAAAATCTTTACAATCGGTCGTCTCGTTTTGAACATGTTCCCGAATTTGTATTTGTCACGTTAAATTTGGATACCAATGTAGTGCGGAAACCACGTGATTCTGGTTTGATTCTCGATCTTAGAAGATACTAGTCAAGTTCTCTGAAGGGCCATGAAATACGGGATTACACCAGTATACAATAAAAATTTGAAGATGTGATTCCGTCTGTTGATGTAAATTATGACGAGAATGGCAAGTCAAATAATATCCGGAAACCTGAAAATTTCGTTGTCTTGGAGTGGAAATCAGCGTCTCTCGGTTTGCGCCAGAGTATGCTAACCGCTACACCACTACCCAGGACGACATTGTCTCAAGTTCCCGAGTAATTTGAATTTAACACATCACAGGAATCGCCAGTTGAAGCATACTCGGGCTTAAACTGGGAGACGCGGTTTCGATTCCAGCTCCAAGACGAAGAAATTTTCAAGTTTACGGATATTATTTGACTTGCCATTCTCATCATAATTTACACCAATAGACGAAATTCCCACTTCAAATTTGTATTCTCTGAAGGAGTTAATAACAGAATTATTTTCCTGAAAATGATAACTAGTAGTAGTTTTTCAATAGATCGCTGAATGATAAAGGTGTGCGATTTTAGAAGAAATTTAGCATTGTGTCTTATCAATCGCAGCTATGCTTAATTTGTCTGTGCTGTTTAGTGCAAGTTCATTATTTCTCATGTTACTGTGTATTGTAAAATACCCTTTGTTCTGTTTTCTTTCTGCCGACCGTGTCCTAGAAGCAGCCTACCAGTTGTAATGCTCACGCTTTACCAAAGAGACACTAGCGAAGGCATACGCAGACATTTCCAGAGTCTCATACAGATTCTTCTAGAACAAAGAAGCTCCTCGGGCACAGTGTGGAAACTTCCAGTGAGTAAAATATTTTTGTTATTAATATCAAAATCTCTAAAGTCATATTAGTCATTGCAGGGAAAAGTTTGAGTCTTATGGGGTCACTGTTTTAGAGATCCAAAGTTTCAAACTCGGTAAAATATGCGAATTGTGTTATTTCAATCGGAAAAAGAAAAAAACGATTCAAAATTCCACTCGAAAATGGAGTTTCAACTTTCTTGTTTTCCGGTGGACGATTGCCCGTGGTGTTTTAGACTTCACACATAAAAGATACCCAAATGACGTCACATACAGTCAGATTGTTGGGAAAAATTATTTTTGTTCTTTTACAGTTGCCCACCATATACGTTGTACGCTGAACACCACGCAGCGCAGCTGAATAACTCCCACACAACGATGTACACGTAACGTTTTCAAGTCATCCACAGCTTAACAGTACTTCAAAACAACCGTTTAGTCACAGAGAAAAAGCACGCAATAAAGACAATAACGCGATCTTATCTTTTCAGCTGTACGGTTCTAATTTTATTCAGGTCTATTGATTTAACTGACTGCCAGTCATCATACAGAAGTCATCGCTTTTTGCATGTTTTTGTGAGTCACGGAAAAACTTCTCATTGACCGCCACCGGGAATCGAACCCAGGTTTCTCCTATTACGCCGGATATGCTTCTACTGCACCACAGCGGCCTCGAATTCCTCCAGACTCACGATTCCCGGTAGCGGCCAATGAGAATTTTTCCGTGACTCACTTACAAACGTGGAAAGAGCGATTACTTCTGTTTGATGTTCCTAGTCCACGTCAAATGTCTGTATTAATGACTGCCAGTCTAAACCTCAAGAATAAACGCTTGGGCGGTCAGATGTGACGTTCAGAAAAGAAAGCATACCGAGAGGTAATCAAAATGTACATAAGAAAAAGTTGACAAAAAGTTATAAAGAAAGTACACGGCACATACCCTATTTTTGTAATTAGATTACACATCGCGTCCGGTTACATAACGTATGTCTCTAAATAACCTTTCTTTTGAGCTTCTGTTTTCTTATATGAATTTAGTTATTTCTTGGTTGAACGTTTTCTCAATGAACGGCAGATTACTTTCTCGAACAGCTTTCATAATTTGAGAACGCTGACAATGGATCACAGGACGCTAAAATGGCTAGACTGAATATACACGAAGAGTTGGAGCTGCAGATGTCGACACCTAAGTACGTGAAGTTGTCGAGATCTATACATGTAGATCTGTGCACGTGGACTACGAGAAGATTGCTAAATTCTAATACAAAACCTGTTGAGATGATATAAAGCTGGTGACGTATCTGCCAGCAGGACGCACACGACATAAAGGCAGATAGCAATCAGAATGAACGTCTGCGTAGCTCAGTTGGTAAAGCGACTTGTTCCGGAATAAGCGGACTCGGGTTCGAATCCCGGCGTAGACCAAAAATGACGGAGAAATTTACTTCGTTATAATGGTGCCCAAACTATCCGGATGACCCGACCGTTCAAAATCTCGCAATGGTGTGATGTTATTTCCACACCGCGAGATAGGAAAAATCAGAGAATCCCTTCTCCAGCGCTTCGAAAAATAAATGTGTGTAACGTTGCATTCCACACACCAGGTTGACTGGGAGTTTTCAAGTGCACGTTCTACAGTGGATGGCTGCCTACAACGATTCATGGTCACGGCTGACCCGTGTGCCATGCCCCCGGCCCTCTTTCGGGGAGGGGGAGATGTGACGTACCTGCCACCAGGACGCACACGACATAAAGGCAGATAGCAATCAGAATTAACGTCTGCGTAGCTCAGTTGGTAGAGCGACTTGTTCCGGAAGAAGCGAACTCGGGTTCGAATCCCGGCGTAGACCAAAAATGGCGGAGAAATTTACTTCGTTATAAGCTCTTTGAGATATATAGAATCGCCTATTGTTGTCATTAGATTTAATTCTGTGTGAATTCCTGAGAGTCGCGTTGTATCAGTGGAGTTGATCTTGAGTGAGCAAAGGAATAAAGTGGTGAAATAGCATAGGTCCCTTATCTCTCACGCTGATTCTTATTTCCGGCTGTGAATTCAAAATTCAAGAGTTTGAATTTGAGTTTTATGAAGTTCCCTAAGAACCTTTAGCTAAGCGGGGAGTTAAACCAATTAAGCTACAACTATAATAAACATAAACTACAGCTGGACGACCGGATTAAATCATCACATGTGTTAATAATGCAGACACGTAAATAAATTAACTTTTCTTCTATATAGATTCTAGCATCTCCCTTAGTCATAAAACATATTAAAGTTTTTATACAGTACTCAAAATAATTATGGGAGCATGTGACTTTCGCGACATTAGGAAAACCAGTCGTATGGTATCTTACCAAAACGTGGAAAACGCAAGTCTAAAGTGACGGAGATAGCCGAATCATGCATCCCCTTATGAAAATTAGCGTCTGTGACGTCAGAATACATAAATCACAGATTGTGATAAAAACGAAGGTAGGTTTTCCGCCCTAATTTTAACACGTTTATCGTGACATTTCGTTTCTCGGAGTCTACGGTTCGAACAATGTATGAACAGCACAATTTAAAGAAATCAACGGCGTGCAGAGCTATTTGCAGGCTGAAAGGGGGTCAGACACAACGGGCGATCGCAGAAGCCATTGGAATGTCACGAATTGTCCCTTCCAGACTGTGGGCACGATTCTAGGATACGGGAAGTGTTCAAAGAAGGGAATGTTAACGCCATCCACGAGCAACTACAGCAACAGATGACAGTTATCTGTTGTTAACATCCCGTAAGAAGGGGCTGCAAAATGCTACTTCCTGTCAACAGGACGCAGATTGTCAACCCAAGCTATCTGCAATCGCTTTCGCCAAGATAACCCTTATGCATCAATAGTGTGTGACCCGTTAACCGCAAGACACCGTAAGCGAGTAGAAACAGGACTGATTAACATTGTGGTTGGGAGCATCACGAGTGGAGTCAAATTCTCTTCCTTGACGAGTTGAGATTCAGTCCAGAGTCTGACAATCGACGAGTTCTTATCTGGAGGGAACCCGGGACACGAAATAACCCAGCTTTTGTGCATCAAATTATGGCGGACAAGGACTAATGGTTTAAGTGTCGTTGGACGTACAGACTTGTACGGCATCCGAAACGGCAGTCTGACGGCCCAAAGATATAGAGACGAGATTCTGAGACCTATTGTAATGCCGTATGATGCAGATATAGGTGATTCGTTCCTTTTCATGGACGATAACGCTTAACCTCATAGAGCTCGGCTAGTGGGCAACACACTTCAAGAGGAGGAACTCGAGCGTGTGGAGTGGCCAGTATGCTCCTTTGACTTAAATCCAATTGAGTCTGCGTGGGACGCACTTGGCAGACGCACTGAAGCTCGGCCGGTATTATATCTTCGTGAACTGGAAACTGCTCTCATTGAGATGTGGCGAAGATAGCGTCAAAACCTCCTCAAGGACCTCGTCAATTCTATGCCAACAGGTGTGCAGTGGTCTTAGCCATTTGAAGTGACCACACCCCTCATCAGACGTCAGTTATAACTTCAAAAAGTCATTTTTACGCTTTCCAATCGTAGGTTGAAGAAGCGTATATATTTCAACTTTGTCCGTCTGTCTGTCTATCTGTCCGTCGGCACGATAACTCGCGTAAAAATTGTTCGATTTCGGTAAACTTTTAGTATGTGCTAGGGGACAACCTGGGGACGAACCCAATTGAAAATGGGCGAAATGGGGTCGAAGGTCAGGACATAGGAGCGGGATCCATTCCATTGCCCTTATGCGTCATAACTCACGTAAAATTACTTTGATTGATACAAAACGTTTATAACGAAGTAAAGTTCTCCGTCATTTTTGTCTACGCAGGGCATCGAAGTCGGGTCCCCTCAGTCCGGAGTAAGTCACTCTCCCAACTGAGCTACGCGGACGTATGCTCTCGCTGCTATCAGCCTTTATCTCATGTAAGTCCTGCGTGACAGGCAGGTCACACTTTATCACGTTGTTCCGGAGGTATATTGAACCGGTTCTGTTAAATATCATCGAAGTGGGGTCAAAGGTCAGGACACAGGAGAAAGATTTATTCCACATCCATTATCCTCATAACTTGGCTAAAAATGCTTCTATGGCAATAAAATTTCAGTATGTTGTTCCGGATGTATAGTGAACCACATCTGTTGAATATAATCGAAATGGGGTCAAAGGTTAGGGCACAAGAGCTAGATTTATTCCACAGCCATTATCCTCATAACTTGAGTAATGATTTCTGGTATGTAAAGCGTATCATAGTCAATGCATTGCATGATTTTACTAACTTGTTCTTTTTTTCTTGTTGTACAGATATACATATTTTTTATTTGACAAACGATGACATAATGTACATTAAATGATAATATTGAATAAAAATTCGTTAATGATCTTTTTCTTACTCGTATTACTGAATATTCTACTGTATCTTACATAAAAATAATACTTTACGTTCAACAACGTCAATCGCGCATGGTTTTCTTTACAGTGTCTTTTGCTCCCCTAGACAAATATGAATTATTTTTTTTTTCGAATTTGACTTGGGGACTGCTGTATTAAAGGAACACTTGGGCGAACTTATGTCTGAACGCGGCTTTATAAACAGACTATATAGAGGCGTTCAACGTTATTCTTGCAAATGTGATATGAAGCGAAACGTATTTAGCTGACTGAACATGAATTCCAATGGGTTTTGATGGCGTACTTCAGTGCATGCGATTCAGAAATAAATCAGACGGGTGTCGCTTACATTATGGTTACAAGTCATTGATTCATAGCTCTGTTTATGTTTTAAAAGGATGATGCCTACGCGCCCTGAAACATATTTTTTCCCTGCAAATTCATGTTCAAAATATTCAACTGCCGAAGTGAAAATATTTCTTTACAGCACATGGTGTTTAGCAAACCAATTTATTCTGAATGGTCTGGGGGAAAGTGTTCGAGACATGCTGTCTCAACTGATTTTTTTCTTTGGAAAGTACCTTTTCAATAACTATTTTCCCTTTCATTCGAAAAACGAAGAGAAGAATAGTTATTGCGGTACTGATGTTTCTCAAGTGAATGGACTTCTTTGTGGGAAGGAAAACGTGGGACTCATTTAAACAGCGAAGACGTGCATTTGCCCTTTAAGCTTCGGAAGTCTCGAGAAATGTTTTGCAAATCTTTGTTACAGAAAGTTGTTCGCAACGGAAACAACTGACGTGCTTTGCATCACGAAAGGCAATTCCAAATAAGGAGAAACCATGTGTTCTTGGTTGAGAATAGTTAGGAAGACATTTCTTTACTTTTAGTTGCAAAAACGAAAAAGAAAACAATGTTCAAAGAAACAAAGTAAGCTTTTTGCTCATTATCGATAATTTCTCTATTCAATATCGCAGATATCGGCGTGATTTTAGCTCATTCATCCTGGCACCTGCTTTCTAAGTTTTTTTATCATAGTTTTCTTACATTATAGATGCACGTATCGTATTTCATTTAAAACCTATTTTTTTAAATGTAATGGTAATCGATATTAATCCTTCACTTTATTTTTACAGACAATGGTGGCGGAACTCAGTGGAAAATATCGGGAACTTGTTTTAGATGCTTGCGCTGAAACTGTTTCCGAACTCCAAGCTGAAACTCTGTGTCACACTTTTCCTGGAAAATCAACTGATCAAATGGTATCGTTAGTCAAGGTAAGACCACCACATTCACAGTAAGAAAACTTTATTTTCATTAAACCGCTGTAAACTACTGGGTAAGCCCGTCTAACTTTATGATGGTAGGACTTAAGCCGTCTAAACTATTGGCGAACTTATAGTTTTCATAATGAGATGAATGTTAATTTGATGACAGAACCATACTGCATCTCTTAAAATAAACGTTACGACATCAGTGCACATAACAAAGTTATAGCGAGACTGTATTTTTATGAGGTACAAAAAGTGAACAAAATCTGTATAAAAACAATAAGAAGTCAGATTACACGGTTCCAATTCACGTTTTAGAAAATTCATACAGGTGCATTTTAAATTATACGAAAAGCATTTCGCAACGGAAACGCTCTCCAACGAAGAAAACAATTTTCAAATCGTAGTCTTAGAACCAGAGATAACGACAAAATTATGATATGCATCTAATCCCTTTGGCGGATAAACTGTGCACTGTTTAAGCAGGAAATATTCTCACAAGGTTTTCCGACGTGAGCGGTATTGGTCCACGAAATAATTTTTTCAGTCGAGTTTTCAGAAGCTCAGATTTTGCTGCATGTACATCAGAAGCAGAAATAAACACTTACGCACACTGGTGACCAAAATATTATTTTCCAAAATTAAAAATTATATGCAAAAGATTTCCCATCAGAAGCTCTCTCCAATGCAGGAAGAATTATATATTTTTAAAATACTTAAACATGTCACTTAGTTTTTCCTTTATTTAGCATGTAAACACCTCTATGAGTGGTAGCGAAAACAGAATAAATACAAAAGAGGAAGTTATTTCTACAAAAGAAAGGGCAAAAGCTGGATGAATTGTCACTGAAAAATATCTTGTAATGACTGACGACGGAAGCTAGTTGAAAGGACAGAAAGAACACATGAGAAGCGACCGGGTTTGTTCAGTGTGATAGGTGTCTTGTTTCATTTAGCGGTTTAACGTCCATCGTGAGCAACTCAATGAGCTGTATGCAATCGCTTCTTTTGAATTTGGGGACATTCGTTCCAAAAAAGGAAAGGAGCCAGTGGCGTAAGTCAAACCATCAATTTATGCCACACCTGGTACTAGAACCCTTCTCAGACCAATGATCAGCGCTTTGCAAGATCTTCCACCTGGATGGTTGGGCGGTCGCGGTATCTTATAATAATGGCAATGGTAGCAGTGACGAGCTACAAAATTGTTTTTGCTGAAACAGGATCTTAAAAAGTTCCATGATGTAAAACCAGAGGTTTTCCAACTTTTCGACATGACATCGCTCTTCCATTTTTGAGAAAACGTCCCGCCTCCACACTATTTTTCGCATACCATCAGCCAGTCCCCATTTAACAAAAAAATTCAATTCGTATGAAGTAATTTAAAGTTAAAATATGTTTCAAATTAAAAAAAATGGTAAAAGATACTCCAAGAAATAAATAAGCACAAGTAGTTATTCTCATCACAAAAAGTTAACGGAAGTGCAGTTTTCCTTTTAAGAAATAGCATAAACAAAATGAATATTTAATGCGAAAGATGAAGCTTCACGTCCTTCACAAGTTGGGAAATCATTCGCTTGAAAGATGAAATTGAGCAACTGATATCAATTTCAGCATGCAGTACATTACTTTGTTGCGCTTTAATTGTGATTTAACGTGAGAAGATTTCTTCGCCGAGATACGTTGACGAAAACGAAACAGCAGTACCTGGCTCTTCTTTCCGAACTAATTGGGAAATATTTTATTCAAAACTAATCAGAGCTTGAATTCTCGAAATTAGCTTTCGCATTTGAATCCTAATTCAGTTCTAGTTTTTGTATTTCAGTGCTTCTGGTCATTAACCGACATCAACATTAAACGCTTTTTATATCTAGATCGTTTTTAGGCTTAGCCGCGAATTGAAGCATGTAGCCTATTCTTCTAAACGCAAATATCGTGGGACAAAATAAAAATTTAAAGTTTGTTTAAACTCATAAAATTATCTTCTCCTTATGAAGATCTCAGAGTTTCGCGGCCGCTTAGAGAATTTCTTCACGCCCTCCGGTTTATGGAGCCCCCTCAGTGGCCGAATGGGTTTGAAGTGCTGGAATCTGACCATCATGGGAGGTGAGAGAGAGCTCGGGTTGTTATTACTTAACTACTTAGGAAATACCACAATATAAGGTATTTGAAATCTGCAAGCTTTTTAGAAGACCCAGTCGTTTCGCAAAAAGAAAGCTTAAATTATTTTCCATTGACATATCGTTGTCAGCATATAGACGCCTGACATTTCGTTATTTTCCTCGTACTCAGTTTTCAGAAAATGTGAAAGTTATATCGACCTGAAACGGGTATCGAACCTGCACCTGCCAATTTATGTTGGAGTATGCTACCGTTTCACCACTCTGGACAACGAACTTTTAATGCAGCTGCGTACGTCGCAATGCGTAAAGGTATCCACCACTTTATGATTGTAATAGTTTTGTTTAGAACCTCAAGGTCCTGTTTAAGTGCGTTTGAAGTGTCTTGCTGCAAAAGTTCTTTCAGGGTGGTGACGAAACGAGCAACCTAACGTACTTCGAATGAAGGCCAATTGTTGGTGGCCGGCTAGTTGGTGCCACCGTGACAACAGTCGTCAGAGCCGTGGGGGTATCGAGAGCTACTGTGTCTAGCATCATGACAGCATACCGTGTTTGTGGCAAAACCTCGTCTGCGAAACATAAGAGCAGCCGGGAAACGACTCTGACTGATAGAGACAGGACAGCATTAAAGAGGGTTGTTACCCGTAATAAGACCAGGGCGCCGAAAATGAGTACGGATAAGCGTTATAAGAAGACCAGGGAGCCGAAAATGAGTACGGATACGCGTAATAAGAAAACCAGGGCGCCGAAAATGAGTACGGATACGCGTAATAAGAAGACCAGGGCGCCGAAAATGAGTACGGATACGCGTAATAAGAAGACCAGGGCGCCGAAAATGAGTACGGATACGCGTAATAAGAAGACCAGGGCGCCGAAAATGAGTACGGATACGCGTAATAAGAAGACCAGGGCGCCGAAAATGAGTACGGATACGCGTAATAAGAAGACCAGGGCGCCGAAAATGAGTACGGATACGCGTAATAAGAAGACCAGGGCGCCGAAAATGAGTACGGATACGCGTAATAAGAAGACCAGGGCGCCGAAAATGAGTACGGAGCTCAATCTGCATCTCAAGACCCCAGGATCAACGAAAACAGTGCGCAAGGAATTGCATAAACAATATATTCATGGAATGGCTGCTATTGCAAAACCTCTGGTGATCCAAGTGAATGCGCAACGACGACCGCAGTAGTGCCAAAAGATACAATGTGGACTGCCGATGCATGGAAGCGGGTAATGTGGTCGGATGAATCCACATTCACAGTATTCCCCACCACAGGACGTGTTAACGTGTGGAGAGCACGATCAAAAGCGTGCAACCTAGACTAACTGCTCCCAACAGTGCAGCATAGTGGTTGTCCTGCGACGCTCTGGGTGGTCATGTCGTGGTTTTCAGCAGGTACCTTGTTCACATTGACAGCATGGCTGAGTGGCAGGGCGCATGAAACTATTCTGGCCGACAAGTTCATCCAGTGGCTTAGGCATTGTTTCGTGCTTGGGATGCCATCTATCAAGATAATAACGCCCCAATCCACAGAGCTCGGAATGTTCAATCATGGTTTGAGTAACATGAGGACGAACTTTCACACCTTCCTTGGCCTCCCCAATTATCAGACTTAAACATCAGTGAGCTACTGTGGTCTGTGTTGGAAAACAGAGCAAGATCCCGTTATCCCCCTCCTTCATCTCTCAAGGACCTGGAGCAGTTTCTGCATGAAGAACAGTGTAACATCCCTAACCACCATCCAGGATTTGTATGCGTCCATTCCAAGGAGGATTCAGGCGATTTTGAATGTCAAAGGTGATCCATACCCTACTAGGCTGGCAAAACCTTCTTTTTCTAGATGTTTACATTATTCTATCCAACCCCTCTAGATGCTGCACAGTTTACTTTTTCCTGTGGTAAGCTGCCTTGTTCCTGATGTGCATACGGCGTTATTGATGGGATTGGCTCTGTTTTTTCTCTTACCTAGAGCCAATGTCCCTAAATTAGGGACGAAGCACCTCTCATAGCCTTACTAGTTTGGCCCATAGTGGTCGTTAATGCCCGAAACAAAAACAATAGGGTGCTTTATTAATCTATTCCTATATAGTTTGATTAGGCAAACATCCCCATAACCGAGAAATATAAGGCTGGAGCATCGTATTTCGGAAAACACATTTTACAGAATACATTACCATGGTACAGGTCCCGAAATGCTGTTCAATGCAAAACCATTATAAAGTTGCGTTAAAACACTTAACCATTTGTTTTACATGAAGAAACGTTATTAACTGACCGTCACTACGAAGGCTATTCAGAAAATTCTACGCAGGCTATTCCGAAAATTCCAGGATCATACGGCTATTCAAATTCAGAATCATACGGCTATTCAGAAAATTCCAGGATCATACGGCTATTCAAAATTCCAGGATCGAAGGCTATTCAGAAAATTCCAGGATCATACGGCTATTCAAATTCAGAATCATACGGCTATTCAGAAAATTCCAGGTTCATACGGCTATTAAAAATTCCAGGATCATACTGCTATTCAGAAAATTCCAGGATCATACGGCTATTCAGAAAATTCCAGGATCATACGGCTATTCAAATTCAGAATTATACGGCTATTCAGAAAATCCCAGGATCATACGGCTATTCAGAAAATTCCAGGTTCATACGGTTATTCAAAATTCCAGGATCGAAGGCTATTCAGAAAATTCCAGGATCATACATTCAGAAAATTCCAGGATTCTACTAAGGCTATTCAGAAAATTCCAGAATCACCCAGGAGTAGGCAACATTTTGGCACATGCTGGCTGCATTTGACTTTTAAGTTATTGTAACGGGCCCCAAGTGCAGTGTATAACACACATTTATTCATTTCGAGGTAAAGGTTGATTTAAACTTCGCAAAAAGTATAAAACACAGACAAGTATAACTTTGTTGAATCATAACAGCAAAATATTAGTTAGAAAAACCAAAAAAATATATGACAGAAATATACGCAAAAACACAGCAGTGAAATATAAAACAAAATGTACAGACTCATTCGCCCTATTTAATGGTATTTCTGGGGTTGTATGTCCTTTGCTAAATTGTGGAGTCATTTTGGGGGGTTTGCCCATAACTCACCACGCTGGCCAAGCGTATTGAAGATGCATACATTAATATTATTAATAACATCTATGAAAATGCAAGTGCAAAGATTCGGCTGTTTGAAAATACAACGCACATAAAAATTGGAAAAGGAGTGAGACAAGGTGACACCATATCTCCGAAGCTCTTTAATGCCACATTGGAAAATGTCTTTCAATCACTGAACTGGGAAAACAAAGGGATAAAGATTAATGGAGATTATCTAACCCACCTTCGTTTTGCTGATGACATAGTCATTTTTGCAACTACCCCATCAGAGCTACAGAGTATGATCCAGGAACTTGCTGACAAGAGTAAAGAAGTGGGATTAAAAATGAACTTTCAGAAGACAAAAGTGATGTACAATGCTTTTACAAAAAATGAAGATTTATCGATTGATGGAGAAAAGCTGGAGATAACAGACACGTACGTTTATCTTGGACAGCAGATATCAAGTGAGGGTCACATTGGTGAAGAAATTAATCGGCGTACAAAACTTGCCTGGAGAGCTTTTGGAAGAAACAGCATAATTTTCAAGAGCAATATGCCATTATGTCTTAAAAGAAAAGTGTTTGATCAATGCATCCTTCCAGTGCTTACGTATGATGCAGAGACGTGGACCTTAGCTAAAAGAGACATACAAAGGCTGCAGACAACTCAAAGCAGCATGGAGAGGTGCATGCTTGGTGTAACCAGGAGAGATAAGAAGAGGAACACGTGGATCCGAAAAATGACAAGAGTGGAAGACATCATGATCAGAGTTAAATCCCTGAAATGGCAATGGGCTGGACATACTGCCAGAAGAACAGACCATCGATGGACAGCCGAAATTTTACATTGGATTCCAAGGGACAGGAAAAGACCCAGAAGAAGACCACATGGAAGATGGGTGGATGAAATTCGAAAGTATGCGGGAGTGACATGGAGGAGACTGGCACAAGACAGACGGTTGTGGAGGAAACTTGGGGAGACCTTCGTCCAGCAGTGGATTGATAATGGTTGACAATGATGATGATGATGATGATGTCCTTTGCTAAATTTTCAATGTCTGTTTAAAGACTTGAAGAAGAAATTTGCATCGTCGCATGTAAGTGTTCATCACTCAGTCGAGAATAAAATTTACTTTTCCGATGGTTCATTACTGAAAACGCTTGTTCGCATATGCACGTGCTACCAAACGCAGTTAGCATTTTCTTTGACAAGCTTTTGATGAGTTCAAAACCAAGCTCCGGTAAAATTACCCTACGCTCCCACGCATCAGTACTTTTTGTACGCTGCAGGTGTTTTTTATTAATTCTCGCATTCTCAGAGTTGAAAGGAGAAAAAATATGAAGTCGAGTGGAGCCCATTTCCAATTTTTAGCTGTTTTTATAGCATAGATAGGTCATTTTAAAATAAAAAAATAAGGTAATTGGTAAGGTGTCTGCGGGCTGCATATAAAGGCAGGGTAGACCGCGGGTTTCCGAGCCGACCCCTGCACTGTACGATCAAATACATTCGAATGTTCCATTTGAGTAGTGGATTTGCCCATACACGTCACAGTTATGCCCATACAAGCATAACTTGACGCACGTTGTCTGGCAAACATCATAGACAAGAATGAACAGTAAGAATGGCGGTACAGAGGGGCTCAGCGACTTTCAACGTTACACGATCCTAGGATCCCATTTTAGTCCGTTCGAGAAATTTCTGCCCTTCTGAAATTTCTTTGAGGAATACTTTTATGAGACGGAAACGCCAAGGAGCAACAACGGCGCAATCGCAATCTGGTAGGCCACGCAAAGTGACAGAGTGGGTCCGCTGAGTGCCGGAAAAGATGGTGCGACAAAAACACCTGTTCTCAGTTGCAACACTTAGCACAGTGTCCCAAAATGCTTCTAGAAGTAACGCTAGCTCCGTAACGGTTCGTTATGTTGCTGGCATGAAACACCTTTGGTATGAATTGGAACTAGATTGTGGTAAATTTGCTGTGGAATTCCCACAGCAAATTTACCACAATCTAGTGGAAAGCCTTCCCAGAAGAGTGGAAGTTTTGATAGAAGCAAAGGACGAACCAACTAGATATTAATTCCTTTCCTATTACAGGGAATTTGTGGATAGGCAAGTGTATAGCGTAAAAGCCATTTGCCAATGGTGGCATTCGAAACCACATCCTTCTGCTCCGGAGCCTAATGCTTTCCCAACTAAGCTACACCGACGAAGTTTGTCGCTGCAATTTTGACTTTTTGGCATGGGCGCCACCTCTGAGGTAGGTAAGCCACATATACAGGGTGATTCAGTTAAGCGTGTGCAAACTTCTGGGAGGAGTAGGTTGCACCAAGACAAATCGGAATCACAGAGCAATGCAGGGTCGAAAACGCCATCTTCATGCGCTAGTGAACAGAGAGGACGAGAAATGAAAGAGCAGCACGTAAGAGAACAAAATGCTTTTTATTACTCACAAGACATTTGCAAAATGCATTGAGGTTACAGAAGGTGTTCAAAGTTGCGACCATGAGCTGTTACATGCGCGTTATGTGCGTTGAAGCAACCTTCCCGTGTAAAACACGCTTCGTCTGTGAACAGCACAGAAGCAGGAAATTGGGGTTCTGCCGCACTCTTCTGCAGGTACCATTGCGCAAAAGCAATGCGCTGAGGGTAATCCTCAGGGCTTACTGTCTTAATGCGCTGAGGATAATCCTCAGGGCTTACTGTCTGAACGCACTGCACATGATATGGATGCAATTGGTCTTCGTGCAGAACCCTCCATAAGGTGGATTGAGACAAGCCGAGCCGATGGGCAATTGCTCGTGTTCCGGCACTTGGAGTGTCTGCTGCATCACTTAACACATTCTCTTCGATGGCAGGAGTGCGTACCCATCGTTCCCGACACACCTGGCAGGCCCCTGGAAATAAGCAGTGTCGCATAGCCTCTGATTCAGCAGTGCAAACTGTTGGTCGTTTGGCACCCGTCTCATCGGGTACCGTTGTTGGTATAGTCGCACGGCGCCTAGTCCCCTGCAGTCCGCTGCTCCGTATGCCAGGTGCCATTTCCGCGTTCGTGAACTCAGCCATCCTACTACCTCTGCAGTAGGTTTACAAATGACGGTATCCTGAAAGAACGTATAAGTAGTCTCGCGGCCGAGCAACGCCATGCAGGGTCGGAAACGCATGAAGATGGCGTTTCCGACCCTGCATTGCTATGTGATTCCGTTTTGTCTTTGTGCAACCTACCCCTCCCAGAAGTTTGTACATGCATAGATTAATCACCCTGTATACCCCCCCCTTGAGAAAAGGGCTGGGACAGAATCGTAGGTTTCCGCCGGTAAACCACACTTGAAGAAGGTCACTGCAGAAGAAGGAATTCTCATTAGTTCCAGCTGGTGTGTGGAACGTAAATCACACATTTTTCGAAGAACCCGACGGCCAGGAGATTCGTTTCACGTTAGGGCCCCAATATGGCGTAAAAACCACTTCCTTTGACGAAATCCGAACACACATCCTCCTGCTCCGCAGCCGAATGTTTTCCCAAATAAGCTACACCGACGACGTTTGTCGCTGTAACTTTTCCGTCTTCACATGCGCGTCACCTATGCGGTAAACACGTCGTAAGTGTCCGGATGCTTTTGATCAGATAGTGTACGTCAATATTTTACCGTTATCCTATAAATAACATACTTTTCATTCCGTTGTATATGACTGATGAAAATCACAATATCCAGAATTATATGAAAGTGTGTTCATGTTATTTTTTGATGTCTGAAATAATGTTTCCTTACGCAGGAGAAGCTTCTTCGTCCCTGTTTAATTTCTTACACGGAACTCCTGAGGAGGAACATCCAAGAAGCCGTTTCGAACCTAACAACAACCGATCCTGCGTATTTCTTGTCCCTCCTTGAATTACTTCAATCCACTGGCTGCTCAATTCTAGATTTCAAAAAGTTGACATGATGTTCAAGGTAAAATTTACAATATTTCTTTGAAGGAATTTCATTCATTTCATGCAGTGCTTGATGTTTTAGAAAAAGACCTGTAGTTACGTTGGCTCATTTTAAGAGCTATTTCAAAGGAAAAAAAACCAATGCAATCTTAAAATGAGCTGATTTGAAAATTCAAAATCGGATCAGCTTATTTTAAGATTGGATTGGTTTCTTTTTCCTTTGAAATAGCTCCTTCGCGTGGAACAATATAACTCCCGAGAGATGGTACGATAAACTAATAGTCAAACAGCACTTACGAAAAATAAGCTAATTTTTATCATCTTTCTGCTTTTTTGCTGATAAAATCGTCATTTGTAGTAGTAAATTTGGTATTTTGCTCGGAAGGTAATTTAAAGATATTTTCATTTGTAGTTTCGCTCTTTTCAGACCTAGGACCTCCCCCTCCCCAAAGGCATTCATTAGCGGTCTCTTTCTCTCTCTATCTCCATTTCTCTCTCTCTCTCTCTATATATATATATATATCTCTCTCTCTCTCTTTCCTCCTCCTCTCTTTTTTGACTTTTCCTAATAACTTTAAGAATAGACTGAATTCCAGTCCAAAACACATCCCATCAAAAGGCAGATTAGCCAAAATAGGGCACTGCATGGCGTATTTTCAAAACTCAGGTCCAGTGTGCTTTGAACGTAAGTCGAATGCAGTTATGCTAATCTCCTAAATGAAGCATGTTAACCATAAAGCATGTCAGTGTGCACACACGTTGTTTGCTTATGATTGCCTACTAAGTGATCAATTTATTCGAAGCACCTACGTAATAATATGTTAAGAATATGTTGAACTATCTTACGCCTTCAGAAGAGCAACAATCCACCTCGACACTGGTCCCATTAAGTCCCATGAAATGTTGGGCCACGCATGTCCAACAGTATCATCCGGCTCATGGAAATTGGATAGCTGTGGATCGAGACGCGTGATATTACTTTTGACATCCTTCCACTAACAATACATAGAACTAAGTTCTAGGAACTGAGATGTCCAATAGAACAAGCAAAAATCTTTACTATGTTCCTGAAACCAACACGAGACATTACACGCATTACGGCATGTTACATTATTCTGCACAGAAATGGTATGATAAACTAATAGTCAAGCAGCACTTACGAAAATAAACTAATTTCACATTATCCTGCACAGTATACATATTCACGAGCGTGATTCTTAGTTCTGATTAAAACGTTTTAAGAACCCATAAGCGGAATTTTTACAATAGGAATTACAGAATTGAAACAAAACTTACCGATTATTAAAACTTGGAACTTTTCCTTCATTGTTTCCTTTTTTTTAACTCCCTGGAATTCAATGCATGTGCTTGGTTTTTTCTCTTCTTTAAGTTTTGTTGGTTGACGTCGTTAATATATTTAATACAAAAAAATGTTCTTGCTCTCGCATAGGTTTTAATGACATCCGCATCAACTTCTGGAAAGTTTAATTTCAATTTTGATTGAAGTTTGTTTATGGCACCTTGGGATTTACATATGCCTGCTCCATGAAATTCTAAAAAAACTGATTCCAACTGTTCGACAGTTTCTATCCAAATGTTGTTTGGTATCATTAGCCCACCTCGTCTCAATCCAGCCTTTATTTTGGTTCCCCGTTAAGTAGGAAAACGTTCCCAATTCTTTATCCTTGTGACGAAATGCTAAATATCCAGCAAAATAGCGTATGACTTCTTCCTCTTCAGGATTAGCAAAATAGCGTATGACTTCTTCCTCTTCAGGATTAGCGAAATTGCAATTGACACATTGTCCTTCTCACAAGCATTCGAATTTTTTTCCTCGTCTTGTGTTTCCATTAAATTAAAAAATAAATTGGCGCACATTATTTTGTCTTCGTCGTTTTTAACGTTAGCCGGCAGCGGAAGCTTTGATCCAAGCAACAGCATTTTCATCCTGTGCTTTAAATCAGTTGGTAACAGATAATTATAAAAATGTCCTAAACCTCGAATTTGGGAGAAGAGGTTTTCTAATGCATCCTGGTTGAGCCGACTAGTCATGATGATTTTTATTTCATACTCAGCAACATCTTGATGCAAACCTCTCAAACTAGAGATAGATACAAGTAATCCGTTTTGAAAGGGAAGCATCTTTAATTTATTGCCAACTCGCAATTCTGTGATGGCCCTCTCCATTCTGTTCAATACTTTATCTTGTGCTTCCATATCATTTCCATAGGCAGAACGAATATTATTATTGAAATCAATTGGAACCCTTGAGTTAAAAATGTCAAAAAACTCGTTAACTGTTTCAAAAAATCACTCATAATTTTTTCTTCCGGCAAAAATGTTTTCAGTGCACATTCTGTATGGTGTGAAAATAATTGCACTGCATAACATACTTGCTGCCTTTCACTGCCTCTAACCTCAATATGTTTTGATTTTAATTTTGGACAAAGCCTCATTTCATTTCCGTCTGCTTTTAGTATTTCTTTGATTTCTCCCTTTTGCATTATTTTTCCACCTAGTTTTAAGCCAATGTCTAAAAAGTGATTTCTTATTAATTTGATCATATGAGAATATCCGCAAATGCCCACACTTTTCTTTGTTCATCAACTGGATTGTTAAAAAAGGATTTAGTAGAGTCAATGCCCAGTTGTTTCCACAGACTTTGATTTGTGGCCCCTGAATCTGAAACGATAGCAACAACTTTGAAATCAATATTTTCTAATTCTGTAATGACATCAAAGAGCACAGGTTTTGTCATTCTTTCGTCAAAATCCTAGTAAATTGGTTGCTTCCAATTATGTGTTAATCCTCTAGCTAAAATTACTCGAGAGTTTTTAAAAGGTCCTAAAATGCAATCAGTGGCATGATCATTAACAAAATCACTCTTTATGTTCATCTCATCGAAAGACAAAACTGTAATTTTTTCCATTGCTGTTAAATTTTTACCTTGCATATCCATCATTCGAATTACTTGAGACAGTATGCCAGGGGAACAGTGGAAACCTCGAGTCCAAAGTTTAAGGGTGCTTATGCTTGGTAGTGGAATTTTCAGTTGCTCACTTATGTGTGTATATGCCTTACTCAAAATTGCTCACAACACTAACGCTTTTGCAACATCTGCATCTTGCCAGGGTGTTTTCATGTTGTCATTTAAGAGTCGTGCAATTTGCCCGGGTGTAAAACATTTCGACAATAAACGCACAGTCTCCTTATGTGCTAGTTCTTCCTTTTCCAGCATTTCACATTTTGCAGTTAGAATGCCAAAATCTTTTCGCAGTTCCTCATATTCTCTTCTTAAATCTTCAATTCTACCTTCAAGAACCTTATTTTTCATTTCAGAACCATGCGATGCTTCTTTCAATTTCTTCAATTCGGAATGTAAATCTTGATTTTCTTTATACTATAATGAATAAAGCTCTCCGGCTGGGTGTGTAGTGCAGGGAAGCTTACGTTAAGTCACGTTAGGGTTATTGGAAGGTTACTTGACGTAGCTAAAGTGTGCCTGATCTTCAAAGTGC
Source organism: Macrothele yani (assembly GCA_039090855.1). Lineage (NCBI taxonomy): Eukaryota > Metazoa > Arthropoda > Arachnida > Araneae > Macrothelidae > Macrothele > Macrothele yani. The sequence goes on along the minus strand of CM077026.1, from coordinate 126,905,810 downwards.
TAGAGTTTGTTTAGGTTAGACACGCACGTGCAATACGTTCATTGAATATGGAACTTCTTTTACTCAGCGTTCCTCATTATCTTGAATATCAGTACTATAACTTCGGTTTTAGTACATTAGTACCTTGAAGGCTCCTTATTAGAGCGGTAAACACAATATACCCTGGACTTAACGTAGACACTTAAAGAAATAGACTTAACGGCCAGACAGAGAGGTCTGACAATAAAATGAACTAAGAAAACGTACTCACTTTTAACCTTTTATTGGGGAACTCCTGGTATTACTCAAACACACTCCAACAAAGCACAACTACTGATATTTCGTACTATCGTAGATAAATCACATAACAATAATAATGGAAGAACCTATCACATATAACGAAGCTGCTTGGTATAGTTGAGCGCGCCTATATATACTGCATACCACCACGTCATGACTTACACTCGTTGCCACATATATATTCAGCGGGAGAAATAACATCTCGTTAAGTGAGAAGATAATTTGCATAGGAAAATAAAATAGCAAGAGATAGTAAAATCAAAAGGAAACTGAATCTAGAGTATACGTTACATCATCTCCCCCTTAATTTTTTTTTTTTTTTTTGAAAAACCTATCAAATTTTGAGTGTAGTCTTACATTTCGCTGACTGACGTTTATCGTCCTACTTTTTTTTCTTTTTTTTTTGTGGCCGCAGTATTTACAACTTCAAGCTTGGCATAACAAATTCAGTAAACCTGTGTCCGCAGCTATTGTCGTCTGTGAAGCAGGAAACACTTTTTATACATGTACAGAACAAACCTGCATCGGCATACCTTATTTTTATTCTGCCCAGCAGGAATCACTTTTTTGATTTCATTTTACTTCCTCATTTTTCAACTCAATATATGTTGTTGATTACAAACCAACTGTATCAGCAGCGAAGATTGCCTGTAGCTGCCTAACAGTAACAATTTTCACTATTTTACCCCTAACACACATATATATATATAAAAAATTTTTGATTAGTAGACGGACATAGAATATATATATATAAAAAAAACTACATATATACACAAAAAGAATGCGTAGGCCCACACGAAAAAAAAAATTCTGTCACGCCAACTTGTCGTGCAGGAAAAACAACATAATGAGAAAATAACCAGTCCACGAGAACTTACTTATCTCGAGGACGCATAAAAAACCCTAGTGCGATATCTTTTTCCAGGCCTAATCGGACTGGTAAATTCTTGTGGCGTCGATCTTTTCTGTGACTTGAATAGATCTGGAACATCTGTAGTCTGTCGGGCAAGAAATCCCTGCGTCTGACAGGAACGGTCAGGAACGGCTGAAGTCTGTCGGTCAGGAATTCCCTGCGTCTGACAGGAACGGTCAGGAACGGCTGAAGTCTGTCGGTCAGGAATTCCCTGCGTCTGACAGGAACGGTCAGGAACGGCTGAAGTCTGTCGGTCAGGAACAGCTGAAGTGTCTCGGTCAGGAACGGCTGAAGTGTCTCGGTCAGGAACGGCTGAAGTGTCTCGGTCAGGAACGGCTGAAGTGTCTCGGTCAGGAACGGCTGAAGTCTGTCGGTCAGGAATTCCCTGCGTCTGACAGGAAAGGGGTCCCCCAGGCTTTCGATATGTTGTCCCTTTGTGCTGGGGCCCGTGTTGTCCTTCCAGCATTCTTTTGAAGGGACGTGGCTCCGGCCACATCGCTTGTTTTCGCTTTCTACTTTTTGGCATGACAGTAGAAGCAGGCATCGGCCCTGTTTGCCCTGAGCGTAAGTTCCAGGGGCGAAACCCGGGCGGATGCAAGGATCTCTGCCTTCGTCGCTGTTGCGGCGAAGCAGATTGGGGAGACAAGTTGCGTTTTCGACCAGCTTTTGGTGTTGCTGGACGGTTTGTAATTTGTGTCTGACGTTTAGGAATCGTCAAACTACTGTCTATATCTGGTAAATCAGAAATATGTGATGACTCTGAGTCGCTGCTGTAAGTTAGTGGTCGTTCAGGGCGATGTTTATTTCTGCCTATTGGAATACTCCCTGACGAGGTATTCAAGGAAGTAGGAGCTTGTGTTGGAGCAGAGTTATTAGGGAATGGTGCAGCAATAGTCTTGGCAATGGTTGGAGGAAAGGAACAATACTAGCATTTGAAAAACTTGATTCGAGCCTTCGTCTTATGGTTGAATCAGGTTGCGTTTTTGGAAGCCCGTCTTGTGGAGGGGAGGGTGAAGAAAAAATCACTGGAGATTCTTCGAAAAGATTTGTCGGTTCGTCCAAAATTTCTGGAATTTGATCGTGTGATATAGACTCTTGAGTCTGTGGAACAGAAGGTTGAGTAGAGTTGATTATAAAATCTATATTTCGTTCATGATACTTGGGCCATTGAGCAACGTGTACGTTATTGAAATTGATTGTCAGGTTTTTTAAGGATAATGTTATTTTCATACACATTTGCCACCCGATATGGACCTTCGTAGCTGGGTGCAAATTTCTTTACTAAAGTATAAGAAACAGAAGACTGGAAGTGTGTCTCCAAGAGAGTTAGATCTCCACCGACAAGATCTGGTTCCCTACGCCTAGTATTATAGTATCTTGCTTGAGCCGCTTGTGCTCCTATCATTGCAACACGAGCTTTCTCTGCCATGATTCGTACTGATTGCGGAGTTGGTCGCTGGTTTAGTTCGTCGATAATCCCCGTTAAATTTTCAAAAGGGGTCTTAATTTTTCGACCCAAAAAAGTTCTGCGGGAGTAAACTTAGTAGATTCGTGAACAGACGAGCGGAGGGCGAACGAAAAAAGCTCAAGATGTTCGTCCCACCGCTCGTGATGATCCATGACAAATGTAGCGATCATTTTAACTAGCGTGCGGTTTACTCGTTCCGCGGGATTACTCTGGGGATGATATGGGGAAATGAATTTATGCTTTATGTGTAGTCTCGCACACATTCTTTCAAAAATGTCAGAAATAAATTGGGGACCATTATCCGAAACTACTTTATTAGGTGCACCATATCTAGAGAATACTTCATTAATTAATACATTACAAATAACTTCCGCCGTAGCAGCTTTAATGGGAAAGACCTCGACCCATTTAGAGAAATTATCAGTTAATATTAAAACGTAACGAGCTTTGTTTTTAACAGATAAAGGATAAGGTCCCAATAAATCTATTGAAATAATGTCAAAAACATGAGAACTTGAACTAGATTTCAAGTGACCGGCCGGTCTTACATTACGGTAATTATAAATCTGACACAAGTGACATGATTGAACGTATGCGAGCACACTTTGGTACATGCCAGGCCAATAGGCAACATCCCGCAATTTACAACGGGTCTTGCGAATGCCTAAATGGCCTGCAATAGGTTTGTCATGAAATTCGTTTAAAAGGGCCATCCTAAGGGTTCGCGGAATACATGGGTGAAACTCTGCCCTAGTAGTCCTAGATTTCGTATAGTAAAGAAGACCCTCTATGACTTCAAAATGCTGTGACCTCCCAGCCAGAGAAGGATCACTTTGTAGGGGCGAACCCGCAAGCAAAAAAATTATAGATTTCCCCAAAATCTGGATCATTTACTAATTCTGCCATTATCTGCTCTCTGGATGTTATATCAGCTATTAAAAGTAAAGGCTGACATCCAGGAGTGGTTTCTGTGGGAACCCCACTAATCGGGACGCGAGACAATGCATCCTGTAATTGATTCTTATGACCTGGCTGGTACGAAATTTTGATATTGCTCTCTTGTAACTTAAGAGCCCACTTCATAAGTCTTTGAGAGGTGCTTAGCAGAATTCAAATACTGAAGGGCGGAATGATCCGTAATTATATTAACTGTCAATTTCGTTGAGATAACATTTAAATTTTTCATCAGCATACACTACAGCAAGACATTCGCGTTCCGTAGCTGAATAATTGCGTTCAGCTTTGGCTAAAATACGGGACGCAAAAGCTATTGGATGCCCAGCTTGTGACAAAACGCAACCAAGACCAACTCCGGATGCGTCAGTGTAAATATCAAATTCCTTAGTATGATCTGGGAAAGCTAATACAGGAGGTTGAGTCAACGCAGATTTTAGTGCTTCAAACGCTGCGTTAGCCTCAGGTGTCCAAACAAACTTCTTGTATTTTCGTTTCAAAGCATACAATGGCTCACAGATTGTAGCATAAGCGGGGACGAACTGCTGATACCCTCCGGTCATTCCCAGAAAGCGTGATGATTCTTTGGCTGTTTTTGGTCGTGGAAAGTCAACTATAGGCCTGATTTTTTCATCATTCGTAAATAAGCCGTGGTTAGTGATTTTCAACCCCAGATATACAATCTCGTCCCTCGCTATCTGGCATTTACTAGGTTTTAACGTCAAGCCAGCATTGCATATGAGTTGGAACACCTGTTTGAGCAGAGAAAGGTGCTCGTCAAAAGTCTCTGATGTAATAATAATGTCATCCAAATATACATGCACATGGGGACCTAGAACAGGTCTGAGAACCGTATCCATAAGCTTTTGGAAAGTTGCAGGTGCAGAGGCTAGTCCAAAGGGCATACGCAGGTATTCATAAGCCCCAAAAGGAGTCACAAAGCCTGTTTTATCTACGGAGTCTGGATGTACCGCAACCTGCCAATATCCACTCGCCAAATCCAAGGTTGACATCCATTTAGTTGACGATAGGTCATGCAAAATATGCGACATGACAGGTAGTGGATAATTTATCGCTTTCGTGACTTGGTTTAGCTTGCGGAAATCTGTCACGAAATGAAATTCGTTGGGTTGTTTCTTTGAAACAAGAAAAGCAGGTGCGGCCCAGGCGCTTGTTGATTCCCTTATTATGCCCTGTTTAATCATCTCTGAAATTTGACGTTGCATTTCATGTTTTTTATGGGGAGCACAAGGGTAAGGTTTCGTCGCTATCGGTTTCGAACCATCAGTGTCAATGACGTGATAAACCACCTGTGTGAAACCAGGTTGGTCGGAAAATAAACCAGGTCTTTTATTCAAAAGTTGAGAAAGCTGGTTTCTGTTGCCTCTCATTCAGTTGTTTACTAAGTAACAAATTCGTTATGTCTATAGGATCTTTAGGAATAACTTCGACAGGTTCCGGAAAGGAAATAACATGTTGTTCGAAATTCATGGTAACTTTAAAAGTATTGATAAAATCTATGCCCATTAGACATTTAACAGGTAGGTCGTCTATGAGCAGGAAAGAATGCGTAAAACGGGCCTTTCCTAGCCCTAGAGATAATGTGACAGTTCCTGTGATACTGACTATTTCGTTATTTGCACTTCGCAAATACTGCGTCGCACGCTGGACGTGCATTGCAGGAAAACTTTCAGTGCAAAACTTCGTATTTAGGGCTGATATTTCAGAACCAGTGTCGAACTTTGTCTCGACAATAATATCTTGAATTGTCAATAACACATCAGGCAACTGAGGAGTTTGGACAGTCAATAATACTATTTTAGGGTCAGAATTCTTGGTATCAGGAAGCAGTGCCGACCCTTGGTCTACTTCCTTTGGAAGTTTAAAGGATTCCTGGTTGTATTTTCATGCGGTCTGAAACCTCGGCCCTGCCTGGTATCTGTAAAGTTTTCACGCTTAGAAAAACTTCGTGAAAACTGCTGCGAGAACTCCGCATTTCTGTTGAAATTTCTATTTCTATTATTTCTTCCCTCAGCACGGGCAGAAAAATCATTATTGCCCTTAGCATAAAAATGTTCCGAATTCTGCGGATTGGAACGGGGTCGAGCATACTGTGCATTTGTACTGTACCCAGAAAATTGTTTAGAAACTAGCGGTTGGTGTACCACTCTTCTATGCGGTGGTACGTATGATGCTTGGACTTGCACCTGTATACGCTCGTGTTGAAAGTCATTAGGCCTGCTGAGGATTTTCGTGATAAGCCTCCCGGGGTTCCCGAGCATGTTTAGTTGGTCCATGTTTGCCGTGTCGCTCCTCATACGTTCGTATGAGGCGAAGGCATTCATGTATTGTAGCAGGGTGTCGGACCTCAATAAAATCCTGTAGAAATGGATCGAGCTGTTGCAATATGGTGTCCAACATGTCGACATGACTGGCATGTGGATCCCATAATTTATACAAGCGTGTTGTTTCTAAGGCAAACGCAACAGGGCTATCGTTGGGTCCTTGCTTACGAGAAAAAAGTTGTTGTGCAAGGCCAGCTCGACTGAGGCCGAAAGGAAAGACCTCTAAAAATTCCGCTCGGAAATTCTCATAAGGAGAATCCGGGTTCGATACTCTCCACTGCCGATACCAGGTCTTAGCGGTATCTTTTAAGCAAGTGCCTGCTATTTGCACTTTGCAATCTTGAGGAATATTGTATAAGTCGAAATGATCCTCCAAATCCTCGAGAAATTTCAAGGACCCCTCCAAACCATTGAAAGTAATTTCTCCCTCATGCGGCACGAAATGTGCAAGCATTTTGCCTCTGTGAGAGGATTGAAATACCTCAGGTACGACCCGCGACTCAGAGTGATATGAAGCTGGTGAATGACGAAATTGTGAGGAATGCCTGGGTACTCGCTAATCATTGACATCAAAGTTAGACCCACAGGATTCCTGCAAATTGTCGAAAATAACCCCACCACCACCGAAACTTGATTCAGGTTGAAATAGTGAAGTTTTCTCAGGTAATGAAGACATAGTCAATAGGTGTCAATACCTCGTGTTCAAGAAATGTTCGGGCGCCAATTATAATGAATAAAGCTCTCCGGCTGGGTGTGTAGTGCAGGAAGCTTACGTTAAGTCACGTTAGGGTTATTGGAAGGTTACTTGACGTAGCTAAAGTGTGCCTGATCTTCAAAGTGCTAGAGTTTGTTTAGGTTAGACACGCACGTGCAATAAGTTCATTGAATATGGAACTTCTTTTACTCAGCGTTCCTCATTATCTTGAATATCAGTACTATAACTTCGGTTTTAGTACATTAGTACCTTGAAGGCTCCTTATTAGAGCGGTAAACACAATATACCCTGGACTTAACGTAGACACTTAAAGAAATAGACTTAACGGCCAGACAGAGAGGTCTGACAATACAATGAACTAAGTAAACGTACTCACTTTTAACCTTTTGTTGGGGAGCTCCTGGTATTACTCAAATACACACTCCAACAAAACACAACTACTGATATTTCGTACCATCGTAGATAAATCACATAACAATAATAATGGAAGAACCTATCACCTATAACGAAGCTGCTTGGTATAGTTGAGCGCGCCTATATATACTGCATACCACCACGTCATGACTTACACTCGTTGCCACATATATAATCAGAGGGAGAAATAGCATCTCGTTAAGTGAGAAGATAATTTGCATAGGAAAATAAAATAACAAGAGATAGTAAAATCAAAAGGAAACTGAATCTAGAGTATACGTTACAATACAAGTGCTGATTTTCTGTATTGGGATCATTTGCAAAGGACACAATACTTAAATTTTGTAAGCTGTTCAGAACTGGATCCGAATTCTCCGAAGTATTGGCGTCATTATTAAAGTTTATTAAGTTATTGATTTCCTTTTTCTGCGTGCGCCGATCATGCCTGTTATTTCTTCCAGAGTCGCCCGATGCATTGTGATTAATCATAGGTAGTAACAGTGTTGGTACGGCTTCTGGTTTCAAACGTTTTTTTTGAAGGTAGGTCTAATAATTCCGCTTGTAAATCACGCAAATAAGATGCTTCGTCAAAATGCGCAGAACAAACACGTGCATTCTCGACACGGAAAAAATCTTGTCTTCGACATCTCAAAGTCCACAGTTTACGCAATTCAGCATTTTGGGGAAAACGGTGAAACGAAATTCCTTTACTGGACTTTCCGTTTTTACATAAAGCGACAGCACAATAAACCATTTTCAGCAGTTGTTGATTAAACAAAGAAATATAACTTCCTTGATTTGAAACGAATTCAAGATACCAAGTGGACGTCTGCACTGGGGAGCGAGAGCGTTGGACGGCTCCACGAGGGTTCCACTGACGTCACTGATTCCTGGAACCTTAAGCCGGAGTGGGTTGGGCGAACTCATTGACCTACCTTCTCTCATTCTAACTACCTTGAGAAATTTCCTGAACAGTGGGCGGCCCCGCTCTGTCATTTTACGTGGTCTTCGAGGTCGCAGTTGTTTCCACTTTACGAAAACATCACTTACAGTTGACTGAGCCAACTTCAGCAGGGAAGAAATTTCCTGAACAGTGGGCGGCCCCGCTCTGTCATTTTACGTGGTCTTCGAGGTTGCAGTTGTTTCCACTTTACGAAAACATCCCCCAGTTGACTGAGGCAGCTGCAGCAGGGCAGTTCAAGGCAGAAATATCCTGAACAGTGGGCTGCCCCGCTCTGTCATTTTACGTGGTCTTCGAGGTCGCACTTGTTTCCACTTTACGAAAGCACCACTTACAGTTGTCTGAGGCAACTGCAGCAGGGAAGAAATTTCCTGAACAAAATGTTCAGGGCAGAAATTTCCTGAACACTGGGCGGCTCCGCTCTGTAAATTTACGTGGTCTTTCCATTTTATGAAGGCATCCCCCAGTTGACTGAGGCAGCTGCAGCAGGGCAGAAAGTTCCTGAAGGGCAGTTCAGGGCAGAAATATCCTGAACAGTGGGCGGCCACGCACTGTCATTTTACGTGGTCTTCGAGGTCGCGGTTGTTTCCACTTTACGAAAACATCACTTACAGTTGACTGAGGCAACTTCGGCAGGGAAGAAATATCCTGAACAGTGGGCGGCCCCGCTCTGTCATTTTACGTGGTCTTCGAGGTTGCAGTTGTTTCCACTTTACGAAAACATCCCCCAGTTGACTGAGGCAGCTGCAGCAGGGAAGAAATTTCCTGAACAAAATGTTCAGGGCAGAAATTTCCTGAACACTGGGCGGCTCCGCTCTGTAAATTTACGTGGTCTTTCCATTTTATGAAGGCATCCCCCAGTTGACTGAGGCAGCTGCAGCAGGGCAGAAAGTTCCTGAAGGGCAGTTCAGGGCAGAAATATCCTGAACAGTGGGCGGCCACGCACTGTCATTTTACGTGGTCTTCGAGGTCGCGGTTGTTTCCACTTTACGAAAACATCACTTACAGTTGACTGAGGCAACTTCGGCAGGGAAGAAATATCCTGAACAGTGGGCGGCCCCGCTCTGTCATTTTACGTGGTCTTCGAGGTCGCAGTTGTTTCCACTTTACGAAAGCACCACTTACAGTTGTCTGAGGCAACTGCAGCAGGGAAGAAATTTCCTGAACAAAATGTTCAGGGCAGAAATTTCCTGAACACTGGGTGGCTCCGCTCTGTAAATTTACGTGGTCTTTCCATTTTATGAAGACATCCCCCAGTTGACTGAGGCAGCTGCAGCAGGGCAGAAAGTTCCTGAAGGGCAGTTCAGGGCAGAAATATCCTGAACAGTTGGCGGTCCCGCTCTGTCATTTTACGTGCTCTTCGTGGTCGCAGTTGTTTCCACTTTACGAAAACATCACTTACAGTTGACTGAGGCAGTTGCAGCAGGACAGAAATTTCCTGAACGTATTGCTAGGATTGCATCCAATGACACTCTGCCACGTTGAAAGACATTGATCTCTGTCATACGGCTCATTCTAGTGCTCATGCTTTTCAATGATGTTTTCCAGACTCCGTGCATCTTTTTATACCTGCATCAGCCATGATTGTGACGTATATAAGCAAATCCTCTACTCAAACGCGATGTCTGGATCTGTGTGTATGTGTGTGTGCGCGTGTGTGTATGTTATATATCTTCAAATGAATGGGTGTTGACTTTTTTTTTATTGGTGTACGTCTGAGGAAATTTAATGGCTATTTGACCAGTGTCGGGGATATGTATGTAAATCCCGGCATGATTCAGTCTCGGAAGACAGAGAATCAACAAGGATTAATTAAGTCTATTGCTATGTTTGCAAGATAATACCTTCCAAATTCGTTAACATTATTGGAAATCTGAGGGCAGAGTAGTTATATTCAGCCAAAACACGAGGATTTCATTACTATCATTTTCTTTCTTTACCGGTATGTTATTACAGTATATAGACAAAAGTTATTGGACATTGTAAGCAAATAAAAAAAAACAGTATTGTATTTACATCAGTAGCGGGTAGGTCCTCCATCTACAAAAAAGACATCATTGTGTTTATATCAGTAGCGGGTAGGTCCTCCATTTACATAAAAAGACATCATTGTGTTTAGATCAGTAGCGGGTAAGTCCTCCATCAGCAGCAAACACTCGTCGAGATAAACTGTCCACAAGTCCATGGAATACGTACAGCGGGATGTTCCGCCATTCTACTTTGAGTACATCGACCAACTCTATCAGTGAACTAAAGGTCGAGTGTAATTTGCTGTCTGAAGCACGATAGTTAAAATCCTTAATGAATCAAATATTTACAAATTAAAAAATACAAACACGAGATCTTTCACAAGGGCGACCCTTGCATCATCAGGTGAAGACTACTTCAGAAAATGAAAGTAATGAAATTTGATTCATTAAAGATTTTAACTATCGTGCTTCAGACAGCAAATTACACTCGACCTCTAGTTATTCTCAGCACGAAGACATTTATCCCTTATCTGTTAGTGAAGAAGGTCGTGCTTTTCTAGACCTCTTACGTCGTTCAAGTTCATCCATTAGGTGTTCAGTTGGATTGAGGTCCGGGCTCTGAGCAGGCCAGTCCATCGGCGAGACTTGATTTTTCTCATACCACTCCATTATATCCCTGGAAACATGACAAGTCGCATTGCCATCGTGGAAAAAACAATCGTCGTGTCCGTAGAACTGCCACAACGTTGGGGGCATTGGGCTATCCAGTATATCTCTATACAGCACACAATTCATGTTGTCATGGATCCACAACGTAACTGCTGGAACAGCCCTATAACATAACTCCACCGTCTTCGTGCTTCACAGTCGGCACTGAACACGCCGGAAGCAGATGGTCTCCGGGTAAATGCCAAATCCAGACACGTCCATCCCAGCGAAATGATGTGAATCGCGATTCATCTCTCCATAGCACCTGCCGCCATTGCCCCAATGTCCAATTTTTGTGCTGTTGACACCATCGTAGTCTCGTGTCTTTATTGGTCTTCGTGATGAGAGATTTATGGACGGTTTATGGACGGCTGCTCGGCCATGACACCCGAGTGGATGGACATCTCTTGAAAGTGTCTCGGTGGAGACCATAACATCTGTGGCCATCTCGACCTCATGTGCTATGGCGTGCATTGGTAGTGGCCTGTTTTTCCGGATCTCCCTCTTTGCAGTTTCGTGGGACTTCCATGACCAGGTGAATTCCTGCCATTGCAGGATTTCACCTCGTTCTTGAAGCCCTTGTCATCAACAAGTGTCTTCTTCTGTTTGTTGATGACAAAGGCCACAGTCGATTTAGCTACCCGTTTGACATCAGCAATGCTTCTTATTCTCATAGGCCACAGTCGATTTAGCGACCCCTTTGACATCAGCAATGCTTCTTATTCTCACACGCAATGCTTCTTATTCTCATAGGCCACAGTCGATTTAGCGACCTCTTTGACATCAGCAATGCTTCTTATTCTCACACGCAATGCTTCTTATTCTCATAAGCCACAGTCGATTTAGCGACCTCTTTGACATCAGCAATGCTTCTCATTCTCACACGCAATGCTTCTTATTCTCATAGGCCACAGTCGAATTAGCGACCTCTTTGACATCAGCAATGCTTCTAATTCACATAGGCCACAGTCGATTTAGCGACCTATTTGACATCAGCAATGCTTCTTATTTTCACACGCAATGCTTCTTATTCTCATAGGCCACAGTCGATTTAACGACCTATTTGACATCAGCAATGCTTCTTATGCTCGTTCCTCCAATTGAGCAATCTATTATAACGAATTTTTCAAACTCGGAGAGCTCTCTTCTTTTAGCTATTTTATCAGCGATTGATCTGAGCGTACTCCCGTTGCCGTTTTTATGCCTTAGCGATCACGTGTCTGCTGCGGGAGCACACCATTGCGCCTGCGTGGGGGGTGTCCAATCGCGTTTGTCCACATAGTGTACTTTAAATAGAGAATTTCCTTTGTTGTGGTTGGCATGGGTTTTTAATAATGATTTTATTTTACTGTTTCCAATAGAAGTATCTCCTGTGAACCTCTGTTCTGAAAATGTTAGGAAAACTGCTATGGAATTAATTTATGCTTTTACATCTCACTGTAACCTTTTTTCCTTCAGAATCCAGGGATCGACGCCGCTATTCGAGAATTCTGGAAGATTTGGGGCACGAACAGATATCAAGGAAAGTATTTCCAGTAACAATGGCGACAACACCTCTGTCTAAACTTGGTCCACTGTACAGTCGCTTAGGAGGTGCTGCGGGTGTAACGACGGAGGCTGTAGTGAGCGTGGGTTCTCTGTCCCATGTCCCTGTCAAGGAAGGACTCCAGAGTGTCATCAAGTGTCTAAAGTCGCAAGAGATTTCTCAAGTCAGTAAGTACATCTCCTTCCCTTTTCGAAAAGCTCCTTATTGAGTCAAAACAGACACGACAATTCGAAGCTCACTAGAGTTAAATCAACATTATACAAGGATGTCAAAAATCAAATGTAGTTTTAACTTTTTGTTCTGAGCATGTGTAAAAGTATTGTCGCTGTCGTCATTGTTATCGAGCTTTAGCCTTTATAGGTCAGCACATGTGCTGCCGTCGTGACCAGAACACAGCCGCTTCGATTTCAGTACGTGTCAAAGAAGAGGGATGCTTTCTTCGGGTGTAACGTCCTGCATGCCAGCAAGGTGACACGGTGGTTAAAACGCTGTGTGACCTATAACCTTTTTGCTGGTAGTAGAATTCCATGTCTTTCTACTCCGCAGCGTCTGTTCTCGCAAATGAACTACGCCGGCAGGACTATCACTGTTCCACTGCCTATCTGACTTACGCGTCCCCCCAGTAGTACGTCATATGCGTCAGTACTACGTTAAACTCTTTACATACACTTCTGTTTGTGAAAATCGGAACACCAAGAAAGAATCGCGCTATTCAAATGAAATTTATACCACAAATTCCACATATTACAGGAAATAACTGATTACATTTGTAGAGCCGCCCCGGTGGCGCAGCGGTCTAAGGCGATGGCCTCTGATCATTCATCCAAAAGGGGTCCGGGTTCGAATCCCGGTGAGGCATGGATGTTGTTTGTCTTACGGCACTGGCTCTCTCCCTTCCCTGGAACCAGTGACCCTAAATTAGGGACGGGCGACTGCTTATAGCCCATTGAGTTGCTCACGGTGGTCGTTAAACCTTCAATTCAAAAAAAAAAAAACATTTGTAGATCTATAAAATATATTTTCGCTTCAAAATTCAGCATAGTGTGAAGACACCTCGAACAACAATAACAGCCTCTACACTATGGCACTCAATGGAAGAGGTTTTTGATATCGTCTTGGGATATATCCTGCCCTGCTGCATCTATGCGAGATCAGAATTCATTTGTGGTAACTGGCGGAGAAGTTCGACTAGCCAGTCGCTTAACTACCATGTACCAGACATGTTCCGTCGAGGACATATCCGGCGAACGTGCAGGACAGAGAAGAACTGGTATCTGCCGTGCATGGAAGAGGTCTTGGACATTCCAGGCCACATGTGGTCAAGCATTGTCCTACTGGAATATAGCGCCAGGACTCTAGAGGAAGGGTACCAACTCTGCCTCTAAAACATCCCTGATGCATCGCTAGCTGTTAAGGGTTCCCTCATTTCACATCAGGCGAAATTGGGAATCGAACCCAATGGCGCCGAAAGCCATAACGCTTGGAGTTAGGCCGGTACGACGATGCAAGGTGCCGTTCACCACGATATCTTTGAAAATGTGTATGACGATCATTTTGAATCGTGTCTCGTCAGAAAACACGACCTGCTACCAATCAGCGCACTGATGTCTCTGTTCGAGGCCCCATTGCAGTCTGAGGCGTCTGTGGTTGAGGGTCAAAGGAATGCGCAGCAATGGGCTGCTAGCGACCAGTCCTCTGTTAAATAGACGACGTTGAACGGTGCTGGATGAACCTGTGACAGTGCTCCACTCTGCGCTAACGCTGTGTATATCCCTGTACGATCGGCCACTGCCGTGTGGTAGAGGTGTCTGTCATATCGAGCAGTCGAGTAATTTTGCGGTCCATTCCCCCGATTTCTGTGCGTCGAAACCTTATCTGTCCACTGACGAACAGATAAGGCTCGGACGCACAGAAATGCCAGTGCATCACTGTACTGGCGTTTCTTCGCGTACGAGTGGTGATTTCGCGGTAGGAAAATCCAGCTTCTTTCATCCCAACAATCCTTCCTCGCTCAAAGTGCGTCGTATGTCCATTATGCCACCTTCTTCGGCGACGGGGCATAGTGAGACACAAGAAAAAACCTTTCGACTCAATGTCGGCTCTTCACTGATTGCAACATCTCGTTCGAGCCAGCTCTTTATACCCAAAAATCCTTCTTCTCTCAAAGTCCGTCAGGTGTTCATAATGCGACCTTCTTCGGCGACGAGGCATAGTGAGACACAAGAAACACCCTTTCGACTCAATGTCGGCTTTTAACGGATTCCAACATCTCGTTTGAGCCAGATCTTTATACCCAAGATCGGACAGTTAAGAAGGCGCTGCTCCGAAACCGCATGCGCAAGCTCACTGGCACTTTAATCTTTTGCATGTCCTAACCTCTTGTATGTATTCTGTAAGTTTCAAGCTAATAGCGACAGTCCTTCACGGTGTTGCAGTTTTCACAAGCATTAATGTGAATGCATAGATTTTTAATGCTTTGTTTATCCACATAAACCTGCCTGTAAATGGATGTGAAGGCATTCTTGAGACTCAAACAAGTAGACCTGGATTATATTATGCAGAAAAGAAGAACTTTGTGATTCAAAACTGCAATGTACTTAACAAACTCTGCACAGGTAGGGATCTGTAAATCTTATTCTGCAGAATGTATTTTAATACAAACTAGAAAACCACTAACATATGCAACAAAGTAGAAGCATTTGTATAGTGGATATTACGGAACGATGTGGTGCATGTATAACGAAGTAAATTTCTCCGTCATTTTTGGTCTACGCCGGGATTCGAACCAGAGCCCGCTCATTCCGGAACAAGTCGCTCTACCAACTGAGCTAAGCAGACATTTGTTCTGATTCCTATCTGCCTTTATGTCGTGTGCGTCCTGCTGGCAGGTACGTCACATCTCCCCCCGAAAGAGGGCCGGGGGCATGGCCCACGGGTCAGCCGTGACCATGAATAGTTGCAGGCAGCCATCCACTGTAGAACGTGCACTTGAGAACTCCCAGTCAATCTGCTGTGTGGAATGCAACATCACACATTTTTATTTTTCGAAGCGCTGGAGAAGGAATTCTCTGATTTTTCCTGTCTCGCGGTGTGGAAATAACATCACACCAATGCGAGATTTTGAACGGTCGGGTCATCCGGATAGTTCGGGCGCCATTATAACGAAGTAAATTTCTCCGTCATTTTTGGTTCCGTCATTTTTTGTCTACGCCGGGATTCGAACCCGACGCCGCTTATTCCGGAACAAGTCGCTCTACCAACTGAGCTACTCAGACATTTGTTCTGATTCCTATCTGCCTTTATGTCGTGTGCGTCCTGCTGGCAGGTACGTCACACATGTAAATTAAAGCTGAAAAGCGTTGTTCTGCTTGACATAGTCAAAGCAGAAAAAGAAATGCAGACATTTGTAATGAACTAAAGAAATATCAAGGCTTCAAGTGGTCAGAAGCAGAAATATTGAATTATAAAGCAAAAATTGTAAGAAACGTCCAAACAATTGGAGTAATTTGATTTTATAAAGAACGAAAGTCACACACCGAAAAAAGGAAATTTGATATCTAAAGCCAAATTGCTAGATGACATGCAAATGTTTTCCTGAAAACAACAGAAAACGCAATTGTCATTCTTAGCAAAAGCTCTCAAAACTGTCATACTATGATCAAATGGAAATAAAATAATAATGAAGTAGGTTGATTATGACACAAAAAAAAAACAGTTCTGCAACAACAGTCTTGACGTCAGTGGCGTACCCATGTTTCAAAATCCGGGAGGGTTGTCCGATCACACATACACAGTGTCGGACCCCTACCTCCCTCCAGATTATATTTATGCATATATCATCATCATCATCATTGTCAACCATTATCAATCCACTGCTGGACGAAGGTCTCCCCAAGTTTCCTCCACAACGGTCTGTCTTGTGCCAGTCTCCTCCATGTCACTCCCGCATACTTTCTAATTTCATCCACCCATCTTCCATGTGGTCTTCTTCTGGGTCTTTTCCTGTCCCTTGGAATCCAATCTAAAATTTCGGCTGTTCGACGATGGTCTGTCCTTCGGGCAGTATGTCCAGCCCATTGCCATTTCAGGGATTTAACTCTGATCATGATGTCTTCCATTCTTGTCATTTTTCGGATCCACGAGTTCCTCTTCTTATCTCTCCTGGTTACACCAAGTATGCACCTCTCCATGCTTTTTTGAGTTGTCTGCAGCCTTTGTATGTCTCTTTTAGTAAAGGTCCACGTCTCAGCACCATACGTAAGCACTGGAAGGATGCATTGATCAAACACTTTTCTTTTAAGACATAATGGTATATTGCTCTTGAAAATTATGCTGTTTCTTCCAAAAGCTCTCCAGGCAAGTTTTGTACGCCAATTAATTTCTTCATCAATGTGACCCTCACTTGATATCTGCTGTCCAAGATAAACGTACGTGTCTGGTATCTCCAGCTTTTCTCCATCAATTGATAAATCTTCATTTCTTGTAAAAGCATTGAACATCACTTTTGTCTTCTAAAAGTTCATTTTTAGTCCCACTTCTTTACTCTTATCAGCAAGTTCCTGGATCATACTCTGCAGCTCTGATAGGGTAGTTGCAAAAATGACTATGTCATCAGCAAAACGAAGGTGGGTTAGATAATCTCCATTAATCTTTATACCTTTGTTTTTCCAGTTCAGTGATAGAAAAACATTTTCCAATGTGGCATTAAAGAGCTTCGGAGATATGGTGTCACCTTGTCTCACTCCCTTTCCAATTTTTATGTGTGTTGTATTTTCAAACAGCCGAATCTTTGCACTTGCATTTTCATAGATGTTATTAATAACATCTATGCATGTATATAAAATAATATAAACATACTGTATAAAATAGTTTGGGACCCCCATCCTACATGCACACGCAGGAGCAAAGCAGTTGCTGATGTGCGATCTAGCGGGCACGACATAGGTTGTTGGTGAATTGTGGAACCTAGCGAACACAACTCTAAAGCTATGATAGATAGTGCAGAAATGTAAATTACAAAGTTGAAGAGCTGACTTTGCTTATTAGGAATCGATACCGCTGTTTTATTTAGTACACATTATACACGTGTTTGCATTCTATGAAAAATTACAATCTTATATTATTACTTCATACACTCGACGTGGATTAGGAACACCAAACAGAAGTAATCGCTCTTTCCACGTTTGTAAGTGAGTCACGGAAAAATTCTAATCTGCCGCCACCGAGAATCGAACCCAGGGTCAACCAGTTACGCTGCGGACATGCTACCACTGCACCACAGCAGCCTCGAATTCACCAGACTCACAAGCGATTAACTGGCGATTCCATCTTTGGTGAATCCCCAGCACTGTGCGGGGCTCCATGAAGAAACCTGCCATGTGGTTTGGCAGTTAATCACTTGTGAGTCTGGAGAATTCGAGGCCGCTGTGGTGCAGTGGTAGCATGTCCGGAGCGTAACTGGTAGACCCTGGGTTCAATTCCCGATGGCGGCCGATGAGAATTTTTTCGTGACTCACTTATCAATGTGGAAAGAGCGATTACTTCTGTTTAGTTATAATATTAAATTTAGTCGGTTCTCATCATAAAAAAGTGTGCATTATATCATTATATTCCCCAAATATTTGGGGGGTCCTTTACATTGGGGATCCCCGACTCTGAAAATCCGGAGGGGTCCTGCCATCCCCCCCGGATTCCCCAGTAGTTACGCCTATGCTTGACGTGATACAAAAATGAATTGAGAATTACTACCCAAAAGAAATAGAGGCCACATTCGCTGCAGATATAATGTAAAACACACATTGGAGTAATCTGGGTAAGGGAATCGTGCCAAACGTTCTACGAAAAAAAGAAGATATCACGACAGACTAATTTTCATAATTTTAACTCCAAATATCCGGAAAAATATAGAATTCTCAGAAAAGGGTGTTTTATTCACTTCTAACAAAATCCCCGTATTTGGAAAATGTTTTCCATCTACAGTGAGCTATTACATATATTAAAAATTGGGCATGAAAATTTCAAAATCTACAAAGCAACTGCAATAATATTTATTGTTCACAAAATCTTCATTAAAGCCAAAAACTCTGTTGTAGAAACGATATTGTGACTTATACTAGGACAACTTTTTCTGTAGGGCTCTGTAAAAACAGTGTGTTCTACATAAAACTCAAAAGTCTTATGAGCCGCGCCTGTAGCTGAAGGGCTGCCCTCTAAGTGGTCTGAGTGATCTGAGGCAATCTTTGTTACCATAATCAAAATAACATGATATTCTACTGAACATGATGTGGATGTTTGGTTTGTCTTTTAAAAAGCTGTAAAAGATAATAAAGTAAGAGACAAATTACATTATTTTATTGGAGGTTTAACGACCACCGTCAGCAACTCAATGGGCTATAAGCAGTCGCCGGTCCTAATTTAGGGTCACTGGTTCCAGGGAAGGGAGAGAGCCAGTGCCGTAAGACAAACACAACATCCATGCCTCACCGGGATTCGAGCCCGGACCCCATTCAGACGAATTATCAGAGGCCATCGCTTAGACCACTGCACCACCGGGGAGGCTAAATTGCATTTAAGAAATGAAAATAGTGTTTTGAAATTCATAAGCCGCCCCGGAGGTGCAGTGGTCTAAGGCGCTGGCCTCTGTTCATTCGTCCGTAAGAGGTCCGTGTTCGAATCCTGGTCAGGCATGGATGTTGTGTTTGTCTTACGGCACTGGCTCTCTCCCTTCCCTGGAACCAGTGACCCTAAATTAGGGACGGGCGACTGCTTATAGCCCATTGAGTTGCTCACGGTGGTCGTTAAACCTCCAATAAAAAAAAAAAGAAAAATTCATAAATGGCTCTCCTGGAATCTGAGTCGTACGTTCATGATTATCTGCCTAATATTTTTTGTTTTAACTGCGTTAAGAGTATGTTTTGCACATTATTTTCCTTTTCTTATTTTTCTAGTATTTTCATTAGTAATTCTGATTCCCATGTTATCTCGTTTTCATACAAAAGAGCCCCGGGAAGCTGAGCATCAAGGGAACCTCCATTCCTGCAACTGCAGTGTATGCAAAATTCAACCTCAGGCCAGGAGGAACACGCGGCTCAGGCTCTACGGTGGTTTTGCTAAAACTCCAGCAGGTACGCAGCGTTTTTAAAAAGTATGGAAAACATGAGAATTGAAATGCTATTTTCAAAGAACTCGTTAACATTAAATGTCATTAGTGTTACTATGCTAAACTTATGTACAACAGTGTATCTACAATGATTACTTCAGCCGATGACAGCATATAAATGAGAGAGAGCCTCGTGTGGTTTTGTGCCACGAGAGGAAAGGATGCTTCTCACACATGAGAGAGCCTCGTGAGTGGCATCAAGCATACCTTTCCTCTCGTGGCATAAAGAGAAAGGAAATAGATAATTTTTATCTACTACTGATATAGTGGCTAGAAGAAATAGTGTGTCGTGCGCTTCTGCAGACGGGTTCATGAAATCATAGAGGGCGCGACACACAGCTTCGATGCTATTGCTGTAAACTATGCTCAAACGTGCTTTTCTTTCTGTGCGGTAACGGAATGTCACTAAAATTTTACAAAAAATCTTTTTTTTTTATCCTGCAGCTATACTAAAAGTGGTTAATGTCATCTATGGATATAGATAATATAACTGAATATTCTCCCAGATGTGTTTTGAGGAAGCTTCGTCGACTTTATTCGGGAAATGCATCATCTTGCATTGAATATACGTGTCACAAGGCTAGTTAGTACAAATACATTACTGGGCGCAAATTTTCTCCGTAATTATCGAGATTTTTGCCTAATCAATCATCGTATTGAATTCTTTTCCGATCCTGTTGCAACTCTTTTCTGTCTCTACGTCTCTACAGGACACAAAATGTTTAATTAGGCGTCACATGATACTGTACCTAAGCCTAATCTTCCCATGATAAAGTTTACAGAACTTTGTACAAAAACAACAACAAAAAAACATCCAATTTCAATAATTTTAGATAAATTACGACGATACATAAAAGACTAAAAAAAAAAGTGGCACATTTAACTAACTAATTACTGAGTGGCTGCCAACTAGATTTCGGACAAGTAAAAATAAATTCTATTCGTTCCACCTTGCCTCATCTTTCGGCACGGAAAATAGTTATCTTTTGTTCATAGAACCTGTAACCACTGTTGCATCCAGATTCCAGATACGAAACACATTCTCAACGTTACACTTATTACTACTACTTTTCATGACCGATCTAACAAATAAATCGCATTTTCAATCGCTATCCATCGAACACGCCATAGGAAAGCATGCTAATGCTTAGAAATAATAGCATCGAAACTCGCAAGAGCGCCATCTCACGGTTTCATGAAAAATGGGAACAAAACTTTAAACAGTGAGTATTAACGCACAGCACACTATCTCTTCTAGCCACTGTATTACTGAGAAAGCAAACTTCTGCACGTAGTGTTTCTGAATACTCGAAAAAAAAGTATTCACTTCGCTGCTATCTTCTGTTGTATTCACTTTGCTCTTTCACGCAGTTCAGACGCTGATATCTACCCTAAATATACTGAAGTACTATTAAAGATATTTGAGTAGTAACGCTTTGGGCCTCATCTTATCCTAATGATGGCGGCCACATCACGAGACATGGACTTCACAAGCATACCAAATTGTTCTGCAGGTATCGCCGACCATGCCTTCTTCTAAGCTGTCGGTAATTGGCTTAGGATCGTAGCCAATGGGACACGTGTCTGAACAACCGGTTCGACAGTATCCCAAAGGTTTTCGCTGGCGTTTAAATTCGAGCTTCTAGGTGGCCACTGAAGCGTTTCAAATTTACTACGAAGCTGATCGGCCCTCAGGCACCTTCGAAGCCGACGTTCACCTCTCACATCAATGGCACGTGGTGCTCCACTGTTTCTACGTCGCGTATTCACAATGGGGCCATTTCTCCGATCACGATGCACTTTAACCACAGCAGCACGCGAACAGTTCACAAACTGCGCTGTTTCAGAATACTGCCACCCTTGGACCGAAATATATATACATACGGTCGAGTCACATTATTGTGACCACCATCTAAATCCAGAGTAACCGCTGTGTGCAGCACGGACAGCAGTTAGATGGGCTGGGAGTGACTCAATAAGACACTGGAAGGTGTTCACAGGTATGTAGCGCCATGCTCACTGCAGTGAATCTGACAGCTGCTGGAGGGTGCGTAGTGGAAGATCCATAGAGCAAACAACACGATCGAGGTGGTCCCATAGGTGCTCAATTGGCTTTAAGTCTGGGGAAATAAGGGGCCAGAGAAGTACTTTGAAGTATTCATCGTGCTCTTCCAACCACTCTTGGACCTTTCTAGCTGTGAGACACGTAGCATTGTCGTGCTGGAAGATCTCATCTGCCCAAGGGAAGACAATCAGCGTGTATGGGTGTACGTGGTCTTCAAAGATGGATGCATAACGAATTTGATCCATATTGCCTTCCACAGGTATCAGTGGACCCAGGGAATACCACGAAAACATTCCTCAGACCATAACGCTAGCCCCACCAGCTTGTGTTCTTCCAGCAATAGTTGAAGAGTGTTTTTCCCCGATATTTCTTGCCGTATACGCTTAATTTTGATAGTGCCACAGTCGAAATATTTGAATTAAGTAACTTGTTGTACGTTTAATTTCAGTTTTTGCTGTTTTCTTGATAACATATCCAGCTTCAGAATATGTTTCACAACAACACCAATTTTCACAAGCTTCTGATGAGTTGAAAGTTTCCAAAATGTAGATGTTGATTTCATCATTGTCCCTCAGAAGGAGGGAACACTAATGAAACCGACATTCACATTTTGGAAACTTTTAACTCATCACAAGCTTGTGAAAATTGGTGTTGCTGTGAAACATATTCGGGTTTCTTAATGAGACGAAACAACTTCGAGCATTCACTCTTTCCCCTTTTGTTTTCAACTGGCACGTATTTGTTGGCCTCGACGCCTTTTCCAATCTCCTTAAAATTAAATTCATCCATATTAACAAGTAAGACATTAATACCGACAGGACATGCAATAGCACGTCAAAGGAAAACCTCTGAATGCTCAAAGCAAAAGATGAGACGTAAAAAGTAACTCTCAGTCTTACAATGTGACACCCGGGGTATGAGAGAGTGAATCATCAGAGAAGCAGGCGACAGGCGTTTGTCTGTATCTTGCTCCGGACAATCTCATTGAAAACAAACGCAAAAGAAGTATCGTCTTCCTTTAAGAAAGAGACGGCAATATTTTTGTATGACAAACCATTTTTCACCCCGCTGACACCAGTATTCCACAGTACGCATTTTTCTTTGAAATATCTTTTTGGAAACAAAAAATTTCAGCTTTCTGCACATACTAATATCGTGCAATACATATACGCTTAACTGAGTATTTCTTACAGAAAGAGTTTGATTTTCTTAAACGAATTGCAGTACACAGAGGATATAGCCCTTCCGTTATGGACAAAGCTGTCCAGAAATTTAGGAAACCGAAGCCTGTCTGCTCGCTCACGCCAATAGACTTCTCAGTACGAACGAACTGAGCGGTTATCCCAATTGCTCCTCAGATTTGCTTCGGAATTACAAAAATTCTCAAAAGTTTTATTTTCGAAATTATTTTCAAACCTATAAACAAGATGAATTTTTACGGATCAAAAGACTACGTCGAAGACATAAATTCCTGGGGAATTTATCAGATATCTTGTGAATGTGGACTTTCATTTCATGTACACGACAGACCAGCAGGGTTTTAAGTTTCCGTGTGAAGGAACACAAGACTTACGTACGGAATTATGAACTGAAGAAGTCATCTATAGCCCAACATTGTCACGAAAATAGCCATAAATTTTTGTTTGTTAACGCTGTGCTTATTGATAAACCTGATTCGACTAGCAAGCTTAATATATTAAAAGCTTTCCATTTGTACCGGAACTCCTCACGTCTTGTCAACGACATGATGTCTACTCCATTTCTTTCAAACGCGTGGAAACAACTCACCAAAATCCGTGACCTTCAGAACTCTGATGATGTCACAAGATTTGAATGATTACGCTCCATTTGTCCTGATGATGCCGAGCCAAACGCTCTGTGAAACTGTAGTCGATTTTAAATGAGCATTTAATTGTGAACAAATGTTGCTATTTTTAATAAATCTCAACATCACAAGTTTAGTAGTCATAAATTATATATGGTTTCAATAATGCTTGGAGAGAGTGTAACGTATCAGGAGATGTGACGTACCTGCCAGAAGGACGCACACGACATAAAGGCAGATAGGAATCAGAATAAATGTCTGCGTAGCTCAGTTGGTAGAGCGACTTGTTCCGGAATAAGCGGCCTCGGGTTCGAATCCCGGCGTAGACTAAAAATGACGGAGAAATTTACTTCGTTATAATGGCGCCCGAACTACCCGGATGACCCGACCGTTCACAATCTCGCAATGGTGTGATGTTATTTCCACACCGCGAGATAGGAAAAATGAGAGCAGCACTTCGAAAAAAAAAAAAAAATAAGGGGGAGATGATGTAACGTATCAGGAGATGTGACGTACCTGCCAGAAGGACGCACACGACATAAAGGCAGATAGGAATCAGAATAAATGTCCGCGTAGCTTAATTGGTAGAGCAACTTATTCCGGAATGAGTGGACCCGGGTTCGAACCCCGGCGCGGATAAAAATGACGGAGAAATTTACTTCGTTATAAGAGAAAAAGCTGACAAGCTCAAGATTATACCTCTTTCTAATATTATGATTCAAAGAAGATTATGCGTTACAAAGAATAAAGATATTCGAGAGCAAATTCTTAAAAAAACTAAAAAGAGCACATTCTTCTCATTGCAAATGGATTGATCTACTCATATTTCTAACTGTACACGATTTGTAGTTTCCGTGCGATACTATAGTAAGGAGAAGGCTGGAAACTAACACTACTGGAAGTCCTTCATTCGATGCTCTTCTGCGGAGCAAAAATGATTACAATATTGACTGGAGAAAATGCATTGCTATTTGCTCCGACGGCGCCAAGCAAATCACGGGGTCTAGAAGTAAACTTATTGCCAGATTGAAGGAGATCATGCCAAATGCTACATGGTATCACTGTTTTCTACATCGCAAATCTCTTGCATCAAAATGTCTACCCTCCGACCTGAATTGCGTTTTAAAAACTACTCTATCAAAGGAAAAGCGTTGCAATATCGTATCTTCCGAAAATTTTGCGAAGAATAGGTTCATTATACGAAATTCTTCACGACACAGAACTATCAAGGGGAAACGTGTGGCCAACATCCTTTTATTTTATGACAAAATATCTGGACTTCAAATGTTTACAAAACTAAATTTTCGATATCAGCATGCGAAATTTGAGATTCTGAAAAAAGTTTATTTTAACAAAACTGCTGACAAATACCTATATTTTGACATGACAGTAGAGTATACTTTCTTGAAAATCTGTAAATAAATATTTATTACGTGATAAACATATGTAAATAAGAAGCACACGATGCGCCAAATTGATATAGGCTATAACAAAAATTTGTGGTTTTTTTATTGGCGTAAATAACTGATATTGCCAAGCTTTCACACACCAACGGGGGCTTTATCAAGGCACACTAGTACTAACCTATGCGGAGAACACTTACAACAAATGTTAACATTTGAAAATATATACTTATATGCACCCTAAATATTAGTAAACAAAAGTTGCCTATAAATATCAAGAGATTAGTATATATAAATATGCACCAAGGAATATAAACAGATGAATGGAAGTCGTAACGTATAAACGTTAAGAGACTAGCAGAAATATACGCCCCGAATATTAAGAGATCAGTATAAATATGCAGCCTGTAAATATTAAGAGATCAGTACGAATATGCACCTTGAATAATAATAGATAAATAGAAATCTGCAGCCTATAAATTTTAAGAGATTAGTACAAACATGCACCCTGAATATCTATATATTAATTCTATAAGGTTTCTTACTGTGAGTCCTATTTTGAGAGAACGGCTGAACGTAAAGGTATGGTTGATGTAACAAAATAAAGGTTTTACCATGTATTACCATGTAGATGTGCCAGTCGAAGAGAAACATGAGGTTGGGGCAACGGTTCGGGCGTTGTGAGGCGGCAAAGTTCTCATGCAAGGTCTATGGGAGAAGAGTGCGGTTGACATTCGATCGCCTGCGGTTGATTCACGCACTGCGATGGCGGAAACGTGGAGGGACTGAGATAGTCCAAAGTCCGAAGTCTTCTCTTTCCTGAGAGAACTGTTGCGCAAAGCAACGCTAGCAGGCATTCGTATCAAATTTCTTCTCATCGGAACAGCGAACACTCTCGAAGACCTGATTTCGTTATGCCGTTGGACTGTGTGACTTACATACAGAATTTAGTATTCATTCGATCCAATTTATTCACGTAGATAAGACGTTTCCCATTATGTGAAGATGTAAATAAACATTCCGTTGACCATTGTTAGGGAAAATATTTAGAATGTATATATTGAGTTGCGCCATCTATTCCTTCATTCTATAAGGTTTTTTACTGTGAGACCTATTTTGAGAGAATATCAAAATAAAGGTCTTACCCTGTAGATGTGCCAGTCGAAGAGAAAACTGAGATTGGGGCAACGGTTCGGACGTGGCGGTACGGCAAAATTTCCATGTAGAGTCTATGGGAGAAGCGTGCAGCTCTTATCTACATCAGGCGCTCAGACTTGGTGTGTGCGTGGTGTTCTATGATCAGTCCTATAAATTAAGTAAATACTTTATTGCATACTTACCCTTAACAGAATGTCTCTCCCGCAGAAAAAAAAAAAAAGAAAAAGAAAACGTAAGATCCTTACTGGAAGGCGTGAGCGATCAATGGATCGCAACTATGTGTCTCAGACCAGATAGAATGAAGAGTATTCGCTACGCGAATCTCATTCCAACAACATTTGCAAACACAGTGGTGACTGAAGATGAGAGTGAAAGAGTGAACTATCCAGTTGAATTTTTGCACACGATCGAGATGAGTGGACTTCCGCCTCACAGTTTACGTCTGAAAAAGGGTGCAGTCGTGATGCTCATCAAGAATCTGACCGCCCCGCTGGCGCAGTGGTCTAAGCGCTGGCTTGTGATGATTCGTTCGCGAAGGGTCCGGGTTCGAATCCTGGTGAGGCATGGATGTTGTGTTTGTCTTACGGCGCTGGCTCTCTCCCTTCCCTAGAACCAGTGACCCTAAATTAGAGACGGGCGACTGCTTATTATAGCCCATTGAGTTGCTTACGGTGGTCGTTGAACCTTTAGCCAAAATAAAAAAGAATCACCAACCTGGACAATTGTCTTTACTGAAGTGGTTGAATGAATTTGTCAACCAAATAAAGTTTACATTTGTTGCTTCATATGATTTCATTCTTTAAAAAAAAAAGGAAACATACCGTCGATTCCGACGGGTTTCGTCTAGTTAAGAGATAAATAGCAATCTGTAGCCTATAAATATTAAGAGATTAGTAGAAATATGCACCAAGAATATTAAGAGAAGAACGGAAGTCGTAACATATAAATATAAAGGGACTAGCAGAAATATGCAAGCTGAATATTAAGAAACAAATAGAAATATGCAGTCTGTAAATATTAAGAGATCAGTAGGAATATGCATCATGAATATTAATAGAAAAATAGAAATCTGCAACCTATAGATATTAAGAGATTTGTATAAATATGCACCAAGAATATTAAGAGATGAACGGAAGTCGTAACATATAAATATTAAGAGACTAGCAGAAATATACAAGCTGAATATTAAGAGACAGAAATACGTAGCCTGTAAATACTAAGATCTATTTTCAAATGTTTAACGTTTCTTGTAAGCCTTCTTCACATAAGTTAGTCTCAGTCTGCTTTGATAAAGCCATTCGTTGGTGCACGAAAGCTTGTCAGTATCAGCTTTTTACGCCAATGGAGATGTATTTTTGTAATCGAGTATATGTTTTGCGTGATTTTAATGAAATCTAATATGCTTTTATGAAATCTGGTGCCTTAAAAATCTTGTTAAATAACTCTTCCTTTCTTTTTTTCCGTAGTGTCTTCATCAGAGAGTTCAGCATTTCATCTTCCATTCCAGAAAGGAAATGTGTCCCATAACGAAAACCTACAAAGCTATTCCACGAGGCCAGCTGCATTCCGCATTCCTCCACCAAATTCCATGCCGTACCACAGCAGTCTTTCTTCTGATGAACACAGAATGACGCGAGATTACCCAGCATTTTCAAGTAGTGACATCCATAAATCTTCAAGTGAAATCTCTTACACTGACACGACATCATCTACCGATAGGCAGGCATACACGCATGCATCATCTAGGCATGTTGTGCAACCTGTTCCTCATTACTTTCCTATTAACTTAAAGGCATTTTCTCAGAGAGTACTTTATGGATATCCCATGCTTAATAAATCACAGTACTCTTTGGCATTAAATTCAAGGCACAATGCATAGATTCCGCAAAAAATAAATTTTAGAACTGCAACTAAAGGAAACTGGTGCTGATCGCTCTAATTTAATAGAATAGCTTCCAGAGCGACAACGTATTTCCATATAATACACCGTTATATGCTGTCACCTTAATTTTTCATCTTGCACTAATATTTAATTAAGCAAAGAAACTGAAACCAGATTTGTTCATTTCAGATACCGTTGATGCGCCAAGAGTATATACCAAGTAAAGCAAAGAATGTAACGCTTTTTTATGTGAATAGCAACATAAAGAACAAAACAATACCGGTGCTCAAGTTAAGAATTTGTTTTTTTCCAATGCAAGTATGTGTGCAACGCCATTTTTAAAATGTACAGATAAAATTAAAATACTGTGCGATGGCAATATACTGAGAAATTTTAATATTTTCATAGGACAAACTGCTTTCTTAAAATGAAACAACAAGCGTAGATATTCTAGCATCAATATCCAACAACCAGATAAAACACATGTAAACCATTGGATAGAAAATTCTTAAATGAACATAATTTCGTCAGAGTAGATTTTATTATAATTTAATAAAGAAAGGATGTCTTCTAACATTCATTCCATGATCAAACATTTGTCAGAGCCGAACATTTTCACTATTAAAGATTGAAAAACTCGGAAATCCGCATGACTGATTCAAGTTGAGTCTTCCCTATATTGAATGGTAAGAACTTCACTATAAATATTTGTGAATGCATTCTAGTTATAAAACGTGATGATGCAATTCTTATAAATTCACATAGTCTACACATACTTTGTGAAAACAGGAATTTGTCGAAGGTTCGAAACCTTGTTTTCTCGCTCCGGAGTGACTTGCTCTAACCGACTGAGCTATACCGACGGAATATAACGCTGCAGATTTGTCGTCTTGACACGTACTTCACCTCTGTAGTACGTCACAACTGTGCTTTTCAAATGCCTTCCGAAATAGCTCAGACATGAATTAAATAGCAGCAAATGGTGTCTTTGTGCTGATTTACGTATCGTGAATATATTTACAGGAATAATCATCTAAAATAAGTATTATTGATTCAGTGGAACAGTATACAATATAAAAAAGGCTGAACTTTTAGCTTTCAACAAAATAACAGAGTCCAAGTTGAAAACTATGTTGCAAGTTGCCAGGTAATCAAATATTTGGGGCTTGTTCAGGGAGAACTGGACTAAGATGCAGAAATAACGAGTGTCAAAGTTTGCATTACTTTATTTGATGACTTTATCTGAATTCTGTGAACAAAACCTCAGATGCCGAGCACAGTTTTTGAAAATGTCAGTGCCCTTTCTTTCTGGCACTAATGGAACGAGGTAAAGAGAGAATAATTTGATAAATGTGAAGCTTAGCTAGAAATATGACAAAGAATGATTCAAAAAAATAATTTTTGGAGGTTTTATCAAAAAATGTGATGCTTTGAATGTCTGTACGTTCTTTACCCAAGCAATTATTTCTTCTCTGGAACTTCTTTTCTTTAAAAAGAAGGAATTACTTTTCATGATGAGTGGTATATCTAAAACTGTTCATACAGTTAAATACCAGAAGAAAAAAGAATGTTTATGTAACCACTTTAAAAGTGACCAAATGTTAGTAAAATCATGCAATGCATTGATTATGATACGCTTTCCAACATACCAGAAATCATTACTCAAGTTATTACTTATGAGGATAATGGATGTGGAATAAATCTCTCTCCTGTGCCCTGACATTTGACCTCATTTCAATGATATTCAACCGAACCGGTTCAGTATACCTCCGGGACAACATGATAATGTTTTGTCGCAATCGAAGCATTTTTACGTACGTTATGACGCATAAGAACAATGGAATGGATCTCGCTCCAGTGTCCTGACCTTTGAATCCATTTCGCCCATTTTCAATAGGGTTTGTCCCCAGGTGGTTCCCTACCATATACTAAACTTTCATTGAAATCGAACCATTTTTACACAAATTATGATGCATAATGGCAATGTAATGGATCCCGCTCCTATGTCCTAACCCTTGACCCCATTTCGTCCATTTTCAATAGGGTTCGTCTCCAGCTACATACTAAGATTTCATCAAAATCAAACCATTTTTACGCGAGTTATCGAACGGACGGACAGACAGGCAGACGGACAAAGTTGGAGCATGTACACTTATTCAAGGTTGGAAAGCGTAAAAAAGAATAAATTTTGCGAGACCTGTTCTGCAATGAAAATAAGATGAAGAATTCCTGCGAACAAGTCTGGACATTCAGTCTTCAAAGGTAAAATTGGTGTTTATGTTGGCACAACAAAATGATAAAAAGACTTTATCGAAAAGCATAAGTGTTGAAACTGTTTTCCCCGTATCTCTTAGAAAATAAGCTTTAGAAATCTGACAACAGGAGAAATAATCTGCAGAAACACAGTGGATGTTTATGCACTCTGCTTCAAGATTTTGTGAATTTGAAATAAAGCTTGTAAAACCTTATTACCCATTCAATAGAATTTATTCTTAGAACCTTTTTTTCGCTATTTTTGACTCTCCAAGAAAAGTACAGCACAGAACGTGTAGCTTTGAGTTACTCGATTAAAAGTTTCTAGATGTAAATATTGTAACAGTCCTATCCATGCACTCAAAATATGTTAGCATGGGAACATAAACAGCAAACACAATCAAATATGTTGGAAGAACACTCCGTTCGCACACGGATCCATTCACAGTCTGAAATATCTTCAGATATTCAAATTACTGTGATGATGCAACAGATAAAAATATGCTGATGTTTTAAATAGCATTAAAATGATGTATACACGAACAAAGTGTAATGTAATTACGATTATATAACTTTGAATCTCAAAAAAAAAAAAACTATTTTGCTTTTTATCATTTTTTGTTCTCCATTGCTTGGATTTTCTGTAGCGTACATCATGTAAAGCAGTATTATGATACTGAAAACAAATTTCTACACTTATTGTAATGGCACTCAGTGTTTCCTATATGTACATAAACTTTTCATGTTAGTATTCGATTCTACATTAAAGAATATGCAGATAATTGTGTTAAATTAATACCTTTTCAGTTTTTGTAAAAATGAACGCAATTTTTTGCGAATGTCTCTGGTGATTAATGCGGTTACAATATCAAGGGTAAAATATGAAAACGTATACGTTTTTTTCATCGAGATTAAGTGCAAAGGAAAGGAAAATTAACATTGTTGTTTTGGGGACTTCCTAAAGAATACATTCGGTTTGTTTCTTATTCATCCAAATTTTCACAGATGACGCCAACTGCCAAAAGAAATCAGAGTAAATCAGAGTAGCAATGTGCTTTATGGTATAATCAAATATTACAATATTCATTTACCAAATAATCACCATGTTCATCATGTATTATGTCCTTCATCGGGTTCAGTCTTCTACTTAAAAGTTCTGGACTTAAATGGACCATCGTATGTATTATTTACAATAATATTAAAAACCGCTTTTTCTTGGTTTATTATTTACTGGTTTGTGACTATAATACAGTACATAGCTAAGCGCGGCATAAACCAATTTTAAGTATATATTTTTATTGTTTGAATATTTTATGTCTTAAAGTGTTCTGACTTTGTACGTTGTTACCAACAAGATTTTTAAAAATTCCTCAATTAATGCTGATATTTTGTCACCGTAAAAATTAATTTTTATTAGAAAATTATAAGAATAAATGGTTAAAAGATGAGCAATTTTTACCTCCTGTGACGAATTTTAAACAGATTTTTATATTGCATTTTTTTTACTTCCAATAAAGGTACTAATATTTTAAGTTGAAAAGTCAGCGCTGGAATAAAAGTAAATAGTGGATATTTAATAACACATATTGAGAGAAAACACCCTGATGTATGATAAAATACTAAGTCAGAGCACTTTTAACGTAAAATATTCAGACATACTGATACTTATCTTTAGATTAATTCATGGCATACAATATACTTTATAATCACAGCAAAACCAGTGAATAATAAGGCAGAAAAAGTGTAGCAATTTGTTTTTTGTAAAGGGGGGGGGGTTAAGAAGAACATAATTGCAGCAATCTGTTGACTGTGGGGAATACTGAATCTGTACGTGCTTAAAATCGTAATTATCGGCTCAGTGATCTCAAAAATGTTCCATTAACATATCGGATTAGATTTTATAGCATGGTGAACCAAATTGTCACGATATTTCATTTTTTACTTCAAATCAGTAAATTAAACTTGTTCGTCAAATGAATGATAAGAGCTTGTGGTATGCAATGCCGGAAGTAGAATTTAAAGTACAGACTTCCTAAAAAATGCACTGCTGTCCAAACCAATAATGTTGGGTAAAGCATATCCTCAAACCCATTTTACAACTAACACCAGTCATGTTCACATCACCAATATCACTACGTAAATCAGGTAGTTGAATGATCAAGTCGTTCGGAAAATAATGGCCTATTTTCTGAGGTGCTACACCCAACTCGCCTACAATTATTGCAGATAAACCCCCTCGCAGCGCCATTCGTACGAGTTGAAGGTTGACTCAGACGCCACATAAACGCCATAATCAGTTGAGCTGCAGTCTTTGTTACTCATGTGAGAGTGGTCTGCACAAAATGTTGGTAGGTGTGAGTTACTGGTGATTCTGCTTCATGAGTTCAAATTGGGTCGTAATGCGGCACAAACGTACCGTAATATGGTCGAGGCCTGGGGCGAGGAGGCAACTTCGTTCGTCGGTGATTTGAAAAGTTTCGTTCCGGTGACACAAGCCTACAACACAAGGAGGGCCGAGGATGACATTCAGTCATTGATAATGATCGGCGAGTGATCATTCGTAAAATCGCCAGTGACTTTAACATGAGCTACGGAAGTGTTCAAAGGATCATACAGGGTCTATGGTATCGTAAAGTGTGCTGTCAACGGATCCCTTAAGCCCTCAGTAGTGATCAGGAAACACATCGTATGGCAGTCTCTCTGCAACACTTCCTGCGTTTTAGCGTGGAAGGCAACGCATTCTCGGAGCTCATTTTGGCAGTCAGAGAAACCTGGTTCTTCCACTTCCAACCAGAATCTAAGTGTGCGAGCATTCAATGGCGTCATCCATCCTCTTTCCTTCCGAAGAAATTCAAGGGGAAAGCATCTGCTGGAAAAGTGAGGGCATCGGTGTTCTTCGACCACGGAGGCCCTTTGCTGGTAGAGTTCAAGGAGCAAGGTGTGAGTATCAATGCATCACGGTATTACGACACATTCGAGCGTTTTCGTGGTGTCATTAAGAATAAAGGTCCCGGCAAGCTCAGTAAATGGTAGTCTTACTTCACCACAACACGCACTCTCCTGGTGCCAACACCGTAAAGGACAAATTGCAAGCCCTTAAATGGGAAACCCTAGAGCACCCTCCTTAATATATAGAACTCTCCCCTTGCGATTTCTACTTCTTCTTTCCGCTGAAAAAGACACTGGAAGGACATAGATTTCAATCGGAAAATGACAAGAAGCAGCCTGTATTGTAATTTTGTACGCAACAGACAACAAACTTCTACCACAACAGCATCTTCAACCTTGCTAGTCAACGGGACAATTGTCTTAAAGCCTATGGCAAGTACTTTTAAGTATCTGTAACCTACATTTGAACTTACCGACTCCAAACGGAAACTTTTTGATAATCGAAAATTATGCATAATCTGTTTATGGAAGGAGCTAGTATTTTTTTTCTTGCGTTTCAGCTTCAGTTAGTTTTTGCAATATTTTACTTTACAACTCTTCCGTTTCTTTTCCCAGGAAAAAGGTATTAATTTATTTATTACCGTATCGCACTCGTGTCACTAAAAGTGCAGTTTGGCCAGGCATAAAACATATGCAGAAACAAATGAGAAAAAGAAATTGGAATAAAAATGAAAACAAATTATGTGTATTATTTTTTTCTAACTATTTTACTTTCACTGCGTTCCATTCTCCCCCCCCCCCCCCCCCCTTCGTGTTGGCAGTCTAAGTTTCTTTTCCTTAAAACACAAAAGACAGATGAAGGTGGTAGCTGAAGCAGTGAACTACGTTATCACTGGTATGAATGAATTTCACTTGGTAACGATTTAGGAATAATTGCACCATTACACACACTCAAATATTTTCTCAGTTCTCGAAAGTTCTTTTTTTTTTTCATGTTTAAGAGAGGTGCTGCCTCCAGAACAGCTCAAAATTTGGTATTAGGATGAAAAGAGCAATTTATTATAGAAACTATTGAGAAAATTATGAAAGAAAGGCATAGTGCAAGGTACAAGCTTATTACTTTTCAGAAGAGAAGTGCCATATTAACTACCCTCTACATGACCAATTCTCAAGTTTTCAGAATAGACCTCAGATAATTAAGGCCTTTATATGGAGATGAATCTGACGTTTTTATCATCCTAGGTACAGTATGAAACTGGGTCCCATGTCCTTAACAATATTTTTTTTCGAATTTGT
Source organism: Macrothele yani (assembly GCA_039090855.1). Classification (NCBI taxonomy): domain Eukaryota; kingdom Metazoa; phylum Arthropoda; class Arachnida; order Araneae; family Macrothelidae; genus Macrothele; species Macrothele yani. The sequence goes on along the minus strand of CM077026.1, from coordinate 126,871,607 downwards.
TGTGTTAAAAAAGTCTTCATTTTTAGATTTTGATTATGCGATTATTTTTCAGATTATCGTTCCCTTTTTAGAGCGCATTGTACAAACATACATTGTAAAAAGTCATTGTAAAAGTCCGTCCATCCGTCGGACTATTCATGCACATCAGTCTCTTTTTATATTTTAGGAACTACCGTTCGTGACTGAAAGGGCATCACTAAACCATAATTTAGATTTCCCAAAATCTGATGCATTTACGAACATTTACGTACTTTTTTTTATATAGAGTTCGTAATTTTTACTCCAAAACCTCTAAAGTTAGAACTTTTGAAAGTTTTGAAGTATAAATTATGGTTGTTTAAATCCTATGTGAAAATACGTTTCTTAAATTTGACTTTTAGAAGTGCTGATGTAATTTTAAATGTAAATGTAGCAAGATATGTGAGATAGTAGTGCTTGTGATTAACTAGTGAGAAAGCAGTGCATCTGGGTAACTAGTGAGAAAGAAGTGCATCTGGGTAACTAATAAGGAAGTAGTGCATCTAGGTAACAAGTGAGAAAGTATTTCATCTGGGTAACTAGTGAGAAAGTAATGAATCTGGGCAACTAGTAAGAAAGCCGTGCATTTGAGTAGCTAGAGAGAAAGAAATGTATCTGAGTAACTAGTGAGAAAGTAATGAATCTGAGCAACTGGTAAGAAAGCGATACATTTGAGTAGCTAGAGAGAAAGAAGTGCTTCTGGGTAACTAATGAGGAAGTAGTGCATCTGTGTAACAAGTGAGAAAGTATTTCATCTGGGTAACTAGTGAGAAAGTAATGAATCTGGGTGACTAGTAAGAAAGCGGTGCATTTGAGTAGCTACAGAGAAAGAGGTGTATCTAAGTAACTAGTGAGAAAGTAATGAATCTGGGGGCAACTAGTAAGAAAGCGGTGCATTTGAGTTTCTAGAGAGAAAGAAGTGTATCTGAGTAACTAGTGAGAAAGTAATGAATCTGGGCAACTAGTAAGAAAGCGGTGCATTTGAGTTTCTAGAGAGAAAGAAGTGTATCTGAGTAACTAGTGAGAAAGTAATGAATCTGGGCAACTAGTAAGAAAGCGGTGCATTTGAGTTTCTAGAGAGAAAGAAGTGTATCTGAGTAACTAGTGAGAAAGTAATGAATCTGGGCAACTAGTAAGAAAGCGGTGCATTTGAGTTTCTAGAGAGAAAGAAGTGTATCTGAGTAACTAGTGAGAAAGCAATGAATCTGGGCAACTAGTAAGAAAGCGGTGCATTTGAGTTTCTAGAGAGAAAGAAGTGTATCTGAGTAACTAGTGAGAAAGTAATGAATCTGGGCAACTAGTAAGAAAGCGGTGCATTTGAGTTTCTAGAGAAAGAAGTGTATCTGAGTAACTAGTGAGAAAGTAATGAATCTGGGCAACTAGTAAGAAAGCGGTGCTTTTGAGTAGTTAGAGAGAAAGAAGTATATCTGAGAAACTAGTGAGAAAGTAATGAATCTGAGCAACTAGTAAGAAAGCAGTGCATTTGAGTAGCTAGAGAGAAATAATTGTATCTGAGTAACTAGTGGGAAAACAGTGCATCTGGTTAACTATTGATAAAGTAGTGCATTTGGAAAACTAAACAGGGCGCATGTGTTATGTTAATCACAGAAAAAGCTAGCCGATGTGAAAAGAAATCTTCCTTTCTGATTTTATAACTGTGTATAATTCATTAAAAACATAAAAACACTTTTACGCCAGCTAGCAGAAAGTTGCATCACAGGAATTCGAAAGCACAACTCTATCGAATGTAAAACAAAAATCTGAAGCCGACTTATCATGTGGATATACTGAACTCCATACGAATGGTCAAACATATGGTGCTATGAGAACATTTTTTAAGAACATTTCCTTTGTGTAGCGTTCAAACTTAGCTGATAACGAAAATGTCACTTCAATCATTTCACCGACTCTGTCATACCATATTATCAAAACTTTGTAATTACCGATTTAACAAAAGTACGAATGCTGCATTTTATAAGTTAACTGTTGCAGTAGTAAAAATTTCAGTTTTAAGTGAACTCTGATATTCAAATCCTGATAAACGGGTAAAAGTAAAATACAGAAAATAAAATTACACATTGCATGTTGAAGAACAGCGTACATACGTACAGTACGAAAAAGTATGAAAGGCGAAAAAATGAAAAATATACAAGGTATCATCCTCTGTTTCAGCCATTCAGTACTGGACAAAGATCTCTCGAAAATTTTCTCAGAAATTTGTCTTGAAGGTATTTTTTCATTCTCCTATTCAGTAGTCTCTGGGGTTTCGTGATACATGTGAAGTGGCCAAACGTATCAAAAGAACGACGAAGAAATTTCCATATTGTCCTAATCTGCTGTCAAATTTCATTTAATCATCTGGTTTTAGTTAGTTTTTAAGTTTTCTGGCTTCCAATCAAATTTATGTGCTAAGAGTGTGATAAAAACGGTTATATAAAAAGAAGGCACAGGGAAATTTGCATATGGTGTTTGAATATGTCATTCGTAGTTTAAATCCTCCTGAAAACTACAAGCTCGGGCGCCCATGCTTGTAGCCCTAAGAATTAGTCATCGCAGTCCCTAAACCTAGAATAGATAAAAAAAATGCAAAGTGTGCCAAAATATTTTTTTACTAAAACCACTGTTTTAGTAAAACTGCTGTGATCATTGTTTAAATTTTAGATCAGTTGATTCACAGAATATCTTGAACACTTACAGCCTCGCCGAGTGATCAGAGCCACAGACTTCTAGTTCATCGTTCAAACTCGTTCTGGATGTGGTACGAATGACGCATTTCTCCCATGGTGTTGTCTTTCTCACTTCACAGGTACTAGTGATCTTAAATTTGGGATAAAACACTCCCCGCAAAAGCAGATGCTCACCGATATCGTTAAACTCCACTAAGACAGTTTACCGTTTCTTTGAACCGAAAAAACATCCTTACAATAGTAATCTATTAAATTACACTCACGGATAATGAAATTTGCGCACCAAGGAGGAAGCATCGGATGGAACTGAAAGTTTATGGATGTAATGATACAGATGAATGATACACATGATGGCAAAAAGAGAGCTGTAGGACGATTACAGAGGGATCTGTGGCACGCAGTCTGGTCATCTTCAATAGCGCGTTGCACCGCCTCGTGCGGCGATACATGCTGTAATACGGTCTTGCATGAAGGCGAACAGACGCCAGATGTTGCCCTGCGGCAGACTGGCTCCACGTGATGGACGGTGTGCTCCAAATCCCGGATAGTGCGAAACGGCGGCAGCCTGCGTTTCAAATGGTCCCACACATGCTCGAAAGGAGACGTGTCCTGGGAGCTTGCCGGCCATGGAAGTGTCTGTACAAGACGCAGGCAGTACTGGGCATCCCGAGCTGTATGCGGGTGGGCATCATCCTGCTGGTATAGCGCAACTGGAATCCCGGCCAGGAATGGGAGCACATGGGGCCGTAGGATCTCATCCACATACCGCTGACCCGTCAATGATCCACGTACATCTACTAGAGCTGATCGGCTACCGTAGGCAATGGCTCCCCAGACTATAATGACTGCAGTGGGGGAGGTGTGGTGCTCGATAGCGAGGTTGGGATTGTGCCGTTGTCTCGGGAAATACCAGACCCGGACACGATGATCATCTGTCCCCAAAACAAAGCGGCACTCATCGCTAAACACTACATGTCGCCAGTCTGTGGCGTTCCACGTCGCTCTGGCCTGGCACCACTGCACTCGGAGCAGGCGATGCACCGGTGTTAATGGCAGCACACGTAAAGGGCACTGGGATCGTAGATTTGCTTCCGAGAGGCGTCGGAAAATGATTCGTGGGCACACAGGAGCCGCTACCCGGGTCCATGCCTGGCGCACCATCCGTCGATCCTTCAACCGGTGGTCCTCCTGGTCCATCCGAAGCCGCTCCGCTCCGCCATGTGGTAGTGCCGTCACGTGTCCACTACTCCTGACCCAGTCGGATGGTATGGTCAGAACGATCCACATGGCGGGCTATACTGCGCGCCGACCACCCTGCGGTTTTCATCCCGATGATCCGGCATCTCTCAAAGTCCGTAAGTTGTGTAAATCGACGTATCTGGCATCTACCCAGCATTCTTGTCATTCTGTACTCTTGCTTGCGTCCGTCGGTGCTTTTTCCTTTTGTGGGGCATCGACTACACACCGGTTTATGAGGCTGCCGGTTCGTGCTTGCAGCGCTACCACAGGGTGGGCGGTCATGCGCACTCGCACCAAATGTGTATCATTTGCCTACCATCACGAATTCTAGCTATTTGCAAAGTTTCACGGTTGTAGCGTGTTTTCTTCTAGGTGCGCAAATTTCATTGTCCGTGAGTGTAGATAGAGATTTAAGCACCATTATGAGCAATTTTGAGCTCTATAAATAGTTGCTTGCTCACAATGGCAGACCACTTTTTATATGGAAGGGAAAAACAGCGTCGTAGTGTAAGCGCACCATCCATGCCTCATGTTGGGCACGATCTGTATTCCAGCTACGGCGATCAACAGGAACCCACGCCTCTGACCACGCGGCCACTGATGCAACTATTTTAATAACTCAGCAATTTCAGGATGCTATCATTGTATAAGCAGCAATGTAAACTTGAAAGTACCTCACTTGCAACGCATTGAATCTAGTTCCACTCTCTTATCTTTTTTTAACTGAGAAGCCATAACTTACTCGAAAAGAAAAAACAAAATTTTATATTTCAGTACTAAAACTTTTGATGCTACCCACAGTAACTGAACAATAAAAAAATGAATGGTAAGATGTTGAAAACATTTTTTTAGGAACTCCAGTCATGACCATAACGTGGCTATGATTATGTGTAACTGCGGTACACAGATGTATCCATAATCAATATACTGTTTCTTTACAGTTGCTCAAAATAAACGGATATCCTAGAACCTTCAAAAGATTTACCATGGTATTCAACTGTAAAAGAGATTTATCTTGAATATCAGGCACAGTTCGTTCTCCAGCTCTAGTGCATTGTATTCCCTGTGGCTTTGCGATGCCATGTGTGAAATCTGTTTGAATTTTCAGACGCCAAGAAAAATAAGATCTGCTCAATTTGCTGCAGACAATACAATACTTGTTTTGATCAGCTGGGTTTCAACATCACCATCAGATTAATCTTTCTCTAGTATGAAAAGGGAAATGTCCTTTATTACCAACTCTGGACTAGATTTCTTCTGCGTTTCGAGGCATTCCATTGAAATTCAAATCATTTTGTGCCAAAATGTCCTAAACCTCTCTCAGGATTTCACAAAATCAGACAGGAAGGTATTACCTATGGAGAAATAGAACACAGAGCAACTGTTTTTTCAAGTAGCTCATATTCCTCCAAAACAACGTTTCAAACTTGAAGCAGCAGGACAAATAGTCAGATAAGCGATCTCCTGGCTAATCGTCTGAACCGAGCCACAGCTCAGGCCCATGTCAGGCATTCATCTGTTCTACGCCGTTGGTTTTCTCTCTCTCTCTCTCTCTCTCTCTCTCTAATGCCAACGGCTCCACATTAGGGACGGGGATCACCTATATCAACAGGAATGTTAATTCTGTTCCCACTCTCTGAAAAAGTATTGAAAAAAGAACAATAGCTATGTTCTCCGTTAGACATCGCAAAGTAAACTGCCCTACCAATAGCATATGGACATCCCGATGTCTACATATAAATTTTATTTACAGAAAATTTAATATTATTTGCTGAGACCTTTGACCCTTATGACAACCTCTAGTGTTCCACGAATGCACTCCACCAGATTTTAGAAAATCTTCGTCGACATGTGCTTTCATTCGGCCCGTAAAGCAGTGACCAGTTTAATCTTGCTTGTTGGAGGATCTCTCCTTTCAAGCTCCCTACGATCCAATTTGTCCCAGAATATATTTATAGCGTTCAGGTCAGAACTTTGGACCGGCCTGTTCAACTATTCGAAGCCCATGTTCTCAAACCAATGTGCAACGACGCGAGCAGTATGAATCGTGCGTTGTCCTAACTAATACAGCCATGGAATTTGGTTAAAGTAATTCCACAGCGCTGGGAGTACATAATTGTACAGGACGTCAAGGTAGAGCTCAGTATTAATGATATTGTCCAAAACTACTAACAGGCCCAGTCCGAACCACGAAAAACAGCTGCTCCAACCAACTTCATTGTTGGGACGAAACTAACAGGAAGGTACCTTTCTCCCCGCATCCACCAGTCACCACATCCAAAAACGATCGTCATCAGTTTGGTAGACTTTGTACGGGAACTCGTCATTCTAAAGGACAGCTTTCTATTAGTTTACAGTCAAGGATCGACGTTCCTTGCACCACGCTAATCGGCGTGTGGCATTAGTCGTAGTGATTACTGACTTGTGGCTGCCTGCTTGACTGTGGTAACCCATGTCGTTAGCGTTCTGCTCTCTGAACAACGTCGGTTCCACACAGTACCGCAGCAAGGACTGGATTCAACGGGTCTAGAGTTCATCCCCAAAGCATTTCTTTTTTACCTAATTCAGTCTTAGTTAAAATACACTATGGTAGCAACAACGAGAGAGAGAGAGAGAGAGAGAGAGAGAGAGAGAGAGAGAGAGAGATCTTAAGGATATGTCCAAAACACAATAATAAACTCTAATAACTGGAAAGACAAAGTCTCATATATCACTTTAAATTTGTGTAGAATTAAAAAATATTTTAATACGCTGAGCTTTCGCTTGCCAACGCGACGCCTTTTAAGGGAAGTTACATAAGATGGGCATATAAACGGGTTATATGTTCGTCTAACGTAACTCACCTTCACAAAGCTTCCCGTCGGGAGGCGAAAGTTCGGAGTATTGAAATATTCTTTACTCCTTCACCAATTACGGACTACTTCTTCGTAATGATGCATTTCAGTTGGAATAGCCTTCAAAGTAATATGGCTGGCAGAGGCAGAGGCGTATTTAAGCATTTTTACGTCCAGAGCAAACCACAAAACATTTTGCCTCCATCTGTCTTTCTATTATACTATATTGCGAGATAAATAGTATCACACACCAATGTTACCTCTATGGGAGAGGCACAATCAAGCTCTGAATGTTTGTATGGCTTGTTTTATTTTGGTATCACATCAGACGGACTAAATGCAGCTGGAAGTCGTATCAGGAAGTCGTAGTAAAGATAAGATAGCCGCCCCGGTGGCGCAGTGGTCTAAGGCGATGGACTCTGATCATTCGTCCGTAAGGGGTCCGGGTTCGAATCCCGGTCAGGCATGGATGTTGTGTTTGTCTTACGGCACTGGCTCTCTCCCATTCCCTGGAACCAGTGACCCTAAATTAGGGACGGGCGACTGCTTATAGCCCATTGAGTTGCTCACTGTGGTCGTTAAACCTCCAATCAAAAAAAAAAAAAAAGATAAGATAGCAGTGGCGTACCCAGGATTTCTTTATGGAGGTGGCTCAAATTGTTAAAGATCGAAATAAAAATACCCCGGATGAAACATCCCCAAAATATTGAGAAATGATAAACATACCTCTGTCATATTAAAGTGCGTTTCCAGTGATTCGCAAAATATATATTTAAAAATATGCACAAATATATTAAAAAATAAGCAGCTAATAAAGAATGGAGGAGCAAGTGATACCTCCTCGGGAGCGCTCGGGCGTCTGGGCCAATAATAATAATATCACACACCAATGTTACCTCAATTTTTGAAAGTGAGCAACTAATATATTTTTTTTATTTAAGGTTTAACGACCACCGTGAGCAACTCAATGGGCTACAACCAGTCGCCCGTCCCTAATTTAGGGTCACTGGTTCCAGGGAAGGGAGAGAGCCAGTGCCGTAAGACAAACACAACATCCATGCCGGACTGGGATTCGAACCCGGACCCCTTACGGACGAATGATCAGAGGCCAGCGCCTTAGACCACTGCGCCACCGAGCGGCAGCAACTAATATCCCCTGAACACTTTGAGAAGAAATGCGAATTTGAATTTGCCAAGGCAATCGAAACTGGTGAAGCGTATATACGCTGGAGTGTATATAGAATTTTTTTCGGGGGGGGGGGGGGGAAGCTGGCCGGCCGCAAATTAAAGTGTTTGAAATCCATCCGGGCAAAATAAAAATTAATAAAAATCAGAAGAAAAAAAGTAAAAAATTAAAGCATTATTTTCTATCGTAAGTTAAAAGTTTGCACGCAACTATGCATTTTTATTAAATGTATTTGATGTATTTTTATTAAATTAAAGCATTTTTTCTAACGTAAGTCGCACTTTAACAAAAAATGAACCACCTTCTGGCGAGGGGCAAGGCCCCCTCGGCCAACTTCTCCAAATACGCCCCAGCATTTAAACAAATTCTGTAATTGGACAAAATATGGAGCGAAAAAGCTGCACCGAAAACTGATGCAAAAGTTTCAGTTTCAATTTTAATCAGAATGTATAAGCAGTGGTTTTATACCCTCTCTTGAATTTCTCACAGTTCAGGCGCCACGCCTGCTTTGCTCATTTGTCTAAGCACTAGTTTTTTGCCCTTCATCCGAGTGGGGCCGCGATGAGGCGTGAGTGGTGTGCTTGTTAGGCGACACTGACCCTCTCCATTGATTCTGGTCCGTGGCTTCAAATTAAATCCAGGGGATTTCTTATAGCCCACTGACCATTTTGTACTTAGCACCTAAAACCAAAAGAAAAAAAGAAATAATGCTTTGCAGTCGGGCAAAGAACAGGTTTCTTGAAACGAACATAAAGTACCAGTTGTGAGCGACAAAAAGACATGCACACAATGTAAAATTTATAAGCTGGAACTACCAAGAATGACAGATGCAACTTTTGTTCTAGGTAAAATTTATTTCCCCGCAAAGTTTACACCCCGGTGACGCAGTAATCTAAACTCTGGCTAATGACCATTCGTCCGAGAAAGGTACGGGTTCGAATCTCGTGAGACATGAATGTTGTGCTTGTCTTACGGCACTGGCTAACTGTCTTCCACGGAACCGGTGACCCTAAATTGGGGACGGGCGACAGCTTATATCCCATTGAGTTGCTCACGGTAGCTGTTAGCTAAAAGCATCTCTCCGTAAATTTTAATCACCCCCCCCCCATTTCCCCAGCCTTCCGAAAGAAATGTCCTGGAATGATCTGCAGACAAGTGCACAAAACACACACGCGCGTGTCCATGATATTATGGCTGAAGGACTATGTTTTCTCAAATCCCCAAAATCTGCATGATAAAAGAAAACTTCGGTTTGGAACTTAAAAGCTTTACAGTTTTCGAATTTCTTTGATGTATGTTGTTTGCAAAATCAAGATTCTTTATCACCGTGCACTCAACCAAGAACTGAAAGGGTGGAGTGACTTTACGTTTAAAAATACAATCTTTTCGAACTATGTCCCCTTACTAATACACGGTTCGATAATTTCCTATTACAAACGCAAAATGAAAGTAAAAATAGAACTGCTGAGTTGCTCACGGTGGTCGTTAAGGTGGTTTCACCTAAAATCTCTGCCTTATGTTTCCAATGGTAAAACTTCTTTGCATATTTTCTTCGCGATTAATGTATATTCAAGAATGAAAATTTGGACATCGATAAAACTAACTTTAAATTATAGCATGGGATACTTAATACTTGCCAAAACATAACCATAATTACATTAAAAATGAATAATTTTCCTTTGAATAATGTTCAGACTTGTTAATAGATGGCGCGACCTTACGTTAATGAAGTCAGTAGACAAACAAATGCTAGGTTGCTTAACTATCGTTATGTTTTAGCTAGTACTGAGTATCCCATGCTATAACTTAAAGTTAGTTTTGCCGCCCTGGTGGCGCAGTGGTCTAAGGCGTTGGCCTCTGATCATTCGTCCGAAAGGGGTCCGGGTTCGAAACCCGATGAGGCATGGATGTTGTGTTTGTCTTACGGCACTGGCTCTCTCCCTTCCCTGGAACCAGTGACCCTAAGTTAGGGACGGGCGACTGCTTATAGCCCATTGAGTTGCTCACGGTGGTCGTTAAACCTCCAATCAAAAAAAAAAAAAAAAAAAAAAAGTTAGTTTTATCGATGTCCAAATTTTCATCCTTGTGAATACAGTAATTGCGAAGAAAATATGTAAAGAAATTTTACCATTGGAAACATAAAGCAGAAATTTTAAGTGGAACCACCTTAAGCCGCCCCGGTGGCGCAGTGGTCTAAGGCGCTGGCCTCTGATCATTCGTCCGTAAGGGGTCCGGGTTCGAATCCCGGTCAGGCATGGATGTTGTGTTTGTCTTACGGCACTGGCTCTCTCCCTTCCCTGGAACCAGTGACCCTAAATTAGGGACGGGCGACTGCTTATAGCCCATTGAGTTGCTCACGGTGGTCGTTAAACCTCCAAACAAAAAAAAAAAAAAAAAAGAACCACCTTAAACCTCCAATCTAAAAAAGAAAAAAAGAACTTACTGGTATATGAGCCTAACAACGTTGTTTCTATCTTATAAATCTCTTGTCAGGTTCGGAATTTTTTTGGGTGGCCCTAAACATTCCTGCCAAGTCGTTCTGCAATATTGCGGAAAGAAAATCCACCTTATCGTAGCCCTATTACACGACCTCGTTCAAACTCCGTGAGCTGTTGATAATGGCTTCTTCGTCTTCTTAAAGGCATTCTTGACTAACATCAACACACTACGTCGAATCTCAACGATAACTAGGGCCACTGGTTCCAGGGAAGGGAGAAAGCCGGTGCCGTAAGACAAACACAACATCATTGCCACATTGGGATTCGAAGGCGGACACCTTTTGGACAAATGATCAGAAGTCATCGCTTAGACAACTGCGCCACCAGGGAACTTCGAGTTTTGGAATATACAGGAAAAATAATCAGGAAAAATTGATCGTACAAGTCAAGTCATTACTAGAGCTCTCATTGGTTATTTAGGAAAACTTGAACTTTGCGCGCTGTTTTGAGATGTTATCGTTTGAAATATATTTTCTTTGATTCACGTTGTTAATTTTTGCGGTAAGTACTTTATTTATTGTGCTTTGCAGGAGTCTTTGAATATTGGAACTTTGATTATGTGCGTGGGATTACATTTTGTAATATACGCTTTCATACTTTTGGGATTTAGGACCCGTAATACCGTTACTGAATAACGTAAGTGTTCCAAATTGGGTATTAGCTGTCTACAGTAATTTATTGTCATATAGGAATACCATTGATACATATAATTGGGAAAGCTGAGATATTCACTAATGTACAGTGCTTTTGTCTTCATTTTCCTCAAGTTATTTACATTTGTCGTTATGAAAGATCGTGGGATCCAATTGAGGACTTGTTGAAATTAAATCGCAAGTACTGTAGATCAAAACATCGTATACTATTGACGAGGAAAGTATCATCGATTGCCTAAAAATATGTTTGTAGTGAAACTAAGAGGTCTATGTGATGCTCAGTATTCTTTGATCATAGTATATTTAGTTTCCATGCAAACTAAATATACTATGAGCAAAGAATACTGATTCTCAACAAACATGGATGTTTGTTGAGGCATTAGCAGAGAATGTTTCTAATACTTCTAGTTTTGAAGTATGGTGCTTCATCATTTTCAGCAAATAAAAACAATTTGTAGCGCTTTTTTTGTTGTTCAGATATGCTGGTGATGTCATTCTTTGGTGTTCAATGCTAATCAAGAATTTTCTAGGATTCTGCACTGTTATAACTCGTTTGCTTTTTCAACAGTTTGGTTGATTTTCTTTTGAGGATATTGCTGCAATGAACATACGATTTTTCACATGTTTAACAAAGTATGAAATATTCAGTTAAAGATAAGATGTCTGTTATGATGCAACCCTAAATGGAAAAACTGTACCACGAAAAAGGGAAGAGATTTTTAGAAAACAACAGTGTAAGCTAATGCAAAATGCTGTTCCCATCTGAAAATAAATTTTGAATCTTAATATCTGTTCCCCATAAGAACAAAGTGCTGATTGTTATGTAGTATAAATTAAATCCTGAAATTATGTTTGCCAGTAAAAGAAAATAAAAAAACACACTTTGCAATTAGGAATATTACTGAAATGCTATTTGCCACATGTACAAAGCAGAAGTTAAGCTACGGTCACAATTTTCACAAAATGCGATGAGTTAATCCAAAATGGGAGAGGAAAATTAGTGTCCGTCGCAAAATGGGGCCAGCCGTTTAAATATCAATCCGTCAGCTCCGGCATTTCTATTTTGCTGAAAACTAAAATTTTGCCAGAGATTCCCCCTCCACTAATGTTATTTTCTTAATTCTTTTTTAGGTATTGTTCCTACACCACCTGTTGGCTCCCCCCCCTTCCATACAATCTAGAGCACTCTACAAAAGGTGCTCTGAATTTAGGCTTCAGAGCTTTAAATTTAGTGAAAGCCAGAGTTAGAAACAGGTTTTCAAACTCCATTGTAAATAGCATATTAATGATCAACATTGAAGTGCCAGAAATAGGACACTTTGGAAGCCCCGGTGGCGCAGTGGTCTAAGCGATGGCTTCTGATCATTTGTTCAAGATGGGTCCTGGTTCGAATCGTGGTGAGGCGTGGATGTTGTGTTTGTCTTACGGCCCTGGCTCTCTCCGTTCCTTGGAGCCAGTGGACCTAAATTAGAGACAGACGACTGCTTATAGCCCACTGAGTTGTTCACGATGGTCACTAAACCTCCAATAAAAAAGACTGATTTAAAAAAGGCAGTGGCGCAGTTTTCTAAGGCGTTGGCCTCTGATCATTCGTCCGTAAGGGGTCCGGGTTTGAATCCCGGTGAGGCATGGATGTTGTGTTTGTCTTACGGCACTGGCTCTCTCCCTTCCCTGGAACCAGTGACCCTAAATTAGGGACGGGCGACTGCTTATAGCCCATTGAGTTGCTCACGGTGGTCGTTAAACCTCCAATCAAAAAAAAAAAAAAAAAAAAAAAGGCAGTTTAGAGGTGGGCCAATAAGAAAAGTAGAAGAATTTCTGGGGACAAACCATTCAAGAAATTATAGAAAGATCAAAAAGTGTGTAACCTCTAAATGGCAATAAATTTTTAAAAAAATTGTGCGTTTTTTTCTTTTGTGGTTACCATTTCTTACTGATTTAATTTGTGCTGGTCATTGAAGCATTCAAATGAACAACATTGTAACCCATAAAATCAAATTTCAGGACATTTGGATTTCATGCTTATTCATTGTTTTAGGAATATATCCTTAACTTTTATTTACCTGTCAGCTATATATAAACTTCTACTGCCCACTGCAGTTTTCTTTAAAATGAGTTAGTATCTCAAAAATTAATTAGTTTTCCACTGATATTTAAAGCGTTGGTGTAAATGATTCACTTGATGTTACTATTTTCCAAGTGACAAAATGACAAAAGTGGCTAACTTTCTTTAGCATTTTGTTACAAATTTTTTCCCCATTTTAGCTTTTTTGCTGCAGCAGTTTTTGAGCCAGCTTAAACTCTCGAACAAAGTCATGCTGCCATGGGAGCAGTAGTCACATTTAAAACTTGTGCCATGAGATTTTCAAAGTGTCAGCTTTGGGTTCTTAACATTAAAAGAATTCTTGAAATCATCATCACACACATAAGTTACGTTGAAAATTATAAGCGGGACGTTTCGGTAGCGACTTCTCGCTTATAATTTTCAACGTAACTTATGCGTGTGATGACGATTTCAAGAATTCTTTTAATGTTTTGTGTGTTACGTGTATTCCTGCCAATTCTTCTCAATATGATTATGTTCTTAATTGGAACTGAATCCTAAAATTATCAGTTTTCTCTCCCTAACTGAAGCCCACTGGTTCCATTGATGGGAATGGATTCTATCAGAACAAACATAACATCAATGTCTTATCCAAAATTTAAGCATTGGTCTTAGATGCGTGGGGAACCAGAAGCTTGTATCCTAATCATCACTATGATTTTGGACAATGCCAAAAGTACCCTTAATCAATAAGGAATTTACCATTTTGTGGTGAGGCAAAAAGCTTTTTTTTTTTTTGAGTGATATTTCTTAATCTTCGCTAGTAAAATTGACAATGTAGTTGTAAATGAATTTATGGCACCTCTATTCATAGTGATTGTGGAATAACTTTTTTATGGGTCTTATAGAGGTTATTTTTCATGAAAGTTGGTTTTCAAATTTTTGAACTAAAGCCTAGTTCGTCATCAGGACTACGTCACTGTGACGTAGTCCTGATGGCGAACTAGGCTTTAGTTCAAAAATTTGAAAACCAACTTTCATGAAAAATAACCTCTATAAGACCCATAAAAGTTATTCCACAATTGATAATGTAATTTAAACAATAAAACACGGCAGTGTCTAGATAGTAAAATTAATTGCCGGATAACGTATTCCTTGTGCATTCAGATTTAAAAGCATAGAATGCAAAGACATTTCTTATGCACTATACAAGAAACTGCAGAGATATAAGATGCTGTTGTTCTTCAGGATATGACACAAGAATATAGGATACTCAAATATTCTGATTAAAGGGTGATTTTGACATGTGTCAAAATCTTTGAGGTGAAGTGGCATTCTGGCAGACACTTCATCAAGCTAGGTTAGGAGTTGCAGACTGTTGAACAATCTGGAACAGTGGTCACAGTAAGTTTTTGGACAGGGAGAAAAATGCTTCTCACATTGATTTTGAAGAAGTATTTTGTGATTTCTTTGCAAACAACTGCCATAAAAATTATCACTTCTGTAAACTTTTTTTTTTATTCTGTTAAAAATATATGCACTACAATAAAAACAATATCTTCTTTGGTCACACAGTTATTTTAATAAGTACAGCAAAATTTAGAATATAGTAATAATTCTTAAGGTTAAAAACATGCATCCTTACCTCTGCTGCAAAAATGAAAATTCTGTGATATATGTACTACAGGGTGATCATAAAGTCGCACAACCCAGAAAAAAAAAAAAAAATATGAGGTTAATTACAATTGTTAAAAAAAATTAACATCGTCAAACATAGGTTACAATCTTACCTTTATAAGAACAAAAGAAGTGGAACCTCATAACATATGTTCAAAGTAGGCTCCGTGTTCGCGAAAGCAAACGCGCGCTCTTTTTACCAATTTTGATGACACCTTGTGAAGCACCTCCACACTGATGTTTTCAATCGCTGTTGTGATATTCATTTTAAGTTCATCCAGGGTGTGAGGATTATTGTGATACACAACACCTTTGAAATACCCCCAAAGAAAGAAGTCAAGTGGCGATAAATCTGGGAGGCCACAGGTCTTTGGAGACGAGGTGTTCACTGAAAAAATCATGCACAAAAAATTGACGGTACTAACCGACGTGTGCCATGTGGCATTGTCTTGCTGGAGCCAACAATGTCGTTCGCTGACATCAAGGAGTGCCAAAAACTGTGTGATGATGTCTTGGTAGACGGAATTATCCACAGTCGTTTAAAAAAATTAGTCCCATTGTGCAATGGTGCAATATCGCACATTAAACTCCCAAATTTTTTCAAATGTAAATCTTTTTCAAGAAAAACATGTGGATTTTCATATGACCAAATCCTATTATTCTGACTATTGACATAACCTCCGAGGTAAAACCAGGCCTCGTCACTGAAGAAAACTGTATCCAGACTCTGTATTCCACGTTGTTCAAGAAATGAGTGGAACCATCGGCAGAAGTGTATTCATTTGCCTGCATCTGGGGCCTTGAGTTCATGCACTGCACGAATATGATATGGATGAAGATGTAACGATCTCGCAGCTTTATGAGCACTACCGTATGAGATTGATGATTGCACTGCGAGTTGTTTCCGGAGGCTTTTCAGTGGCGACCGCTGCACTGTTCGCTATATCTCATCCACTTTATTGTCAGTCAAAATGGAGGGTCTCCCGGAGAGTTTTTTATCCGCAACAGATCCAGTGTCCCGAAAGCGCTGTACTAATCGCGATATTGTGGACTTGCTGAGGACTGCTGTAACTGGAAATTTCTTGCGAAAGTCCTTGGCAACACATCTGTATGAACGAGTTGCGAAATAACTTTCCAGAATGAAAATTTGCTGTGTCTGGGAAAAAGACATTTCATCTCCACAACGAACGAAACTACACACATCACAGTTACCTCGGCTTCACTGATTCTTCCTAACAGTATGATAGTGACACCTAGTGGCAGAAAGAATTATTATAACAATTTTGCAACAATTTATGAAAATTCAAACTTTGGGTTGTGCAAGTTTACGAGCACCCTGTACAATTCTTCCTACACATGCAATTTAATATCTCAACAGCTTGTAATTGAGAATGATCTTAATTGGTCACATTTTTAATAAAAACATACAGTCTGCTTTGTCAAGTTCTGTTCGTTTGCTAGAAGGGTCATTCCATAAAATCTCACATGGTGGTTGCTGACACATTTTAGAAAAAATTTATATTTTTTACCATGGAATAGCTGTTATATATAGATTTCAGAAATGCATTTATGGATTTTTTATAGGCTGCCATGTTGAAGAAAAAAATCAAAATGGCAGCCTCCAACACGCAAAATTGAGTCCTGCAGCCGTGTTTGCTTTATTATAATATCTCCCAAACTATTAAAGATAACAGTTTCAAATAAAATCCAGTAACTTAAGCATAGTCTGAGCTATAAAATGAAGTATTAACATTGCATTTAATATTTTATTCCGTTGCAGAAAATTTGACATGCATTTTCAGCACAAAATTGAATATTTCACTAACTTTACGATTTTTTAACTTATGAAGAAATTACATACACAAAATGAAACTGTACAATTAAATAAAGTACATGTAGTTAGACAATATAAAAATGTTAAACTCAATATTAACACCCTCCTTATTAAAAAAATTGTTTAAAAACTACATTTTGCAAATTTTGGCCATATTTAGCAAGCTGTATCTATAAAGGGAGTGTAAAAAAAAATCTGAAAATTTTATAGAATGTACTTCTAGCAGAGGTGTTGGCATTGTGTAAGTCTCATATTGTGTTTTTGTTCTGTATAGCTGCTGTAAAATATTGAAGATCATTAAAAAAGGGCAAATTACGGAATATCAATTTTGCACATCGTAATAACTTATTTTAGGTATTTATACTATTATTTGTATCCTATTAAATTTTAGGGCATTGTCATGTGAAATATTATTATTTATAGGGAGTAGAAAATATTATAATTTCTATAAAATTTTCTGAAAAAGTTGAGTTTTCAAAACAAAACTTGCTGCTTACATTTTATTTATAGTTGATGTGATTGATTAAGCTTGTTTTGTTTAGAAAATTTTTCCTTGACAATCTTGAAGTTAATCTTGAGTGTTAGACATGCCAACTCTCCGGATTTAGGCGGGAGACTCCGAATTTTCAGCCCTTCCTCCCGCCCTCCTGATGAATGTCAAATTCTCCTGATTTTCACTGAAAATTAGCCGGTCGAAATTCCATCAACCGCCATGATTTCAAACCTCCTATGAAAATATTTTTCTTTCTGCGTCAATGCAAGACGGCATTCCAGTTTCATACTTTTCCTCTCCTCCTCCTCCTATCTACAGAAAAGAAACCCACCACAGTGGTCTAAGCGCTGTCTTGTGACCAGTGGTCCAAGATGGGTCGGAAAAAATTTGCTTTAAAAAACTTTCTCCCAGTCCGATTGTCATACGATGCCTGCAGGAAAGAGCTCACCCACTCTGAAATGCCAGGGAGGGTCAGTAATTGACAGATGGGAGCTGTCCTGCCTTCTCCTTGCAGTTCACAGTCTTTCAACCCCTCGCCTCAACAGAGCAGCACATTCTAAGGGATGATAAACAGTTGTTGCGTCAAATTCGCTTAATGACGAAAGGGAGTAGTTACAGTTGGCCTTGCCTTGTAACGAAAGGCGATGCTAGTACGATGCTTTTTGTCATCTTCGCCTTCACGCACAACCTAAAGAAGAAACGAAAAGCAGTTGGCTGCTATTGTGTTCGTAAAAAGCAACAAAATGCGGGCCATTTTGCGTTTTCATTATCTTGCAGAATCGACGTACCTGAAAAGGAATTTCAGTTGGGGGGCGGGGGTATTAACTTTCGCGCGTTTTTTTCTCTACAGAACTTTTAGTGGACCAATAATACTACTACTTTAAAATTATTCCTACGTCTGGAAAATGTTGATTTGTGGGATTTTATGAGCTGTAAAAATCTCCCGATTTTCAGATTTTGAAGGTTGGCATGTCTGGTGTTAAATGTTCACAATTTGTAAACCACAAACAGTGTTTAGGTCACTTTTTCTGTAGCAACAATGACAACTTTGTGTTCAGATCGCAACTAATGTTATGAGTTCGTCCTGTTGCTGTACTGAGTTCAAATGGTGAGATTTTCCTTAATAAATTTTCAGCTTTCACCCAAACCTTGTCCTCTCTTGATAGTTTGAAACAAGTGCTTGGACCACAAGGATGAAAAAAAAAAAAGAATGAAAAAGTCATTTGTGCTGACAGATACGTTTTCAACTACACCTAGCCACCATTTATTGTCATAAACACAACATACAAAGTCATTAAGTTTTACATCACACCCTAAAAAGTCATTTTTTAAATATTTATTTCTGTACATATTGCTGATCCAGAAATAATGCCCACTTTTAATGTAAATTTATATTTTGGGATGAAACAGTGATATTCTCTTGTGTGCTTAATTGTAAGAGCTTTATTATATCTATCTTCCAAAAGATTCTGTATTTGAAGTACTTCTGTAGTAGATGAAAATTTAAATGTGATTCTAGTAATATTTTCATTACAAAATTTATACACTGCTGGCCACCCAAAATGCAACACCAAGAAGGAAGCATCCGATTGGCCTGAAATTTACAGCATGCATCGCCCACGAGAGGACATGCAAACGATTAGCATTGCAGGACATATGCAAATCATGTGCGCCCGGCACCCCACCAAGAAGCACTATAAGAAGGGTGCACAGAAGGCAGGGTGTAAATAGTGGAAGTGCGTTGTGCTGCCGGACCTTTTGCGTGGGAAGCCTCCTGATATCTCGTCGCAGAATACGGCAGTCATTCCAGCATGTTTCGGAGTTCGACAGGACGAATAGTGGCTTATCGCGACAGCGGTTTATCGTACCGAAACATCGCCGCCAGTGTGGGACGACATCCAGCCACATTGAGGCGAGTATGGATTCGGTGGGTGCAGAAGGGACGGACGGACCGACGTGAGCGATTGCCGCAGCTGCGGCACACCACCAAACGAGAGGACTGGCATGTTGTGCGGCGGGCATTAATTGCTCGCACCGCCATATCACGAATGTTAGCGCAGGAATTAGGATGTGTTGCGCAACAACTTGTATCAGCACGTACCGTTCGACGTCATCTCCAGAAGCGGGGACTTGTCACATGGCGGCCTTTGCTCCGATTACCATTGATTTGTTACACCACCGGCGAGTGCGGCGGCAGTGGGCCGTTCCTGGACTACTGAATGGCACGACATTATCTTCTCCGACGAATCCCGCTTCTGCCTGCAACACCACGATGGTCGGAACCGCATGTGGCGGCACCGCAGCGAGAGACTGTATGATGCCTGCATTATGCATCGCCATACTGGTCCGTCACCTGGCGTTATGGTTTGAGGCGTAATTGGATATGACACCCGCACCCCTCTGGTACGTATCGCCGGTACACTCAACAGCCACCGCTACATCTCCAACATTTTGGAGCCTGTAGTCCTCCCTTACCTGCAGGAACTGCCAGCCAGCGGCCACGTTTCAACAGGACAATGCGCGCCTGCACGTGGCATGCATCGTGCAACAATTCTTCACGGTCCACCAGGCGTCACTGCTGCCGTGGCACGCCTGTTCTGCCGATATGTCGCCCATCGAACACGTCTGGTCGCTGATCGGCAACCGAGTGGCCCGGCAAGCACCACCTGCGGCTACGCCTGATGAACTGTGGCAAAGTGTGGAAGCAGCCTGAACCGACATACTCCAAGCCCACATCCAAAGCCTCTTTCATTCGATGCCGTGGCATTTAGCGGCTGTTATTGCCTGCCATGAGGGCCACATGAACTATTGATGGCTGCATGTTCCGTAAGTCGCACGGGCCTGTAAGCTCAATCGTTTCATCTGTGTATTTGTTGTTATGTGTCCAGTAAATCTGGCTTTGCTATCTCGTGTTCTTCTTGATGGTGCATGTTGGGTGGCCAGCAGTGTACATATCTTCAGCAGTTAAAATTTGATTTTCAAATGGGTTTTTGGAGATTTGCTTTTCTGACCAACTGTTGAATAGTGCCTGCAATGCCGTCACATGGCCCTTTTCCATGCGCAGTAGCAAAAAGTGCCACTCAGCAGGTATTCCAAAACAGTCTTTATGGTAGCAAAAATTCAAAGTTTTTGCAATTTTATATTGTCTGCCACACCTATCCCAAAAGTAATATATTTTTGTAATATGTCCACATTTTTTTTGTAATTCTAAAACAAATTCTTTTTGGAAACAGTAAAATGACGTAGTGTTATGCTCTAAATAATCACTGATTACACAAAAACTGTAAGATTTTACTTCATTCTTCTCATTCGCACACCATTATTGTGAAATGGAAGCAACAAAGACAGCGTTATATCTGTCAAAACAAATGTGAAAGTATCAAGCTTTCTTTTTTTGGTTGGAGGTTTAACAATCACCGTGAGCAACTTAGTGGGCTATAAGCAGTCACCCATCCCTAATTTAAGATCACTAGTTCCAGAGAATGGAAAGAGAGAGCCAGTGCTATAAGACAAATACAACATCCATGACTCACTGGGATTCGAACCCAGACCAAACCCCGTACGATTTGTCTGAAGCCAGCACTTAGACCACTGCGCCATCATAGGCGGCTTTCTTTTTCAGATATGAGGAGAGGAAGAGTACAAAACCGATGACTGTAATGCCTTCTTGCATCGACAAAGAAAGAAAAAGATTTCACAGACACTTAGAAACTTTTTTCTTCTGCGAATTTCGATCATTATAATGGGTAATTATCGCTGAAAATCGGGAGAATTTGACATTCATCTGGTGGGCTGGAAGAAGGGCTGAAAATCGAGTCTCCCGCCTAAATCCGGAGAGTTGGCGCGTCTGCATAGGTGGAAGAAGCATTTATGCTCTGGCTGTGTCCGTCTGCCAGTCAGTCTGTCTGTCCGTCTTCATGATAACTCGCATAAAAATGCTTTGATTTTGATGAAATTTTAGTATGTTGTTAAGCAACACCTGGGGATCTACCCTATTGAAAATCGTTAAAATTGGACTGCAATTTAATTAGAAATCGGACCCCAATGAAATTTTCATTGAACAGGATAACTCACGTAACATTACTTCGATTTTGATGAGAGTTTAGCACGTTTCTAAGCTACACCTGGGGATCAATCTTATTGAAAATTGTTAAAATTAGCGGAATATTTCTTCCGAAATGAGCCCACAATTACTTGCTCACGGAAATAACATAATTCCACACTCAGTTTTCTTCGGAAGTGGGGAATAGATGCAGGTAACTGAAATATGCCCATAAATAATATTTCACATGAGTATAGGAATATTGTCAAGATAGCATATATGTAAGGATGGCCGTAATATGACATTATACTTTTCATTTAAATCTTGGCAGTGTAATGTAAAAAGCTGCAAGAGCAAAGTAGGTATGCATGTTGCAAATTGGTTCCAATTATCTCGTATACCTTTCGTAACCGCTTTACGATTTATTTACTGTTGGTGTGAAGAGCTAATATCTATTAAGTGGTGTAAAAGGTAACTTGATATGTCAGACCAAACTGTAATTGACTGGAACAACTACACAGTGTGTCAAATAATTTTTAAGACTGGTGCTAGATTTCAGCCTACGGTAGCGCCACCAGTGTAATCATGAATGCGTTATAAACCGTGACCATCTGCTTGCTTTCTGCCTAAAGTACTGCGCAGTTACTAAAGTAACTCAAACGAAACGGCCGTTCATTAGAGAAGTAAAATTTTTTTCATATTGAATTATTAAGATGGAACAAAGGGCTGTTATTAAATTTAACGCAAAACTTGGTAAAAGTGCCTCTGAAACGTACCAAATGATGAAACAAGTTTACGGTGAGTTTTGTTTAAGTAGATCAAATGTTTTCCTGTGGTACAAACGTTTTTGGACGGAAGAGATACGCCAGAAGATGATAAGCATACCGGAAGACCATGTTCATCTAGCACACCTGATATTATTGAAAAAGTGCATGATTTCGTGGCAAACAATCGATGTGCGTCACTAAGAATGATGGAAGAGTCTTTAAACATCAACAAAGAAACGATTCGAACAATCCTGAATGAAGATTTGGGCAAAACAAAAATCTGTGCTAAATTTGTTCCACACACGTTAACCAATGAACAAAAATCAAGGAGAAGTGCACATTGCAGAGACATCATTTCAGCCGCTGAAAATGATCCAAACTTCTTAAAATCGATTGTTACAGGTGATGAAACATGGTGTTTTCAATATGATCCTAAAACAAAGCGACAAAGTGCGGAATAGAAGTCAAAAAACTCACCACAAGCCAAAAAAACAAGAAAAGTTCCATCGAAAATCAAAACAATGCTCATTACATTCTTCGATAGTAAAGGTATTATCCACAAAGAATTTGTTCCAAGTGGACAAACAATTACTGGTGAGTTTTATTTAAATGTTTTGAGGCGTTTGATGGGCAGAATTTGTCGCATTCGTCCAGAATATCGGGATGAAAATAGTTGGTGTTTGTTGCACGATAATGCACCCAGCCACACCTCACTTCTTGTTCGTAGATTTTATGTGAAAAATAATGTCTGTATGTTGAATCATCCATCGTATTCGCCTGATTTAGCACCCTACGACTTTTCTTTATTCCCAAAACTTAAAATGACGTTAATAGGGTGTTATTTTGATGATATTTCGATTTTCGACCATACAAACAGCTTCGACGCATGCTTTGGAGGCAATTACGCAAAGTGAACTGGAACTGGCATTCGAATCATTATTAAATCGCTGTAACAAGTGTATTGAAGCCAGAGGGACTTATTTTGAATAACAAGCCAAAACAAATTATAATTTCTTGTTTCTATTTCATTTTACAGACCCAGTCTTACAAATTCTTTGCCACACTGTGTATATGAGAGAAGTTTGTGTTGAAATTTTGGACAAAAGAAATAAGAAAAAAATCGGATGGCAGAATATGATAGTGAAGATTGATGAAAGTTTGTTTACCAAACGAAAGGGCAACTCAGGACGAATATTCCCACAGAAGTGAGTTTTTGTATAGAGACATGAATGTTTTATAATACAAGTTACTGATCGAAACGCTTCGACATTAATGAATGCTCTTGTTCAAAATATAAATGAAGGCAGTCCGATATATTCAGATTCGTGGTGCATAGATAAATCTAACGAACTTAAAGAAGCTGGTTTTCATCGCTTCACTATGAATCACAAATACAATTTTGTTGACCCAGACAGCGGGGCACACACACAATCTATAGAAAAGTTATGGGGTTTCTACAAAATGGAGCAACAAGAAACATCGTGGTACTAAACGTTGTCATATCAAATCTTATTTGTCGGATTTCATGCGGCGAAGAATGACACAAAGAGATGAAAACGTGTTTGAAGCCATACTTACTGCTAATGTTTGCCCACCATCAGAAAAGCTTGACTGATGCCTCACTATATGTTCCTTTTCTTTATGTTGAACTTTTGTATGTATACTTGGCATTGTTAGGCAGTAAATTTTCTTTTCTTTATATTCAACTGTTTGACTTTTGTATGTGTACTTGGCATTGTTAGGCAGTAAATTTTTTTTTCTTTATATTCAACTGTTTGACTTTTGTATGTGTACTTGGCATTGTTAGGCAGTAAATTTTCTTTTCTTTAGATTCAACTGTTTGACTTTTGTATGTGTAATTTAGGCAGTATATGATTTTTTTATATTAAACTGTTTCACTCTTGTACGTGTACTTGCCGTGGTTAGATTTGCGCCAAAATCGGTCTCTGCTGTGTTTCTCGGTTTATGACGTAAGTACCAAATTTCTCCTTTAATTCATGACCTTGCTGACTGCCATCTCCCAAGACATTCTAGCTACAATTTGGTGTTTTCATTGGAGAATACCCAGTTGAACCATCACTCAAAACATTCACTTGCAACAAAGGAATGTCTGGCTGATAGCTGCCATAGTGGCTTTAGTGGGATCTCTTTGGATTATCATAATATTTGCACCTTTAAGGTATTAAACACCAGCAAAGTGTGCATATTTACGTGCAATTCATTAATGACATGTCATTAAAGAGCCAATCACTTACCCGAAAGTTCTTGGTCACTTTTTTTCTTTACACTTCAAGCACGTCGATTATAACATCATGTAATGTAGTTGGCCTTCAAAGGTTGAGGAAACTCCTTGCTTATAAGATTCATTCTCCCGGTCATGAAACATCGTTTTTTTTTTTTTTTTATATATATATTCACTGGGCAAAAACGCAGGTTTCATTCTGCCGTCTGAGATGTAAACATAGCTCGTCATCTCCATAAAAACCACACAAATATACACACCATACAACACATTCATACACTCAGTTAAAACCACTATGTACATAATTACAGTATTTACATTCCCAGGCAGTTAAACCCTTGTCAACTGTGACTAAAATTAGTGCTCCATCCGCTTTAAACACCGTACTAACCC
The DNA here is from genome assembly GCA_039090855.1 of Macrothele yani. Taxonomy (NCBI): domain Eukaryota; kingdom Metazoa; phylum Arthropoda; class Arachnida; order Araneae; family Macrothelidae; genus Macrothele; species Macrothele yani. The sequence goes on along the minus strand of CM077026.1, from coordinate 126,847,000 downwards.
TACCGCAAGTGCCAACCTCATTCAGCCCGTCATACACAATCCTCTAGCGCTTTCAACAGTACTACTGTCATCCTCAGGAGGCCAATGTGTCTCTCTGCCTACCACAGCTCAAGTGAGCAAAGTCATTGAGGTTCCAGCTTCAGTCGCAATCTCTGCATCTTTGTGTCTCTGGCGCCATCTATTGTCAGTGCTGCTCTCTTTTCTTTTTTTCCCTTTTAACTGTTGTTCAATTTTTATTAAGGCCTTCCATTGTTCGTTTAAGTTGCTTGGCTCATTAACGTTACACAATCTTGATCTGGTTTTTTCAATTAATACTGATTCAACAATTCTCAACTGCCTTTCATTTTTACAGCTCTTAATAATTTTAATATCTTCAAACTTTGGACATTGGTGATTTTCCAGACAATATTGGGTTAATGCAGTCTTAGCTTCTTTTTATTCCAATTACTTATAAGCTGGTGCAATCTATACTTTAATTTGTTCTTGGTGCTGGCTATATATGACAAAGGTGGTTTCTGGTTTATAGGAATCTCATATACACCTGCTCTATCTAGTTGGCTGACTTTTTCATTTTTTATTACTATATTTTTTATAGTATGTACCTGATTTCCTACTTGTATGTCATATTTGCCACAAACCTTATTAATTTTGGCAGAAACACCTTTAACATATGGGATTGCTCCTACATATTTTAATAGTTTTTTTATCATTATTGCCCTTTATTATTTGCTTGAGTTTCTTCATAATTCCATTTCTTTAATACCTGTTTAGGGTAACCAAAATCATGTGCAATTTTTTCAATATATTCAATTTCTTCTTTTTTATATTGTTCTTTTGATGAGTGTGTTAAACTTCTTTTAATTAGTGTTTTAACACTATTTCTTTTATGTATTAATGGGTGCAATGACTGAAAAGGTATTAATACAGGAATATATGATGATTTTCTATGCACTCTGTATTGCATATTATCATTTGTTTTGATTATCATAATATCCAAAAATGACAGTGTATTGTTATGTTCCTGTTCCACTGTCAATTCAATAGATGGATAAATATTCTGGAGAGTTGGTGCCTATGAACTCAGAGTTCTATTTATCTGATTTACAAAATTCAAATTAAATCTTAATATCATGGCAAGTTGAGTTTCTAAATTAATTTAATTTAGCACAATTCAAATATTAATTTGTATGCTTTAATAATTTTTTACTTTTTTAATTTAACTAACTTTCCGAGTTTAGTGCTGAAAAAACTGCTGATTATATTGTACATTTTGCAAAATATCGGTCTATCTAAATGCTCTGACCTACAATAAAAACTGAAATCTTGAGATGTCAAAGTGAGCAAAATTGCATCAAAAAACAGATGTCGCCCCAACAGCACATTGTCGATAATTTAGATAGTTCCGATTTGTAAGTCAGATGTCACATTATTTTGCAGAAAAAGCTTCTCTATGAAGTTTCAAACTAAACTTCGAATAGGACAGTCCAAAACAAACTGTGAACGGAATAACATGTGTGCCGGAGAAAAAGTAATTTAACTCAAAAAATCAAAGCAAAAGTTATTAAGGTAAGTTTACATGAAAACAACTGGATTGCAAGGAAAATTATTAAACAACAAATGTTTCGCACAGAATGTTTATTTATCGCAAGGTCTTTTGAAAAATGGAAATAAATAGCATGTAATTTTCAGTTTTTTAACATGAATGAGTTCTTACTATAAAGTTTTTACTATATTTCTGCACAAAAAGGCAGGCATCTATTTGATTAGTTTTCAATCTTCTTCAATTAAGAATTTCACCATCTTAGGACGGGCAACATTTCCTATATATTAATATTTATTTTAAGCTTAAAAACAACTATCCTAGGACGGTCATAGGGGCTAGTAAGTTAATAAATGCAGTTTCTGTTAACTGCATCTCAGCATCTGGATTATAGGTGCAGACTGGAATATTAGAAAAGTGGCCAGTGGCCTATAAGTCAACAAAAATTAGTGGCCAAAAAACCCCCCAAAAAACTGGCTAATAAGTTAACAAATCTTAGTGGCCAAAAAGAAGTCTCCAGCATAAAAAAAAAAAAGGAAGGGGGATTAATAGGAACCTAACCCTGAAAGCCGCCCTGGTGGTGCAGTGGTTTAAGCGATGGCTTCTGATCATTCGTCCGAAAGGGGTCCGGGTTCGAATCCCGGTGAGGCATGGATGTTGTGTTTGTCTTATGGCACTAGCTCTGTCCCTTCCCTGGAACCAGTGGCCCTAAATTAGGGATGGGCGACTGCTTATGCCCATTGAGTTGCTCACGGTGGTCGTTAAACCTGCAATAAAAACAAAACAAAAAAACCTGAAAATCTAATTAGAGCAGAATATGCCACAAATAGTTTTGTGTCATGTATAAGGAATATGCCATTCCTTTTGCTTCTTAAATGAAGATACCATATGATCATTTGTTGTACTTGCTTTTTTGGCTTTTTCTCCAACATAAATAAATTTATTTCTGGCATGTGATTATTGCCACATTTCAAATCTATTTTCAAAAGATCCTTCTGAGTTCCGCTCTTCGAGATTATTTCATGTTTAATGAAAAATTATGTTTTCTTTAGTTCAACGTTTCCCTCACGAAGTCTACACTTAGGGACGAGTTGCAATTAAAGCCATCAGCCTAGGTTACCCACATAAAAAGTTCTACATGCAATCTATGCAACATAGGTTTATCGGTCTGAAACAGATTTATATATTCATTGAAAGAAAAGTAACATTTAACAACAACACAGGAGCGTGGAAACATCGCAGGGGAAAAAAAACAAAAAAGTTACGATTATGGTAGAAATCTTCGCTCCGTCCGACTTCCATTTTCAGGAATTTATCCTGCATTTTCAAGCCAAAATACAAATATTTATGAAATAAAATTATATCTAAAAATAACATTGGACAGAAAAAGCATTGCGAGAACAAATTATGACTACAGGAGAAATCTTCCCTCCGTCTACCTTCAGTTTTCGAAAGTTTGAAAGGATGGAATTTCGTCCTCCAACAGAAAACAACTCCCCTCACTCACCACCAATCTCCAAAAAAAAAAAAAAAATCTGTTCAGTTGTGCATCAATTGCATGAATGGCCCAAATGATAACAGAAAAGGCGAAATTTCTTGAATCTGTGGAAGAATGTCATGCCTGAAGATAACGCAGCGATTTTTGTGCCGTCTAACTTCTGTTTTTCGGAAATTGTTACCTACAGTTTCAAGCTGAAATACAACAAACAGTTATGAAACAAAATGACATTTAAGAACAGTACTGGATAGAAGTAACTTCGCGAGAAAAAAATAACGGTTACGGGAAAAGCCTACACTCTTGTTTGAATTCCTTTTTAAAAAGTTTAAAAAGACGAAATACAGTTCCCTAATGGAAAACGAGGCTCCCTCCCACTGACTAATCCTCCTAAAATTTCTTTTCAGTTTTGCATCAATCTTGAAAACATCCCAAATGATGACAAAAAAGCGGAATTCTGCGAATCCGTGGAAAAATCTCATGTATGAAAAATGTAGAAAATTTCTAAAAAACTGCGAATTTTTCCAAAGTAAAACGCTGGAAATTTCCGGAAAATATGCACGTCTGGATTACTTAGCAATATGCACGTCTGGATTACTTAGCAATTCAAATCGAGTAACCAATAATATTTGTTGAACGCTTGATGTTTCGGAGGAAACTTCGATGTTTTTTTGATGTATGAGGAAAAGAATATTTCTCTGATGGAACATCTACCAAAACAGCCAGTTCACTGCATAGAAAGATTATATTCCCTTCCTGTTTACAAGAAAGCAATAAAAATAAATTCATTTACTTTACATAGAAAATATTGTTTACCATTTTCAAACATCACACAACAAGTCATGCTACTGATCTCATTCTTTGCAATTTGTGAAACAAAAATCATTTTGGCGATGGAAAAAAGTGTTAGCAAAAATACTGGTGATTATCTTTTTGTACTATCTTAACACTTTAGTGAAATAAAATTGAATTTGGAGAACGGTTTGTCGAAAACTTTAAAAAGGCCAGAGCAGCCTCTGCATCGATCATAAAGCCTTCACTTTTTTTCAATGTTTCGACTTCTGGAGCATCGAGGTTTAAACATCGTTTATCGGAGGCAAAACTTCAATGTTCAAAAACATCGAGGCTGTTTGCCCATCCCTAGTCAGGACTGGTTTCACATCCTTTTACTTATGAATTATTATACCTTTGTAAATTGGCACTAAAAATGACAAATGGCCAAACTGGCAACCACTAAAATAAATTTAATCGCCAAAGTCGCGAATTAATTGCCATCTGGCAAGTGGCGAGTGCTAATCTGCACCTATAATCTGGACTGGACATTAATAATTTTAATTCAAACTTAAATTTAATATAAATCTTTGGCAATGACAGTTCATCATTGTGAATTATTGGTCTGATATAACAGGTTTTAAACAAGTGTGCAGCCAAGAAAATATTTTCCTAGGTTAGGTGTGCCGTGATATTGAAAAGGTTGGGAACCCCTGACTTACAAAAACTAGAAATTTCTATCCATTATAAAAGTTATTGGTGTAATAAATATGTATACAACACTGAGCTTTTGCATGTTGACCAGACAGATTTCTCAAGGTTCTAAACATAGTACAAGTACTTAGTGTGTACACATACAATATAGAATACATTGTATGCATGCAAGTTTAGAACCTTGAGAAAGCTGACTTAGTGCTATATGAATACTTAGCATACTCATACTAAGTCAGCTTCTCAATAATCTCAATCTTCTCATACATTTAGAACCTCGAGAAAGCTGTCTGGTCGACATGCAAAGGCTTGGTATTGTACATATATTTATTACACAAATAAATCTTATAATGGATAGAAACTTCTAGTTTTCCTAAGTATATCTACAATTTGTATGTGATAGTTTTGTAACCTTCTATCAATTACATCACAACTGTACTTCACACTCTGCCCACTAGGTGGTTTAGCTATTGATAATTATGACATATGCTAGTCAGTGTTTTCGATAGTCGTGCAAACGTAGACAAACTAGATGTTTTCTTTCCTACTGAGCACTTCACAGATCTTTATACTTGTATGTGGAATAAAATTCAAGTGAGATATCTTCACCGTTAGAAATGTCTGTATAAGTAGAAAAACAAGGTGGAATACTAAAAGACATACTGTATAGTGGGTTGTTTTAGAATTTGTCAAAATGAGTGTACCTGTTTTCTGAAAAATTACTGTTTTCAGTTGTAGAATTAAAGTATTCTTATTTTCTGACTAGTTTTTCAGATGTTTCTAGCCTCTTGGTATTTCTCAAGACCGGTTTGTTCTCAGTTTATAATAAATGTGTTACATGTTTATTGACACAAATCATTTGCATTTTTTTGTCGGATTTCATCATCTTGTTTGTCAATTCTTAACAGTCCTTGTTAGTACTGCAAAATTTTATTCATTGTAAATTAAGTTATTTATGAGTTATGACACTGTTTATGTTTGTAGAACTATTTACAAATCTTTTTTCTGTTTGGATGACAAACTTTCTTTGTGTAATCTTTTATTGTCCAATAATTTAACTTTATCCTATAAGGGTCTACATTTGCTTGATTTGATGTGATTTACTGAAATACTGTTTTAAGGTTTATTAGTAATATAACTGTTGAATATTTTCTTAGTCTCCTTTGTTGAGTTGTTTGACATATGTAATTATCAGTGCAATCTAGTGCAGGGTTTCTCAAACTATGGTGCGTACCAGTACTGGTACCTGAACCTTTGGATACTGGTACGCGAGATTGGTAGCAAAAACAGTTTCCTTGATGAACTATGGCTTTGCCGACTGGCATATTTGGTAGATATATTTTGTATTCTGAATAAGTTAAATAAGAGCTTTCAGGGCCTCCATATCATACCTTTCTCACTCCATGACAAAACAAAAGCCTTAAAAAAACCCTCCTTCACCATGAAGGACTTAAAAAGTGGAACAATATCATCATTTCCACTCTTGGGCAGTTTCATGAGTGAAAATGAAATAGTACAAGTACATCGTGAACTGGTGAGTGATACAACTGAGCATAGTGAGAGCCTAATAGCAGATTTCAAGGAGTATTTTCCAGAAAACCTAACATCAGAATTTTGGATCAGAAATCTCTTTTCCGTTGAAGACACCCTGCCACCATCACTGATGACAGAGGGAAAAGATGAAATTATTCAGCTATCCTGTGATGGAATTCTTGAAAACATTTTGAAGAGGATGAATTTGACAGAGTTTTGGTTGGCTAAATGAAAGGAATATCCTCTGATTTCTGTGAAAGCTGTAAAATTTCTGCTTGTGTTTAGCACAATTTATCTATGTGAGAGCACATTTTCTTCACTTGTGTACATAAAAAACAAATATGGGAATAAAGTAAGTATTGAATGGCTAAAATTAACAAACATTGAACTGGACATAAGGAAGCTGTGCTTGGTTAAACAGGCCCACCCTTGACATTAACAATACAAATAAAGTTAGTGTGAGCATTAAACTCTTGCAATAAAAACATTACCATAATGTTCCTGCATTGCTTCATTTAAGACAAATTGCTCACACCAATATGTTATAAATTTTGTAGTTTTTTCCAAAAATAATTGTATTATGTACATTGTACACATTATTAATTCATAATCATAATATTACTAGTTTACTACTAATTTGTATGTCAATAAAAGAAAATAATCTAAGTACCATCTTAGTAATATAATCATGCAATTTTAAATGTTAACATTGAAAACCCCATAATATTAACCTGGTGGTACGGCGAAAGTATGCCTTTCGGTTTCGTGGTATGTCAGTCTAAAAGTCTGAGAACTCCTGATCTAGTGGAATTTATATGATGTTAGTTCTTTCCATCATGTCTTTTGTAATAACTGAAGGATCTTTATTTGCCAAATTTACAGCCTTGTTTTGCACTGCTGTTGCTATTTATGCATTGTTCTGTAGTATATGTTTACTAATGTTTTCGATTTAGGATTTGTAAAAACAAGTGCATCCATCTTATAAAAACATGTTCTTTTTTTTTTTTTTTTTTTTTTTTTTTTGAGTTGCAAAATTAATGAACTGGAATTTGTACATGCACAAAGGTACACATATTTTTGGAGAAATGGCAAAATAAGAATACCAGTAGGTAGAGAATAACTTATAGTAACTAAATAAAAGCAGTTTTTATTAGGACAAAAAAAAAAAAAAAGAAGTTAAAACTTGCTTCCTGCTTGGCAGCATGTTACTTTTCATACAGATCATAGGCTGTGAATTTTATGAAGTGTAGAAACACAAGCGCAGTCAGAAGACACCATCGTTTTTGCGAAGTGTAAGTAACATGAACATCATTCTTGGCATTTTTGACTGGCTTTCATAGGTAGCAGTTATATGATCTGCAGCTCTCCCCCCCCTAAAGGAGGGTGCACGGATGATATAACTGGCAGAAGGTCACAATTGCAAAACTATATAGATAGTAGCCACGCCTAATCCTAGTATGTGCACATGTTCTGTTTAAACTAGGATCTATGATCCACCAAGAGTTTCACTAGTTTGTCCCATTGGTAAACTGTGTTAGAAGGTTTTCTGGGCCGCCCCGGTGGCGCAGTGGTCCTAAGGCGTTGGCCTCTGATCATTCGTCCGTAAGGGAGTCCGGGTTCGAATCCCGGTCAGGCATGGATGTTGTGTTTGTCTTACGGCACTGGCTCTTTCCTTTCCCTGGAACCAGTGACCCTAAATTAGGGACGGGCGACTGCTTATAGCCCATTTGAGTTGCTCACGGTGGTCGTTAAACCTCCACTCAAAAAAAAAAAAAAAAAAAAAAAAAAGGTTTTCTGGATTTTCTCTGAATTTTATTTGTGCGAATAATTACATAAATTTTGCAAATTTTTAATTGTTCATCATAGAAAGGTTTCTTATAAAATCCTAAGGTATGCTATACTCTCTTTACTCAGATTTCAACCATATTTAATAATAATAATAAAAGTAAGAAAAAGCAGTGGAAGCTCTTATTCAGGTTCCAAATGAGACCTGCATCGTGCATGTTGCCTTTCTTGTTTAGTTTGATGCTTTTCTATCTGTGGAACAACAGCTCTAAATTAAGCTATTATTAGAAACATCATTTTTGAAATATCCTCCCCCTCCGCACAAAAATATTTTGATTTTGAGAAATTTTGATTATACATATTTAAATACTGCCTCTGTACTCCATTGATTTTTAATGCAAATTCTGTTTACTATTCAAGTTTTTCAAATAAGTGGCGTGCAATTAATTTTTAATATTTATTTATTTTGAGTTTTTCTTAGGTTTCTGTTAACATTACTTCTGCTTTTGAGCTTTTAAATTTAAATAATTCTAGTTTGGATCATGTTTAAAATACAGTTTTTTTGTTTCTTTTCTATAAACTTGGCATTGCAGTTATTTCTTTGCTATGTTATTATTTATTTATATTACTATCCCAGCTCTCATTCCATGATTCAAAAAATTCATATGTCATTTTCTTTGTTTATAGTTTCCCAAGGAATGTGATAAGTCACTTCCATGAGAAATTGGTGTAATTGAACGATTGGAGAAGTGTGCCTGTAAGCAAATTATCAAAGAGTGGACTTAGTTTCGTAAGTTGATTTCTTTTTAAAACATTTTCACTTATAATAATACCACGTGTGAAAATTAATGATAAAAATAAATCTTTTCACATTGATTATGTATGTATGTTCAGCATTTAATTCATACTGAGATTTTTCAGTTAAACATCAGCCTTGGTCACACTAACAGATTATACTAATAATGTAGTGGTTCTCCTTACATGCTGATAGTACACTGCCGGACAATTGCTAAGGACGGATGACAATAGCAAAGATAACAACCATAAAATGGAAGGCAGGAAAATGTGGAAATTAGTATAAGTGCAGGATACAGTAAGACGTGTTGTGCGCATGCAAATTTTGGATTGCCGAACTTGTTCGTGGCGTCATAGCGCTAATAAGAGATATAAAGGATTTGACGCGTATTGACCGTTGTTGTTCAAACGCAAAGTTGAAAGGAAAGAATTAATTGACGAACTTGCAGTTATCAGTATGTCTTCCCTACGTCACCTAGATGATTTTACGCGTGGCCGTATTATTGGCAAGATTGAAGAAGGGCGAAAAATAACAGATGTTGCCAGGGAGTTCGACGTCAGCCACAGTGTTGTTTCAAGGCTTTGGAAATCATTTCAAACAAATGTATAGTGTAGCAAACGTCACGGGTGTGGTCGTGTTCGCAGTACGACACCTGCAGAAGATCGGTACATAGTGCTATCAACAAAAGACACTGGCGCAGCACAGCTAGTGAGGTAGCAAATCAGTTTATGGCTGCTACTGGCAAGCGGATCTCCCGAAAAACTGTCGCCACACGTTTGCATGAAGGAGGACTATACGCCCGCCGTCCTGTTGTGTGCATCCCTTTGTCCAGACGTCACCGTACCGCCCGTTTGCAATGGTGCCATCAACATCGCAATTGGACTGATAACGACTGGTCTGATGTCCTCTTCTCAGATGAGTAGATACAGTCTATCATCCGATTGTCGACGACAACTGATCTGGCGTGATAGTGGTACTGCATATTGTCCAGCAAACATACAGGAAAGGGACCGATATCCGACATGTAGTGTCATGGTATGGGCTGGCATCATGATCAATGGCCGTACGTCCCTCTATGTGCTTCCAACTGGGACTATGACTGGCCAACGATACATTAATGATGTTCTGCTACCTCATGTTAGCATGTTCCGTGGTGCTGTCGGTGATAGATTCATTTTCATGGACGACAACGCAACATGTCATCGAACAGTCGCTGTCCAGGAGTGTCTTGAGAGCGAGGATATTCAACGCCTCGTATGGCCAGCACGTTCTCCAGATCTGAATACCATTGAAAATGTGTGGGATGCTTTGGGGAGAAGTCTTGCTGGTCGCCAATGCCCTCCAATAAACAAGGACACCCTCATCCGTGCACTGACAGAGGAATTGGATAAATTACCCCAACAGCAGCTTGATAATGCTGTGAAAGCATGACACGACGTGTGGAATCTTGCATCGCCCTCCATGGTGGCCATATCCCGTATTGACATCTTACGCCGTAACGACTGCGGACAGTAATTGCATTTTTTCACGTTTACGTTTTCTGCACAAAATGGCCTGTTTGTCCCTTGAACACGTTCCAAAGCCTTCTGGATTTCAGAGCACAATAAGTCTTTCTTATAATGTCCTGGCATTCTGACATTATTTTATTTCACTTGGCATCCAACCACACTTACTTTTTTATGCGCTATATAGCCGTTTATGATCCGTCCTTAGCAATTGTCCAGCAGTGTATAATCTTTCCTGAGAGTGAAAATAAACTTCATAATATTCTGATGAAAGTGAATCAAATGTATACAAAGACTGGACATAAATGAAGAAAACCCCACAGCAATGGTTTTGGGCTAAATGAACTGTTAGTACAGAATGCATGATTAGTCTGAGTAATGCAAACTTAAGCCAAGTGAATGACTCAGTGTATGTAAGAGGGTAATCTGACAGAGAAGAATACATTACATAGCAAGGAAGTAATAGATTAGGGGCACAAAATTTTGCAGTGTACAGATAAAGATAAAAATGAAAATTAATTTCCCCTTCCCTAAATGCCATTCTGATAATAAGATCTAGTCACTGAGTCACTTTGGATTTGAAAGTGATTTCTGCTTTAGGTGTGTTTCATAAGAGTAATGTGCTGTCAAAAAGGTATTTAACAGCAGTGTTATTGCCCTTATTCTGATGTCTGTGAAAAAAACGCATAAATTGATTGTATCCTGGAGAGATGCAGTGGTTCCAAGTACTGCAGATTCTCCGTAATCACTACAGAAATCATCGGTTCGCTATACATTGAATATACTATGGAAATAAAAAAATCTTAATAGTGAAATAATGTTACAAAACATGCTCAAGATTCTAACATTCATTAAATATTTGTGGAAGTATTTTTTGAATGTTTTCAATATTGTGGCATTTCCTTTGATGTTTTTCAGATCTCTTAAATGTCAGATCACGTGGCAGCTCACATTGCTCCTGGAAAAGTTATGAAATTTTATTTCCCCTTTATCCAGACCTTGGGAAGTCCTTGTATTTTTGTGAAAAGTCCTGGGATACTACTGGAATTCTTTCTGGAAATGAAATATTTTAAGAAAAAGACTGTGGGAAAATTAGGATAGAATGGCCACCTATTGAGAAAACTAGGAAAAGTCTGTAAATCTCAAGAGTGTTCTGTCATTTTTTGTTTCCGCATTTAAAAATTTTCTCTGCAAATTTCATTTTTTTATTTTTTTTTATTTGAGGGTTTAACAACTACAGTGAGCAATTCAATGGGCTATAATTAGTTGCCCAACCCTAATTTATGGCTACTGGTTCCAGGGAGGGGTAAGAGCCAGTGCCATAGGACAAATGTAACATTCATGCCTTACTTAAGATTCAAACCCAGACCCATATCAGATGAATGATCAGAAGTCAGCACTTAGACCACTGAACCATATTCCTTGTTTTTAATATCTTTGGTAATTGTGAAAAAAAGTGGCTTCACATTTTTAAGAATATTTATTTCCTGTTTCTTGTGGAATCTTTTCCAAAATGAACAGGTGCAGTGGTCTAAGTGCTGGCTTTTGACCATTTGTCCGAGATGGGTTTGTGTTTTAATCCTGGTGAGGCACATGGATATTGTGTAAATTGTCTTATGACACTATCCCTCTCCTTTTCCTGGAATCAGTGGCCATAAATTTGGGACAGGCAACTGTTTCTATAGCACATTGAGTTTCTCATGGTGATCATGACCCCCCCCCAAATAACCAGTAGAGTGCAAGCATTTTCACACCCATTCTCTTTTTTTAATAAAATAAAATTTCAAAACCAGTACTTAATCTCTGCCTGTGGTGTTATCTGAGTCATTTACGTGACCCATAAAATTGCTTCATAGCAGAGTGAGCAATGCATTACAGATTTTTACATTTAATTTCGTTTAAAATGCATGTTTTCCTATTTCTCTGCCAAAATAAAGGACAAAACAAGCCTTTTTTCTTTTGCTTAAAGTGAAAATAAAGTTCAAAACTTCTACTGCTTGCCCATTATGCAGAGAAAATGACTTTAGAGGGAACAAAAAACAGTGATGGAAAGGTGAGGTTTTGACTTTGAACTCCAGCAGCCTTGCTGTATGAGGAAGAATATTATCATCTATGAAAACAAATTCTGCACCAACAGCTTCTCAAAAAATCCATACATGGGGTTCTACGGTTTCTTCTTAATACCTGTGGCCAGTCAAACTTCTTTTAACAAAAACATGTAGAGCGGTACAACTATCAATTGTGGTATCAGCACACAATGTTCTTCCTCTAACTCCAATATTATAATTTTCCATTACATTGGAGGAGTGATTTCAGGTGCCTACTTCTCTCTAGATGTACTGATGTTTAGAACCACTTGTTAGCAAAAATTTTTACTTATCTGTGAGGAGTACATGTCCCCACTGCTCAGGTGTCCAATTTTGATGCCGTCTATTCCATGTTAACTGAGCTTATTTGTGGGTTCAGGAAAGGCCTAGGATACTCTTCTGTGAAACCTTGCAGAAACAGACTACTTGATACTTGTTTTTCTGTTGCTAAGGTGAACTCCAAAGAGAATTGATATGCTGCCATGCATATATGGCACTTTGCAGTTAGGGCTACATAATGGTCATCCTCAGCTTCTGTAGACTGTGAGATCAGCCTTTTAAATGTCTGTCTAGTGCATTTTCCTGTGTCTTGGAACTGCCCCCATAACCTTGATGTAACACATTCCTAAATCTGCCAACCTCTGCATGACTTTGAGCTGCTTCCATTTTTCCGATGGCTCTTCACCTCTGATTGTCATTCAAGTGGTGTCATAAAGCCATTTGGAATAAAAATTGTAAACAACAGCAATCACGGTACAGCTAAATCACTAATGAAAGACAAGAGCCTGGGGAGCTTCTTTTAATTTGTCCTTAATTTTCATTTGGTGCCGCATCAGAATATTTGCATTTTGGGTTCCACTTGCTAATTGTATGACTGAAAAATTCTGCTTCATTTCAAAACATTAGGACTTCCTTATTTTATGCACTTGAGTGTACATTGATAAAAAAGAAATTTGTTTATAGCCATAATTCTGGTTGGTTTTGCATCCTCTTGTACAATAAAACACTAGTAAAATTTTTATGTGTAGTTTTTCTTTTATCCACTTCTTTGACCTAACAAATATGTAATTCTAATAAATAATGACTTCATGGCTTCCTCTTATTACTTTCAGTATTATAAACATTTAACGGGAATTATTGAGGATAAATTTATTAAGGTACATTACCTCTCAAATTTTCGATCTATACACTAGATCTTCGTCAGGAGTTCTTGCACCCTACTACTTCCACAGGTCTGGCGACCAAGCCTGATGGTTTTTCCATCCAGCATGGTCATTGATGTTGCCACCTTGTGTCTTGTAAATTTCCAGGTTGATGTTTTATCACTTTTAAGGAGTCCCAGTCCATTTTGTGGCCAGTTTGTTGTATGTGCCTGTCTAATCCTGTTTTATTTGAGAATCTCAAATAAAACAGGATTAGACAAAGTAAGGAAATGTTTCTTCCCCCTAATTCTTTTAATACAGATTCACATCAGATTCCTATTATTTGGAATTCCATTTTAAAATCTGGCAACATTTGATTTTCCATGTGTTAACACCTCGTGTTATTTTATTCATTCTGAGGTTAACAAAGGAAGGTGCAAGTAGCTATCAAAATATCTCAACTTCACAATTGTATTTCCTTTTTACGTAACATTAACTTTGATTTCTTTAGCAATACGTAATGTATTTGTCAATCGTTATTGTGTTACATTGATTTCTGCCATTCCTTTTCATTATAATGTCACCAGTATTTAGCTATGGTATTTGGACTAGTTAGTTGTTGGTTCTAATGTCTGTGGTGACTTTCTGTTAAAAAGATCCAAAGAGGTTTGCTATTATGTAGCCCAATATGTTTTTTTTCTTTCAAAAGCTTAAGTAATAACAAGCATTAAATGTCATGAATTGGTTATGTGCATAATCTATGATGTGGTGGGGTCAGAATGTAGTGAAACAAGACTTTAATGTGTCTGGATTATGTCTACACTAGCTTTTGCTCATGACCTCGTGTGGAACTCGAAACATATTATCTATTATCAGAACATACTATCTCAGAATATATTGCCATATGTAGTTACAATGCTTCTGTTCTGCATATACCACATTTTTAGTTTTGTTGCAATTTATTATAAAAGCAATTGTTCCTACTCAAAAGTGTAATTGTTCCTACTCTGATGTATGGTAGTGAAACCTGGGTACTACAGAAGAAACACAGAAGTTGTTTGTGTGCTGGAGAAATGTGTTACTTACAGGGGGTTTGTGACAAGACATGTTCTGATTGTGTGAGGAATGAAGATATGTTGCAGTTGTGTGATGTGAAGCAAAATGTTGTTAGCAAGGTGGAGACTAATATGCTTCGGTGGTTTGGCCATGTTGAAAGAATGAGTGATGAGATGCGTACTAAGAAAATCTTTTTAGCCCAAGTGTCAGGAAGGAAAGGCAGAGGAAGGCCAAGGAAGTCATGGGTGGATCAAATTCAAGAATGTCTGCATGAGAAAAAGATTATGAGTATGAAGTATAGATCTTGTGTGCGGCATGTGATGGATATCAGTGAAGTCTGAGTTGTATGTCAAGATTTCTGTAAATGGAGAAGTTTGATACAGTAACAGTAAGTAAAATAATGTTTTCTTTTTTATTCTGGTAGTTTGTATTCTTTTTGGAGCTAACCTCTGAATCTCAGAGAACAGCTTAGTGATATGTATGTATGTATGTATGTATGTATGCATACAAACACTCAAATAATAATATAGGTAGCTACTCAAAATTCACTTAAAATTGAGACCTTAGCAATCAAGGATGCAATGTCAGTGCATATGTCTGCACTATGTTCTGGTTTGTTTGGCTGTGCTGGCATGACATGGTATTCTACTGATATCAAAGTGGGCGTGTCTTTCCCCACCTCTTACCCCGCATGGCACCAGTGTGAGGCATGTTGTTGTGTTTCATAAAGGTTTGCTGTTCATCCCCAATGTTTCATACCATAATAATGTATAGTGTGTGCCCATCTGGAAGAAATAAGCTTTTGAATGGTAAAACAGGGTGTCTACTGGTCATGAAAGTCATAAAAAAGTAATGAAATTGAGTGGGTGGTCATGAATTTTTTTTTTTTTTTTTTTTTTGTATCATCACCTGAATGAAGACAAGTTAGAAGAAAACACGAACCGGCACCCTTATAAACCGGCATGTTGTCGATGCCCCATGACATATATATAAAAGATATATGGCTTCATTAAAAGCTGATGTTGTGAAGAGGGAATGTTTGCAATTTTGTGAATCTTCAAAAAAAACAACTGAAACAGTTCAATCCTAAGGAGGACAAACTTGATCACTTCCTGATGAATTTACTGCAAAGTGCGAACCGTGGCTTTATGAAGTTCTTACAGAAGCTGCTATACATGTTTCATGGCAATGCTGCAGTTGAAAGAGGCTTTTCTGTTAACAAAGAACTTTTAATTGAAAACTCAGAAGAAGATGTAGTTGTTGCAGAAAGAAGTGTTTACAGTGCGATACAATAGTTAGGTGGTTTAGCTAACAGTGAGAAAAAAACTGAATGTGGACATCACAAAATCAATGACATTAGCTGTCAAAAATGTTTCATCAAAAAGAGTGGAAGCCTTAAAAAAAGAATTTAGCTGATAGTTCTGTGTCTGGCGCTCTTTGGCCAAACCTGGCCCTTGCGCCACTAAAATCAATTAACTAACTAACTAACTTAAAAAGGAAGAAATCTGACGAAGATGAAGTGGCCGATCATAAAAGGAGAGCAGTCTAAGAACTAAAAGAACTCGAAGATAAGAAAAGAAAGCTTATAGAAAAGGCAAAAGAAGAAGCTGAAGTTCTAGATTCTAAGATACTCAAACATTGAGTCTTTCACTCTGAAATTTCAGTTTCCAGAAATTTTGTACATTTATAGTTTTTATATTGCCTTAATAAAAACTTGTAAGTTTTTACAGTATTACCATGTTAAAAGAATGTGTATTAATAGATGCAATGATAAATATTTCTGAAAATAGCTATATCCCATCCTAGATGAGAGCTGAATGTTTTTATTTCCTTAAACACATAGAATTTGGTGAATGGCATAGTGCAAGTCTTACATAATTACATTATTCATGTTAACAAACAACTTTAATGACATAAGAACTATATTCAGCTTTCATCTCAACTGGCTTTCAGGTAGGGGTTCGTTACCCCCCCCCTGTATAGCCATTTTAGCAGCAGTGATATTATAGACATATCAGTTTTGCCTAAACTATTGTTGCATGAAATGAATTTCGGTGTTTCTAAATATAAAAAATAACCTGGGATCTCAAGCCAAGGGTACTAGATTATGAGTCTAGAATGGTTGTCATTGTGCCATGCATTGTCGAGAGGTCATGAATTTAACTGAAGATGTCATGGAAAAGTCGTGAAAAAGTCATGAATTTGGTTCATTGGAAATCAGTAGACACCCTGTAAAAGAATTTTCCATATTGGTTGAGTAGTTTTCGAGATTATGCGGCAGTGTTTTACATAAATGTTAGCTGTTCATCCCCATTTTTTCATAACACAGTATACACTGAAGTGTGAGAAAAACTGGTTCACCAGTCTAATACTTGGTAGGTCCCCCACGGGAGCGCAGGACTGCAGAAATATGACGGGGCATGGCCTCTACTAGCTTCTGGAAATATGCTGTAGGCAATGCACACCATACTTCCTGCAAAGCTTTCCACAATTCGGGTGTATTCCGAGGTCTGTGTTCGATAGTGCGTTGCGTGGCATCCCAAATGTGTTCTATCACGTTCAGATCTGGGTACTTGGCTGAGAATGGCAACACCCCAAACTCAAATGAATACTCCTCTAACCATAATGTGGCGTCCTGACACTTGTGTGGAGGTGCATTGTCATGTTGGAACAAGCGCAACCCATCAGCATGAATGCAGGACATGAACGGGTGTACCTTGTCAGAAAGGATGCGCACAGAGCATTGGCTGGTCACAGATGTTTGTAGACGTACCAGGGATCCCAGTGAAGTCCAGCTAAACACACCCCATACCATTACAGATTCCCCACGAGCTGGTAGAGTTCCCGGTTGACAGGCGGGATCCATGGCTTCATGGGGTTTGCACCACACACGAATCCTTCCATCTGCATGATACAGTTGCAGACGTGCGAACTCTCCGGATTTTCAGCCATTCCTCCTGCCCTCCGGATAAATCTCAAATTCTCCCGATTTTCGCCGATAATTAGCCGTTACGATGGTCGAAATTCCATCAACCACCCCTTGGATCAACGCAGAAGAAAAAGATTTTGAACCGCTTGTGAAATCTTTTTCTTGCTACGTCGATGCAAGACGACATTTACAGTCATCAGTATTGTACTTTTCCTGTCCTCATATCTGCAAAAGAAAGCCACCCCCAATGGCGCGGTGGTCTATTTTATGTTGGTTACAAACACACTCGCGCACCAGCTGTGACCTACTTATCGTTTCACGTCTCCCTGCTCTTAGATGCGAGCTCTGTTTATGGTTTCTTCAGAGTTTTGCGGAGTGCTTTTCAGTTTTGCTTTACTGTGGAGATTTTTATTTCTTGTTTTGCACCATGTTTGTCTCTTTTCCCTTCTTCGGTAGAAGATTAATGTGCTCCTTTGTTCATCTCTAATTGTGAATCTGTTATTGTCAGCTTTGTTTTATCTTCTATTGTAGCATTTTGTGTATACTTAGTATGTGAATTTGTTTTTGTTCTTTTCTCATTCCTTTCGCTTACATGTCGTATCTTTGGCAATTTGTTTCTTCTTTACATATTAGCTGTTATTGTCTTTGCTGCATAATAAAGTTGTGAAACTGAGTACCGGCTTTCGACAAATTGTCCAAGATGGGTCCGGGTTTGAATCGCAGTGGGGCATGGTTGTTGCATACTTGCTAACTTTTACGGATTATTCGTAAAATTTACGGATTTCTGCTTAATTTTACTGATTTACAGATGGAAGTCTTTTTACGGATTTTTTAATATTTCGATTGCTAAATCGAAATATTTCAATCCCCTGCAACCATCCACTTAGATTTTCTACTGGACCTTACGAGCGCAGTGTTAAGCGATGATGTCATCTTTGATTCGCCGGCTTCGTGCAGAGCCATCAAATAAAACGATGGTTCCGCTTCTTGGCGTCTCCTTGGGTAGCTCTCTCTCTCAACGTGTCGAACATAGTTCTCCAAAATGCGCAATCTAATTACGCATCAAGTACGCGCCGGAATTTTATCAACGCGTAAAAATATGCATCTGGAATTTTTCTCGCCGCCTAAAAGTACGCGTCGGGAATTATTCTCGGGATGTAAAAATACGCATCGAGAATTTTTCTCGACGTGTAAAAACACGCATTGTGAATTTTTCTCGGCGCGTAAAACTACTCATCGAATAATTTTACCAATTCGTAATAATACACATCGGGACGGTATTTCGTCTTTCAGAGACGGAAGTAAATGAAATAAAGATTTTTTCCGTAATCGTTCTTTTTCCTGTGATGTTGCCTGTGTCCAGTATTGTTGTTATATATCATTTTATTCCGTAAATATTTGTATTTCAGTTTGGAAATGGCGGAAAAATTTCCAAAAACGTAAATTTGAGGGCGAAAAAATTTTGCTGTAATCTTTAGGCATGAGAGTGTGACGGCTTCGAGGAATTTCTCCTTTTCCGCCATAATTTGGGTTATCCACAAGATCGATGCATAACTGAATAGAAATTTTGGGGCAATTAATTAGTAGTGGTGGAGGATGTTTTCCGTCTGAAACTTTCTAAACTTTCGAAAGAAGAAGTTTCGTCTTTCAAAACTTTCGGAAACGGAAGTTAGACGCAGTGAAGATTTCTCCCTAATCGAAATTTTATTTTTCACGTGATGTTTCCTCTGCCTAGTATTGTTGTTAAATATCATTTTATTTCATAAATATTGGTATTTCAACTTGAAAATGGAGGGAAAATGTCCGAAACGGAAATCGGACGTAGCAAAGATATTCCCCTGTAACTGTAATTTTTCCCCCCAATGATGATCAGAACATGTATCCTGTATTCTTGAATATCCCCTCCCAAAAAGTTTTGCATTTCAGTTTGATAAACGGGGAGTGGGGTCCGAAAACGAAAGTGACGAAGCTGAAGAATTTGTAAAAATTGATGCATGGTGCTCAAAAGTATTTATATTTTCAAAGTTACACTGTTCATTTTTTGTCTAAAATAGTGAAAGCTGTCATGCATTCATGATGGATAAAATTGTCATCCAAGAGCATAAAAAAAAAAGATGATAGCAAAGAAATGGGAAAGGAAACAAAGATATCAGCAAATGAAAATTTAGTTTAGTATTAAAACACCACAGGTTTGCAAGGCTAACATTGAACAAAATTAAGATTTTATTTTATGGTTTTTAAATTATTATTTTAAACACAGATAATACTGGTTTAGTTATTGTGGCGCATATGCAGAGCTTTTTACTGTATATTTATTAATATAATTATGTTTTGTTTTGTGGTAAATGGCGTTCGCACAAAAGTTTTACTGATGCACATTTTCCAAAGTTGGCAAGTATGATGTTGTATTTGTCTTACGGCACTGGCTCTCTCCCTTCCCTGAAACCAGTGGCCCTAAATTAGGGATGGGCAACTACTTATAGCCCAATGAGGTGCTCACTGTGGTCGTTAAACCTCCAACCAAGAAGAAAGCTTGACACTTCCACATTTGTTTTGACAGATACCTCTCTCTCTCTCTCTCTATTCCAACACTGGAAGAAAAGTGCTTTGAACAAAACTTTTGTAGATCTTTGTTAAAGAGAGCTAAATTGGCTACTGTATATTCACTAAATAAGGATAAAGATTAATTATGATTAAATAATGTATCAAAAATTAAGTACATATCTTGTATTAATTATTAATGCTATTAATTTATCTGGTTGACAACTGTTTTCACATTTTGCATATAAACATAGTCTGCATTTAGAATAACTTTTTAAACATTAAAAATGTTATGCACCAATAATAATACTTCTGCAAAATTGCTCCTGCATCTGAAAAATGCCGATAAAAAATAGCGCTCATGTGATTTTATTAGTTGTAAAAAATCTCTTGATTTTTAGATTTTGAAGGTTGGCACGTCTGCAGTTGGAAATGCGACTCGTCAGACCAGGCTACTTGTTTCCAGTCATCAAGTATCCAGTGGCAAATGGCGGTTTGCCGTGCTCAAGTGAGGCGCATAGCTCTGTGTTGTGCACCCATCAAGGGGACTCGAGTTGGGCGTTGGTTCCCAAAGCCCATATCGTGCAGGGTACGTTGCACAGTCCGGATGCTGATGCTTGTTGAGACTCCAGCATTGAATTCCGATGCTACCTGCGAGAGTGTCGCATGAAATGATTCCTGACAGCCGACGATGGTCACGTTCACCCAATGTCTTTTTACGGCCACACTGGTATGGTAGGTTGGAGGTTTTGCTGGAATTCTTGTAGTCATGGTTACACCCTTGCAATGGTCGTCCGGGAAAATCCGAACTTCGTTTCTACCTCTGAAATACTATGACTCATCTCACGAGTGCCAACTAGGATACTGCGTTGAAAATTGCTTAAATCATTATTACTTGTCATTCTCATGCCGAAAACAGCTCTGACAGCTGGCAAGGATGTGTATTGCTTTACATACGCACTGGCGGATGCAACCGAGTACGCGCATAGGTGATGTTGCTATGTAGTTTGCATATGCTCGTCTGTACCAGTTTTTCTGGCACTTCAGTGTAGTGTGTGCCCATTGGGAAGAAATAAGCTTTTGAATGGTAAAATAAATTTCCAAATCGGTTAAGTAGTTTCCGAGATCACGCAGCAGTGTTTTACATAAACATTTGCTGTTCATCCCCATTTTTTCATACCATAGTATATATAGCCTGTGTCCATCGGAAAGAAATAAGCTTTTGAGTGGCGAAAGAATTTTCCAAATGGGTTTATTAATTTCTGAGATTACCACTTACAAACATAGAAACTCACTTTTAACTCATTATAATATTATTATAGATTACAAAGGGATAACTGTTGAACAACCTCAGGCGAAGCAAGGTATGGCGCATGGTGTATGTGAAAATAGTTCAAACTGCACTGCTGTTGTATTGGTGGGTGAGATCGGTGATTGTTGCTTGTCCTTGCTGAGACACCAGTTGTGACATCCGATGCTCACCTCAAGGATCAATCATGTGTGGCTGACCAATAGGAGCCCTTCTGCTGGATGTCTGTGCATGGTTAATCCAGTCCTGGTACACCTTTGATTCAGTAGCATGGGAGCAGTCAACAAGTGCAACTGTTTCCGAAATACTGGCACCTGCTCTTCGGTCCCCAACTATCTGGCTGCAGTCAAATTGACTTAGGTCACCACGTTTCCCCATTACTGGCAAATGTTTACTGATTACATAGATAGGACAGGTGTACACAATTTCTAGTTGTCTCACATGACACTGATATCACATGGTTCTTCATTATCACTTCAAATATGTAGAATGGGGGTGTTCTAATGCAAAGCTAACTCAGTGTGTATAAGATGGATAAAAATGTAGTATTCACTCCGAACATCGTTAGCACACTTATGTGGGAAAGTATTTAAAGAAGTCATCATAATGTCATTGAAAGTCATAGCTGCTCTGGGAGGTTTTCACAGGAATGATGGGTTCTCTAGAGAGTCCCGCATGGCTGTGTATGAAGTGTAATTGTTCCTACTCTGATGTATGGATACTACAGAAGAAGCATAGGAGTCGTTTGTGTGCTGGAAAAATGTGTTACTTACGGGGGTTTGTAGCAACACATGGTCCGATTGTGTGAGGAATGAAGATGTGTTGCAGTTGTGTGATGTGAAGCAAAATGTTGTTAGCAATGTGGAGGCCAATATGCTTCGGTGGTTTGGCCATGTTGAAAGAATGAGTGATGAGATGCTTACTAAGAAAATCATTTTTAGCCCAAGTGGCTGGAAGGAAAAGCAGAGGAAGGCCAAGGAAGACATACATGGGTGGATCAGATTCAGGAGTGCCTGCATGAGAAAAAGATTATGAGTATGAAGTATAAAAGATCTTGTGTACGGCATGTAATGGATATCAGTGAAGCACGAGTTGTATGTCAAGATCACTGTAAATGGAGAAGTTTGATACGACAACAGTAAATAAAAATATCTAGTAGTTTGTATTTCTTTTTGGAGCTAACCTCTGAATCTCAGAGAACAGTTTAGTGATATGTATGTATGTATGTATGTATGTATGTATGTATCATAATGTCAGTGTTTTTGTTGTAGATGAAACATAATCAGTCACTCACATTACCTTTTAGTTGGTTACAGGCAAGAGTCTTGGTTTAAATAAAAGTGGCTGACATTGATGAATATGATATGGTAAATGCTAATGATAAAAACAAGTTTTTATATGTTATATATAGACCAGTGGGTCTCACCTTTTTATCTCAGGAAGGTACTTCTGTTCTTGGAGAGACAGGCATTTATGTCTGATACTGGAGAGCATAAGGGATAGTGTTTAGCAAGAAGGAATTATTTGAAAACTGTGGGCCAAAACACACTAAGTAAAGGATGGTGTATGCGTAAATATTTTATACACTTCCATACCCTTAATATTCAGACACCTACAATGTGTACAAATAATTATTATTTACAGAAAATCTAATATACACTGCCGGACAATTGCTAAGGACGGATGACAATAGCAACGATAGCAACCAAAAAATGGAAGGCAGGAAAATGTGGAAATTAGCATAAGTGCGGGATACAGTAAGACGCGTTGTGCGTATGCAAATTTCGGATTGCAGAACTTGTTCGTGACGTCATAGCGCTGATAAGAGATATAAAGGATTTGATGCGTATTGACGGCTGTTGTTCAAACGCAAAGTTGAAAGGGAAAGAATCAATTGACGAACTTGCAATTTTCAGTATGTCTTCCCGACATCACCTAGATGATTTTACGCGTGGCCGTATTATTGGCAAGATTGAAGAAGGGCGAAAAATAACAGATGTTGCCAGGGAGTTCGACATCAGCCACAGTGTTGTTTCAAGGCTTTGGAAATCATTTCAAACAAATGGAGAGTGTAGCAAACGTCACGGGGTAGGTCGTGTTCGCAGTACGACACCTGCAGAAGATCGGTACATAGTGCTATCAACAAAAAGACACCGGCGCAGCACAGCTAGTGAGGTAGCAAATCAGTTTATGGCTGCTACTGGCAAGCGGATCTCCCGAAAAACTGTCGCCAGACGTTTGCATGAAGGAGGACTATACGGCCGCCGTCCTGTTGTGTGCATCCCTTTGTCCAGACGTCACCGTACCGCCCGTTTGCAATGGTGCCATCAACATCGCAATTGGAATGATAACGACTGGTCTGCTGTCCTCTTCTCAGATGAGAGTAGATATGGTCTATCGTCTGATTGTCGACGACAACTGATCTGGCGTGATAGTGGTACTGCATATTGTCCAGCAAACATACAGGGAAGGGACCGATATCAGACATGTAGTGTCATGGTATGGGCTGGCATCATGATCACTGGTCGTACGTCCCTCTATGTGCTTCCAACTGGGACTATGACTGGCCAACGATACATTAATGATGTTCTGCTACCTCATATTCGCATGTTCCGTGGTGCTGTTGGTGATAGATTCATTTTCATGGACGACAACGCAACATGTCATCGAACAGTCGCTGTCCAGGAGTGTCTTGAGAGCTAGGATATTCAACGCCTCGTATGGCCAGCACGTTCTCCAGATCTGAATCGCATTGAAAATGTGTGGGATGTTTTGGGGAGGAGTCTTGCTGGTCGCCAATGCCCTCCAATAAACAAGGACACCCTCATCCGTGCACTGACAGAGGAATGGGATAAGTTACCCCAACAGCTGCTTGATAATGTTGTGCAAAGCATGACACAACGTGTGGAATCTTGCTTCGCCCTCCATGGTGGCCATATCCCGTATTGACATCTTACGCCGGAACGCCTGCGGACGGTAATTGCATTTTTTTCACGTTTACGTATTCTGCACAAAATGGCCTGTTTGTCCCTTGAACACGTTCCAAAGCCTTCTGAATTTCAGAGCACAATAAATTGTCTTTCTTGTAATGTCCTGGCATTCTGACATTATTTTATTTCACTTGGCATCCAACCACACTTACTTTTTTATGCGCTATATAGCCGTTTATGATCCGTCCTTAGCAATTGTCCAGCAGTGTATTATGTGCTGAAACTTTTGGCCTTTATGACAACCTCTAATCATTGTTGAATTCTCTCCACCTGGGTTTGTAAATGACCACCAATATATTACACAATTTGGCTTTCAAAGCAATGATTGGTTTAGCTTCATTTGTTGGGTGATCTTTTTTTCACCCACATGGCAATCCAGTTCGTCCAGGTATCTTGCATTCTCAGTCATGCTGTTGTCACATCATAGCCCTACGAGCATATTTATATTTAGGTCTGTGATGTGTTTGCATGGGATCAAATTCATTATCAGTAGAGGGGTGTCCAGATATTAATGGTAGGTAATGTATATGTACTTTAATTATATTTACTCAGAAAGATAACAATACTTTTTATATGCCACACTAAGAACAAATGTGAAATTTGAAATTTAATGATTTAAAGAAAAGAGAGAAAAAAGAAAAACCTTACTTAAATAACACTTCAACTGAAAAGGAGTATTGTTAATCTCTCTCTCTCTCTCTCTCACACACACACATATTCTGCTGCAGCTATTTTCAAACATCGTCTCTCTTGTACACACACATATTCTGCTGCAGCTATTGTGAAACATCAATCAGTATTTGTCAGGATAAATGTTGTGTACTGGAAAAAATCGTGATGCAAAACATTCAGTAAAATGCCATAATATTCAGTGGCTTTGAAGTGCATCCTAAAGGGGAAGAAATCTTAGCAGAAAGAACTTGAAATTTTCAACATTGAAATGTCCAGGGGTGAAGTAAAGAATTTCATAATGCATGGAACCAGTTATCAGCAAGTGAAACAGAAACTGTCAGGGCAAATAAAGGTCAATATCTGAATTATTGTTTTCGCATGTTGAAATGAATCTTTTCTAAAAATTGCATTAATGTTCATTCCACACAAAACAATTGTGTGATTTACTCAAGCATTCTATGTGTTTGTAAAGACAAAGCACCTCCACTTTGATTCTCATGTTAAAATATTGGTACATATGTTTGTGTGCATTCATATTTAGTTGATGTTTGTTTATTTATTTATGTATTTATTTTCAGGTTCTTTATTTTCTGGGAATTTATATGGCTGACTTCAAGAGGCCAGCCAAAGTAGTTTTTTAACTTTTCATTAGAGGACTCTATCAGAACTAAAAGATTTCCGTAAATAATGTTTTCAAAAATGAAACCTTCTCGCCCAAAACAGACAACTGTGAAACGCCTAGCTCGAAGGGCCAAGACATCAATACGAGATCCAATTGAAGTATTTTGCAGGTTACGACCTTTAGAAAATTATAATGAACAGTGTTGTGCAACACCTTTAGATGATACAACAGTTCGACTTTCACCTCCAGATCCTTTAATTTTCAGAAACGGTACTGCTAAGGAAACCCACTATACTTTCCAATATGTGTTTGACAGCAAAGCTACCCAAAAGACATTGTTTGATAAGGTTTCTCTTCCACTTATCAGAGATCTTTTTGATGGAGCTAATGGTTTGCTCTTTACATATGGAATAACATCGTCGGGTAAAACCTACACTATGGCTGGCACCCCACAAAACTGTGGCTTGCTCCCAAGGTCCCTTGATATCATCTTTAATAGTGTCAAAAACAATCTAGCCCCCAAATATACATTTAAGCCTGATAGGTTGAATGGCTTTGATATTCAGTCCAATGCTGAAGCAATGTTGGATCAGCAGAAAGAACTTGGGATTTTCAGTAAGACGCCCAGGGGACGGAAAAGAGAATTTCAAGATGCATGGAACCAGAGGTTATCTGATGAAACAGTAGTCAACAGTGTCAGTGAAGACAATAACTTTGCAGTTTTTGTTTCATATGTTGAAATATATAACAATTACATTTATGATTTACTAGAAGACATTCCAGATAATTTAAAAGACAAACCACTTCAATCTAAAATGCTCAGAGAAGACTCTTTGCACAACATGTATGTTTTTGGAGTCACAGAAGTGGAAGTACAAAATGCTGATGAAGCATTAGAATATTTTCATAAAGGGCAACTAAGGCGAAGGGTTTCTAATACAGCCTTAAATACTCAGTCGAGTCGTAGCCATATTGTTTTTACTGTTAGAGTTGTTCAAGCACCACTGGACCCTCAAGGTGCAGAAGTTTTACAGGACAAAGCCCAAATTTCAGTTAGCCAACTTTCTCTTGTTGATCTAGCTGGAAGTGAACGTTCCATTCGCACTGGCAATAAAGGTGACAGATTACGTGAAGCAGGAAAT
The DNA here is from genome assembly GCA_039090855.1 of Macrothele yani. Taxonomy (NCBI): domain Eukaryota; kingdom Metazoa; phylum Arthropoda; class Arachnida; order Araneae; family Macrothelidae; genus Macrothele; species Macrothele yani. The sequence goes on along the minus strand of CM077026.1, from coordinate 126,820,374 downwards.
ATTAATGCCTCGTTGATGGCTTTGAGGACATGCATTGAAACTTTAAAAGAAAACCAGGCTCAAAGTGGGAGCAAAATGGTTCCTTACAGAGAAAGTAAACTGACACATTTGTTCAAAACGTTTTTGAAGGTGAGGGTAAGATACGCATGGTGGTCTGCGTCAATCCTAGAGCTGAAGATTACGACGAGACGCTGCATGTCATGAAATTTGCTGAAATGACCCAAGAAGTTTTGATATCACGTCCTACACCAGTTGCCACTCCAGTTACTATTGGCTTGAGATCAGGACGAGGCAACGTTTATCGAGAAGCAATCCGCAGAGTTAAAGAAGATGGTATTCCACTGTCTGAAGCATTGCCTCCAACAGTGTACAGTTTAGGGCCAGATTTCCCACCCTCATATTTAGATTTTGATGAAGATTATGGCATTTTGGATAATCTTTGCACTTTTCTTACTGAAAGGAAGAGCAGAAGAGTTACTCTGACAAATGACTTGTCCAGGCGGTGGAATGATTTCAGAAACAACTTGGTGGCAGTAGACAAAGAAAATATTGGTTTCAAGCAGGAAGTTATGCGTCTTCAGATGGACTTGGAAGCTCGTGGACAGCAGCTGAAGGGCTTAGAGAGGAAGTTGTCGAGTGCAGAGCAAGCAAACGACATGCTGCAGAAAAGAAACTTGGAGGCTGAAAATGCAATCCGTAGGCTGGAACTGCAACTCAATGACAATGAAATTATGCTGAATCAAGGAGAAAAGGAAAAAGAGACTCTAAAAACCCAGATGCAAAGCAGATTAGCTTACGAAAAGGAGCGCATGAATCGAATAATGGAAAAAAGATTAGCCGAAAAGCAAGCTGAACTTGAAAAGAAGATGTGTTTTACGGAAGAAAAATTTCGACAGCTACGAGAGATTTTGTATTCTGGTGACTGGGAGCTGGGTAATGAATTCATTGCATCTCCATCTGAAGGTACGGCCACAAATGCAGGCAGCAGTTCCAATCCTTCTGAGGGTAAATTTGGTCGGTCAAAAACAACCGTGATTTGTTCAAAGACTAAGAAAAATCCAGTAGCAACAGTTTCAGCTTCAAAATCTGACACCAACCTCAGTGAAGCTAAAAAGCCAAAAACAAGAAGTGTTGCTGTAGCGAATACACGACATCGGCGCTCCATGTCTTCGAACGGTGAAGTATGGTTGGAGCATAAACCTGTTGGCAGCTTAGAACTTGGTACTGTTCTCCAACCTAAAATGAAAAAAAGAGATCTGTTGGGAAGTTGGAAGTGAAAGATATTGTTACCAAAGACGTTTCTAAGTATGTGCTGACTCACCAGGAGCAGGATTCTGCTGGTGAAGTTGAAACCCAGCTGTATAAAGCTGATGTCATACCGTCCGCAGGTGGAGGAGCCCAAGTGATTTTTAATGATGTTGAAAAGCTTCGTCAGGTATCACCTACCCAATACAATCTGAGGAAACGCAGCGCAGAAGAATTAATTCCTCCTGATGTTCAAGATAGGTGTTCTGTTGCTGTTGAGTGCCATGGCAAACCTTCTAAAGTTATGAGGAAAGCAAAATAATTTGATTTTCTATGTGTATATATATATATATATTTTTTATCTTCAAGTAGCTCTTGTGTATTGCAATTACTTGTACTTATTTTTTTTTTTTTTTTTTGTTCAGTGATCTTGACATAAGGTGTAGTTTCCTAAGAAATCTAGTTTGATCACAATATCCTGTGTTCATTTTTTACTTGGTTAGTGTTTTTCTCATATATTATGAGAATCATCGAATTATAGTTTTTTTATTGTTTTATTTGTAATGGATTTAGTGACTTCATTTTTTCTAAATGAGAATGTAGTTTCAGTTATTTTGATTGTAACTGCTAAATTGTAAAATTATCATAGTTCTTGTAAGATATATTTGGTCTTAGAATTTTATAGTGTTTTTAAAATTTATTCTGAAAATAAATTGGGTACAAACAAATTTAAATTTTCTTTTTTTGAAAAAAATTCTTCTGAAAAGTTTTCATTTTGCGTACACACTTTATCGTATCTGTTGTTGTTTATAGGTGTAGCTATCCTACCATATTTAGCTGCTTAATAATAAAGTTAAAGTTTCAGTGTACATACTTTCACCTTGTGATTAAACAGTCGAAAAGTTAAGTTTTCACACCAATTGAAATCAAAAGTAAAGTTTTTTCATTTCCAATTTCTTTTAAATATCCAAATGTAGTGTAACATCTGTTTGATCACAGAGTGCTACTATATTTTAAAACAATTTCATCTGTTCTTAAATTTGATTTCATTTTTTGTTTAACTATATTAAAGGCCAGAAGTCACTTGTAATTTAGGTTGGCTACATGAAAGAAAGCAAGCCTGTACATTAGAAACACCCATAACTCACCGAAGACTTGAAACCTGATGCAGAGAGCTAGGTTAATTACTGGGTAGTGAACAAATTTTTGTATTGGCAGTGCAGCTGTTAAGAAATGTCTTAAACATAAGTGTTTTTACTTTTTACATGGTTTTTTTTTTTTTTTTCAAACAGTTCACGACACCAAGATTAGCAAAGAAAAAAAGACAGTGGATACTGCTAAATGTGATCACATCAGGCTACAAATGTTTTTTGCTAACATTAGCCAATGAGAAATACAAACAAACAAACAGTAGTAATAGTATTTACTGTCAAAAAGTAGCATATGTATGACTAACAACTTGAGATATACGTTGGTACACAACTTCCTGACCCACACAAAACGAGCGTGTATTCTTCGTGCATTATTTGATTGCTCTATTCTCTAGCTGAAGTAAAAAGATTTCAAATGTGCAGAAACAAATATTCTTATGTCAAATAAAAGTTATAAATGAATTTCTCTTGCTATGATAATGATAGCTCATACAGCGAAACCTCCGAATAATGGTTGCTGTTTGGACTGGGAAAAAGTAACCCTTGTTGGGAGGTTATGCCTAGGCATAGATGCCAACTAGTACGGATTTTCCGTAATTTTACGGATTTTCGGTTGCTGTTACAGAAGTACGGAAACACCGCTGAAATTACGGAAAATCGCCATTTGATTTAATTTTCTGAGATAGAAAGCAAATTTTCATCAACTTAAAAATTTTTGTTGGTTCTTCAAGTTTTTTTGGGGGAAAAAAATTAAATGCTAATTCAGGGCTGCCAGACCTGCGCCAATTGTAACAGCCCGCGCCAAAACGTTGTTCTTGCGCCATTCTGCTAAATAATCGCCATTTCAACGAAATCTGCGCCAATTTTGCGGCGAAAGTTAAAATTTACCGGTCATTGATATTTTGGCGTTATCTTACGACATTCGAAATCGATTCAACGGTTAATTCGTACGTGAGATTCTTCCGCGGATTCGCGGAGTCCCCTCCGTTTTTTTTTTTTTTTTTTTTTTGTCATTTTCATCGAGATCGATGCAAAAGTGAAGAAATTTTCGGGATATTAGTTGGGGGTGAGGGTCGTATTACGTCTGGGGACGTTGTTTTGTTTTTTTAAACGTTCGGAAACGGAAGTTAAACGAAGTGCAGATTTTCCCCGTAATCGTATTATTTTTCTCTCGCGATGTTGCTTCTGTTCAGTATTGTTAAATATAATTTCATTGCATAATTTCAACTTGAAATTGTAGGCAACGATTTCCGAAAACGGAAGTTAGGCCGCCCGAAAATTTCCCCGTAATCTTCGGCGACGAGATTCTCACGCTGATTCGAGGAATTCCGTCTTTTTTTGTTATCATTTGTACCATGTACGAAATCGATACATAACTAAACTTAAATTTAGGGAGGATTGGTGGCGCAGGGGGGGGAGAGGCGGGTCGTTCTCTCCGTCACAGGACGGAATTTCGGAATTTCTTCGAAAATGGAAAGTAGACGGAGGTAAGATTTCTCTGGTAATCGTAATTTTTTTTTCTCGCGATGTTTTCTCTTCCCAGTATTGTTAGATATTATTTTATTCCATAAATATTTGTATTTCAGCTTGAAAATGTTGGATAAATTTCCGAAAACTGAAGTCTTGAAAAACCGTTATTTCAAGCCATGTTTCCCGATTCAGCGATCACAAAAAAATATTCGTGTGGAAGAACCAAGGCTACTGCACTAATTCAGCACATGGCCAGTGTTTCTACAAGTAACATCGTATCTGAAGTTTTAAAAATCCTTTTTCTCTGTCTACGGACGGAAGTAATGATGCTCAAGCAAATAAACTGTAATTTTGACGAAAAAATAGGGAAAAATTCAACTGTTTTGTTATCATTGGTTGAATCAAGTAATAATACAGGTGAAAGAATATCAACGTTTTGAACAATGAGTTTGCTAAAAAAAATATCTCATGGAGCAACTGTGTGTCATTTTCCTGTGACAATGCTAACACTATGATAGGTCAAGTAAAAGGTGTTGTTTCTCACATAAAGAAGGTTCAGCCTGCAATCATAGTGCAGCGATGTTCATGCCATTTAGTAAATTTAGCTGCACAGAAATCTGCTACTCAACTGAAAGGATTTAATGTTGAGCAGTTTCTGATACAGTTGTACTTTTTTTTGGAGAAAAGTTCAAAGAGGAAACACAATCTAAAACTGAGTCAAGCGTTTGTGGTACTAAACCAAACAAAATTCTAAAGCGTGTCAATACTTGCTGGTTATCACTTTTGGAATCCAATGACATAATTTTAGAACAGTGAGAGGCTCTAGAACATTATTTCAGTGACAATGAAGAAGCTAATTCACAGTATAAGAACCTTGCAAGTATGATTGGAAATCCTTCATCTAAACTTTATTGTTTTTTTTTTTTATCTGCTACTCTTCCTTTGTTTACATCTGTTAACGTGTTCTTGCAGCAGGAAGCTCCGCTTGTGCATGTATTAAAAAGAAAACTTCATAGTTTGTTATCTGAATTGCTTGTATGATTTATCAAGCCATCAGCATTTGATGTGATAGCAACATCTCTTGCAGATGGAAATTTTGAAAGAAGGAGAAATCAAAAAGAAAACTGTGATCTTGTAATTGGGTCAAAAGCGAGATCTTATATTGGCACAACTGTGGATCTGAGCGAAGACCCAGTGGCTACTTTTTATTCTGAGGTAAGGGAATTTTACAAGGCAGGCTGCAATTACATTTTAAGAAAATTTCCACTTAATGATGAATTTCTGAGTCATGCTGAAATTGCAGATGTAGCATTAAGGCAAAGTGTTTCTTTTGTATCAGTCCAATATATGGGTTCCCTGTTTCCAGTTTTGAAACCAGAAGAATCTGACAAGGTGGAATCTAAATTTGGTCACTACCAGTTTGAAAATTTTAACTGTGCTGTTACTTCTGGGAGAATGGATGAAGTGTGGCACAGAATTTCTTTAATGAAAAATGAAAGTGGCCAGTTGAAGTATGAATCATTAAGCAAAATTATGAAAATGATTTTAACAGTCCCTCATAGCAATGCAAGTACAGAAAGAATTTTCAGTATTGTGAAAAGAAACATGAATGAATTCAGACCTAATTTAAGTACTCATGTGCTGTCTTCTTTATTAGTAGAAAAAATAAACAGCATTGCACGCAGTGAACTATGCCATCAGAAGAAGTTTTCGCAAATTGAACTAAGGAAGGCCAAAATGGTAACTACAGCAACTTTATCATAATAATTTGGCCAACATTCCAAGGAATAATTTTTCTTTATGTCTGGAGGTAATTTATTATATTATTCTGGTAGATAGTATTTTAAATTTTCCCACTAGCAAATTATTTTTTATTGTATTATTTTTATTATTATTATTATTATTATTAATATTAATATTATTTTGTTAATAGTTCTGAAAGATTGATATTTGTTGCAGTGTTAAATACCCAAATTTGCCGCTGTAGACTGGATTACTGAAAATTACTGAAAAAAAAAATTGTTACTGAAAATTACTGAAAAATGAACATGTTGGTTACTGAAAACTACTTTTAGAGGTTGGCATCTATGCCTAGGTTAACATTGCTAGTCCGTTGCTTTGATACAAAAGGAGAATTGTACAAAGTTTACAACAAAGAAAACGATTTCAAAGCTTACTCTAAATGCAGAATAAAACTTAAAATAACAATTAAAACAAAACATGGTGTACAAAATTTTAGGAATGGTGTCTGACCCATTGTCTTAAAAGCTTCCTTAGAAATAGCAAGCTAAGCTGTTAAGTTTAGGGTAAGCTAAGGAAAAGAAAAGGAAATACCAAAATATTAGTCCATGAAGTCGGAACTGCACAATTAGCTCTCTGTGCACCAAAAATAGGAACAGAACCCACAGGGACCAAACAAAGATATTCCGGCAGCAACAGAAAACATTTCAGGCACCAGTAAATCTCCTCCACCCCAGGTTGTGACTGAAACATACACAGCTCACCACACATGGAACTAAACATTGACTCCTTTTCACTTAAGCACACCATTGTACATGCCATAATCCAACACATCCTTCTCAAGACATACTTCCTTTAGCAATAATGTTATTTGTCCCTATATTATCTCTCTTGCCAAAGTACTGACTCCATAAAATCCTGAAGGACAAGGTGTCCATTGGCCGCTGTTGAAAGGTTTTTATGTTTGGAGGTTATCGTTAATGCTAATCCTACAGCAGCTGTTCTATGCTAATCAGAACTTGCTGTTGCTTGGAGGTGTCAGTTAATAAAGGTTTCACTGTACTAATGCATGGGCACACCCATGTTAACAACCCTGTTAAAAGCTGTTAAGAGTGAGAGAACTGCTGATTCACTAGCTTAGTGGGTGCAAGATTATGAGAAATGCCAGGGCAGTAGAACTGAGTGATGAAACATTTATGAACACACAAGGGGATCTTACAGCTGACCACACGCGGATTTCGGTGAAATTTTTTTTAATGAAAGTAGAGGCAAAATGAGGATATACGTGTCCCGGCATTTGATCTAATGCCTCTTATTTTCGGAATAAAAAATCATAACGATCCGAGGACGGAAAAATGAATGAAATTCGTGATTGCCTGTAAATGATACTTTACTGCAATGCTACGAGGCCTTGCAACAGTGTGTACTAAAAAACAATAGCGAAACCTTCGATAGTGACACCTAACAACATATGTGCTAGATCTTCAAATAAAAGTACGTAATTATACTTTATAAGCTAAAATGTGATAATTCGACTCCTAACAATTCCTCTGTCCCCATATGTGCTATTTATTATTAAACTCCATTACTCAACGATTACTTCTACAAGTTCTTTATTATTTGTTAGTGAAACTACACCGAATTGCCATTGACAATGACACAATACAATGTTAAGTGTAAGTTCCATATCACTACAAGGCCTGCAGCTCATGACATAGCTAGCTCATGCAAATATTGCACAGAAATACATATGTTTCATTCAATATCACACAATGTTGTAACTTCTTACAGAATTCTGAAAAGTGAGAACGATAGAGGGAGGATGGGAAAATGCAGGCATTACGTTCTTTGCTGCTGCTGATAGTTCACTGTTCATTCCCCGCTTTTCGACAGTAGCTACCATGACAAGTTAGATCAAATGCCGGGACATGTATATCCTCATTTTGCCACTACTTTCATTAAAAAAATTCACCGAAATCCGCGGGTGGTCAGCTGTAAGGTCCCCTCGTCATTCTTTTGACAAAAATTCAAATGCTATTATTGTGTCCGTCTTTCCAGATGGCACTGCACTATCCTGAAAACATTTTGTAGGCTAAAGAAGATAAGGTGCATCCACAGTGACTTGCCAATGCAAGTTCAGTGTCTTAATTCTGTGGGTCACCTGCAGCATGATATAACACCAGGAAAAAGAGAATCATAATTCCAGTTTTTGTCCATTTACCTAAAGCCTTCCTTTATTGCCAAATATACTTTCAGAGCTCAAGACAATAGCTTAGGCTTTTCTGTACTTTTAATTTTCATCTATCATGAATATCAGTAAACCAAAGTTTCAATGCTGATTTACCAATGCTTCACTTGCAATTTTAATTTTCCTTCTAAGCCCTGCTCTTCTTTTAATGTCATGATTTTTTAAATTCATATCACTAAACTGTTCTCTGAGATTAAAAGCTAGGTCCTCAAGGATAGCTCATCTGCCAGATTAAAGTTTAAAAGTGATGGTGCTAGATTTTTTTTTTTTTATGTACACAAAACACACAGGGTGAAAAACTTTTAATTGCACAGCAGCATAATATTGGCTCAATTTTGGCAAATTATCATAATTTAAAAGTATCTACTCCCCCATTATTAAGACTTGGGTCTTTTATGAATTTTGCACAATTCAATCTTTAAAGAGTATTTAGAAAAAAAAAAAAGTGGAGTTATGTCCACCAAAGTATTAGTACCAACTGATTTCAGATACAACTTAAATAAATGTAGGCAATCAGCTACTGCAATAACACCAATGCATAGCATCGACATTTTGTGTTAAACATGTTTGAAAAGAACTATAACAATAATTGAAGTGCTGATTACAATAAATGATGTTTGAATATGTTTGATCAGGGCTTAATGATTCGTATAACATTAACTGAATGATAACATTATCCTGGATCACCTTAAATGGCATTCACTGTATCTTTTAACAGGGAACTGTAAATTTAAAGAGTGTATGCAATTTGAAGATCTGTTGTGTTATTGATAATTATCAAGTGGTTCCTAAGACCTTAAATTGTTTGATGCAGATATATTTTGTTTGATTATGGAAATGTACTTAATATTCCATACTTTTATGTGTTTTGATAAATATTTTTCTACTTTTAGTGCAAAACATTTTGTTTGCAGTTGCAATATATGATTTAGCAAGCAGCTTTCACACTATGTGTTTTGGGGAGCTCTTTTGCATTCCTCTGTAAGGTCTTTGTGTTTTGTGCAGTTTATAAGGTCTTTGTGTTTTCTGCAATTTACACTGCTGGCCACCCAAAATGCAACACCAAGGACATGAGATAGCAAAGCCAGATTTACTGGACACATAACAACAGATACAAAGCTGAAACGATCGAGATTACAGGCCCATGTGACTTTCGGAACACGCAGACATCAATAGTTCGCGTGGCCCCCACGGCTGGCAATAACGGCCACTACACGCCGCGGCATCGAACGAAAGAGGCTTTGTATGTGGGCTTGGGGTATGTCAGTCCAGGCTGCTTCCACACATTGCCACAGTTCATCAGGCGTAGCCGCCGGTGGTGCTTACCGGGCCACTCGGTTGCCGATCGTCGACCAGACGTGTTCGATGGGCGACATATCGGGAGAACAGGCGGGCCACGGCAGCAGTGACACCTCGTGGGCCGTGAAGAATTGTTGCACGATGCGTGCCACGTGCGGGTGCGCATTGTCCTGTTGAAACGTGGCCGCTGGCAGGTCCTTCAGGTAAGGGAGGACTACAGGCTCCAAAACGTCGGAGATGTAGCGGTGGATGTTGAGTGTACCGGCGACGCGTACCAGAGGGGTGCGGGTGTCATATTGAATTGTGCCCCAAATCATAACGCCAGGCGACGGACTGGTATGGTGATGCATAATGCAGGCATCATACAGTCTCTTGCCGCAGTGCCGCCACACTCGGATCCGACCATCGTGGTTTTGCAGGCAGAAGCGCGATTGGTCGAAGAAGACAAAGTCGTGCCATTCCGTAGTCCAGGTGCGACATTTAACGACCCACTGCCGCTGCACTCGCAGGTGGTGCAATGTCAATGGTGATCTGGAGCAATGGGTGCCGTGCGACAAGTCCCCGTTTCTGCAGACGACCTCGAACGGTATGTGCTGACGTAGTTGTTGCGCAACACACCCTAATTCCTGCGCTAACTTTTGTAATGTGGCGGTGCGAGCCGCCAATGCCTTACGCACAACATGCCGGTTCTCTCGTTCGGTGGTGTGCTGCGGCTGCGGCAATCTCTCACATCGGTCCGTCCGTCCCTCCTGCACCCACCGAATCCGTACTCGCCTCTCTGTAGCTGGATGTCGTCCCACACGGGTGCCGATGTCTGGGTACGATTAACCGCTGTCGCGATAAGCCACTATTCATCCTCTGTCAAACTCCGAAACATGCTGGAATGACTGCCATATTCTGCGACGAAGCATCAGGAAGCTTCCCACGCACAGGTCCGGCAGCACAACATACTTCTACTATTTACACCCCGCCTTCTGTGCACCCTTCTTATAGTGTTTCTTGGTGACGTGCCGGGCGCACATGATTTGCTTATGCCCTGCAATGCTAATCGTTTGCATGTCCTCTCGCGGGCGACGCATGCTGCGAATTTCAGGCCAATCGGATGCTTCCTTCTTGGTGTTGCATTTTGCGTGGCCAGCATGCAGTGTATAAGGTCTTTGTGTTTTGTGCAGTTTATTTACTGTATGTCTGAACTTGATACAAATTCATCACATTTAGCTAAAATTATGATTTGTTTAGATCAAATTTCTTTTGGTCTTTTTAAAGCTATTAAAACCTTAAATTGTGCTTTTGAAAATAATGCTAAGTATGCCATATGTTATTTACTGTGATTTTAGACCCAGTGAGCTATGTACTATACATATATATAATATATACTTTTATGTAACTGCATTTTTTTTTATTGTCATGAGGCTGATAAATTTTGTAAAATAAATGGGTATTAATAACTGTAACAAGTTGTGGTGTCATTTTTTGTTATGACAGCATGAAAATGATCATACGTGATGCAAACTCAGAACTATGCTACCTGATCATAAAAATGGCATAGTGTTCTGTTAAGCACATTTTTTTTTTTTTTTTTTTTTGTGTGTGTGATTGATATCGTGGCTCTTTCTAGACTTAATGCATTACAAATACTTCAAATTTATGGGGTTTATTAAGGAATAAAGGAGAATTTTAAGTCAAACTTTTGGGTAGTACCCATACCTTTCCTCAGGACTACAGCTATAGTAGGTGTTGCCATTCATAAGGTAAATTCCAACCTTTCACATCATTTAATGTTGCACCTCTTCTTCTCTCTATTTCCAGTCCTTGTGACAATTTTCTTTTGAAAAAAGTGCTGTTGATGTGTCAGAACTTCTACAGTGTCCCAAAGCACTTTATATCCTGTATTTTGAACGTATCTGTCCAAACCTGTTCTGTTTGTCATATTTTTGTTTGCTGCTTTATTTTCTGCCAATCTGGTTTTAAGCTGTCTTCCTGTTTCTCCTACATGGTGGCTGAGTCCACACTCACACTTTATGTCGTAGACCACACCTTCCTGTAAAAGGATGTTTTCTTTTTGCTTTAATTTTGGAAGGTACTAGTTACTAATTTTATTTTGTGAATCTGGAGCCAGTCTGACTAGAAACTTCTCACTGATTCTCTGAAGTATTTTAAACAGTCCTTTGTGGAAAGTAATTTTCCTAGTTAACTGAAATTTAGTTTTTGACTTCTGATTCTTTTCTTTTTTACTGAGAATTTTGTGTAGTAGAGAATAATAATAATTATTATTATTATTTTTCCTCCCCAAAACTTTCAATTTCTCTTTTTGAGCATTTTTTAAAAATTCAGAAGAATTTAAAACATTTTTTTTTTTTTTCAAAAATTGAGTGTCCATGTTTGTTTTTATGTAATTCAGATTACTTGACTGATAGTCTAATGTTTTATTATTGTTGGTAGGTTTCTCATATGACGATGATGGGCAAAACACGTAAAAATATTAACAAATAAAGGTAACTTGATCACGCTAGTTACGTTAAATGAAAACTTTTACAAAAAGTTCGTAAGTTGGAAGCTTTCGACCTTATCTTAGGTCTTCATCACGCCAATGGAGGACTAAGATTGTTGCCAGATTCTACATTTGAATTTTACCTATTTTTGTTGCCAAAACTTAGAATTGATCTCCAGATCATCGGAATGTAGAGAGGAGATTCGGCAACAATCTTAGTCCTCCATTGGCGTGATGAAGACCTAAGATAAGGTCGAAAGCTTCCAACTTACGAACTTTTTGTAAAAGTTTTCATTTAACGTAACTAGCGTGATCAAGTTACCTTTATTTGGTTTCTCATATAAACACATTTCAATTTTTCCTTCTTTTACTGCAAATGACAAGTCCAAAAAATTGAGCTGGTTAGCTTTTTGAATTTCAACATTGTATTTCAAATTTTCATCTAGGGAGTTGAACCAGTCTAGGATGTCATATGGAAGAGAGATATTTTTGTTGTCTAAAATGAAAATAATCATTGTTACAGCTATCTTCCCCACATATCAAGCCCAAATCCTGTGAGTAGAAAAATAAGTTAAGTTGTTCCCTCCCATGAATTACCTATCTACTAATTCCCCCCCCCCCCTCAAAAAAATTGGGAGATGTATAGTTATCACATTCATTAGATCATAGTAGTAACTTCCTTTACCCTGTGGAACAAAAAAGAAAAAAAAATTATCAGACCTGTGGTTCTTTAGTTGTGTGGACTAATGTAAAGTATCTCAGAAAGCAGATGACAAATGATATATGAAATTTAGTAAGATCAACATATTGATACACTTTCACTGTGGTTTACAGTGCTAATTATTTATATAGAATGTTTAGTAAACCAAAGTTATCCTAAACACAGTCTTCAATGATTATGATCTAGAAAAACAATCAGAATCTTTAAGAAAAAAAGTTGGAATTCTTTTGTCAAACATAAGTCAAATTATTTTGCTCTGAAGTATTTCAGAATAGCTGGTATATTAATATTATATACCTTCTCCTGCAAAAAAAAAAAATAAATAAATTAGAAAACAATACCTTTTATAACTTATCTCCTCCACTGGAAGCTTTTTCTAATGATTTCTCCTCCACCCGTTTATTCAGGTGTTCTTGACTTATTTATATGCATGATAAACTAATTCCCTAAAATCTTTAATTTGGGTGATTCTTCATTTATTCCATTTTCCTGTGTTCAACAAACCATGCCTTTGTGGAAGATATCTTCCTAGCCAAAAACAAAAAAAAAAAAAAAGCCCCCGTCATAATTGTGGGAGAAAGTCTTGATCCCTGTAATAATACAGCGTTCGAATTACCCAGTGGTCCATTGGCCAGTAAAAATTCCTTTGGGACAGTGAACTATTTATGTTACTGACCCGGGTGGCCAGTAATTTTTACCCCCCCACGTTTGACGTTTGTTTTGGAATTTTTAAGTTTATAAAGAACTGAACCAAATTTCAAAATATCGAGGCTTGGCTATGGCAGTTTTGGATTTTTCTGAAATTCAGGTATTTATTACTCTAAAACTGAATATTGGAATTTCAAATCATACTTTAGTTTTATGAAAATTTTGGACTGTAGAAGCTGTGGTCCGAATCAAAATATTTGGATTTAGACAACACCACTTGTTTGCCTGAGTAGTGACCACATAATATGGGTCTTTTATAATGATTTCGAACTGGAAGTTGAAGAACCATTTATGCTCTGGCTTTGCCCATCTGTCTTTCTGTCCACATGGGATAACTAACCTCCAGCCTTTCACACTGAAGCAAGGTATTTCATGCAGGTGGCCTTTATTAAGTTGCAAAGTGCTTCATAACCAGTAAGCTGTATGGTTTCCCCTTTACTTATTTACCTTGCAACCTCCAGCCTTTCACACTGAAGCAAGGTATTTCATGCAGGTGGCCTTTATTAAGTTGCAAAGTGCTTCATAACCAGTAAGCTGTATGGTTTCCCCTTACTTATTTACCTTGCAACCTCCAGCCTTTCACACTGAAGCAAGGTATTTCATGCAGGTGGCCTTTATTAAGTTGCAAAGTGCTTCATAACCAGTAAGCTGTATGGTTTCCCCTTACTTATTTACCTTGCAACCTCCAGCCTTTCACACTGAAGCAAGGTATTTCATGCAGGTGGCCTTTATTAAGTTGCAAAGTGCTTCATAACCAGTAAGCTGTATGGTTTCCCCCTTACTTATTTACCTTGCAACCTCCAGCCTTTCACACTGAAGCAAGGTATTTCATGGAGGTGGCCTTTGGTAAGTTGCAAAGTGTTTCATAACCAGTAAGCTGTATGGTTTCTCCCTTACTTATTTACCTTGCAACCTCCAGCCTTTCACACTGAAGCAAGGTATTTCATGCAGGTGGCCTTTGGTAAGTTGCAAAGTGCTTCATAACCAGTAAGCTGTATGGTTTCCCCTTACTTATTTACCTTGCAACCTCCAGCCTTTCCCACTGAAGCAAGGTATTTCATGCAGGTGGCCTTTGGTAAGTTGCAAAGTGTTTCATAACCAGTAAGCTGTATGGTTTCCCCCTTACTTATTTACCTTGCAACCTCCAGCCTTTCACACTGAAGCAAGGTATTTCATGGAGGTGGCCTTTGGTAAGTTGCAAAGTGTTTCATAACCACTAAGCTGTATGGTTTCCCCTTACTTATTTACCTTGCAACCTCCAGCCTTTCACACTGAAGCAAGGTATTTCATGCAGGTGGCCTTTGCAAGTTGCAAAGTGCTTCATAACCAGTAAGCTGTATGGTTTCCCCTTACTTATTTACCTTGCAACCTCCAGCCTTTCCCACTGAAGCAAGGTATTTCATGCAGGTGGCCTTTGGTAAGTTGCAAAGTGCTTCATAACCAGTAAGCTGTATGGTTTCCCCTTACTTATTTACCTTGCAACCTCCAGCCTTTCCCACTGAAGCAAGGTATTTCATGCAGGTGGCCTTTGGTAAGTTGCAAAGTGCTTCATAACCAGTAAGCTGTATGGTTTCCCTTACTTATTTAAATTGCAACCTCCAGCCTTTCACACTGAAGCAAGGTATTTCATGCAGGTGGCCTTTATTAAGTTGCAAAGTGCTTCATAACCAGTAAGCTGTATGGTTTCCCCCTTACTTATTTACCTTGCAACCTCCAGCCTTTCACACTGAAGCAAGGTATTTCATGCAGGTGGCCTTTGGTAAGTTGCAAAGTGTTTCATAACCAGTAAGCTGTATGGTTTCTCCCTTACTTATTTACCTTGCAACCTCCAGCCTTTCACACTGAAGCAAGGTATTTCATGCAGGTGGCCTTTGGTAAGTTGCAAAGTGCTTCATAACCAGTAAGCTGTATGGTTTCCCCCTTACTTATTTACCTTGCAACCTCCAGCCTTTCCCACTGAAGCAAGGTATTTCATGCAGGTGGCCTTTGGTAAGTTGCAAAGTGTTTCATAACCAGTAAGCTGTATGGTTTCCCCCTTACTTATTTACCTTGCAACCTCCAGCCTTTCACACTGAAGCAAGGTATTTCATGCAGGTGGCCTTTGGTAAGTTGCAAAGTGCTTCATAACCAGTAAGCTGTATGGTTTCCCCCTTACTTATTTACCTTGCAACCTCCAGCCTTTCACACTGAAGCAAATTATTTCATGGAGGTGGCCTTTGGTAAGTTGCAAAGTGTTTCATAACCAGTAAGCTGTATGGTTTCCCCCTTACTTATTTACCTTGCAACCTCCAGCCTTTCACACTGAAGCAAGGTATTTCATGCAGGTGGCCTTTGGTAAGTTGCAAAGTGCTTCATAACCAGTAAGCTGTATGGTTTCCCCTTACTTATTTACCTTGCAACCTCCAGCCTTTCCCACTGAAGCAAGGTATTTCATGCAGGTGGCCTTTGGTAAGTTGCAAAGTGCTTCATAACCAGTAAGCTGTATGGTTTCCCACTTACTTATTTACCTTGCAACCTCCAGCCTTTCCCACTGAAGCAAGGTATTTCATGCAGGTGGCCTTTATTAAGTTGCAAAGTGCTTCATAACCAGTAAGCTGTATGGTTTCCCCTTACTTATTTACCTTGCAACCTCCAGCCTTTCCCACTGAAGCAAGGTATTTCATGCAGGTGGCCTTTGGTAAGTTGCAAAGTGCTTCATAACCAGTAAGCTGTATGGTTTCCCCTTACTTATTTACCTTGAAACCTCCAGCCTTTTCCACTGAAGCAAGGTATTTCATGCAGGTGGCCTTTGGTAAGTTGCAAAGTGCTTCATAACCAGTAAGCTGTATGGTTTCCCCCTTACTTATTTACCTTGCAACTTCCAGCCTTTCACACTGAAGCAAGGTATTTCATGCAGGTGGCCTTTGGTAAGTTGCAAAGTGTTTCATAACCAGTAAGCTGTATGGGTTTCCCCTTACTTATTTACCTTTGCAACTTCGTGTGCCATGCATGCACATGCATTCGATTTCATGACTTAAAAAATCAACCTTTTTATTTTTATCAACTTTTACCCCTTGTATTTTGCTATTAGAAAATGAAAATATATGTGTAAATATCACAGTTTGATCGATACATTCTAAATTTAATCATTCGAGATCCAAATTTTGCAGAAATATGCACCAGAATAAAAACTAGTTTTTGTTCTGGTGCATACTTTTCCTGGTGCAAAGCAGAGGCTAAACTGCGAAGATATAAAAACGCGATAGGAAAGCCACAAGGACAAATAAGGGGTCCTGTATCTTCTGCCCCTGAAACCAGATGCAAATCAGCTTTTTTTTTCTGCTCAGGAAGAGACACTTGCAGGAGAGGTTAAATGGATGTGTGTAGGTCATTTTTATAAAACAGCACTTTTCATTGAACATTATCATTCCCTATAGGCCTAAAACGTGCAAGGAGTTATTTGAAGAGAAGTGTGTTGCTGCTTGGAAATATCAGTTTAAAAGCCAGTGACCCAGGTCGCGTTTGTGAGTTTCAAACAAAATATTGCATAATATTTGTACAATAAACTTTAATTTGAAATTAACTATACGTTATGGTTATGCTTCAGTGTGTCGTCCTTGATACTAATGCCATGCACATACCAAATGTATTATTATTTGTGCCATTTCTGGACTAGTAAAAATTAGTGGACCACAACATTTTGGTATACCATTGGCCGTGCTGACCAGTGGCTTTTTTTTCCCCCCCCAAGTTTCTACGACTGCTTACCATGCTTTGTGTTTTATTAATTAGTATTATTTGTTTGCACGCATACAAGTACACATTCTATTACGCTTAATTTGTGATATACATCTCCAATGAAATGATACATTATTTTTTGGGCATACTGTAAATGTGCAAAGTTTTACTTTTATGGATCAGTCAGTGGGCATTTTGACGGACCAGTGATTTGCAAATTTGACTGGTCCCCTGGGCCTGTAGAATATTTATTTCTAATTCTAACACTAATATAACCAATTAAAAGGTGACAAATGTGTTTGCTAAATTAGAAGAATTTTTAATATCATATCACACATAAGTTACATTAAAAATTACAAGTGGTGGGAGGTTTTGGTAGTGACAGGAATAGAGTATAAACCCTAGAGTTACAAGGGGTCTACTCTATCCCTGTCAATACTTCCACAGGCATTATCTGGTTTGAATACACCCTACAATATTCAAAGTACAGTGGAACCTCTTTCATACAATTTTCAAGGGACCAAGTAAAATTAATGTACGCTGAAAAAACATAAACAAAACAAGGGAAATTAAACAATTAAGGGCAATTCAGAATTTTTGGATCAGTGACACTTTATGTATGAGCAAGAAATGTATAAACGCAGTTTTACTGTATTTGGCAATATCTTCTGAGTGTCGATGTAACAATGTGAATGTAGTGGACAGTTAAAAGTGGCACATTGTACATTATATGAATTGTTTCATATATTGCACAATGTGACCAAAGCTGAAGGGTTTTACTGAAGTTGTCATTTTGTATGTCATATAATAAAGTATCAATTACATTACTATTTTCAATCCTTTAGTTCAATTACGCATTTTGGCAGTTATGTGCTCAATCATAAGCTTTCTTTGACTTTACCTGCAAAACGTTTCTATTTCTATGATGAAATTTCTTCCTGGAGTTCAAAACAATCGTTATTTTGCTAAATTTCATTACAGAGTCAAATGACTGAGTAAAACAAGGAGAAAAGAAAGGGAGAAACTCAACATGCTATGTACATAACCTTACATTCACAGGTGATTAAAGGTTGTGAAACAGAAGGAGGAGTTTGATAATTAGAGGTGACCAAGGTTTAATCACCTGTGAATGTAAGGTTATGTACATAGTTTTTACTTGAATTGTATGAATGAGTTGTATGTGCATTAACATGCAATATAAACAAATGCCGGACCGCATCGTTGGCCGGGAAATAAATAAAATGCTAAAATACAGTATTTCTGTGACAGGTACATAATCACAGTTGCAGAGAAAATACAAGTTTACCAACAAAATTAATTACAGCAGAATATGCAATGCGCACTTAAAACCAAAGATATGTACAAAAATTACCCTCCATCTTGAGGGATAGCGCATCAAATAAAAGATAAGAAATGACATAAGGAAGCACTCGTGATGAACAAAAGAAAAAGCAGAGTAATAGATTCTAAGAATGCAAAAATACAGTTAACTGGCAGCACAACACAGGAGGAATACAATTTATGTACAAATACCATTTCACAGTGAACCTCAAGTAGGTACCTTGCTAACAAACCATATATCGGATATTTACAAGAGCACAAAATTGAGGAATAGCAAACAGATGATTCGTTCATGCACAAAAAAAAAAATGGTGTAATACAATTTGTACTGATAAACACTACATATGGTATCTACAAACGCATCAGCAGGGTATGATTCACCCGACCAAGAAAAAACCCAGCTCTACAAACGCTCGGCATCCCGAGAGAGTATTTCCTACCACAGTAGGAAAAACATATAGATGCAAAGTACACACAAAAGAACAAAAATAATCGTGCAAAACATAGACCTAAGAGCATTCATGGTTCTAACATTTCAGGTTGGATTCATAGTATTTGTGAATTATAATGTATACAGTGTAGAGGCACGAGGTACAAAAGAATGAGTCAATAACTGTATGAAAATGTTATACGGTAAAAAAGAAAACAACATACCATACAGCACAATGGGAAAAACCAAACTATGTACAGATGCCAAATCACGGTAGAACACAAGATTCAAACAGGTACTGCACAAACAAAACGCATTCCATAAAACTACAAAGCACAATGCAACACGATGAGCAAGGCAGGCTAACCGGTCACGTATAGAATAAACCATAACTTCACAGTGCGCACTAAATAAACTCTACAGTAAAAGGAGATTCAGCTACACCAACTGAGCATAATTCCACAGACCCAATGGAATCAGGGCCACAAAACAACATAACACCAGATAGGAGTACTTCCTACTCCAGTAGGAAGAAACCAATAGATACAATGAACTGACAAAAATGCAAAATATCTCACCTCCTGTGAGCTAAATGTGCTCAAGATTCTTGCAAATCTGTAAGAAACAACAAAAAGGAAACCACACCAATGCAGAAAGCGGAAAATAAAGTCTTGGCCGACCAAAGCCAATTTACACAAAAATGGATAAACCTTCCTAAAAGGAGAGGCGAAGCATATCATCATAGAATCTAAACCAGCCGAAGTCTTGAGCCCATCTTGTGTGAAGGCCCAGCTAAGGAATTTGAAGAGCAGGCCTCTGCATATTCCATTCGGAGGCGAGCCGTTAGACGACTTCTGAAGTGAATACGTAGTATGTCCCCAGCTGCAATACAGGTAGAGTTTGCTGCAGTACATAGATGTAGATAGATAGATATTATCTGTTTCACTAGGACAAACAGGTAAGCGCAAACATCCGGAAGTCGGGTCAGGGATGTTTCGTAAGGAGAAGCCATGCGTACGCCGTGAATGGAAGATCTCTTGAGGTGATATGATTCGCAATTCTAAAGGCTGTATGAATAACCGGCAAAAGGACTGGGCAGAAAAAATACATGTGGTTAACGTCTCCAGGGGATTCACAGAACGGGCAGAGTGAAGAGGTAGAAATAGACATGCGTGATTTTTTTTTTTTTTTTTGATTTTAGGTTTAACGACCACCGTGAGCAACTCAATGGGCTATAAGCAGTCGCCCGTCCCTAATTTAGGGTCACTGTTTCCAGGGAAGGGAGAGAGCCAGTGCCATAAGACAAACACAACATCCATGCCTGACCGGGATTCGAACCCAGACCCCTTATGGACGAATGATCAGAGGCCAGCACCTTAGACCACTGCGCCACCGGGGCGGCCATGCGTGATAGAATGAGAGGAACAGGAAGGCGACGGTGAAGACACCGCCAGTGTATGCTAAGCTCTGAAGTTTCAATACCAAATTATCTTAAAGGCGATTACATTTCCAACATGATAAAATTATTGAATAATGAAGTAAAAGAATATTTTTGAAAAATTTTCTTTTGTAAAATGTAGTTTCTGCGCAGTTTACTGTGAAAAATCATTTGCGCACAGTGCCTGCACTGCACATTCAAAGAATTTTTTGGAGCAGATTTACAATATTTGAATGCATAGAGTGTTGTGACAGCATAAAGTGAATTAGAATGCATTTGGGAGTGTGGAATTTACCTTTCGTTTTGTGCTGAGTAAAAATTGCAGAAAAATTCCTAGTGTATGTGCTTTTCTTGGATTACTTCGGTATCTATCAAGGCAGTGTAAATTAACTCTGAGAAAGTTCGAATTGCATTTCAGGTTTTGTCTTTCTTTTCTTTAAAAATGTATGTGCAGGGATTGTACTAACATTTTCTTACTGAGTTACATTTTAAAAAAATAGCTACATACAGTTTTGTGATTAAAATTAACTACATACAGTTTTTTTATTAAGTACAATTTGAACCAGACATAAAGTGTTTATCATTTTACACATGGGTAATGTCATTTGACTCTATGAAGGCTACATGGCTAATGTAGCCTTCATATTCCATTCTTATAACCTGGATGCAAAAGTTTTTGTTTCTTCATGAGATTTAGATTAACATACTAAGCCATTCTCACTTTGTTCGAGAATGATTTTGCCTATTTTGCCTGTGATTAACAGATGAAGGATTTGTCATGCAGTTCTCGACTTCAAAAATAGTACCTTTCGGTTAAATAATGGAACTGTCTTCATTATAAGAGAGATATTTAGATGCTCTGTTATACTTCTAGAAGAAATCCGTGTAGGCTTGTTAGATGAAAATCAAATCATTGGCTCACGCCAGGCAATCAGAGGGACCGAAGAGATTCCTTCCATCCACTCTCACAGTGTCACAACCTGTAATACATCATATATGTGGTGCCTATCATTTATTTCGTTAACGGCTACCGAAGCGTAATAGGCTTTCTTTGCCCTCTTCGACAAGTCATACAGAGCAATCAAATCCCGACAACCACGGAATGGTTGCAATTTTTGGAGAAATTGAGTCATATATTTCATTTTCGCTGAATGGAATAAATAGGCGAATAGTATGAGGCTTCTGACTCGTCCTGCTGTTGAGTCTAGGGTCGGTTTTTTTTACTTTGGGGTTTAATGGCCAACATGAGTAACTCGTTGGGATGTAAGCAGTATCGCGTCCCTAATTCAAAGCCACTGGTTCCATTCGAAGGAGAGTGCCAGCACCTCACGCAAGCCTCATCTGGATTCGAACCCGGGACCTACTCGGACGAATGATCCAAAGTCAACGCTTCAGACAGCGGCGGCAGAGCCTAAGTTCGTGTCCTGAGTAAGACAAATTGGGTTCGTCCTTACTGCACTGAATCCACTTCTCTGAAGCCAATGCCACTTAATTTGGGATGGAAGACTCTTAGCCTTAGATGCTTATGTTGTCTTTAAACTTCGAAACAAACCAAAAGGTAAATACAGTGCTATTGATGAATCCTAGAAGGTAACACAAGCCAGACTCGCACATCGCCAAAGGTATTCGTGCTCTGCCATCTACGATTTATGTACAGAAGGCTTGGATGCCATCTCCAGATGTTGCAATAAGTGGCTAAACTGTCTGATATCATTCTCCTCTTCTTACTTTCTTTCTCCTCTTCTTACCTCTCGTGAGATGCAATCAATGATCTAAAAGACCTTTGTTGGGTCCGATGTATATTCCTGCCTGAGAGATATTATTCCAGGTTTTATGTGCACATGCCGAAATACTTTGCGCTGGAGCCAAGTGCTTCACTCAATACATGTTGCATCCCGATGTTAGATTAGTCCTTTGTGGCTAATTATTTCCCCTCCCGTATTCTGATATACACTGAAGAGCAATTGATTTAGAGATACCTGTCTAGTAACGTGTAGCACCACTTTTCGGCCTGATGACGGCGACGATTCGTCTCGGCATGGACTCGACAAGACACCGGAAGCGTTGGGAAGTCATACGGATCCTCGACCCTTGAACAAGCTCCCACAGTTCACGAAGATTTGATGGAAGGAGGTCAGAGCCTCGAACATCTCTCTCGATGGCATCCCAGATGTGCTCGATGGGATTGAGGTCAGGTGACCTAGCTGGCCAAGGAAGCGAGGTCACGTCGGTAGAGTGTTCATCCAACCATTCGGATACAATTCGGGAGCGATGACACGGTGCATTGTCTTGTTGCAGGATGAGGTCCCCAGTGGGATGTTGAAGACGCACAAACAGGTGCAAATGGTCGCCCAGGATATCCCGGTAACGTTGACTTGTGAGGGACGATGGCACACATACCAAGGGTCTCATTTCAGTCCACGTAAACAGTCCCCAGACGAGAATACCACCCCCACTAGCTTGAAGAGTACCCTGCTGGCAAGAAGGATCCATCGCTTCATGTGGTTTGCACCGTACTCGTATCCTGTCATCCGCATGTACGAACGTGAATCTCGACTCATTAGTCCAGGCGACATTTTTCCACATGTCTAGGATCCAGTGGCGATGTTTTCGCCCATATGCTAATCTTTGCACCCTGTGATGTGCGGTCAGCAGCGGTACCCTCGTGGGACGATGGCTTCTGTACCCCATAGCGAGGAGATGGTTCTGGATGGTGTGGCTGCTTACACGTTTTCGTGCACCAGCGTTAAAATGCCGAGTGGTATCTTGCACTGTGGCCCGTCTATCCGCTGTTACAATGCGAGCTAGCCAACGATGACCCCGCTGATCCACACGCTGTTGTCCACGGCAGTTGGACCTTGCAGGGATGGTTTTACGGGATTCGATGTACTCATGGTGCACCCGTGACACAGTGGCTCGTGAAAATCCTAGTGCCTGCACGACTTCCGAGATGGAGTGACACATTCGTCGGGACCCGACAATTTTCCCACGATCAAATGCGCTTAGATCCTTCGTCTTACCCATACTGCGTCCGACTCCTACTGATTCTCATCGCATCACTCCTTATATTGTCGGACCCCTGCATACGTCATGTAGTTTCCGTTTACAGGGCCGCCCAGAGCGCCACATTTGCATAATGCCAGCTCTCTCTAATTCAATTGCTCTTCAGTGTATCCTTGCCATTCCATTCGCAAAGGAAGCATGGCAATTTGGTGTTACCTGATTGTTATCCAAGAATAATGGTCATACGTTTCAGGTCGGCAGAAATAGATCGCTTATGATTAACGTATTTCACCTTTGCAAATACAAATTTGAAGGTATAAGTTTTAGTAGCAAAAAAAAAAAAAAAAAAAAAAAAAGGAATTGAAGGAGTGCGTTTAAATTGTGAAGAAGTACTCCTCTTGGGCTTATTTTCATTGCTGTAGCAAGGTCACTATCTCTTTGAAGCATTTTTTTCATGGCTGCGGCAAGGTCTATCTCGTCGAAGCATGTTTTTTCATGGCTGTAGCAAAGTCACTATCTCACTGAAGTATATTTTATATGGCAATCGTCAGTGTTCTTTATGAAAATGAATTATAGCAACTGTCAGTTTACTGGCGTAAGGGATAGCTTTCACACAGCACTGAATGTTTTTTTTAAGGCTGACAACTGAATACAAACTAAGTACTAAAACTGAATAAAAGCATTACAATTTAAATATGCGTATGATTTAACTCATCATCATACGCATATTTAAATTGTAATGCTTTTATTCAGTTTTAGTACTTAGTTTGTATTCAGTTGTCAGCCTTAAAAAAACATTCTACAACTTAAATCTTGGCCCTCAGTCTCCGGCAGCTGGAATGTACCTGGCCAAGGCAGCGGCCAGTGCGACATGAAGGCAGAGGGTGCTAAGAATCCCCGGAGGACCGGACTAGGCTGCCATTTGATGCTGACCTTGGCTACATATAACGGACGCTCCCTATCTTCTGATTCAAGGCTTCTTGAATTGGAAGAGGAACTACAAAGGATCAAGTGGGACATCGTCGGGCTAAGTGAGGTAAGGAGAAAAGGAGAAGATCTCATTGAACTGAAAAGTGGACATCTCTTCTATTATCGTGGGACAGATACTGGCAGAACTAGTGGTGTTGGATTTATAATAAACAACAAACTGAAGGATAAAGTGGTAGAAGTTGAAAGTTCCTCTGACAGAGCTGCACGACTCGTTATCCAACTATCGAGAAGATACCAGGCTCAGATTATTCAAACTTATGCACCCACCACAAGTCATCCTGAAGAAGAAATTGAAGAATTTTATGAGGAAATTCGTCATCTAAATAATAAAGGTAAGCAGCACTTAAAGATAATTATGGGAGATTTCAATGCAAAAATAGGGCAACGACAACAGAATGAAACTTCAGTAGGTAAATTCGGTCACGGCAACAGAAACCAGCGTGGAAATACTCTCGTTGAGTTTGCAGAGGCAGAAGGATTTTTCATCTTGAACTCCTTTTTTCAAGAAAAAGCCACACAGGAAATGGACATGGAGACATCCAATTGGGACGACAAGTGAAATTGATTTTATTATGTGTAACAAAAAATTCGTCATCGAAGACTGCAGTGTGTTGAACAAGTTCAACACAGGTAGTGACCATAGATTGGTGAGATGTAAGATGCACCTCAACACTAAACTGGAACGTGGCAAGCTCATAAGACAAACAAAATGTATTGACATAACCAACCTTAAAAAACACCATAATACTTTCAAGTTGGAACTGAAGAACAGATTCTCTGCTTTAGAAGGCCTAACATCGGAAGAAGTGAATATTTCGGAAGTTAACAGAAAAGTAACCAAAGCTCTAATGGAAACAGCAACAAAATTAGCTGGGTCTAAGAACAAGTTGCATGTGAACAAATTATCAGGAAAAACCAAAATGTTGATGCAAAAAAGAAGAGAGATGAGGACAACTAAAGAAGATGTGACTTCCAAAGTGGAATATATAGAGCTATGCAAGACAACACGAAAAAGTATCACTGAAGACGTAAGGAAATTCAACTGTGAGCTAGTCAGGAAAGCAATTGAAAACAACCAAAGCCTTAAGATAGCAAAGGGACATCTCAGTAAGGGAAGAAAACAGATTATGGCTCTGAGAAAAGAAGATGGTTCTATAACAAGAAATAGAGGCGAAATTTTGACAAGAGGGAAAGATTTCTACTCCAAATTATATGAAAGGGATGATATATGCACTCCAGACATCATGAAAGGTACCAGAGTTCTTCCAGTCCTCCCAGCAGAAGTTGCTCATGCAATCAAGAACATGAAGCGGGGGAAAGCTCCAGGAGAAGATGGAATTACTATAGACATCATACAAGAAGCAAGTGGAGAAATTGAAACAGTACTCGCCCAAATTTTCACTCGATGCCTTAATGAAGGGAAGATTCCTGAGGATTGGAACAATGCTACAATGATCCTGCTACATAAAAAAGGTGACATTGAGGATCTCAGAACTACAGACCTATCAGCCTCCTATCAGTGGTTTATAAAATCTTCACTAAAGTTCTTTCACACCGCTTGAAGGTAACACTGGACATGGCTCAACCGAGAGAACAAGCTGGATTCAGGAGTGGCTACAGCACAATAGATCATATCCACGTATTGAGAGAACTAATTGAAAGAGCGAGGGAATATGAACTTCCATTGTGCATGGCTTTTATCGATTATGAAAAAGCCTTTGATTCGGTGAAACCATCAGCAGTTACCACGGCTCTGAAATCCTGCGGTATTGAAGATGCATACATTAATATTATTAATAACATCTATGAAAATGCAAGTGCAAAGATTCGGCTGTTTGAAAATACAACACACATAAAAATTGGAAAGGGAGTGAGACAAGGTGACACCATATCTCCGAAGCTCTTTAATGCCACATTGGAAAATGTCTTTCAATCACTGAACTGGGAAAACAAAGGGATAAAGATTAATGGAGATTATCTAACCCACCTTCGTTTTGCTGATGACGTAGTCATTTTTGCAACTACCCCATCAGAGCTGCAGAGTATGATCCAGGAACTTGCTGACAAGAGTAAAGAAGTGGGATTAAAAATGAACTTTCAGAAGACAAAAGTGATGTTCAATGCTTTTACAAGAAATGAAGATTTATCGATTGATGGAGAAAAACTGGAGATAACAGATACGTATGTTTATCTTGGACAGCAGATATAAAGTGAGGGTCACATTGATGAAGAAATTAATCGGCGTACAAAACTTGCCTGGAGAGCTTTTGGAAGAAACAGCATAATTTTCAAGAGCAATATGCCATTATGTCTTAAAAGAAAAGTGTTTGATCAATGCATCCTTCCAGTGCTTACGTATGGTGCAGAGACGTGGACCTTAACTAAAAGAGACATACAAAGGCTGCAGACAACTCAAAGAAGCATGGAGAGGTGCATGCTTGGTATAACCAGGAGAGATAAGAAGAGGAACTCGTGGATCCGAAAAATGACGAGAGTGGAAGACATCATGATCAGAGTTAAATCCCTGAAATGGCAATGGGCTGGACATACTGCCAGAAGGACAGACCATAGATGGACAGCCGAAATTTTAGATTGGATTCCAAGGGACAGGAAAAGACCCAGAAAAAGACCACATGGGAGATGGGTGGATGAAATTCGTAAATATGCGGGAGTGACATGGAGGAGACTGGCACAAGACAGACCGTTGTGGAGGAAACTTGGGGAGACCTTCGTCCAGCAGTGGATTGATAATGGTTGACAATGATGATGATGATGATGATTTAACTAAAATAAATAATTAAAAAACACAGAAAGTCTTTTGCATTCGAAGTTACGAGGTATGCTGTTTGGGCACGTGGCGTTTTGGTGGGGGAA
Organism: Macrothele yani; assembly: GCA_039090855.1. Classification (NCBI taxonomy): domain Eukaryota; kingdom Metazoa; phylum Arthropoda; class Arachnida; order Araneae; family Macrothelidae; genus Macrothele; species Macrothele yani. Next base: position 126,793,508 of record CM077026.1, on the reverse strand, counting down.
AACGTCATTAAAGCATTGGATTCAAATTTTTGTCAACTTTAGGGAAACGCTGTGATTACACGCTTCACAGCTAATGATGTTTTCCAGGGTTTCCTGGAGGGGTGTTGTTGGAGTAAAGAACTAATTTTTGATACCGTTCTACATAATGGCAGCGAACTTGAATGTCACTTCTCTGGAGAGAGCTGTGGACGCTCAATCTTCCATAGAGTCTTTTCTGTGTTTGCTGATTCAACTTCCAGAAGAACGTTTAGTCATTCTGATGTATTAGGTGTGCAACTTAATTCTCGGCCCCTAACCACAAGCGATCATAGAACGTCGGCAAATGCAAATAGCTGTGTGCGATAATGGCTGATTGCAGCGCCATCCAACAGCTTTCCAGGCAACCGTAACCGCTCACAGCTGTAGTGAAAGAAGGGACGAAAGTTGACGGTGAGAGCAATGTCGTACGAAAAGCAACATTTCAGGCACTGCCTCCTGTTCGCGTTTCAGCTGAAAACAAGTGCAGCGGAAGCCCAGCAAATGATCTGTGCTGCTTTGGGTGAGGCTGCTGTGTCCTACAGTACGCGTAAGAAGTGGTTCCAGCGGTTTAAGCAGGGAAATTTCTATCTTCGTGATGCAGAACGTCCGAGACAGCCACAGAAAGTTGACGATGAGGAACTGGAACAACTGCTGGACGCGGATCCCTGTCGCACACAGTCAGAGCTCGCCCAGGAACTCGGAGTAACACGGCAAGTCATTGTAAAGCGCCTGCACAAGCTTGGATGGATTCACAAGGAGGGCCGTTGGGTGCCCCACCAACTCACAGCTGCGAACAAGTCTAGAGGCTACGATGTTGCTGTGTTCTTGCTCTCCAGATTCAAGAAGGATTTCCTCCACAATATTTTGAGCTGTGGTGAGAAGTGGATCCTCCACGATAATCCTAAGCGGCGCAAATCGTGGGTTTATGTACCACCAAACCGAATAGCATTCGTGTGAGTGCCGTAATGGAGGCAAAAAGACCATACACCGAACTCATTCGTGTGAGTGACGTAATGGAGGCAAAAAGACCATACACCGGCAAGGGCAGAAGGTCAGTCCTGTTGCTTCAGGATTACGCGCATCCTCACACTGCGAAAACGACTTCAAACACGATCACCGACCTGGGATGGGAGATTTTGTCCCGCTCGGCGTATTCTCCAGACTTCACCTCATCGGATTATCACATCTTTCGCTCCCTGCAACATCACCTGAGTGATACGCACTTCACTTCTGTCGAGGAGGTCCACACAAGTATTGATGACTTTATCAACTCGAAATAGCCATCTTTTTTCCTCAGTGGCATTCGGCAGCTCCCTGATCGATGACTCAAGTGTATTCAACACGACGGGGATTATTTCCCTGATTCGGTACGTATTCGATTTGCTATAATTTGCTGTCAACGTGTCGTGCCTGTGGCCGAGAATTAAGTTGCACATCTAATAATATCATTGAATACTATCAGAGTATAATAGCAGCATGGAATAAACACCAGTCCCACTGGTGGTCTCTTAGAGTATATTGTAATAATGCTGCATACGGATGTAAGAGACCTTATGCCAACACTTTCCCTTTTTTAGGGTGTTCTCGATGGTATATGAAGCACCTAGAATGTAGGATATTGATCCCAGGTACTGGGCCTGTTAGGAGGAAGTTCAGTGCTATAGTTTTATAGTTGCTGTAATTTAGTTTCATGTACTTAGTGTATCAATCGTTTTGTTATTAGTATTATTTATATTTTACTGTTACAGAAGAACAATAAAAAGTGAATGCGAATAATTACACACAAAAAAATTCATGCTCTTACTGGATAATTGTTGGGAAATAAGTTGATCATCGAGACTGGGAGCAAAACCGGTTGCGCCCAGCTATTTCTCGTAGGATTTACACGCACACAGGAATGTTTAGACACTTTTACCTGTGTCCCATGGGATTTTTTCCCATGCCTATCAGTAACGAAGTTACATTAGATTGAAGCTAAAGGCTCAGATACCACAGATGATAGACAAGTAAGAGAAATGCCAGATTGAAAGTGCGAGTCGGTAATGTTAGGAGTAGGGCAAAGCAACAAATAGCCTTATTTATAAGGGGTCCAATACCTTGGGGCCGACTGTTTAACATGCCCACCCGGGGCGGGACGAGTATTCAGTCGTTCAGAGCAACTGTACCTACCTGGAATCGATGCCCTAACCACTAAGTTACTTGCGGCCCAAGCAAGTTGATTATTTTGATTGAAGGTTTAACGACCACCGTGAGCAACTCGATAGGCTATAAGCAGTCACCCGTTCCTAATTTAGGGCCACTGGTTCCAGGCAAGGGAGAGAGCCAGTGCCATAAGACATTCCCAAACACAAAATCCATGCTTCACCAATATTCGAACTTGGACTCTTCTCGGGAAAATGGTCATAAGCGAGCACTTAGACCACTGCGCCACTGGGGCGGCAGGTTGATCTCTTGTTGTTGGCTTTGAAATAAAAAAAGCTGTCAATGTAAGTAAGTCTTCCAAAACATAGGAAAGATAATCATATCAAAGAAGAAGAAAGAGAAGTGAAGAAAGGGAAACATTTTCATCTTCAGAATTGCCAGGGGACTCTGCTATTCAAGAACCATTTTTTAGCGGGCGGATTTTAATAACCAATTTTCCAGTTCTCTTTTAATTTTTAACTGAATCTCGTATTAATTAAGTCGTTTTTAATTATATTGTTTTTCTTTAATTTTTCACCAGAAAGATAAGAAATAACGAAAACTCATTTATTTTTCAAATAACATGAAACATTATTTGAGAATATGGTTAGTATAGTGAGATAGGCCGAATTCTCATTGTGTCAGTAGCTCTGGTGAAATACTTTTTTTTTTTTTTTTTTTTTTTTTTGATTGCAGGTTTAACGACCACCGTGAGCAACTCAATGGGCTATAAGCAGTCGCCCGTCCCTAATTTAGGGTCACTGGTTCCAGGGAAGGGAGAGAGCCAGTGCCGTAAGACAAGCACAACATCCATGCCTGACCGGGATTCGAACCCGGACCCCTTACGGACGAATGATCCTGGTGAAATACATAAAATATACCTGGAAGATATCGTGTATTTTCAGTGTCACGTATTGTACTTTCAGCGGAACCCACAAAGGAAGCTAAACCCCAATAATACATACACGTAAGCATCAGAACACGCCTACCGGAGAAGGAGCTTAATCTTCCATAAACTTTGAGAAAAGTTTCAGCACTAGCAGATGATCTAATGCTGGGGGACTGCGCTCATCTGAGGAGAACCTTTCAAGAAGGGCGGTACAAGTCAGGAGATTATGATGCAACAAGCAGAAGTCCTTCTGCACCAAGCTCTTGGAATCCGGAACCGAACACATTACAGAAAGGATGTTAGTGACGTCAGAAGAACATCAATACATGAAAACAGAAAAGAAACTGAAACGGAAAGGAAAGTCAAGTTTCTTAGTTCCAGAGAGAAATTTAGGTTTTCTAGTACGTACATCCGCAGGCGTGTACATGTAAAGATCGTCGAACACACTTAGATTTTGTTGGAATTAGAATCGCCACTCGTTCTTAACTATGTAAAATAATAATTCAAATATTTCAAAGGTTGGGCAAAAGAGTCTCTCCTTAACTGTAAAGAAACATATTTTAATTAACTGACGCCCGACCGCGTGTTAAAATTGTCTCTTCATAGTAAACCAGACCGCCATAATAAGGACAAAAGTATGAAAAACTAAAAAATGTGTGATTGGTAGGGGTGTAAGACAAGGATGGTGTCTGTCACCAACGCTCTTCAATATTTTTGCAGAAGAAATGATAAAAGAAGAATTTGATGAAGAGAAAAGAGGAATCACTATTGGAGGAAAAACAATACAAAGTATTAGTTTTGCAGATGGCCAAGCAATATTAGCTAATACTGAAGATGAACTACAGCATCTAATGCAAAATTTTGGAAGTGTATTTTTTTTTTTTTTTTTTTTTTTTTTTTTGATTGGAGGATTAACGACCACCGTGAGCAACTCAATGGGCTTAAGCAGTCGCCCGTCCCTAATTTAGGGTCACTGGTTCCAGGGAAGGGAGAGAGCCAGTGCCGTAAGACAAACACAACATCCATGCCTCACCGGGATTCGAACCCGGACCCCGTTCGGACGAATGATCAGAGGCCATCGCTTAGACCACTGCGCCACCGGGGCGGCTTGGAAGTGTATGCATAAAATATGGTATGAAAATTAACACAAAGAAAACAAAAACGATGAGAGTCTCCAGGAGACCAGGAAACGTGGAGGTGATGATGAATGGAGATAATGTAGAGCAAGTGAGACTATACAAATACCTCCGTAGTATAATCCAAGAAAATGAAAACTGTGACATGGAAATAAAAGAAAGAGTTAATAAAGGAAAATATGCATTTTACAACAAGAACAATTTGTTTAGTAATAAAATGAATAAACATTTAAGGAAAAGGCTTATTAAGTACTAATGATAAATTTCGCACGATAACTGTACAATTACTAGATATATGCTGTCTCACGTACGATCAACACACTCCGCGTCTCCAACTGCAAATTAAACACATTTATTTACAATTAAAAACACTATTTTAAAAAATACAAAGGCAAGTACTTTCAGGGCTCCCATGTCCCCATCATCAGGCCCAAGTGCCACGAAGCATGATGAGCTATCTCATATATATACAGCCACAAAGTATTACCGTCATACATCTCTTTTACCCTCCTGTGTTGCCAGCATTAGAAACACAAACACTAATGTTCAAAAAATAATTATACAAGTCAAATGTAGTTCTAGTTTTCACTCTCGATAGAAGAGGAAGTCACCAACCGTCTCCATGGATTTGAAATATAAATAGGCATGTCAATATTACAACAAGTGTCACCATATGAAATAATATACAGACTTTCGGACAAAAATATTATACTTCTGGTTACATTTGAACAGATAATTTTTGCGTTATCCCAGTCAGTTGAGTAACTTGCCTGCCCAACTGCAATAGTAAGTGTTGTGTTAATAGTCCCCGTTCGTAGTGCGTATTTATGTTCACTCAATCTTTTATCGAATGTCCGAAGTGTATCTTTTATCGAATGTCCGAAGTGTATCTTTTATCGAATGTCCGAAGTGTAGAACCTAAATAGAATTTATTATCAGTATTAGGTTGTTCATGTATAAGTGGGATACTATAAACTCCTGGTTTACATAAATTTGAAACCTTATCCCAGTCATTCCTAATTAATGATAAGATATTTCGAGTACAGACGCTAAATTTTAAAGCATGTTTCCGGCATGCCTTTTTGAGGGTAAAAACAATTGGGGAAAAGTATTCCACCTTGCCAACATACCTAAAAATCCTGACCTCCGGAGACAATGTCGTGAATCTCAAATTCGTGGTCTCTCAACCATCTATAAAAATCATGGTCTGCGAATCCAAAAGATCGAGCCAAAGCCTTAACAGTAGAAAGTTAATTCTTTCTGGTTCTACAAGTAGATGAATGAGTGAAAGCTCATCTTATCAGAAAACGGAAGGCCGAGACATTTTGTTCAGTGGGGTGTCAAGAAGCACAATGGATAATGTATAGTGTAAACAATGGCTTTTTATAAACAGAATATTTGATGAACAGAATATTCGATGGTTTTCTAACACTTATTAAGTGCTATATTTCGAGAACAACTTTATATGGGGCGGAAACGTGGACAATCGGGAAGAAAGAACCGAAAAAGTTGGAGGCATTTGAAATGTTTTTATGGAGAACAATGGAAAAAATAAAGTGGATTGAAAAAATTACCAATGATGAAGTGTTGCAAAGAGTAGAGGCAGAAAGGAATATTCTAAAGACCATAAGAAAAGAAAATATACCTGGATAAGACATGTGTTAAGTGGAGACAGCTTATTGAAAAGAATGATAGAAGGGAAAATTGAGGGAAAACGACCAAGGGGAAAGGAGACGACTAATGATGCTTGATGATATCATAGGCACAGGAAGCTATCAAGTATTGAAGGGTGAAACAAGGGACAGAAAAAACTAGAGGAAGAGAACTTGTTGAGTTACTGTTAGACCTGTCAAAAAACAGAACACTAATGATGATGATAGTAAAATAATCAATTTTGAACCTCAGAGCCATTATTTCCATTTCTTTTTATCACGGCTTTTGAAAAAATCGAGAAATCACCCTGGTAATCTTTGTAGATAATTTACGTGCATCTTTCGCATTCCAATATCTTGCACAAGGAATTGCCATCTCCTTTGCGACAGTTCGTATCGATTAAGTAGGGCTACATGGAAAGGCTTCATGAATGCTTTCGACGTCGTTTCACCGCGCTTGGTCTTCCACATTTCGGCCTATCAAAGACACTTCCAGTTTCCAGACACGAACGCTTTCGCTGTCGCCTTCACCCGTGCTTGTCCTTCCACATCTCGGCCTATCAAAGACACTTCCAGTTTCCAGACACGAATGCTTTCGCCGTCGCCTTCACCCGTACATGGCCTTCCACATCTCGGCCTATCAAAGACACTTCCAGTTTCCAGGCACAAATGCTTTCGCCGTCGCCTTCACCCGTGCATGGCCTTCCACATCTCGGTTTATCAAAGACACTTCCAGTTTCCAGACACGAACGCTTTCGCTGTCGCCTTCACCCGTGCTTGGCCTTCCACATCTCGGCCTATCAAAGACACTTCCAGTTTCCAGACACGAATGCTTTCGCCGTCGCCTTCACCCGTGCATGGCCTTCCACATCTCGGCCTATCAAAGACACTTCCAGTTTCCAGACACGAATGCTTTCGCCGTCGCCTTCACCCGTGCATGGCCTTCCACATCTCGGTTTATCAAAGACACTTCCAGTTTCCAGACACGAATGCTTTCGCCGTCGCCTTCACCCGTGCATGGCCTTCCAGATCTCGGCCTACCAAAGACACTTCCAGTTTCCAGGCACAAATGCTTTCGCCGTCGCCTTCACCCGTGCATGGCCTTCCACATCTCGGTTTATCAAAGACATTTCCAGTTTCCAGACACGAATGCTTTCGACGTCGCCATCACCCGTGCTTGGCCTTCCACATCTCGGCCTATCAAAGAAACTTCCAGTTTCCAGACACGAATGCTTTCGCCGTCGCCTTCACCCGTACATGGCCTTCCACATCTCGGCCTATCAAAGACACTTCCAGTTTCCAGGCACAAATGCTTTCACCGTCGCCTTCACCCGTGCATGGCCTTCCACATCTCGGTTTATCAAAGACACTTCCAGTTTCCAGAAACGAATGCTTTCGACGTCGCCTTCACCCGTGCTTGGCCTTCCACATCTCGGCCTATCAAAGACACTTCCAGTTTCCAGACACGAATGCTTTCGCCGTCGCCTTCACCTGTGCATGGCCTTCCACATCTCGGCCTATCAAAGACACTTCCAGTTTCCAGACACGAATGCTTTCACCGTCGCCTTCACCAGTGCTTGGCCTTCCACATCTCGGCCTATCCAAGACACTTCCAGTTTCCAGACACGAATGCTTTCGCCGTCGCCTTCACCTGTGCTTGGCCTTCCACATCTCGGCCTATCAAAGACACTTCCAGTTTCCAGACACGAATGCTTTCGACGTCGCCTTCACCCGTGCATGGCCTTCCACATCTCGGCCTATCAAAGACACTTCCAGTTTCCAGACACGAATGCTTTCGCCGTCGTCTTCACCAGTGCTTGGCCTTCCACATCTCGGCCTATCAAAGACACTTCCAGTTTCCAGACACTAATGCTTTCGCCGTCGCCTTCACCCGTGCTTGGCCTTCCAGATCATTCGGCCTATCAAAGACACTTCCAGTTTCCAGAAACAAATGCTTTCGACGTCGCCTTTACTTGTGCTTGGTCTTCCACATCTCGACCTATCAAAGACATTTCCAGTTTCCAGAAACGAATGCTTTCGACGTCGCCTTCACCCGTGCTTGGCCTTCCACATCTCGACCTATCAAAGACATTTCCAGTTTCCAGAAACGAATGCTTTCGACTGTCGCCATCACCCGTGCTTGGCCTTCCACATCTCGGCCTATCAAAGACACTTCCAGTTTCCAGACACGAATGCTTTCGCCGTCGCCTTCACCTGTGCATGGCCTTCCACATCTCGGCCTATCAAAGACACTTCCAGTTTCCAGACACTAATGCTTTCACCGTCGCCTTCACCAGTGCTTGGCCTTCCACATCTCGGCCTATCAAAGGCACTTCTAGTTTCCAGAAACGAATGCTTTCGACGTCGCCTTTACCTGTGCTTGGTCTTCCACATGTCGGCCTATCAAAGACACTTCCAGTTTCCTGAAACGAATGCTTTCGACGTCGCCTTTACCTGTGCTTGGTTTTCCACATCTCGACCTATTAAAGACATTTCCAGTTTCCAGACACGAATGCTTTCGCCGTCGCCTTCACCTGTGCATGGCCTTCCACATCTCGGCCTATCAAAGACACTTCTAGTTTCCAGACACGAATGCTTTCGCCGTCGCCTTCACCCGTGCTTGGCTTTCCACATCTCGGCCTATCAAAGACACTTCCAGTTTCCAGACACGAATGCTTTCGACATCGCCTTCACCAGTGCTTGGCCTTCCACATCTCGGCCTATCAAAGACACTTCCAGTTTCCAGACACGAATGCTTTCGCCGTCGCCTTCACCCGTGCTTGGCCTTCCAGATCTCGGCCTATCAAAGACACTTCCAGTTTCCAGACACGAATGCTTTCGACGTCGCCTTTACCTGTGCTTGGTCTTCCACATCTTGACCTATCAAAGGCACTTCCAGTTTCCAGACACGAATGCTTTCGACGTCGCCTTCTTTTTTTTTTTTTTTTTTTTTTTTTTTTTTTTTTTTTTTGATTGGAGGTTTAACGACCACCGTGAGCAACTCAAATGGGCTATAAGCAGTCGCCCGTCCCTAATTTAGGGTCACTGGTTCCAGGGAAGGGGGAGAGCCAATGCCGTAAGACAAACACAACATCCATGCCTGACCGGGATTCGAACCCAGACCCTTACGCACGAATGATCAGAGGCCAGCGCCTTAGACCACTGCGCCACCGGGGCGGCCGACGTCGCCTTCACCCATGCTTGGTCTTCCACATCTCGGCCTATCAAAGACACTTCTAGGTTCCAGAAACTTCTTGTGCCAATGCTATTACGACTTGAAGGATCTGTTCCAAATTTCGAAGGGAAATTTCTTTGCACTTGAGTAACAAATTTCGTTTCGAAAAACCAACCAACACATAGCGCTTTCTCTGCTGGATTGAACATTTTTTCAACTAACCTTGTGATTGGAGCAGTAGCGCCACCTAGGGACTTATCTGGGAAACAGAAAAAGCACTTTGTTAAGTAAGTTAACAAAATTTGTAAAAATTATGTTCATATCCCGAATAGTTTCTTATGATTTCCAACCGTTGACTGGAGAAGCGTATAGGCTCCATCTTTGTCCGTCTGTCCGTCCGCACGATAACTCGCGTAAAAATAGTTTGATTTCGATGACATTTTGTTGTAGGGGATAACCTGAGAAGAAACCCTATTGAAAATGGACGAAATGGGACGTAGGAGCGGGATCCATTCCCCTATGGAAAAAGGATGAAAGCTCAGGACATAGGAGCGGGATCCATTCCCCTATGGAAAAGGGATGAAAGTTCAGGACATAGGAGCGGGATCGATTCCATCGCCCTCATGCGTCATAACTTACGTAAAAATGCTTCGATTGCAATAAAACTTCATCATGTTGTTCCGGAGATGAACTGAACCAAATCTGTTTAATATAATTGAAATGGGGTCAAAGGTCAGGGCACAGGAGCGAGATTTATTCCACAGCCATTATCCTCATAACTGGACTAAAAATGCTTTTATTGAGACCAAACTTTAGTATGTTGTCCCGGAGGTATACTGAACCGGTTCTGTTGAATATTATCGAAACGGGGTCAAATGTCAGGACACAGGAGAAAGATTTATTCCACAACCATTATCCACATAACTTGAGTAATGGTTTCTGGTATGTTGGAAAGCGTATCATAATCAATGCATTGCATGTTTTTACTTAATTGTTTTTAATAAATTTTTAAAATGTGTCAAGGACTTTTGAGGCACCCTTACACGAGTGATTCGAGAGTATACATTTATTTACGTAAAACACATTGCGTTCATTCGCGTCACTCACGACAACACCGAGTGCGGTACATACTAAGTGAAATTAAATCGTGACAACAAACAATAAGGTTTACTAATTCCTGACATTGTGTGCTACTAAGGTAGGTGGATTAATGAATGTTATTTTCGTGAAACCAATGAAAGAAGATATGCGAGTCAGAAAAGTAAATGTCTATTAAAATATGGCGGCGGTAATAGTAAATATTTAGACTGTTTAGTTTTTCAAAAACAATGCTTATTATTATTATTAGCCGCCACGGTGGAGCAGTGGTCTAAGCGATGGCTTCTGATCATTCGCCCGAGATGGGTGCGGGTCCAAATCCCGATGAGGCATGGATGTTGTGTTTATCTTACGGCACTGGCTCTCTCTCTTCCCTGGAGTTAGTGGTCTTAAATTAAAGACGGGCGACTGCTTATAGCCTACTGAGTTGCTCACGGTTGTCGTTAAACCGTGAGCAACTCAGTGGGCTATAAGTTAGACGGTGTCTTTCATTAAACGACACCGTTTGACTTATTGTTGTTAAATGGTGTCGTTCGTTAAACCCGAATAATAAAAAATTATTATTATTATTATACGTATATTATTCAGTTTTAGACAAACGTAAAAACCACCCTGACACCGATGAAATGTGATGTAACTATGAAAGTCCATATGCGCATGCGCAAGCTGAAATATATCTGACCTCAAGATGGAAAAAACTGCTGAATTGCAAGTGTGTTAGTAAGAGGGATTGGTAACTTTTAGTCTAGGATACTTACAGATTACACTCCATCGTGCTATGCATCATTTTAAAGCTTTCGTCAATAGTAAGTAACCATGCTTCGGGAAGGTTGAGAGGAAGCCAAATTTCTCTACGACGCATACTTTACTACTGTCGCGAAAGATGCATAACATCACACTGCATTTTTGTAATTGCTTTTGTCACATTTAACATAAGGTTTCCGTAATTTAAACAGATTGTATTGAGATACTGTTCGGTTGTGTTAAACGTAATGAAATAATGTTCGGCGATAATTCAGTAAACTATATTGTTGAGTAACAATGAAATTAATTGTTTCTTAACTTCATGGGACAGCATTCAAAGCATCAGATTTCAACAATGATTTTGGCTACTTCCGTTACCCGTTTTCGTTACATTGAAATTTTTTACTTGGTATTTACTACTGTCGGGAAAGATGCGTAGCATCAAAAAGTGCTACAGTCAAACCCAGATACAACGAGCTCGCATAATACAAAATTCTGCATGAACCGAAGTTTTTATAGACCCATTGAATGTCGTATTATTCTGCCTTATTATTTTAACCGCATATCAAATTTTGGAGAAACTATATACGAGGGTTGTACCAAAGTAATACAAAAGTGGACATACATTTTTTACAGAGGTCGTTCAATTGCACATTTTGTAGAACGTACTACTCAACACAGTTTCCATCACAAGCGATGCATTTACGCCATCGTTGAACCCAACTCTCGAATTTTCTTTGAAAAAAATCCAGGTGTGGACTGTTGTACCCACTTCTTTACAGCCACGTTCACCTCGTCTGTGTCATCAAATCATTGTCCGCGGAGACTGTCCTTCATTGGACCGAACAGGTGAAAATCGGAGGCACCAGATCTGGGCTGTACGGTGGATGAGGGACCACCGTCCAGCCTAATTTGCTGATCGCCTGATTTCCTTCTTCCTTCTTATGGCTTCTCTAAGCTTCTTGAATGTCTCAATGTACCGCTCGCTGGTCATGGTACGGCCACGTTTAAGAAAATCAAGGAGAATGACACCCTTGTGATCCCAAAATACAGTCACAATGACTTTCTGTGCTGATCGCTTGCTCTTGAATTTCTTTGGCCTTGGTGAAGAGGTATGACGCCATTCTATGGATTGATTCTTCCTTTCCGAATCGTAAAGACACGCCCACGTTTTTTCCCTGTCACCAGATCAAAAAACAAACAAAAAAACGTGTCTACGTTGGCTTCAAACGCTTCCAGCAGATCAGAATTGCCTTCCATCCTTCTCTCCTTCAAATCGGGTGTCAACTGCCGAGGTACCTACTTTGCACACACTTTTTGGTGCCCTAAGTCTTTCACCATCTTCTGTATGGTATTGGGACCACAGTCGAGTTGTGCAACAAGCTCACAGATTGTGACACGTCGCTCCGCGCGAATCAATTCATCCACTCGCTGACGATTCGTGTCAGTGGTCGGAGATCGAAGTCTCCCACTGCGTGGTTTGTGTTCAGTGCTGGCTTCCCCTTCTTTACACTTCTTCATCCATCTTTGCGCATTGCTCTTGTCAATAGTGTCATCTCCGTAAACATTCTGTAGCCTTCTGTGAATGTCGGACAGCCTGTACCTTTCCTCCGTCAAGAACTCAATGCTTCTGCTTGGAATCCATTATTTACCAGCAATGAAGAAGATGGGTTATTATAGAGGAAAAGTTACTCTACCACCATGTGCAATTTGAACGACCTCTGCCAGCTAATAAAAAAAGTTATGCCCACTTTTTCATTACTTCCGGTACAACCCTCGTACATCGAAATTCAGCATGGTTATCAGTAAACAAAACACGTGGCATTCACACAGTTTGTTTCACTAGAAAACAAGGAATTACCTACTGTTGACAAAACCAAGTGGTTCTCCTTACAGATTTACAGATGGGTCAGTTTGTATGAAGACAATAATGATTCAGTTTTTTTGCTACATTCCGCTCCTCCCTCCACGCTTGCCAAACATACATCTCCTCGGGGTTGCAGTCGAGGCATGGCTGTGCTAGGCCGCTTTTTATTTCAAGGCCTGGTGGCGCCAGTTTACTTTTTACCTAAATGAACCGGATTTAAAAAAATTAATTCAGTCATAGCACATCGAAATCGACAATGTTTGACATAGAACTAAGTTTTATCGTATACAGATTAGCGGTGGACGCGACATAATTGTGTGACCGATTTCAGCTAGCAATAACTCCGTGGTTATCGGATGCGTGGAAACGGCGCTAGTATCGTTTAATAGCAAATAGAATACATTTAGCGACAATTATAAGTGGTGGGGCCAGCGGATCAATGGCAGTTCGTGACAGCACGCTGAAGTGGATGGTCATTTTTGTGCTCTGCGCCATTGGTTTCTCCAGTTTATGCACTCAGAGTTCCAGATGAACCTAGCGACTGATCCTATTCAACACACAACGCTGGGCAGTACGACTATCGATGCAATTATAAGTGGTTGGGGCCGGCGGATCAATGGCAGTTCGTGACAGCGCGCAGAAGTGGATGATAATTTTTGTGATCTGCGTCATTGGTTTCTCGAGTTTATGCACTCAGAGTTCCAGATGAACCTAGCGACTAATCCGGCTCAACACACAGCGCTGGGCAGTACGACTATCGATGCAATTATAAGTGGTTGGGGCCGGCGGATCAATGGCAGTTCCGTGACAGCGCGCAGAAGTGGATGATCATTTTTGTGATCTGCGTCATTGGTTTCTCGAGTTTATGCACTCAGAGTTCCAGATGAACCTAGCGACTGATCCGACTCAACACACAACGCTGGACAGCACGAGTAACGATGCAATATTCACACGCGGCATACAACTGTTCCTTAGAGTCAACTGTCACTTACTTCTCGTATCATCGACCATTGTTTGCCACTCACAACCAGTCGGCTTCAAGCTGAGCAACATCGAATTCACGCACAGTAGCAACTGCGCATATCATAAGCATTGCGGATAGAGATTCTAACGATGATTCTGATCTACACATGTAATACCACCGACAAAATAAATAAACAACATTACAAACACCCACTGTGTGTTTTATTCACGATCTTATCATAGACACAAGACGTTTAAACATAGCAAGCGAATCCACTTCGGCCCCATCGGGTTGTTTTTTTTATTATAACCCAAACAATCTTAACCCGAATTTTTTTCTTCCTTCTTTTTCCTCTTCCTCTTTATTTATTTACTGTTTTTTCTCCTGCTGGCTATGCACATGTACATGTTTTATGTACCGAAACCAGCTCAGAAATAGCCAGTGAAAAGGGTAGCATATAGTATATACACTCAGTAGACAAAAAATTAGAGACATGGGCATACTCAGCACAGAGAGGAACAGGCACAAATCGAACGCAGGGAATAAATAGGCGGACGTCAGGGCTTCAAAACAGTGTTTCGAAATCTACGAACATGGGTAAACATGGTGATCTGAGCGACTTTGCTCATGGACGCATTGTCGACGTACGACAGATGGTCATTCAATCGCCCAAGGGGTGAGAACCCTACTGCTTTTCAAACCACAGATGCTTGAATTGATATCTGGGGAATTTGGAGGCCAGGGGGGGTCATACCTGGAATTCTTTCTCATGTTCCGCGCACCAATCTTGAACAACCAGGCAGTGTGGCATGGAGCATTATCTTTCTGAAAGAAGGCATTACTAGAGGGACGTTGTTATGAAAAGATGTACCTGGTCTGCAGTGATTTTTAGGTTGGCGGTAGACGTCATAATTTCCTGCACATGAATGACTGAGCACAAGGCTACCCAGCAGAACACTGTCCAAAGCATTACACCCTATCCATCGGCTTGTTTTCGTCCCACGGTACATCCTGGTGCGAATGCAAATGAATGACTGGACACAGGGTATCGCTTTGGACAGATTAGAGATATCTACCTAATAGCGTCTTGGTCCTCCTCTAGCATGAATAACAGCCTGTACACGCCGATTGTTCGACTCTACTAGATGCCGAAGGGCTTCCGGAGGCAATTCCCGCCATGCCTTTTGCAGCATTGTCCACAACTCCGCCAGAGATGTCTGTCCAATATCCACGGATCTAATCTCCCCTACACGGAATCTCGGAGTGCGTCTACAGTGCTTGAAACCGGGGACCTTGGGGGCTATTGGATGGTTCCAATGTCAGGTGAATGTTCCTAGAGCCATGCCTGGGTGGCTGAGGCCTTATGGGGCGGCGCATTGTTTTCAACTGAAACAGACCATCATCCGCAGGAGGCCGAATAGCCATGAAAGCGTGTACGTGATCAGCCAGCACATGCTGGTAGTACGCAGCAGTTAAGAACCGCTCGAGTCACACTAAGGGACCATAAGCCGCAGGATGCGCGGCCATGAAATCGTGTAGGTGATCAGGCAGCACATGCTGGTAGCACGCAGCAGTTAAGAACCCCTCGAGACACACTAAGGGACCATAAGCCGCAGGATGCGCGGCCATGAAAGCGTGTAGGTGATCAGGCAGCACATGCTGGTAGCACGCAGCAGTTAAGAACCTCTCGAGACACACTAAGGGACCATAAGCCGCAGGATGTGCGGCCATGAAAGCGTGTAGGTGATCAGGCAGCACATGCTGGTAGCACGCAGCAGTTAGGAACCTCTCCAGTCACACTAAGGGACCATAAGCCGCAGGATGCGCGGCCATGAAATCGTGTAGGTGATCAGCCAGCACATGCTGGTAGCACGCAGCAGTTAAGAACCTCTCCAGTCACACGAATGTACCATAAGCCGCAGGATGCGCGGCCATGAAGTCGTGTAGGTGATCAGCCAGCACATGCTGGTAGCACGCAGCAGTTAAGAACCCCTCGAGACACACTAAGGGACCATAAGCCGCAGGATGCGCGGCCATGAAAGCGTGTAGGTGATCAGGCAGCACATAATGGTAGCACGCAGCAGTTAAGAACCCCTCGAGACACACTAAGGGACCATAAGCCGCAGGATGCGCGGCCATGAAATCGTGTAGGTGATCAGCCAGCACATGCTGGTAGCACGCAGCAGTTAAGAACCCCTCGAGACACACTGAGGGACCATAAGCCGCAGGATGTGCGGCCATGAAATCGTGTAGGTGATCAGCCAGCACATGCTGGTAGCACGCAGCAGTTAAGAACCCCTCGAGACACACTAAGGGACCATAAGCCGCAGGATGTGCGGCCATGAAAGCGTGTAGGTGATCAGGCAGCACATGCTGGTAGCACGCAGCAGTTAAGAACCCCTCGAGACACACTAAGGGACCATAAGCCGCAGGATGCGCGGCCATGAAATCGTGTAGGTGATCAGCCAGCACATGCTGGTAGCACGCAGCAGTTAAGAACCTCTCCAGTCACACTAAGGGACCATAAGCCGCAGGATGCGCGGCCATGAAATCGTGTAGGTGATCAGCCAGCACATGCTGGTAGCACGCAGCAGTTAAGAACCCCTCGAGACACACTGAGGGACCATAAGCCGCAGGATGCGCGAAGGCCATAAAAGACTGTAAGTTATTTCTGCGCGTTGCCAGCACATGTTGGCAACGCGCAGAAGTTAAGAACCTCTCCAGTCACAGGAGAGGCGTAATTTGCGATGACGAGCAGTCAACTGTGGCACACGAGTAGGGCGTCGGCTCCCGTACCTCAGGGTGTGCCACGTACGCTGCACCGTTTGCTCGCTGACGCTGGTTGGGCGTCCGACATTTAATCTGGATGTGATTTGCGTTGCCGTTGCCATGTGTTTGGTCTGTACGAGCTTGTATAGTCTACGTCGACCCCAGTCATCAATGGCGTGTGGCCAGCCACCGCCTCTTCTCTGGCCGCTTGTACATCCGTCGATGGTATGCTCATGGTACACCTTTGGTATGGTTGCTCTAGGGTTCTTACCACTTGGGCGATAGAATGACCCATCTGTCTTACGCCGACAATAAGTTCACAATCAAAGTAGCTCAGATCATAATGTTTACCCATGCTCATCAATTGCAGCACACTGTTGGAAAGCTCTGCTGTTCACCTCCTATTCATTGCCGCCGTTCTGTTTCGGTCTGTTCCACTCTGTGCGAGGGATGCTCATGCCAACTGCCCGTCACCGCTATCTCTAATGTTTTGTCTACTGAGTGTATATCTTTATTTAAGAAAGATTTTCAGTTTTAACTACGTTTTGTCTTTACTGTGGAATACGTTTCTACAATCAACATCATTGCTTTCTTTTTGTTAAGGTTAATGGATTTTGTGCTGGTTCTTAAGGATTTACAATAAATAAAAAAGTGGACTTTTCGCTGAAATAAAAATATTTCTAATTTTATTATCTGTCCGAAAAATAGAAGCAATAATATTTCATAATCAATAAAGCATCAACTGAATGGAACACAATGGGACTGGTATGTCGATGTACCTTTATTTCAGTTCATCAGGCTATTGTTAGAAATCATACTCCGTTATGTTTCTGACAACGCATTGTAGATCAACAAACGCGCAGCGCGATTCACGAGACTTTTTACAATGTTCTGACTGACCACCCACTGTGAATCGATCACTTTGAAATGGTGACCGAAATAGTCAGTACGCATCAAGATTGCTTCAGCGATGTTTACAAAGAAAGAACGAAAGTGGAAAATCGAAGCAGCTGAAGATTTCTCACTTTTTGGACGAAATAGAAACATCTCGACCAACTTACATTTTCTTTAGGAATTTCCCCTAGTTCAAAATTCATCCGGCGTTTCTTTACCTTTTGAACTGTCGCAATATCAAGTGATGGCAGAAATCTTGACGACTATTGAAAAAAAAAGTTTGCATAGAACATATGTCCTAGCTCTTTTAAGTGTCTATTGAGATTATGCAGTTCTTATTGGAAACAATGTTTTTTTTTTAATTTAGCATTTTCCATGAGCAAATAAATGTTGAGAGTAGCTTTTTTAAAGGTGATGATAAGGGAATTTGATATTGCCATATAAACCGATGATCCATTACATTATGACTACCTATTTAATAAATTGCAGGAACCTCATTTAGTCTGCAAAACGCAGACCACTCGGTCGATGAGGTGTCGATAGGTATCCTGGGGTATCTGGTACCATAATGTCAACAGCAGGTCCTCCAGTTACCGTTCATTTTGGGGTGGTGGCGATTTAACACGAACCCTCTTTTCCAAGTCGAACCACAATGTTCGATCGGGTTCATGTCAGGTGAATTTGAAGGCCAAGGCATTAACAGAAAGTCACCAGCATGTTCCCCGAACTACTCCTTGACTGTTCTGGCAGTGTGTCATGGCGCATTATTCTGTTGGTAATGGCTATCACGAGCAGGGAACACAGTTGGCATGATTGGGTGAACTTGGTCGGCAACGATGTTCAGATACCAGAGAGCTGTCAGGGATTGTGCTATTGGGATAATAATGGGGTTTAAAGTGTCCCAAGAAAACATCGCCCACAGTATAACACCCCCGCTGCCGGCCTGTTTCCGCCCAACAGTGCATCCAGGTGCCATAGCCTCCGTTGGTAATTGGCGTATCCGCGCTCGGCCGTCTACGTGATGCACCAGGAATCTTGATTCGTCAGACAAGGCCACTTTCTTCAAATCATCCACGGTTCAATCTCGATGATCTTGGACCCATTTCATGCGTTGTTGGCGATGACGTGCAGTGAGCATGGGGACCCGGCTGGGTCACCGGCTACGCAGGCCCATACGCAGAAGACTGCGATCAACTGTGTGTTGTGACACATTGCCCTGATCACCACTGATATAGTTGTGGGTGATTTGTCACACTGTGACCCTGTGGTCTCTGTGAATAATTAATGCGCGACAGTCTCTGCTTTCCTCTGGCATCAATGAGCTGCTGACGACACACAGCTAGACGACGGTTCGTCGATTGGCTGTCAATGCACCACCTTTGATACGTACTCACTATAGCGTCACGTGAACAACCCACAAGTCGCGCCGTTTCCGAGATCGTAGTCCCGAGGTGCCGTGCCATCACAATTTGTTCTTTATCAAACTTCGATTAATCGGCAGCTTTTCCCATTCTGACTCCGAACGCTCTACTAACCGAAAGCCGGTCCTCAGGTTGTACACTGCTAGACAATTGCTAAGGACGGATCATAAACGGCCGTATAGCGCATAAAAAAGTAAGTGTGGTTTGGATGCCAAGTGAAATAAAATAATGTCAGAATGCCAGGACATTACAAGAAAGACAATTTATTGTGCTCTGAAATCCAGAAGGCTTTGGAACGTGTTCAAGGGACAAACAGGCCATTTTGTGCAGAATACGTAAACGTGAAAACAATGCAATTACCGTCCGCAGGCGTTCCGGCGTAAGATGTCAATACGAGATATGGCCACCATGGAGGGCGATGCAAGATTCCATACGTCGTGTCATGCTTTGCACAACATTATCAAGCAGCTGTTGGGGTAATTTATCCCATTCCTCTGAAAGTGCACGGATGAGGGTGTCCTTGTTTATTGGATGGCATTGACGACCAGCAAGACTCCTCCCCAAAGCATCCCACACATTTTCAATGGGATTCAGATCTGGAGAACGTGCTGGCCATACGAGGCGTTGAATACCCTCGCTCTCAAGACACTCCTGGACAGCGACTGTTCGATGACATGTTGCGTTGTCGTCCATGAAAATGAATCTATCACCGACAGCACCACGGAACATGCGAACATGAGGTAGCAGAACATCATTAATGTATCGTTGGCCAGTCATAGTCCCAGTTGGAAGCACATAGAGGGACGTTCGACCATTGATCATGATGCCAGCCCATACCATGACATAACATCTCGGATATCGGTCCCTTTCCTGCATGTTTGCTGGACAATATGTAGTACCACTATCACGCCAGATCAGTTGTCGTCGACAATCAGACGATAGACTGTATCTACTCTCATCTGAGAAGAGGACAGCAGACCAGTCGTTATCAGTCCGATTGCGATGTTGATGGCATCATTGCAAACGGGCGGTACGGTGACGTCTGGACAATGGGATGCACACAACAGGACGGCGGGCGTATAGTCCTCCTTCATGCAAACGTCTGGCGACAGTTTTTCGGGAGGTCCGCTTGCCAGTAGCAGCCATAAACTGATTTGCTACCTCACTAGCTGTGCTGCGCCGGTGTCTTTTTGTTGATAGCACTATGTACCGATCTTCTGCAGGTGTCGTACTGCGAACACGACCTCCCCCGTGACGTTTGCTTCACTCTCCATTTGTTTGAAATGATTTCCAAAGCCTTGAAACAACACTGTGGCTGACGTCGAACTCCCTGGCAACATCTGTTATTTTTCGCCCTTCTTCAATCTTGCCAATAATACGGCCACGCGTAAAATCATATAGGTGATGTCGGGAAGACATACTGAAAATTGCAAGTTCGTCAATTGATTCTTTCCCTTTCAACTTTGCGTTTGAACAACAACGGTCAATACGCGTCAAATCCTTTATATCTCTTATCAGCGCTATGACGTCACGAACAAGTTCGGCAATCCAAAATTTGCATACGCACAACATGTCTTACTGTATCCCGCACTTATGCTAATTTCCACATTTTCCTGCCTTCCATGTTATGGTTGCTATCGTTGCTATTGTCATCCGTCCTTAGCAATTGTCCGGCAGTGTATATATAATACTCTGTAAACTTCACCTGCCCCACCGTTCAGTCTCCAGGCGCGCTCATTTCTCTAGTTTGGGGGTGTTCATAATGCAATGACTCATCGATGTAAGAAACACTTAGCCTCGATATGCAATAGTATATAAGAAGTAATTGATTTTTTTTTTTTTTTTTGGTTGGAGGTCTAACGACCACCATGAGCAACTCAGTGGGCTATAATAAGCAGTCGCCCATCCCTAATTTAGGGCCACTGGCTCCAAGGAAGGGAGAGAGCCAGCGCCGTAAGATAAACACAACATCCATGCCTCACAGGGATTCGAACCCGAACCGATCTCGGACGAATGATCAGAAGCCATCGCTTAGAGCACTGCGCCACCGGGGCAGCTTTAAGAAGTTCGCACCCCGAACTTTTTCAATTAGTTTTTATACTAATGGATGGGCAAATAATAATGGTTTCAACTCCTTATCTTGAATATAATGATTGCAACATACAATGCTCAAAATACTCATATGCTGCATCAGTGAATTTTTGATTGAGGGAAAAGATGAAAAGTTGGGCATTTATCATCACTCATTCTGTCGACTCACTCCAGTCATCTGAACACCTGTCGGACAACAGATTTCCATCTGTCCTGCTTATGGCTCACTGAGTTGCTCACAGTGGTAGATGTTTTCTGCCTCAGCGGTAGTATCATTGGAAATAATTAATGCTCCTGGGACGATGAAATCTCACAGCAAAGTGAGGGACGAGTTATGTCGGAAATAATGAGGGACTGTAGTGTGGGTGTCCCCACGAGGAGACCGGTTAATTTATCCATATTTATTTGAAGGTATAGAGTGACAGGTGTAACATAAATGGAAATGCTGTAAACTTTCTCATGCAGATCTTTGAGAACATTCAGTTGGGAAATTGTGGTTTCAGCACGACGCTGCTCCGCCACATTTTGCAGCGAAATCTACATTTCAAATGATGTGTTCCCAAACAAATCAGTTGGACGGCAAGGACTGATGAATGGCAATACAGGTTACTACACCTTTAACCACTTGACTACTTTCTGTGTGGTGCACTGAGTTTACTCATATACGTTGATCGTCCCAGGAATGTAGAACAATCGAAGGAGAAATTCGGATTTCTTAAGTGGGTCAAGATCGGTATCAACGCTTCAGATTTGTTTCAGATATCTTATCAGGATATCTCATTAAATTTTATCAGGTTATCTTATCTTATCAGTAAAGCAATCCGAAAGGTGCTCGCTACTGAATAACAAAAAATACGAACCTTGAGAGTGGTTAATAACAAGTAATTGTACACTAACTATACTTAAAATAGTATAACTGTATTAGTAATCCGAATTTCTTGGCGTAGAATAGAAATCAAAGTTTCCAGACGTTCGCACATCAACCAGGTAGACTGCAAACTGAAGCGTTCTATTATTCAGTTTGCTGTCTACCTTCCTTGAAGAAGCCATTTGGTTGATGTACGAAAACTTGGAAACTTTGATTTTCGGATTCCTAGATTACACTATTAAAAAAAAAAAGAAAAAAAAAGAAAAAAAAAGAAAAAAGCTTTTTCTTTATAGTTTTTGATTTTAGGGCCACCTTGAATTCTTTCACTTTCTTTGAAGTCGGACCTTGTTTTTATCACCACTGCTCACTATAAAAATTATTTCAATTTCTGCAATAGTTGTTATGCTGTATATAAAAAATTCATGAAACCTTATTATTATTATTATTTTGTACATAAGCTATTACTGAGATTCTGTCTTAGTGCTTCCATTTTTGTACTTCAGCAGCCCTATGCTAAGATTGACTTGGTGGTTCCTAATAATATTTTTTACTGAAAAACGTGCATTGTTCTTAATAGTTAGGATACCAGTTTTAAATCGGATTTCAGTAATACCTTTTTTTCCTCAATGACAGGAAACTGAAATTAGAAAAAAATGCATATAAATTATTGAATATACGAACTGCTTATCTTTTTTGTAACTTTATTTATTTCTTTTTTCAGAGGTAACGCAAATTAAAATTTGGTTGTTGATAAAAATCTACATATGATTAAAATCAGTGGCATGCCGGGGGTTGGAGTTGGTTGTTACCGCCACCCCCACCCCCCAATTTTTTTTTTTTTTTTTTGGAACCTTTCGATATTTCAAAGGCAAAGTTGTGTTAGTATTTAAAATTGTTTTTTATAGTTCATGGCAACAACTGAACGTGTTTTCTGCACTAAGACGAGGAAGCGGCAAGGAGCTAATAACCAGGGCAGAGGTCTGCACGGGCCTTAATTTGGAAAGCCCGACCCGGCCCAAGCCCGCATGTGCCAGGCCCGGCCCGTACTCGGCCCGTTTCAAATTTTTTAATTAAAGCCCTGGGCCCGGCCCGTATGTTTCTCCTGTTTCCAAGGCCTGCTGCACCCTAAATTTTAAAAAGTAGCTCACTCCCTCTCGGGAAAATCTAAGAAAAGATTTGATTTGATTAACCCTGATACTAAAGGTACAAAATATTTCTTTGAAAGAGAAAGTTAAACCTTCTCAGTTTATGAAAAAATTGAAGAGAGATAGAAAAGAGGAAATTAACTTTGATATCGAGGTGTAGTATTGGGCTCGGATACGACTATTCAGTGTAAATGACCCGGCCCTCGGTCCGGGTCAGGCTCGCGCAGACCTCTAGACCAGGGTGTCATATTGCAATGAAAAGCCAATACACAGGTATACTGAAAGTTTCTGTGGTTAGAAGGCAATGCCAAATTTCAGTTCCATGACTATTTTCAAATTACTCTAGAGTACGCTGAACAGCAAGGAGTTTTGATTAAAATACGAAGAATCCATCAAAACAAAACTAACACTGTATCATCTTCTTGGTTACTTAGTCCAAGGACTGATGTTCAGTAGATGTACTCTGTCCTTCCATCCCTCTCTATTCTCCACCGCTCTCTTCAAGTCATAGTATGTCCTGGTATTAGTATCTTGGAGTAGCTGCGCCACAAAACCATTCCTTTCCCGCCCTTTTTTTCTCTTGCCTTGAATTTTTCCTTCAAAAACTTTCAGAATCGGACCTCCATGGCGCAACATGTGTCCCATCCATAACATTCCTCTTCTCTTTAACGTGGTGGTCAGATTCCTGGGTTCTCCCACTCTCTCCTGGACCCCCTCATTAGTCTTTCTACCGAGCCAACTTATTCTCTCCATTCTTCTATAACTCCACATCTCAAATGCGTCCAGCCTTTTCACTTCCTACTTGTTCAATGTCCATGTATCAAAGCCGTAGAGAGCTACTGGCCAAACATATGCCTTTAAAATAAACACAGAAAACCCAGGAGACTACTACAGGATTTCAATTTATGTACGATTTTTAGACATGTTTATTAGTGCTTTGGAAAATAGATTTCTCACGCAAACATATCGGTCTTATCAGAATTCCAGTCACTTTTCCCTACGTGTTTTCTGCACAGATAAATAGCAAAATATAAGTGGTCAACTATTATGTGGTGATAAGAATATTAATCATAATTTCCAGCTATATTTATTTGAATGTTTTTGCGCGGATGTTAAATACATTTTAAAAATGCACTCATAACACGTTTAGTTATATAAATAACAAATAAATTTCGTAACTCCTCCCGAAAAATATTTGGGGGCACGCCACTGATTAAAATACGCGTTCCTTAATAATGACCACCCTAGACAGCCGCCTTTCTCGACTATACTAAAAACGTCCGGCCTGCTGCTACTTCACAGACTAGAAACGAGAAAAAAAAACTAAACTCGTTTGAGTGAGGAAATTAATGCAAGAGTGAAAATTTAATTTAAGATTCGAATTGTATTCTTTGTTGAAATATGAATAACGAGGAATTCATGTAGTTTTTCTCTGTATGATCAGATTGCCTCTATTTCTGTGGCTTTTTGGATTTTCTTATTCGGTCGAACATATTTTGTTTTTGGTTCCAGAACGAAAAATCTTCCAGTCACGTGGCGCCATCTAGTTATTTTCAGCAGAAACAATTCTTTAACTCCTCGTTCCTTGCGCAGATGTCACGCAAAATAATATCCTCCACTAATACACAATAAGAGTTCTTCACATCAATGTTAAAATATGTTACATGTAGTGACCGCAAATGCAAATATAATTTCTCCTTGCAAATTGCCTTATTATTTTGCTCTCAGTGCCAGTACGTACCTGAAAAGCTCGGGGACCCCGCAAAAAATATCTTCGAGGAGCTTTTGCGAAAATTTATTTGTTTTCAATTACTGAAGTTTTTATTCCATATTACACTAGGTTTTACGGGCGTTCTGCAGTTCAAAATCTTTGGAACCCATTGGTATTTTCCGTAAAAACAAAATTGCTACATTTTTTTTTTTCGTGTAAAACAAATTTATACGTTGCAATTAAAACGATTGCTCTAGTTTAAAACCAATACAAAGTATTACAAAAAACTTACGCCAAAGTTAATCATATCATGTAAATTTTATTCTTTTAGAGAACTAAGGCCAGACTCTCTGAAATGCCTCACAGACACGCACGTAAAACACGTAACTGCCACGTGACAGTGTGTAATGACCTTTACCGATTTACACAAAAGTACAAAACATGAGAAAGCAAAATAAAAAAAGTAACAATTAAGGATTGTGGCACAAAAAGGGTAAAATTACTTAGAGTATTTACTCTTGAATGTAAAAAAATTATATGACACAGGTCTCTGTTTTTCTTTCCTATAGCCCCCCCTCCCCTGCACTCAGGGGGGGGGCTACCAGTATGCCCAGGCTCAATGCCCTATGTAAGAATGTACATATAGATATCACCCTTAGAATTGCACCTTTAATTTAAACCTACAGTAGCTTAAAAGTAAAGAAAGTCGCTACTTTTAAGAAAAAGTAGTTGTAGCTGTGGCACGCTACTTTTTCAAGAATTTAGTTGAAGCAGCAGCCAGAGTAGTTTTCCCGAACCGGTGGCGCCGTGGTCTAAGCGGTGGCTTCTGATCATTCGACCGAGACGGGTCCGTGTTCGAATCCCGGTGAGGCATGGATGTTGTGTTTGTCTTACGGCACTGGTTCTCTCCCTTCCCTGGAACCTGTGGCACTAAATCAAGAACGAGCGACTGCTTATAGTCCACTGAGTTGCTCACGGTAGTCGTTAAACCCCCATCAAGAAAAAAACAACAGTAGCTTTCATATTACTGCTTGTATACGTATTCGGCTGTTTGAAAATACAACACACATAAAAATTGGAAAGGGAGTGAGACAAGGTGACACCATATCTCCGAAGCTCTTTAATGCCACATTGGAAAATGTCTTTCAATCACTGAACTGGGAAAACAAGGGGATAAAGATTAATGGAGATTATCTAACCCACCTTCGTTTTGCTGATGACGTAGTCATTTTTGCAACTACCCCATCAGAGCTGCAGAGTATGATCCAGGAACTTGCTGACAAGAGTAAAGAAGTGGGATTAAAAATGAACTTTCAGAAGACAAAAGTGATGTTCAATGCTTTTACAAGAAATGAAGATTTATCGATTGATGGAGAAAAACTGGAGATAACAGATACGTATGTTTATCTTGGACAGCAGATATCAAGTGAGGGTCACATTGATGAAGAAATTAATCGGCGTACAAAACTTGCCTGGAGAGCTTTTGGAAGAAACAGCATAATTTTCAAGAGCAATATGCCATTATGTCTTAAAAGAAAAGTGTTTGATCAATGCGTCCTTCCAGTGCTTACGTATGGTGCAGAGACGTGGACCTTAACTAAAAGAGACATACAAAGGCTGCAGACAACTCAAAGCAGCATGGAGAGGTGCATGCTTGGTATAACCAGGAGAGATAAGAAGAGAAACTCGTGGATCCGAAAAATGACGAGAGTGGAAGACATCATGATCAGGGTTAAATCCCTGAAATGGCAATGGGCTGGACATACTGCCAGAAGGACAGACCATAGATGGACAGCCGAAATTTTAGATTGGATTCCAAGGGACAGGAAAAGACCCAGAAAAAGACCACATGGGAGATGGGTGGATGAAATTCGTAAATATGCGGGAGTGACATGGAGGAGACTGGCACGGGACAGACCGTTGTGGAGGAAACTTGGGGAGACCTTCGTCCAGCAGTGGATTGATAATGGTTGACAATGATGATGATGATGATACGTATATCACTGAAGTAAGAGATGCGACATTCTAGTGTCGAGAATTTTCTTGCATCAAAACGAACGCAACTGGGATGATGCTGTTCGTTTTAATGAAGGAAAATTCGGTTGTATTTTTTTTTTTTTTTGTGGTTTTTACATTAACTATTTTTCTAGCCCTAACGCATTACGAAGGTACCAAATCCGTAGTCAGACTAAGATTTTTGCTTACGAAGTAGCCTACTATGATTGGCTACAAGAATACTTTTAGATGAATAATTTTTGCAATGGTAAAATCACGTTTGCTTTGATTTTAAAATTTTGCCAGAGAAAAAATATTCCACAGCTCTTGCAATTCATCTGTCATTAATGAACTTCCATGACGACAACAAACAGGGCATACAAGCAACAAACAGCGCATACATCTTGAAACATAGTTATTTACTTGATCTCAAAGACTGATAGTGTATAATCGTCTTGTGACGATTATACAGTATATAAGATAATACAACGTAGTTTGTCATAAATATTTATTTTTTCAAGTCGACTATCGTTTCGCTGAGTATTGGCCTAGCTTATATAGTCCTGATGAAGCTAGGTCAGTACCCCGCGAAACCATGGTCGACTTGAAAAATAAATATTTGCGATAAATTACTAAGTATTATCATAATATACACTATATTGACAAAAGTCACCGGACAACTAGAAGAGAAGCACAACTGTGCTTTCGTTTAAGATCCCTCACGAGTTGGTGAGTGCTTATCTTTTTTCATTATCAGTGTTTTAATTTCCACACTGAGCTGGTCGTTTTTCTTCGTTAACCGTTGCCATTAATTATGGCATTTGCCGATGATCGCTGCAGCTCTTCGCGTCGCCTCTTCAACGACAGACGCAGCCGATCAATCATCTTCGCTTGCTAGTGGAGAGCCCCCTAATTTTCCTCCTGTCATTTGCACGTCTCTCCTGCTCAATACTCCGACGCTGCCATTGAGAACGTGGATGTGACGTACCTGCGGGTGGCCTCTGCTGACGATGATGAATTCATGGACGTTTCTGATGGCGTTGCTAATCTGCCCTTTACAGTTTCTACTGCCTCTTCTTCCAGAACATTGTCTCATGCTGCGTCAATGCCTTCCAGAGGAGGCGTTTCTGCACGCACGTACTCTGCGACTGCCTCTGGTATTCCACCGTCTTCCTCCTCGTCTCGTCTGCCCCCTATGGATTCTTACGTTACTCTTAACGGTGACACGATCTTATTAGACATTCTCGAGAACTCTCCTGCTGATCAACGTTTTCATTCGAACCTCGAGTTGTGGGTTTGTTTTGATGCGCTGTCCAACACTTCTTTGAAAGAGTACAGCTCCGCTCTCAAGAAGATACTTCCTTCTGGTGCCATCACCCACCTCACCCGAAAGCCACGAACTGTGATTGTTTATTTTTCGAAGTAAGAATATGCCGAGTTTGTCTTGTCTCGGGGCCTATCAATCGGCGATCGTCACCTTTTGTTGGAATCCATCGCATAGCATCCTGTTCTGGTCTCTCTACATCCGGTAATCCCGGAGATCTTCGATGATATGCTGTGTGCTGCACTTAGTCGATGCGGCAGAGTTGTCGGCCCAGTGAAGACTCCCTCCTCTTCCCCTCTGACCCCAATGATAAACATATCTGTGGCTTCCATAGAACTTCTCGCATCATCTTCCCGTCGGAAGAGCATCTCATAAAGTTTCCACGGTTCCTCGATGTTCGTTGCGGTAACGAGCGCCGCCGGTTTCAGCTCATCATCTCTGCTCATTGCTCACGCTGCAAGGCTTACGGGTATCATCAGGCTCAATGCCCCCATGCAGAGCTACTGATTCCTGCTTCCATTTCTGCTGCATGGCAGCAGAAATGGCAGCAGGAATCAGTAGCTCTGCACTGACCCTTCGAGACATGCTTTCGACAAGGTTTTCGAACACAGCGATAGGTATTCGCTTACATTCAGTACATAATGCTGACGCTAACTGTTGCTTAGTAGTAGGCCTTGGTTCCAAAAATCTTATGTGGTGCATAGGTGCTCTATGGGATTAAGATCAGGGCTCTGTGCTGGCCACTCCACACATAATACGGAATTATCGTCAAACCACGGCGTAACAATCCTTGCTTTATGGCTCGGTGCTTTATCTCGGTGGTACCAACAAGGCTCTGTTCCATTGTATTGCCACAGAGTCGGTAGAGCATAATTGTCCAGAATATCGAGGTAGACGTTCTGGTTAACAGGCTTGTCCACGATAACCAATGGGCTGGGACCATACTACGAAAAACACCCCCACACGAGTACACTGCCAGCTCCAAACTTGACAGTAGGAACAGTACACTGTGGTAAATAGGGTCCCCCGGGCTGCCGCTATACCCACACACGGACATCAGGCTGATGAATAGTGTATTTGGATTCATCAGTACATAGGACCCGTTTCTAGTGATCTACGGTCCACGATAAATGTTCTTTACACCATGCTAAATGACGAGTAGCATTCCGAGTGGAGATGAAAGGCTTATGAGCAACCGCACGACCACGGTAATCCATGGAATGAAGTTCTCTGCGAATGGTACGTGTACATACCGAGGTTCCATCATTTTTACTCACCTGTACACTGAGGTCTTGTGCATTATTCCGTCGATTAGCTGTAACCACTCTGACGAAGGTTCGACGTCCTCTATCATTGATTTTCTTTGCTTTGCCGGTACGTTTTGCTACTTCAGGCACGCCATGTGTCTTCCACTTATTTAGTACCTCCAGAACAGTTGACTTGGGTATGTTTAAACGCCTCTCGGTTTCTCTTATGGACAACCTACACTGCTAAAAATGTTGTGGTAGATTGCACCGAAAAGTGGTACTACACCTGCTGCTTCACTTTCTAAGAGAAGAAGCACCACTGAGTGGTGCAAACGAAACCCAACAACATAGTAAAACCTCGAACCATAGTGTGTGATAACCTTGTACCACGACGTGGTGCAAAGTTGTATCATGTTGTTTGGTTTTGTTTGTAACACACAACGGTGTATATTTTCTCAGAAATTTG
Source organism: Macrothele yani (assembly GCA_039090855.1). Classification (NCBI taxonomy): domain Eukaryota; kingdom Metazoa; phylum Arthropoda; class Arachnida; order Araneae; family Macrothelidae; genus Macrothele; species Macrothele yani. Next base: position 126,763,853 of record CM077026.1, on the reverse strand, counting down.
TGCAGCTGGTGTAGCACCACTTTTTGGTGCAACCTACCACAAAATTTTTAACAGTGTACTGATATAACACCCAACAATCTTTCCTTTCTCAAAGTCAGTTCTCTCCCGCCGCGCCATTTTCACTCAACCTCACAGTGCGATATGATCGCGGTTAGCTGAAGGCTTATTTTTATACCGTTCACAGCTGTACCGTAAATCTTAACAACGCAGCGGATCCATTCATTTGTTTTTGAAGGGGTGTCCGGTGACTTTTGTCAATATAGCGTATATAGTTATTCACCTTCTTAAAAAAATATTCTAGATCATTTTTTTCGATTACGGGTTTAACGACGATCGTGAACAACTCGATGGGCTGTAAGCAGTCACCCCTCCCTAATTTAGGGCAACTAGTTCCATGGAAGGGAGAGCGCCAGTGTCGTAAGACAAAAACAACAAATATGACTCACCGGATTCGAATCCCTACCCATCTCGGACGATCGGAATAGATTTATCATCATTGTCAACTATTACAAATTCACTGGTGGATGAAGGTCTCCCCAAGTTTCTTTTACAACTGCCTGTCTTGAGCTAGTCACCTCCATGTCACTCCGGCATGCTTTCGGATTTCATGCACCCATCTCCCACTTGGTCTTTTTCTGCCCCTTGGTATCCAGTATAATACATTAGTTATCTATCGGTAGTCCGTTTTTCTAGCAATATGTCCAGCCCATTGCCATTTCAGGGATTCTATCGTACTTTGATTATGATGTCTTCAAGAGCAATGTCTTAAAAGAAAAGTGTTTAACCAATGCATCCTTCCAGTTCTTACGCAGCAGAGACGTGTACCTTAACTCAAAAAGACCTACAGAGCTTGCAGGGAACTGAAAGTAGCATTGCGATATGCATGATTAGTGTAACTAGGAAAGATAAGAAGAGGAAGTCGTGAATCAGGAAAAAGAGAGAATATATGATCATTGTCAACTGTTATCAATCCACTGTTGGATGAAGGTTTTCGCAAGTTTCTTACACAACAGTTTATTTTGAGCCAGTCTCCTCCATGCGACTCTCGCATGCTTTTGAATGCCGACATATACTTAGAGATATTGCAATAAATGAGGGATGTACACCGTCGCATCATAATTATATGAGCATCCCTAGAATCACAGTGTACCCGCCCAGGCGCGTCACAGAGTGCACGTGACGAGGTCAACTACACGGAGATATAAGCGGCCGACCAGGACAGATGAGCCATAGTGCGTCACGTGAGCACAATGGGCAAAGGTAGTGATTTAACGGACGTGCAAAAAGGAATGATCATCAGCTATCGCGCCAAGGGTGGAAGCATCTTCAGAAACAGCAGACTTCGCGGGATGTTCAGGAGGTGCTGTAGTAAGGGTGTACCAAGAATGGACCGCTTGCACACCGAGTATCTCCTGACGTAATAATTGTGGAGCCCGGAGGCCATTGACCTCAGAGGAGAACGCCGCCTCCGTCGACTGGTAAAGGGCAATTGACCCGCAGCAGTGCAGCAATTGAACATGCAAATGAATTCTGGGGCACTCAGGTACGTGTCCGCGATAACAGTAGAGCAAACCGTGTCACGCATGGGTATCCGGTGTCGACGCTCCTTCAAGGCGTCCATGTTAATCCAGGTCCATCGGCAACGACGCCTCAGTTCACATGGGACTACCGTCATTGGACAGTGGAAGAGTGGGAAAAGTTGCCTTCTCCGACGAATCGAGGTTTTTACTCCACAGAAGTGACGGGCGGTGGCGGAAACGACGTCAGGTACACAAGGACCAACAGCTGGGCACGCTTGTCGGTCAAGTACAAGCCGGCTGTGGCAGTGTTTATGTCTACGAGATGTTTTCCTGGTATGACCTGGGACCACTAGTACCACTGGTACCACTGGATGGGTCCCTGAACGCCAATGGCTGCCTGTCTATTCTCGCTGACCACATGCAACCCTTCACGTTGGATGTTTACCCTGGTGGTGATGGTGTCTATATACCAGAAGGACAATGCGCATTGCCACGTCGCTAAGGGGATGCCTGACTGGTATCGGGAACACGACAGCGACGTCTCCGTTCTCCCTTGGCCGACGAAATTGCCAGTCCTCAATCCCATAGAGCACGTGTGAGACTATTGGGATAGACAGGCTCGACGTGCCAACCCACAACCACGTCATCACCGGGACCTCCGTGCTCTGTTGCAGTCTGAATAGGCACGTGTGCCTCGAGCAACCTTCCAGGGCCTCATTGCGTCCATTGCACGCCGTTTCGCCTCTGTCATCCGTGCCAAGGGTGGTTATTCCCATTATTAGGTTGGTGGTCATGTTATTCTTATACGACTGTGTATGTCATCACTAGATCAGAAGAAAAATTCATATCAATTAAAAAACATTTTCAATAAATTTCTCTTTCGCTTAAACATTTTTTTGTCTGACATTGCCATAAAGAAGTACGTGGTCGTCCTACTACATCAGGAGAGGAAGCATGCGCTCTTAACAAAGTAAAACATAGAGATGTTTTTCAGGCCATAGATCAAAACAATCGTTAAGTCCGTAATTGGCACGTGATCATATCTCGTAAGTAAGTTTAATTTGGAGGAGAGAGAAGGTCACGTTAAATACACGTGATTCGATGTTCGCGGTGTTTTGCTGGCAAAAATCCATACAGGCGCACGTGCTTGTTCTAAAGAATATCTGGTTGTTGCAGTAATGCTTCTGTCTAATGGCGGGAAGGAAAAAGAAAAACCAAAGAAACAGAACCTTTATCGTGGCAAAGAAAAACAAGCTTATTCATTTCTTTCAAAAATATCAAATCGATGTTAATCAATATTTCCTCAAAAATTAAGATTCAAGGATTTAAAACAGAAACCATTTTCCAGCAGAACTGCCTGCCTTGTAGATGATTTATCACCTTCTAGCTTAACTTCAAAATTAGAAGATGAATAGTCGGTAGAACAGGTGGATTTCAGATGTGGTTACTCTGCAATAGATCATCTACATACAATTAACTAATTAATATAAAAACAAATGAATATTAGAAAGAAGTTCACTTAGTTTTTGTAGACTACGGGTATACCAAAGCTTTTGATTCTATATACCAAAAGGAAATGAGTTCTTCAATAAAAAGACAAACATTGGAAGGAAAATATATCAGTTTAATAAATAAAATTTATAGCAAGGCTACAGCAACAATTAAGTTTTAGAATATAGGCTCGGTTTTTCAACATACAGAGCATTTTCATACCCGGGCGTTTTCTGGGAGACGCGGGTTCGAATCCCGCTCCAGGACGATGAAAATTTTCAAGTTTTCGGATAATATCTGACTTACCATCCTTGTCACATTTACGCCAAAAATCGGATTGTCATCTTCAAAATTTGTATTATATGGCGTAATCCCGCATTTTTTTCATGATACAGAGGGGAGTTAGACAGGGAGATCCACTATCTGCAAAATTATTAAACTTTGTATTAGAAGACATTTTTAGAAAAAAACTCGGAAGAAAAGGGATTAAACATAAATGGAAGGTACCTAAATCACATAAGATTTGCTAATGACATAGTCATCATTGCAACTAACAATAGGGAAATGCAGAATATGATAAAGGACTTATGGATGGAAAGTCTTAAAAAAAGGTCTGATAATGAACACAGCAAAAACTAAATATATGAGCAATACAGAAAACGATACCTAAAAGATTTTGATAGAAGGGAAATAAATTTAAAAAGTAGACGAATACTAGCTACTTAGGTAATCAGTTTTAAAGAAAGATAAGAAAGAGAAGTCAATAAAAGAATTATTCAAGGTAATAGAGACTTTTGGATACTTAAAGAACATTTAACCGGTGATCTTCCATTGTGTTTAAAAGAAAAATCTTTAATGCATGTAATATCCCTGCGCTTGCGGAAGTGAAATATGGAGTATCACCGAGTGACAATGTAAAAAAATAAGAATATCGGTAAAAAGGTTAAAGAGAAGGATGTTAGGAATAACAAGAAGAGATAGAGTTAGAAATTGAAATTATAAGAGAAACAGCACGGATAACTGATATTATAAAAATAATTAAAGATGGGCTGGACATGTTTTAAGACTGAAAGATAGACGAAATTAATAACAGAATGGAAACTGAGAGATGGAAGGAGACGAAAAGGGCGCCAGAGAATAAAATGGAGAGATGACCTTCAGAAATTTAGAGTTTCTAAATGGTGGACTGAGGCAAAGGATCGAGGAAGTTGGAAAACACTGGGAAAGGCCCATGCCCTGCAATGGATGTCAACAGGCTAAGAAGAAGAAGAAGCTTTTCCCCTGCCTCCAGTTACGGCTCTGTTTCTATGTCCTCCGTAGTTTTATGTTTCTCACACGGCTGCAGTTTTATACACTGAAGAGCAATTGAATTAGAGACAGCTTGCGTTACGCAAATGTGGCGCTGTGGGCGACCATGTAAGCGGAAACGACATGACGTATGCAGCGATCCGACAATATAAGGATTGATGCGACAAGAATCAGTAAGAGTCGGACGCAGTATGGATAAGACGAAGGATCTAAGTGCATTTGATCGTGGGCAAATTGTTGGGGCCCGACGAATGGGTCACTCCATCTCGGAAGTCGTGCAGGCACTGGGATCTTCACGAGCCACTGTGTCACGGGTGCACCGTGAGTACATCGAATCCGGTAAAACCATCCTTGCAAGGGCCAACTACCGTGGACAACAGCGTGTGGATGAGCGGGGTCATCGTCGGCTAGCTCGCATTGTAACAGCGGATAGACGGGCCACAGTGCAAGAAATCACTCGGCACTTTAACGCTGGTGCACAAAAACGTGTAAGCAGCCACACCGTCTAGAACCATCTCCTCGCTATGGGGTACAGAAGCCATCGTCCCACGAGGGTACCGCTTCTGACCGCACATCACAGGGCGCATAGATTAGCATGGGCGCGGGAACATCGCCACTGGACCCTAGACATGAGGGAAAATGTTGCCTGGACTGATGAGTCGAGATTTACGTTGGTACATGCGGATGGCAGGATACGAGTACGGCGCAAACAACATGAAGCGAAGGATCCTTCTTGACAGCAGGGTACTTTTCAAGCTGGTGGGGTGGCAGTCTCGTTTGGGGACTGTTTACGTTGACTGAAATGGGACCCCTGGTAAGTGTGACATCGTCCCTCACAGGTCAACGTTACCGGGATATCCTGGATATCCATTTGCTCTCGTTTGTGCGTCTTCAACATCCCACTGGGGACCTCATCCTGCAACAAGACAATGAACCGTGTCATCGCTCCCGAATTGTATCTGAATGGTTAGATGAACACTCCACCGACGTGACCTCGCTTACTTGGCCAGGTAGGTCACCTGACCTCAATCCCATCGAGCACATCTGGGATGCCATCGAGAGATGTGTTTGAGGCTCTGACCACCCTCCATCAAATCTTCGTGAACTGTGGGAGTTTGTCCAGGGGTCGTGGATCCGTATGGCTTCCTTACGCTTCCGGTGTCTTGTCGAGTTCATGCCGAGACGAATCGCCGACGTCATCAAGGCGAAAAGTGGTGCTACACGTTACTAGACAGGTATCTCTAATTCAATTGCTCTTCATTGTATTATCATCAACAACAAATTAAAATAGTCTAACTATACTAGTAATCCGAATTTATTGGTTTAAAATAGATATCATATCAAAGGTTCTACGCTTTCGCACATCAACCTTTTCCAAAAAATGTGGACAGTAAACTGAATATTAAAACTCTTTAACAATTTGAACGCGGTGACTTGACTAAATGGTAAATGAACTGATGCGAATGTAATTATTCATAGAAACGAGGCATCATATTGGTTGAGCACGCCGTACCTTGGAAGGACAAAAATTATTTGAAGAACTGGTTCCAAATTCGAGGCAACTCTGAAGCGATGCTATCACAGCACATTATTAGGAACACCATATAGCAAACATATGCGTGCCATCATTACTTACGTAGGCAACGATGAATTTTAATAGCTTTATGAACAGTTCACTGCAAAGGATTCAGACGTGTACGCAGCGTAAATAGCTGCAATGTGGGGAAGACTCCTGCTTTAAGCGACTTTGAGAAAGGTATTCCAGTGGGTGCTAAGCGAGTCGGTGCATGCATCTCAGAAACGGTAAACTTTGAGAGACGTATTCCAGTGGGTGCTAAGCGAGTCGGTGCATGCATCTCAGAAACAACAAACTTTGAGAGACGTATTCCAGTGGGTGCTAAGCGAGCCTGTGCATGCATCTCAGAAACGGCAAACTTTGAGAGACGTATTCCAGTGGGTGCTAAGAGAGCTGGTGCATGCATCTCAGAAACGGCAAACTTTCTCCGAATTACTGCTGAGACGGCGTACAGTGAGGGTTACACAGATATCAAAACAAGCAGTCAGCTGTCTTCCTGTGGGAGGAAACAACTGTGCAATGTTAGAGGACAACGGTGGTTGGAGAGGATTGTGCGAGGTAACAGACTAGCTCCATGCGCCAAGTAACAGTACAGTACAACAGCGATATCGAGAGAAGAATGTCACAGTACACAGCCCGCCGCACAGTGGCGCGTATGGGCAATAGCAGCAGATATTCCCTTCATGTACCACTAGTCTGTGCTGAAAACCAAGGAAATCGCGTGTTGTCGGCATGGGAGTACCAAAACAAGGCTCTTGATGGCTGGTAAAATGTCCTCTAGTCAAATGAATCATGTTTTCAGTTAACACACCCCGGTGGACGGTCTAGAATATGGCGTCAACAGCATCAATTGTTGAACTCCGTTTGCCTATAGCATTAACTGTACAAGCTGTCGAAGACGGTGCAATGGTCTGGAGTATGCTTTCTTGTGCGGCATTGGGTTTCTAAATACCTCTGGAACAGCATTTGCATGCCACGATTTATCTTAACATCACTTCCGACTAGGTACGTCCGTACATGTGCATGGTGTTTTCTCATGGAGAGGGCTACTTCCAATAGGATAATGCGCCATGCCAAGAGGCTCGCATCGTCACATAGTAGATCCAGGACGCGAATAAATAGTTAATTCATACACTCGACGTGGATCAGAAACACCAAACAGAAGTCATAGCTTATTTCACATTAATGAGTGTTTCACGTTATACAGTTATTAACGTGAAATGAACGATGACTTCTGTTACGTGTTTCTGATCCACATCGAGTGTATGAATTAATTACTTATTCGCGTCCTAGTAATTTGTTCAGTTGCTGCTTTCCATCTTTGGTGAATCCCCAGCATTTTGCGGGGCTCCATGAAGCAACCTGCCATGTAGTTTGGCAGTTAATCTGATGTGAGTGTGGAGAATTCGAGGCCGCTGTGGTGCAGTGGTAGCATGTCCGGCGCGTAACTAGAAGACCCTGGGTTCGATTCCCGGTGGCGGCCGATGAGAATTTTTCCGTGACTCACTTATTAACGTGAAATGAGCGATGACTTCTGTGGATCCAGGAGCTCGACAGTGACTTTAACCCTTTAACGACCATAATTCTAAAATCTGGTACCACTCTAAATACTATAACGCCCAAAACTGTCTGCTGTTTCGCTTCTTTGTTTAGTAACAACAATGGTGACTGACGGTGACTCCTGCTGATCCCTCATAGGTCGTGCAAATTTAAAGAACAGGTAAGGGTAGGAAATCTGACTCATTCTAGGCAGGCGTTTCGGGTGGTTATGGTCGTTTGTACGTACGGGCGTTTTGGGCGTTATGGTCGTTAAAGGGTTAAAGTGCTAAATTGGTCCCCGGAGTCTCCAAAGCTTAACCCAATTGAACACCAGTGGATTGAGATTGAGATAGTCATTCATAATAGAGATCCCTCTCCTGAAGACATTCGGAAATTGAAGGACGCCATCACATCCGCTTGGCTAAGCATACCTGTAGAACGATATTAGCACCTCGTGGAATCTATGCTACATCGAATCCAAGCGGTTTCGATGGTGAAGAGCCGCCTAATATGTTAGTATGTAGGTGTGCGTAACAATTTGCTACTGCAGTGCTCCATAGAAGAAAGTTCACGATCACTCTGCGATAGATATCATAGTGCCACAATAAATCTGCGGGTGGTGACTAAATTAGCAGGTGTGAAAATCGATGAAAATGTGCCTGGGTAGAGATTAGAAAATAAAACGGAAGAAAAAGACAAGAAAGAAACTGACCACCTCATAATAACTCCATGGTGGCTGGGTAACCAGCGAGACAAACGCTTGATGTAGATACTTAACGAGGTTGTGACGTGCTTGCACCGCGGGACGCACATGAGATAAAGGCAGATAGCAGCGAGATATTTTGTCGGCGTAGTTCAGTTGTGAGAACGACTTACTCTGGAGTGAGGGGGACCCGACCTCGATGCCCGGCGCAGGCAAACTTGTACGTTATATATTAACGCCTGAACTTCCAGGATGACCCGGCTGTTAAGTTTCTGGCAATGATGTATTGTTTTTTCCACACGGCGAGATAGGAAAAATGAGAATCCCTTCTTCAGCGCTTCGAAAAAATAAATCTGTGGGATGTTCCCACGTAGCAGAGCCTTGCAATTTAACATAGGCCTAACACTGAGCCACCGTCTTTAAGGAATAGAAGACGGTGGCTCAGTGTTGGGCCTACGTTAAATTGCAAGGCTGTGCTACTTGGGTTACGTTCCACATACCAAATTGTCTGGGATTTCTCAAATGCATGTTCTTCACGAGATGACTGCTTTTAGAGACACATGGTCCCTGGCTGACCCGGCCCTCTTTTGGGGGGGGGGGGGTTGAGATGTGGGTGTCTGCACCGCAGGACGCACATGAAATAACGGCAGATAGCAGTGAAAGCCCATGTCTGCGTAGCTCATTTGGGAGAGCGACTTACTGCGGAGTGAGGGGAGGCTGGCAAATTTGTACGTTATAAGGTCTTGAGTTCAGATATGCTACATCGTAGATGACACAGATCAGCTGATCTCTGTCATCTACGATGTAGCATATCTGAACTCAAGACCTCATTAAGTATCTACGTCCAGCGTGTGTCTCGCTGGTTACCCAGCCACTATGGAGTTACTATGTCAAGTGCCTCTTTACCTTATAAGTATCAACTTGGTGATGAAATCTCCTGATGATTTCGAAAGCGCTTGTGTATTTATACGAATGAATTTTTAACATGCCGAGAGGATATTTTAATCTCACTATTTGAACCTACCCGGTGCGTATTTTAACTTACCGAGCACATTGCTTGGTAACATTTTGACCACCTCATTTTTCTTCAACTTGAAGAAAAAGTTATTCTAAGTAATACAGCGATTTCCAATGATAACAAGGATCAAGAACAATTTGCCCTCTGTACCTACAATTCTGCCTCTATTTGCAAGTAAAAACACAGTTTATGGAATAATATAGTAATTAATAAGAAATACAGGACTGAGGGAATAACTCTAGAAAAAGAAAAATTGCGTTTACTAGAAATCTTTGCTCCGTCCTGCTTCCGTTTCCGGAAAAAGTTTCTCCATTTTCGAACTTAAATACAAACATTTATGTAAATAAATGATATGTAAACAAAAATACAGTGCAGGGAAAGAATCGCGATATAAAAAAAGAACGATTAGGAAAGAAATCTCGCTAACGTTACCTTCTGTTGTCGAAAACTTTTGCTTCCATTGCACAGTAACGGCAGAAATCTTCGCTGCTCCCAACCGCCGTTTTCGGAAATTTTTTCTCCATTTTGAATGTTAAATACAAATATTTATATAATAAAATGGTATTTAATAACCGTAGGGGTCAGAGGGAACATCACACGAAAAATAATTTAAAATTACATAGATCTCTCTAACTTTCATTTTCGGATATTTCCCCTCTGTTTTCAAGCTAAAACGCAAACATTTATGCAATAAAATGATATTTAACAACAATACTGGGCAGACAACCCATCGCGAGGAAAAAAAATCGATTACGGGAGAAATCTTCACTCCGTCTAACTTCCGTTTTCGGAAAGTTTTCAAAAGACAGAAAACTTGCATTCACGATCGGGAGCTTAGAAGAGAAAATATAATAGGGGTTTAGGGATATCCTTTTTATTTGCAGTACCAAAATAAAATCTGCCGCTTACGTATTCCGTTGCTATGGGGCTTCAGTGTAAGTTCCTATAACAGAAAACAAATATGATTCCACCAAACGTAAAAATAACGTGCATTTCGTTTATTTGTACTCATTCTCGGAAATTCGATTTAATGGTTCTGATAACAAGTGAACACAAGAACTGGAACCTATTTTATTAAAAAGTATTGAATAAACAACTTTTTAAGTAAATGCAACAGTACTCGTACCAAGTGCAGTTGAGTAGAAGCTCATTTTGGAAGTTAAGTAATCACAGAAGAAGCGGACTACCCAGATACGAATACGAAATACTATTCATCTGGTGAACTACTGTTGCGTGACATTTGCTGAGGAGATTAATAAGGCTTAGCTGGTCAATAATCCGGAATCCGTAGGATTATCGGTGTTCTCTTTCTCTTGCATGCCCGCCATTCATGAAGGAGAGAAAGTCCCAACTAATCTCTCTCACAACTTAACCTTAGGAGTATTCGATGAAGGACATTAATCTATAAGCATTATACTATCGGGGATTGCCGATGAAAGCAAAGAAAGAAGGATAAAAATATAAGTTTGCCAGAAGAGCCTGGATTTTGATCTCGAAGGACAGGAAGCATTCATTCCTTCTTACAGCAAGAAGAGAAATTTGATTCTAATATTCGCATTCCTTCCGAAAGAAGAAACCAGAGTACAGGGTCAGCGAAAAGTTCCTTCACATGTTGGAACTTACCGTTGCAATACGTGTTCGACAAAGTACACAGTAGACAATACATGTGACAATGTTCGTTCTGTGTCAAAGCACTCAGCCTTCCAGATATCGAGGCTAGTCGAGTTTCCTTAAACTTATTCATCAGATGGGTTACCATGTTCTTAAAATTTCGAAAGATTCATTTCTGACATACTCACAACCACAGCGCAAAACACGTGTTCCACCAAAAACTTGCGAACCTGAAGGGTGATCTTTTGCGCTACACTAATGTTCATACTACGACTGTTGAAGGCACTGGAAAAGGTGACGTTGGTACGCTATTGCGCAGCCGCAGTTGGTATAAACTGACAATGGAGGATGGCGTATACCTGTCATAAGCAAATGAGGGACTTTCTTTGCCTTGGAAATTTCTTTTCGACTATATTTCATCATCGCGTTGCAAAATCAGGGTAACTTCGCTTCCTATGTGGGTATTTTCACTTCCGTAACACAGCTACGGAGGATGTTCCCAGATCTTTAGAACGTTTTCGAAAAGAAATTAGAGAAAATAAAAGGAGTTCAAAGATTTGAAACTGGCAACAGAGTGTTAGATGAACACCAAAGAAACATCTGCTGCAGTTAAATACAGTGTTTATTTCAGGACTTTTTGGCCGGGGGGGGCAAATGGAACATTAGAGAGGGCAAGTTTTCCATTTGCTATATGTATAATTTTAACTACTATATTTACATCATCATCATCATCATCATTGTATACCATTATCAATCCACTGCTGGACGAAGGTCTCCCCAAGTTTCCTCCACAACGGTCTGTCTTGTCCCAGTCTCCTCCATGTCACCCCTGCATACTTTCGAATTTCATCCACCCATCTCCCATGTGGTCTTATTCTGGGTCTTTTCCTGTCCCTTGGAATCCAATCTAAAATTTCGGCTGTCCATCGATGATCTGTCCTTCTGGCAGTATGTCCAGCCCATTGCCATTTCAGGGATTTAACTCTGATCATGATGTCTTCCACTTTTGTCATTTTTCTGATCCGCGAGTTCCTCTTCTTATCTCTCCTGGTTACACCAAGCATGCACCTCTGCATGCTTCTTTGAGTTGTCTGCAGCCTTTGTATGTCTCTTTTAGTTAAGGTCCACGTCTCTGCACCATACGTAAGCACTGGAAGGATGCAATGATCAAACACTTTTCTTTTAAGACATAATGGCATATTGCTCTTGAAAATTATGCTGTTTCTTCCAAAAGCTCTCCAGGCAAGTTTTGTACCCCGATTAATTTCTTCCTCAATGTGACCCTCACTCGATATCTGCTGTCCAAGATAAACGTACGTGTCTGTTATCTCCAGCTTTTCTCCATCAATCGATAAATCTTCATTTCTTGTAAAAGCATTGAACATCACTTTTGTCTTCTGAAAGTTCATTTTTAATCCCACTCCTTTACTCTTGTCAGCAAGTTCCTGGATCATACTCTGCAACTCTGATGGGGTAGTTGCAAAAATGACTACGTCATCAGCAAAACGAAGGTGGGTTAGATAATCTCCATTAATCTTTATCCCCTTGTTTTCCCAGCTCAGCGACTGAAAAACACCCTCCAATGTGGCATTAAAGAGCTTCGGAGATATGGTGTCACCTTGTCTCACTCCCTTTCCAATTTTTACGTGTGTTGTATTTTCAAACAGCCGAATCTTTGCACTTGCATTTTCATAGATGTTATTAATAATATTAATGTATGCATCTTCAATACCGCAGGTTTTCAGAGCCACTGTAACTGCTGATGGTTTCACCGAATCAAAGGCTTTTCCATAATCGATAAAAGTCATGCACAATGGAAGTTCATATTCCCTCGCTCTTTCAATTAGTTCTCTCAGTACGTGGATATGATCTATTGTGCTGTAGCCACTCCTGAATCCAGCTTGTTCTCTCGGTTGAGCCATGTCCAGTGTTACCTTCAAGCGGTATGAAAGAACTTTAGTGAAGATTTTATAAACTACTGATAGGAGGCTGATAGGTCTGTAGTTTCCGAGATCCTCAATGTCACCTTTCTTATGTAGCAGGATCATTATAGCAGTGTTCCAATCCTCAGGAATCTTTCCTTCATTAAGGCATCGAGTGAAAATTTGGGCGAGTACTGTTTCGATTTCTCCACTTGCTTCTTGTATGATGTCTGCATTAATTCCATCTTCTCCTGGAGCTTTTCCCCGCTTCATGTTCTTGATTGCATGTGCAACTTCTGCTGGAAGGACTGGAGGAACTCTGGTACTGGTATCTTTTATGATGTCTGGAGTGCATGTATCATCCCTTTCATATAATTTGGAGTAGAAATCTTTCACTCTTGTCCAAATTTCTGCCTCTATTTCTTGTTACAGAACCATCTTCTTTTCTCAGTGCCATAATCTGTTTTCTTCCCTTACTGAGATGTCCCTTTGCTATCTTTAGGCGTTGGTTGTTTTCAATTGCTTTCCTCACTAGTTCACAGTTGAATTTTCTTACGTCTTCAGTGATACTTTTTTTACTGTCTTGCATAGCTCTATATATTCCACTTTGGAAGTCACATCTTCTTTAGTTGTCCTCATCTCTCTTCTTTTTTGCATCAACATTTTCGTTTTTCCTGAGAATTTGTTTACATGCAACTTGTTCTTAGACCCAGCTAATTTTGTTGCTGTTTCCATAAGAGCTTTGGTTACTTTTCTGTTAACTTCAGAGATGTCCACTTCTTCCGATGTTAGGCCTTCTAAAGCAGAGAACCTGTTCTTCAGTTCCAACTTGAAGGTATTATGGTGTTTTTTAAGGTTGGTTATGTCAATAGATTTTGTTTGTCTTATGAGCTTGCCACGTTCAAGTTTAGTGTTGAGGTGCATCTTACATCTCACCAATCTATGGTCACTACCTGTGTTGAACTTGTTTAGCACACTGCAGTCTTCTATGACGAATTTTTTGTTACACATAATAAAATCAATTTCACTTGTCGTCCCATTTGGATGTCTCCATGTCCATTTCCTGTGTGGATTTTTCTTGAAGAAGGAGTTCAAGATGAAAAACCCTTCTGCCTCTGCAAACTCAACGAGAGTATTTCCACGCTGGTTTCTGTTGCCGTGACCGAATTTACCTACTGAAGTTTCATTCTGTTGCCGTTGCCATATTTTTGCATTGAAATCTCCCATAATTATCTTCAAGTGCTGCTTACCTTTATTATTTAGATGACAAATTTCCTCATAAAATTCTTCAATTTCTTCTTCAGGATGACTTGTGGTGGGTGCATAAGTTTGAATAATCTGTGCCTGGTATCTTTTCGAGAGTTGGATAACAAGTCGTGCAGCTCTGTCAGAGGAACTTTCAACTTCTACAACTTTATCCTTCAGTTTCTTGTTTATTATAAATCCAACACCACTAGTTCTGCCAGTATCTGTCCCACGATAGTAGAAGAGATGTCCAATTTTCAGTTCGATGAGATCTTTTCCTTTTCTCCTTACCTCACTTAGCCCCACGATGTCCCACTTGATCCTTTGTAGTTCCTCTTCCAATTCAAGAAGCCTTGAATCAGAAGATAGGGAGCGTCCATTATACGTAGCTAAGGTCAGCATCAGATGGCAGCCTAGTCCGGTCCTCCGGTGATTCTTAGCACCCTCTGCCTTCATGTCGCACTGGCCGCTGCCTTGGCCAGGTACATTCCAGCTGCCGGAGACTGAGGGGCCAAGATTTAAGTTGTGGAATCACATTGGAGGTGTTTGGCCATAACTCACCACGCTGGCCAAGCGGGTTGGTGAGTGTGGGATAGAATTTCCTCTAATCCCGATGGTATAGTTATACCGCTATTGGCGGTCGTCAGAGCCCCTTTAGTGGGAACAGGATGCACCACGAGAAGGCGGGGTTGACATTTGTCAAGGAGTTGCTGTGATGTTACGCATCACCTGACCTTACATCCCATATTTATATATATAGAAGTAATTACTATATATCTATCACAGGGGCGCATTTAGAGAGGGCGTTGCCCTGTCCCCGGAAAATGTTTAATTTTCTTTTTTTTTTTTTTTTTTTTGGTTAAAATGCGACTTACATGAGAAGAAAATGCCTTAATTTTTTAAAAATGTATCAACTTACATTAGAAAAAAAATGCTTTAATTTTTCTTCAATTTTTCAGTAACTTTAATTTTGTTCCAGATGGTGGATTTTAGAAATCTCCTTTTGTTCGTCCCCCACCCCTCTATATACATCCCTGATACAGTAATTACTTCTTCAAACATTTCAGGAATAACAAACTTTTTTCAGCTAAAGGAGGGGGTGGGGTCCGCAGGCTTGAAATTTTTATCTATTAAAATGCATTCAACGCACTCTTGCTCCTGAATCACGATTCCCATACAATTAGGTATGATTAGTCTACTTATTATATTTTGAAGAATATCGTGCGTCGTAATACACTTTTTAATAAAATAAACTAAAACTAGTACCATTTGAACAAATATTTAAAAAAATATAATTGGAGAAATATTTGTAGCATAAAAAGAAACGAAACTTCCTTTTTCATCATAGCCTGAATTTATCAAAATTTGGTTCGGTAACCTAAAATGTCTCCAGAAGGGGGGGGGTTAACCTAAATGTTTCCGGGAGGGCTTCGCCCCCTGGATGTATGCCTGAAAGAAACACTGGTTAAATATCGTCTGCTAAGAAAATGGCGCACGTAAACAAGCTGTGAATAGAAGGTTATGTTCTAGCTCTTTATGAAGAGAAATATTCGTATTCTGTAATTAAAAACCGCTGTGAAAATCATGGAATTAGTATTTCTAGATGTAAAATAAGCAATGTTAATAATAGAGGTTAAAAATCGTCAAGCATTGATTTTAACAGGAAAAAGAACACCAAACGAATATCTAAAGAAGATACGCACTTTTATGACTGTTTCAAAAGTAACGTCTCTGGTCTTAAAAGAAAATCCACCTACCCAAAGAGCAATCTCAAAGCCGTTAAGAATCTCTGTATCGACTGTAAACAAGATAATAAACGAAGATTTGAATCCCAATGAAAAACAAAAAACATGATGTTCACTGCCTTTTGCCTAGGCACGTGGCTCAGCGCCGAGCACGGTGTAGACTTCTTTAGGAAAATCATTTAGCCAGAGACAAATGGAAATTTACTGTGACTATTGGTGAAGAATGGATCTACCTTAAGCTTCTGTAACGAAAAACGGTAGATTTACTATCGCAAAAGAGCTGAAAAAGACTTACAATCTTGCTTTCAAAATTCCAAAGAAAGTTTCAGTAAAGGATTCATGATTATCGCTGGTTTCTTGTACAATGGGAAATTAAAGTTAAGAAAAGCTGAAAAAATGTTCAAATCAATTCTACATATTACCGAAATAATGTTTTAAGTTCTACATTTAAAGAAAAAATAGCATTTCTTTATCCATACAGCCTTCATAGAGTAGAACTTCATCATGATAAGGTTACCAGTCATACATCCAAATCTGTTTCTTTAAAAAATGAAAAAAGAGACGGGTATCAAGTCTATAACTTTGCTCCTATTTCTATAAAGTTCTCTGATGTGTCACCAATGGACTATTGTGTCTTCGGAATGCTAAAAAGACGGCATTCTAAGCGCATACTTAAAGCAATAATTGGACTATGGAAAGCAATGGAAGAAGAGTGGAATAAAATACCACGACCAATTTTAAGAAATGCCCTGTTATCTCGGAAATCTAGATGTAGATTCATCCAGAGAAAGATCTATCAGATAGAACATTTAAGAAAGAACCAATTTTATTTTAAACTTTAATTATATAGTTGGAAAATCATTTTAAAAATGAATGAACATCCTCAGCACACATGATTGCTTTGCTCATCATGTATATTAGCTTAACATTGCATGTGGTGTTTTTTGTTTTGGTGTTTGATGACCACCATGAGCCACCCTAAGGGCTATAGGAAATCCCCGTCTCTAATTTAAGGCCAAAGGAGGGGAAAGAATCAGCGCCATCGAATAAACACAACATCTAGAGCCGGAGCGAGCTTTTCCGATCTGGGGGAATGTTTTAAATTGACAGAACAGATCATGTTTTATAGGTATTCGACATGGGCACCATCTGTCACCCAAACAATGTCTAAACGTCATTCCAGTTCCAATCATGTTCGTTCGAGAATGTCTGTATTGACATTCAGCAGTGCGTGTGTAATACTCCTCTTTAGATCAGCAATGTCTGCAATTAGGGTGCTGTAAACCTCACCCTTGATGAATCCCCATAACAAAAAGTCATAGGGTTTTAAGTCCGACGAAAATATGGCGCCATGCAATGGGACGACCACTCCCAATCCATCGATTGGGAAATTTGGTATCCAGAGACCTCCTCACAACCAAAATCCAATGAGGTGGCGCCCCATCTTGTTGGAAAATGCCCGGAGTTGCAATTTCATCCAATTGGGGATACACAAACTGCTCAATCATGTCGAGGTAATTATCAGCTTTCACGGTCGCTTCCTGAAAGAAAAAAGGTCCAATAACGCGGTCGACCATTATGCCACACCAAACATTCACTTTTGGACTAGCTCCTTATGTTCCATTGTACAATGCGGGTTTTCAGTTCCCCAAATTCTCACATTCTGTTAATTAACCTTTCGAGAAACATGGAAAGTGCACTCATCCGAGAAATAGATTTGTCTCAGGAATGATTCAGCATTTGCAATGTTCTCCAACATCTCTTCTGCAAACTGTTTACGTTTCACGTGATCATCTGGGGTTATGTGATTGGTTATCTGCAGTTTATACTTGTGCATTATCAATCTCTGACGTAAAACTCTGTGCACTGACGACTTGGGGATGACCAGCTATCGTGCTGGTTGTCTGATTGACTTTCGAGGGCTACGAATGAATGTTTGTCTCACAACCTCCTCCCTTTCTGGAACCAGCGACGGTCGTCCAGGGCTTTTCTTTGTAATGATGCTACCAGTTTCGTGCATTGATTTGTACCACTTTCTGATGCTGTTACGTGTGGGCGGTTTGCTCCCATATTTTATTCTAAAATTCCGCTAAACCTGCGCTTCCGATCGGGTTTTAACAAACCACTCCACAATCTGTACTTTCGTCACAGTATCCATTGGGTACATTTCTAGAAAACTTCCCCTCAAGGTTTTAACAGAATACTGATTTTAGTTTTGTATCCAAAGTTATCATAATTTGAAATTGGTTACACTTTTCTGGCACACCCTGTAGTTTGTTATGATTATTGTGTGTCCAGCTGTGCATCGTAAAAAAAAAGTCAGAAATTAGTGGGTCATCGTTCTCGCAAAAATTAATTTTCCACTGGCTTTGCAGTAGAAAACTAATTTTTCGAATCAAACCAATGGGGGACGCGAGAGGTGTCTTGTCCTCAAGGGGACGAACAAGATAGTAAACCATTAACGTAAGCACTCCTTCGTTTTACCAAAAGAATCTTTTTTTCTTACCTAAAAATGGTTCAGTGGAATCTCTTAGACTGACTAGGGGCTGCGCTTCTAGGTTCGCTACGCTCGTTTCGAAAGCAGCGCTCGGGCCCTGCAGCCCGATCTTCAAGAATATCACATGAAATAAAAATTGGAAAATTCATATTAATTTCAATTTTTATTAAATGTCTAAGCAAATAAGTATGGAAAAAACTAATAGAAACATGAACACTTAATTTAAAGATGTACATTAAATTAAAATAATAACATTTTAAGATAGTATTTTCTTGTACATTATATTTTGAACTTTTTTTCCATTACTCAGTATTTTTGGTTCTGGCCTATATCCGGTGTGCTGTTTACTTAAAAAGTTGGGGCACGAAATGCGAATATTTTAATGTTCTTGATGGCATATTGGATGTCTGCATCGATTCCATGATAGCGGTTTGTTTACAATTTTATTTCGCTCCTGGTGAACCCTCTCTGTTGGATTTTTGCTGAACTTTTTTCAATTTCCTTATATTTTTATTGAAGGAGTTTGCTCCGCCGCCATTCCAGAGTTTTCGGCGTCGGTAGTTTTGGTTCTGGCCTATATCATTACCGGTGTGCAGTGTCAGTGTTTTCCTTATTCATGGATTACTCAAGGAAGAAGACTCGTAACTTGAACATATTTTCCAACGAAGCCGTTTGTTCCTTTTCCTTTGCGTTTTTAAAAAAAAATGCTTAAAAATCAGAAAATGACCTTTTCTTAATTTTTTTAAAAGAGGGATGATAGTTGTGAGTTTATGCAGTAAACATTGCAATGCTTTATGATTTATAGTTTGCCATATATCCGTTTTTTAAAATGGATCCCATCGCGAAATAGAGAATTTTGTGAAATTTAAAAATTAAATTTCTCGTAAACTAATTCGAAATTCAAAAAAAGAGCAACGAGGTACAAAAATTCGGCCATGACCCTACATGCCTACAAAGTTTCGTGTTTCTTTGCAGTTGGTGTGACCGCAACGCGAAGTGATAGCACTTTTTTGCTTACCTTAAATTTGAAATTCAATAGCTCTTGAAGTATCGCCAGAATGGGAAAACTATTTATTTCAGCGTGTTTTACAAACAATTCTCTACAAACCATGTAAATTAAAAATTTGTGTGTTCAATACGTTTTGCGCTGCGAGCTATGAAAGCGCGAGTGTCGCGAAATTTCTGAAACAGCGGCGGCCGTTACTTTTTTTTAGAATAGAGAGATTATAAAATTACTGTGCTGCTTGAAAAATTGTTTCTTGTAGAAAGTTCATTCGGAAGCTTAGTTTGCTTTTTATTTGACTTCAGTAACAATGCTGTAGAGATTATTGTTTCCTTCTTTCGTCGGCTATGGTTACAGATGGAATGCTGTTTTGGGGCAAACCTTCTATAATACGCTGCTTAATCTGAGTCGCAGCGCAGTCATTGACAGGCGCAGAAAACCCAGCCTTTTTTCTAATCTTAAAATGCCCACACACCCAATTGTCTAATTTTTATTTAGACGTAACGGATTGCATGAATATCCATCCAGGCACAACGGTAGGGCAACCAGATGGCTGTAGAATTTGGTCAGAAATCATGAGAGGAGCCTAAATCGAATTTAACGAACATTCTCTGAGCAAGATCTGCTCGGGGCTATGATATCCCGATGATCAATCGCAAGTCCTGCGCTCTTCTGGCGCTTTCTAATTGACCTACTTGATTGAAACCTGTAATTTCCAACTCGAAAAGTCGAAGTGACTCTCGCATTTGAAGCGTTTCATGTCAGAGACGTTTTAGTTGAAAGCTATGTTTACAATAAATCAACGCATCTAAATTTGCTCCCATATCTAGAGCTTCGAAAGTTTTGACACTCGGCAAGAGTCTCGCTTATTGTCCTTCTCGCTTATCGTAATTCAGATGTGCTAATTTAAGCACGGCAAACGGAGAGAAACTGAGATGTTAAACGTCGCAGGAAGCCATAGAGAAATAATCTCTATTTACAAGAAAATCTCAGAAAATTGTAATTTTAGTAGCATAAAGTTCCGGAAATGAATTACATTCTTACGGCCAGCTTCTTAGGAAAATTGAAAACTACACGTTTCTAGTGTAGGAATGGAATGAATATCTTTCGAATTCAGTTTATTCATATTTCTGCTGATAAATTAGAGCTCAAGAAAGGTAAAAGCACTGAGTACCTCACCATAGGTAAAAGTCTCATCATGTGCAGACGGACTAACTGTAAAGCGTGCTAAATTGTATAAACCATACAACTGTGCACTCAAGAAATGTAAAAGCACTGAAAACCTCACCATAGGTAAAAATCTCATGATGTGCAGACAGACTTACTGTAAAGCGTGCTAAATTGTATAAACCATACAACTGTGCACTCAAGGAATGTAAAAGCACTGAATACCTCACCATAGGTAAAAGTCTCATCATGTGCAGACGGACTAACTGTAAAGCGTGCTAAATTGTATAAACCATACAACTGTGCACTCAAGAAATGTAAAAGCACTGAAAACCTCACCATAGGTAAAAGTCTCATGATGTGCAGACAGACTTACTGTAAAGCGTGCTAAATTGTATAAACCATACAACTGTGCACTCAAGGAATGTAAAAGCACTGAATACCTCACCATAGGTAAAAGTCTCATCATGTGCAGACGGACTAACTGTAAATCATGCTAAATTTTATAAACCATACAACTGTGCACTCAAGAAATGTAAAAGCACTGAAAACCTCACCATAGGTAAAAGTCTCATGATGTGCAGACAGACTTACTGTAAAGCGTGCTAAATTGTATAAACCATACAACTGTGCACTCAAGGAATGTAAAAGCACTGAATACCTCACCATAGGTAAAAGTCTCATCATGTGCAGACGGACTAACTGTAAATCATGCTAAATTTTATAAACCATACAACTGTGCACTCAAGAAATGTAAAAGCACTGAAAACCTCACCATAGGTAAAAGTCTCATCATGTGCAGACAGACTTACTGTAAAGCGTGCTAAATTGTATAAACCATACAACTGTGCACTCAAGGAATGTAAAAGCACTGAATACCTCACCATAGGTAAAAGTCTCATCATGTGCAGACGGACTAACTGTAAATCGTGCTAAATTGTATAAACCATACAACTGTGCACTCAAGAAATGTAAAAGCACTGAAAACCTCACCATAGGTAAAAGTCTCATGATGTGCAGACAGACTTACTGTAAAGCGTGCTAAATTGTATAAACCATACAACTGTGCATTCAAGGAATGTAAAAGCACTGATTACCTCACCATAGGTAAAAGTCTTATCATGTGCCGACATACTTACTGTAAAACGTGCTAAATTGTATAAACCATACAACTGTATACCACAAAAGCTAAGCGTGAATAGCAAATGGGACTTCAGAGTCGTATGTCAAACTTTCATTGGGGTGTCAAAACTCTTGAAGGAGGGGATTAGTGCACGAAGTTACCTGTAAGTAAGAACGCCCGATGAAAGGAGCGTTTTACATTGGAGGCTATTAATACAACGTAGAATGCTCCAGAACAAATCGGGAACAGCCATTTTCCTCATCGTGTTACCACGAAGGTGTCTATATGATTCAGAACTAGATAGAGAGCTGCTGGGAGATTCGAGGCCGGTCAATAATTCATGGTGGTAACCACGACTTCATTTAGGCTTCATGCCGCCCCAAGTAGTTGGAGTTTTAACGCCCTCTCTCTCCCCATCATATACGACCCTTTTCTTAGCTGCAAAATAAAAGCATTGAAATTATAAATGTTACATGTGATAATGTTTTTCAGTCGAGTAGCGTTAAAGACTACGAAAAAAAAAAAAAATCATCAAACGCAAAATTTTTTCACAACTTACTTCAGAGACGACCGTCTTTAGGGTACTTGATGATTCAGCATTTAATTAGGTTCGGAATATTTCTGTAGCACATTCTTGCTCTCTGCATCTTTGGGCGTGGAACTGAAAGCGCTATCCAATATTTTTAACACATCGGGAAGAGAGATTACACGCTCCTCCCTCCCTACTAATACCCCAACATTCAAGCCCACATTCGCTGAATATGTGTCAGTGAGAACTTTACTCTCTCTTCAAGCCGTAAACGTGCATAAGTGTATAAGGGGTGTTGGGCATTGTTTAGGCTCCGTCTCTTAGTAGAGATATCCCAGAGAAAAACACCGCACAAAGGAAAAAGTAAAAGGACTACGGGTACAGTGGAACCGGTTCACAATATTCTCAGTATTTTATTACGAAAAAAAAGGCACTTGCGAGCTTCTTGAAAAAAAAAAAAAGGAAATTTTTAGATCTTATTTGAGTCACAATGTTTGTAACATTTATTCATACGGAAAAAAATATTTGAGGGAAATATGCCACCTCTTGTTACCTGCCGCACCAAGCAGTTGCTTACTTTGCTTAATGATAAATACGGGCCTGGTGGTAACTCAATGTTTTGGTGTCAACCATTTTGTGACCTCAACGGTCTGGAAGCAATTTCAAACCACTGGCACAGTCATCTGGAATCTTGTTCGGGGGCCACCCGAAGCTAACAACCCGTGATGGTGCAATGTCTTTCCCTGTATAGTGTTACTTGTCAGATGGAATCGGAGAGCAACTACTTCCGCTTTACGTTTGAACCTCAATTCTCTTTCGTGACCAGAAGGCACAGGCTTTTCTGTCCTATCATAAATCTCGATGAAAGGTTATAACGACCAGAGATCAAATCAACATATAACCTAAAAAAGTCGTTATCAACACCAAAGAGATAGTTGTATCGCTATCTTGAAGAAAAATCAACTCTGGTTTGTTTCTCTCTCTCTCTGGCTATCACTCGAATTTAACAAGTGAGAGACAAGATGGCTCATCCTCGCTAGTTTTGTTTATTGCCCCAAACATGCATTACTTTCAGAGTAATTGCCCCAAACATGCATTACTTTCAGAGTAATTGCCCCAAACATGCATTACTTTCAGAGTAATTGCCCCAAACATGCATTACTTTCAGAGTAATTGCCCCAAACATGCATTACTTTCAGAGTAATTGCCCCAAACATGCATTACTTTCAGAGTAATTGCACCAAACATGCATTACTTTCAGAGTAATTGCCCCAAACATGCATTACTTTCAGAGTAATTGCCCCAAACATGCATTACTTTCAGAGTAATTGCCCCAAACATGCATTACTTTCAGAGTAATTGCACCAAACATGCATTACTTTCAGAGTAATTGCCCCAAGCATGCATTACTTTCAGAGTAATTGCCCCAAACATGCATTACTTTCAGAGTAATTGTCCTAAACATGCATTATTTTAGAGTAATTGCCCCAAACATGCATTACTTTCAGAGTAATTGCCCCAAACATGGATTACTTTCAGAGTAATTGCCCCAAACATGCATTACTTTCAGAGTAATTGCCCCAAACATGCATTACTTTCAGAGTAATTGCCCCAAACATGCATTACTTTCAGAGTAATTGCACCAAACATGCATTACTTTCAGAGTAATTGCCCCAAACATGCATTACTTTCAGAGTAATTGCCCCAAACATGCATTACTTTCAGAGTAATTGCCCCAAACATGCATTACTTTCAGAGTAATTGCACCAAACATGCATTACTTTCAGAGTAATTGCCCCAAGCATGCATTACTTTCAGAGTAATTGCCCCAAACATGCATTACTTTCAGAGTAATTGTCCTAAACATGCATTATTTTAGAGTAATTGCCCCAAACATGCATTACTTTCAGAGTAATTGCCCCAAACATGGATTACTTTCAGAGTAATTGCCCCAAACATGCATTACTTTCAGAGTAATTGCCCCAAACATGCATTACTTTCAGATTAGGGACATATTCCATATAGTCTTTGTTTTGGATAGCAGAAATATAAAAATATCTTTATTCGCGTCACACTTTCTCCCATTTATCAAATTGTGAATAAAGAATTTCTCACCAGTAGGGTTACTTTTAAACATCCATCTGAACAGAAAACCCCAAAAATTGGAATTATTTGTCATTCACCTTTTCTCCTTTAAGGATTTTAATCCACTCAATTGTCTATGCTGTTCATACCGGCCAGATTTACGCATATGGTTGGTTTGTAGGCTGCAGCTCAGGTTTTTAGGCTATCAGCAGAATTAAAAATGTACGCTTCAGTCATAATAAAAAACATATTTCGACTTGCTAATTTTTGGGCCACTGAAACCTGACGTAACAACTTGACGGAGTCAGAAAAAAGTGTAGATTTAGCCGAAGTTAAAACTCTTGCCTTCTCTACACATTATTCCGTTTCCATGAACTCATTTTAGAATGTGTTTTTAATTTCCCACCAATTTTCTGAAAACGTTAGTTTTTTTTTTTTTGGTTTATAAGGATATCCCTTATGTTTTTCAGAAAATATTCAAGCCATTCCTTAGGTAAATTTCTACTTCTGACGAAAATCGAATTAAAACCAAAGAATGAGTTTCATAATGTTAAGGTGATTCGCCGAACATTTTTCGCAACATGCTCGTCCTCACTACCTTTACCGGATGTCGAATTTTCAGAATTTGAACAAAGCGAATGTGAAATCTTCGACCGAATGCGTTTTCACTGTCTACGTGGTCTTTCCATTTGAAAACAACTCTTAAAATGTGAGTTAATTTCATTTGTCCTATTGAGCGATCAATCACAATTCTTCTGCAGGATTTCTTCGAGCAACTTAGGCAGTCCTAAAGACTACGACTATTGAAGTGCAGCTTCTCCACCAGATTTAACCGAGGCTTTTCGCACGTCTCAACAGAGTATCAGGTAATAACAGCAAGTGGTTGAAATCGGTTTTTATGGCGTAGGATTCAAACTACAGCGTAAAAGCAAGCTTTCACCACTCACGGGTGGCTTCTTCAGGAAGCGAAGCTAAATGTAAACACTAAATTAGAAACACAAACAATTCCCAAAGTTTTCAAAGTTTAAACACAGAAGAAAATAAACTGTTTGAACAATGATTGTCACGCTCATGTGACCCTTGATGCATGACTTAGCGTTTCGGGATGCCCAGGATCAAGTGCCAGACGTAAGGTAACCCTATAGAGGCGTCTACATTGTAGACGTCGGGGTTAGACAGGATTTGTACTGTCTCTCTATAAGCTGTGACTCTAGCCGTTGTGTATGGGGCTATTTTTCGGATTTCTCGTATTCTACTCGATTATAATTCATTTTGAGAGTATCAGGTATTAGCTATTAAAATAAACCTAGAGTATGAGTTTTCTGGACCGACACACAAGAACTTTCCCCCTTTGGCAAGGTTCTCGTTTTGTTCAACTAAATCACCCTAAACAGTATTTCAGTTTAGATCCTAAATTATATGGTCTGAGTTTAGATTCTCAAATTGTTGTACCCAAAAAAAACCCGAGAGTATCAGTTTTTTGGACCGACGCATAAGAACTTTCCCATTTGACAAGGTTCTCGTTTTGTTCAACTAAATCACCCTAAACAGTATTTCAGTTCGGATCCTAAATTATATGGTCTGAGTTTAAATTCTCAAATTTTTGTATCCAAAAAAACCTAGAGTATCAGTTTTTTGGACCGACGCATAAGAACTTTCCCATTTGACAAGGTTCTCGTTTTGTTCAACTAAATCACCCTAAACAGTATTTCAGTTTGGATTCTAAATTATATGATCTGAGTTTAGATTCTCAAATTGTTGTATTCAAACTCTCAAGTATAAAAACATAAAAATAATAAAATATAAGATGCCATATTGTTTTCGGGATTTTGGTATAAGTGATGTTGCACTAAATGTGAATGCCGACCTGGTTAGGTCAACCTAGATATTTGTCAATTAGAATGGTTGTAAATGCTTGTGCATGTGATCATGAGGGGCATTAGCAGTGAGTATGTGTTTTCGTAATGGATTTACTCAGTTTGAATATGGTACGGATATCGATTGCTATGTCAGTGGGTGATCCATAACATCGCGTTTAAACGCTCCAAAGTAAACATCTGGTGAAGTGGTGAAGCGACGGAAGACTAGTGGTGATGCTGCCACACCTAGACGTCCTAACAGGAAAGGAAACAGAGTGACAGAGATCGCTAGTTATCGCGTGTAAATCTCAGAGGCCAGTTGTAGTGACCTACGCCGAAACTTTGAAAATGGATGACCAAATTTCCGCAGACAGAGCTGTAAGTGCTTTCAAAATTCGTTGATTACCGTTCGGTATTTAATTTCTGATGGACTAAGTGCTGGACATGCGAGGAATGACAATCCTCGTTCAGTCTACGGCAAAGCCCATCGATACATTTGTATGCGCTCCACTACGACGGTATTGCTTAGATGTGAAGTATGTGTTTAGGGGAAAATCATCTTCCACACCGTGTTATTTCAACAAGGCTCATGCCAGAAAGCATGATCGGCATCCCCGTGGTTTGTGCACAGTTGAGGTATTCAAATCATCTGGTTACGACGGAGGCCCATTTCCTTCAGCGAGAGAGAATAACTCTGAGATGAATTTGATCATTAAGTCAAGAAAAGATAACATGCGCTGCTTCGTTTGTGAAGCTAGTACGAGCACAACATTCCTACAGCTTTATGCTAAGGCATTGAAGAGAAGGAGGCTTATTAATACCTCCACACCAAACGCCTGTAGACAAGGACGACCTTTCAGCTTTAACCGCAAACATCTGAAACAAGACTATAAGGTATGTCAACGGATAAGTAGCTTAATTTCTTTCAGTTTGGAAAATTCACGACTTCAGTGAGGGTTATTATTTGTAAAACAACTTCCGGACAATATTTACGGATATTTCAGAGGTTTAACGACCATCATGGATATTTCAGAAATTTAACGACCATCTGGGGATAAGCATCGGTTCCTAATTTAAGACCTTAGCTCTAGAAAGTGAGAAGATTAAGTTAAGAAAAAAACACCATTCTTACTAATCTGGGTTTCACACCCAAGCCCAACTCTTGGTTTCCGATCTTTAGGAAACCTAGGCAATATTTCCGGATATTCTCCGGAGATCAGTATCTGTTACTCTCCTCGTGTTTTGTCGGATAGTGTATGATTAATCGGCTATTTCGGTTTGCGTATGGTCTCCTTTCGTAAAAGTGTCTGGCTTTGTGAAACCCAGCATTTTTGTAAATGTTTTCAACTGGAATGGAAGAAAATACCTGAACAAACGCTACCACTTCAGGTGTTTTACCGGTATCAAACATTCAAAGCTTTTACAAAAGATGAACTTTCTTAATGCCTAACATCCATAACCGACTCAAGATCTGGGCCGCTGATGGCCTATTGATCAACGTCCGTGACTGCCACGGAACACCCTCAGATTCGATCCCAGGCAGGTAAGAATGCTCGAACCACTAAATATCCGCCGTGCTTAAGATGGGCACGTTAAGTCTTCGGACCCCGGGTACTGGCCTCCAGGTAATAAATGAGGGCGCCTTCCTACCCCTTTCTACTTCGCGTCTGTGTCACTTTCCTATCATGAACTTTAGCTCAAATTTCCTAGCTTCTTATTTCTAAGGATTGTGGCCAGACACTGCCTTCCTAAAATCCTCTACATATCATCCAATCTCATCTGACTCTAGGTCTGTATCCACCCTGATGCAAAGTGTCACTTGGGTACCACTTTGTAAACTTTTCGCTGGAAAAGATTTACATAATATTTTGGCGTTTCATGCATTTTTCAGTCCTATCCTATTATACTTCCGAAAATTTAGCGATAAGGTGTTTTAGTATCTTTCAAGTACTCAGTGACATAGATTATCGCTGGGTAAATGGTGATTTCACTCACGTACAATATATTGGATAAGAGCTGCGCCCCTCGAAATACTAACGGGTGTACTTGATTAACCTAGCGGGCTAGGAGCCCTGATGCTTCTCGCTACCAGACAGAGATTCCAGACAGAGATAAAAGTACTCAAGTAATTTCTCAATGCCCACTACATTTTATTCATACGGAAAAAGGGACTTCGTGAAATTTTGAGAGAGAGAGAAAGAGCGAAATTCCGCCCCCACCGTTAACTGTCTCTCCAAGCAGCTGCTTTTTTATTCAATGGAAAATACGGCACTACAGGCGAAAGGGTTCTTCAAGTAAATAAACACTCTGTCAAGTTTCCTCGGAAAAAGAAAAAAGTGAAAGGAAAAGAAGATGCGTTTACAGATGCGACGGAACAAAATAGTCTGTGGCCAAGGAGGAAGGCAGGATAATTGGTCAGTACTGCTTTTTGGTAAAAATCCCTCGTGTTTCTCTCTTGTAAAACGAAATAAGGCAAAGAGTGCCCCAGAGATTTTTTGGTACATCCACACAGGTAGTTCAACATTTTAAATTTTGCAAGGGTTGCCGGGTCAACGGCGGTCCACTAGGGAAGGCGTCCTAAATGCTTCCTTACTTTGTTTTCCGGTTTGAGCCGCCTCAGCCTACATCTGAGCTCGACTGAGATGCGCAGGCGCAACTTCAAAACATCAACCGACTTTTCGAAAGTTTAGAATGTTAGGCAATGACTCGACTTGAATAAGCGGTACCTCGCCTTTTTCGATTTTCGGATCACTCAAATAAAGGTATACGGAGGACAGTACTGGAGTCTGCCTCTGCTGTAAGAAAATAGCTTATTCAAAAGCGGTAAGGGGAATTTCGATGACATTTTTCTTTGAAGCAGATAATCTTGGTTTAGTACACTGAGTGCTGAATTCCGACAATCTACTAAATACTTCGTGGACCCTACTTTATTAGTTCGGAGAACGATCGCCATATTGCGTGAATCGACTCCTCGAGGTGTCTGCACAGTTGTGTGGGAACCTGTAAGCAAGCTCTTGCGATCCACAGTTCCTGCATGCAGTGGGGTGGTGTGTTCAACTGCTTCACCAAGCGTTCCACAACATCCTACGGATGTTCAATTGGGTTGCGATCAGGTGAGTTTGGTGACCGTTCCAGATGTCTCATAAGAGCACTGTGTTCGTCGACCCATTCGTGCACTGCTGGGCGCATAGGCATAGCCAAGGAGGGGTCCTCGGGTCCGAACCACCCCACTTGAGGGGGGATTAAGTACAAACTTAAAGCAATATGTATGTATATATTTATTAAAAAGTTTTTCTCAGTAATGTTTTGTTTTGACTTTTAAAAATTTTGGGCTTACTCCCACTTAGAGTATTTTCCCCCGAAGGTTTTGAACCAAATCCATGGACCCCCCATTCAAAAAACATCTGGCTACTACACTGACCGGGCCCCGATAACATGGGGTATTATCGTCCTTCAAGAATCTTCTAGGTGGAGGTACAACACTGTGCTGTGTACATGGTCGGCCAGCTGTCCGTGATAGTAGCAGGCTACCATACGATGGTCCACACGCACCAGGGTTGCAGATCATGTCTACCAAACATGCTTCATATCAAACGATCTCCCGCAGCGACCTTGGATAGTCGACTCCATGCACGAGGGACCCAGAGCCTTAAAACGGAACTATGGTTCATAATTGGTGAATACTTGCATGTGACAGAAGAACATTAAAGAGAACGTCAGCTGAAACGTTGCAATGATATCACCAAGGATTGCAAGTCTGCAATATAACTAATCGAACTCGTTCCAGGATTTTTTTCATAAGCTTTTCCATGTTTAATGTGAAGAAAACACTGCAGTTTTTATAACTAGATTATTTCATTTTTTGAAACGTTGATTCGGAAATTTTCCCTTCATGCACAAAACCAGTGCTACTCTCAAGAGAATACTACGAAATCCTTCAACATAGGTACAGCCTTTCTCGAAGTCACACAGCAGTTTGTTATTCGAAATTATAAATTTATTTCCAGTCACTTTTCTGCCGTACATGTATTTCCAATTATTTAACTATGAAATGTGATTAAAAAAGTATCCAGACTGATTTAATAAGTTCGGAATCGCATGATTCAGCAGAAAGTGCTTTGGCACAGGTTGACCTACTGCGCATGTGTCGTGAGTCACGTCTCCCCTTCGTGTCCTTTTTTACGCTTTCCAACCATAGGTTGAAGAAGAGTATGAGCTCCAGCTTTGTCCTTCTGTCTGTCTGTACGTCCGTCCACACGATAACTCGCGTAAAAATGGTCCGATTTCGATGAAATTTTATTATGTGGTAGGGGGACAACCTGGCAAAGAACCCTGTTGAAAATGGGCGAAATGGTGTAAAAGGTCAGGAAATAGGAGCGGGATCCATTGCACCGCCCTTATGCGTCATAACTTACGTAAAAATGCTTCGATTGCGACAAAACTTTGTCATGTTGTTCTGGAGGTATACTGAACTGGTTCTGATGAATATAATCGAAATGGGGTCAAAGGTCAGTCCACAGGAGCAAGATTTATTGCACAGCCGTTATCCTCATAACTTGACTAAAATGCTTCTATTGCAACAAAACTTTAGTATTTTGTTCCGGAGGTATACTGAACAAATTTCGTTTGATATCATCGAAATGGGGTCAAACGTCAGGGCACAGGAGCGAGATTTATTCCACAGCCATTATCCACATAACTTGACTAAAAATGCTTCTATTGTGACAAAACTTTAGTATGTTGTTCCGGAGATATAGTGAACCGGTTCTGTTGAATATAATCGAAATGGGGTCAAAGGTCAGGGCACAGGAGCGAGATTTATTCCACAGCTCTTATCCTCATTACTTGATTAAAATGCTTCGATTGCGACAAAACTTTAATATTTTGCTTCAGAGGTATACTGAACCAATTCTGTTTAATATCATCGAAATGGGGTCAGAGGTCAGGGTACAGGAGCAAGATTTATTCCACAGCCATTATCCTCATAATTTGAGTAATAAGTTGAGTAATGATTTCTGATATGTTGGAAAGGGTATCATAATCAACGCATTGCATGATTTTACTAACTTGCTTTTTTATTAACAGTAGTGCTTTGTTCTTATGTGTGTAAAGCCGTTCGTCGCAATTCTCACGTCGGTAAAAATTGATAAACGAATTTGTACCAGATTTTGTCAAAAACGTGAGCCGCCCCGGTGGCGCAGTGGTCTAAGAGATGGCTATTCTCCGAGGTGGGTCCGGGTTCGAATCCTGGTGAGGCATGGATGTTGTGTTTGTCTTTTGGCACTTGCTCTTTGCCTTCCCTGGAACCAGTACCCCTTAAATTAAGAACGGGAAACTGCTTATAGCCCACCGAGTTGCTGACAGTGGTCGTTAAACCCACAGTAAAAAAACAAAACAAAAAAACTTGGTGAAACCTGCAAAGACACATACGTAAAGTTACAGAAAGTCTATGAGGAGGATTGTATGAGTCGTGCATCAGTTTATGAGTGGTTTTAAAGATGGTCTTGAAACTGCTGAGAGCGATGAACGATCTGGGGAAGCTCACAATCAGCAATAGTGAAAACAAAATGGAACTTTTGCTCACAGCTCTGCTGAAAAATCTGCGAATCACTCTTCGGGAGTTATCTGGAGACTTGAACATGAGCTTCGATTCAGTTCAGTCGATTCGTACGGACGATTTGGGTATGATACACGTCTCATCCAAATTCGTGCCAAAATTGCTCTCAGCTGAACAAAAACAGGCCCGTGTTTCAGCTGCTAGTAGCCTGCTTCAGTGCGTCGAAAGCAACAAAAACTTTTTAAAAACTATCATAATTGCTGATAAATCGTGAGTTTATGGGTTTGACACCGGAACTAAGGATCAGTATTCACAGTGGAAGACCCCAAACTATCCCAGACCCCAAAACGTACGACAGAGCCTCGGCAATGTTAAGACTACGCTGACTGGTGTTGCTTTTTCAATCATGAAGGAATTTTGATCATGTACGCCCTCCATCAGGCTAGACAATCAAAAAAGAGTACTACTATCAGGTTCTGCGGCGTTTGAGGGAGGCTGTTCGTCGCAAAAGGCTGGCATCACATGAAAGTGGCGAGTGGCATCTCCACCATGACAACGTCTCTTCCCATGCATCGCAATTTGTGCAGCAGTTTCTTGCTAAGCACCGCATTGCACAGGTCCGACAGCCACCCTATTCGCCAGATCTCGTTCCTTGCGACTATTTTCTTTTCCTAAAAATCAAATACCACTTGAAAGAAAAAGATCTCAAGATACGAAAATACAACAGAATGCGACGAAGCAGCTGCTCACTACAATGACTTCAAAAAATGTTTCAAGTAGTGGAAACAGCGCTGGGAAAATGACTATTAAGTGTGTGGCTTCGGAAGGGGACTACTAAGTGTATGGCCTCGGAAGGGGACTACTAATTGTGTGGCATCGGAAGGGGACTACTTCGAAGACGACGAAGCTTCAAATCTGTAAGTCCTGTACTTCTTTTTGAATAAATCCATTCTGGATACTTTATTATCACACAAACTCCTTCCTAATTACGTGTTGCTCCATCTTTTGCCCTCACAACAGGAGCAGTTTGTTATCCTTAAAATACAGAGTTCTGGTGAAAAAGCTGTGACGCACTACAGAGATAAAGCACGTGTCAAATGAAAAATCTGCAGCGATACATTCTGTCCGTTTAGCTTAGTTGGGAGAGCAATTTACTCATGAGTGAGAGGACGCGAGTTCAGTCTCCGTCACGGACAAATTTCTGTTTCCACATTGGCACCCGAGCATTAAAATGGATGTTCTGGCTTTTGGGTTCTCCAAAATGTGTGTGACGTCTCTTCCACACATCATAAACCTGCACAACTTGGCAGTAGGTAGGGGCCAAAATTCAAAAGGCTGGCTTTTGGGTTCTTCGGACGCCTCTTCCATACATCATAAACCTGCACAACTTGGCAGTAGGTAGGGGCCAAAATTCAAAAGGCTGGCTTTTGGGTTCTTTGAAATGTGTGTGACGTCTTTTCCACACAGCATAAACCTGCACAACTTGGCAGTAGGTAGGGGCCCAAATACAAAAGGCTGGCTTTTGGGTTCTTCGCAAATGTGTGTGACGTCTCTTCCACACAACATAAACCTGCACAACGTGGCAGTAGGTAGGGGCCAAAATCCAAAAGGCTGGCTTTTGGGTTCTTCGAAATGTGTGTGATGTCTCTTCCACACGCCATAAAGCTGCACAACTTGGCAGTAGGTAGGGGCCAAAATTAAAAGGCTAAACTTCTTCTGGCCGCAGATAGGTTTGTTGCGGCTCACTTTCCAAATATAAATTTGCAAAGATATAATAATTGTAGCTTTACTTTAATTATAGTGTAACTTTTTAATTATACTGTAATTAATGATTAAATTGAGAAATTTCAATTAATATCAATTATTAGGTGTTTGAATTAATTCCCGCTGTTGCCCAATAGAGCGCAGCAGTGGTGTGTTGTGACCCGGGCCACGCGTGACCTACCTCGCGCACGCACGTACCATCCGTAGTCTGGACGAAGCAGTGTGTGACACGCAAGCGGAGAGCACAGAACACGAGTTTGTATAGCATTCACCATGTCGAGTTTCGTTCCAAAAAAGGAGCATTTGCGAGAAGCATTACTGTTCTGCTTTCATCTCAAGAAATCTGCTGCGGAAAGTCCCCATTTGCTAGTGTAGGCCTATGGAGATCATGCCCTATCGGAAGCAACATGCAGAGAGTGGTTCCGACGCTTCAAAGCTAACGAATATGACGTGAAGGACAAAGAGCGCCCTGGGTAGCCGAAAAAGTTCGATGATGGCGCATTGGAGGCCTCATTGGACGAGAATTTATGTCAGACGCTCCACGAGTTGTCTAAAACACTACGGGTCGATGAGTCAACGGTTAACAAAGGTTTTAAAGGCAGTGGAAATGATCCAGATGCTCGGAAACTGGATCCCACATGACAAGGTTATTCTTCTCCACGACTACGCTAGACCTCGTGTCGCCAAATCCGAGAAGGAACTCTTGGAGGCACTTGGCTGGGACTTCTTACCCTTACCCTACCCGCCTTATTCCCCCGGACATTGCTCAGACCTCAGACTTCCATTTGTTCCGGTTGCTACAACATGGCCTGTCAAAGCAGCACTTTCTTTCTGTCGCGGATATCCAAAAATGGCTCGATGAATGGTTCGCCTCGAAAGAACCTGAATTTTTCTACCGCGGAATCCATTTGTTACCCCAACGGTGGCAAAGGGTTCGTAGCTGCCAACGGACACTACTTTGAATAGACTATCCTGTACCGTTCTGTGGCAATACACAGAGGTGTTTGTGTGGCGAAAAACAGCGGGAATTAATTCAAGCACCTAATATTAAAAGGGAAATTTCAGTTAATATCATTTAATTACACTTTTTACTTAAGATTTTTATTTCTCATGAAATCACATTAATGTTGAAGAAATTAGTTTGCTAAGCGGTACAAGTTTTAATACAGTTTTCAGGTTTTCCTAGTGTTTACATTTAGTTAATGGGACGTATTAAACTTCTTGTCAGCAATCAGTTTATCGTACTCCGGAATCATGTTTGTAATCGATGTTTTCAAAATATCTTCGAAGTGTTCATCGGTTAGAGTTGATCATTGCTTGTTTTTTTTCCAAGTTCATAATGGAGAAGAAGGTTTGTTCACATATATAAATACTACCGAATATGCTGAAAACCTGTAAAGCAGATTTCTCGCAGATTGTTAAACTTTCCCTTGTCCAAACTCTTGTAGAAGTTTTGAAGGTTGGTTTCTCTGTGTTTATTTCGATAAACTGTTGAGCACTGAAGTTCAATAACCTCTAGCTGTAAATGCGCGGGGAGTTCCTGTAGATCCACAGAAAAAGGATCTTAAATTAACTTAAGTTTAATGTCGTCTTCTTTGGAGAGTGTTAGTCTTCTTTCAAACTCCTGGTTCAAAAGTTCAATGTCGTTTGAATATGTTTCTCCTAACTCGGCATTCTAACACAACGGAATACGTGTCATACACGAAGTAAAGTGGCACATTTCTCCTTTTGACAGTTGGCTTTTGAATAGCCTGAGTTTCATTTTGAAAGTCTTTACTGCAGCAATAATTTGAAAAATAAGTTGAATGTTTCCTTGAATCTGTAAATTCAATTCATTTAGATGACCTGTGATGTCACATAAAAAATACAGGTCATTATTCCAAACTTCATTGTGCAGCTCTGGAAATATTTTCGGGTATTTCTCTAAGAACTGAACGATTTCTTCCTTGAGAGCAACAGAACGTTACAATACTTTTCCACTGCTCAACCAACGAACTTCTGTGTGATAGAGTACATCATTGCAGGTGGCACCAACCTCTTCAAGAAATGCTCGAAATGACCTATGTTTTAGTCCCCTTGAACGAATACAGTTTACAATCGAAAGTACCACTGACATTACATGATCGAAATTTAAAACGTTGCTGCATAATACTTGCCGAAGTACAATGCAATGATACTTAATTGTTTTTTTTTTTGCCAGCAAACTCTTCAACAAGAGTTACTGCACCTAGGTTTTTCCCGCACATAGATGGAGCGCCATTAGTGCAAATGGCCACTAAGGTTTCAAATGTTATGCCTAACTTCCCAGTTACACATTTGTTCACTTGATTTGCGATTAATTTTACAGTATTTTGACCTTGCTTGCAGTAAAAAACCAGCCAGTTCTTCGTCAGCTGCGTTGGCCCGTGGTTGCACTCACTTTGTCCCTGTTTAACGCCAGTAACGACCGAAACACAGCGAAATGAGACGACTCTCGCTCCTTTCAGGCTAGAGACAGACTGACGCTGGTTGGTTGCTGCGGGTCACGTGACAAACGAGAGACAGTTCGCAGTGGCAACCCACCCGCCAAGTTACATGACTGGTTAAACGGGACACGGGCAAAGCACTCGTTAGATCGTTACTTTCTTTTACATTCCCTACAAAACATTTTCGGCGGGCCGCCAGAAATACTTTGGCATGTTGTGTATTAGAGATGAGCTCGGGCCTGCGCTCGGACGGGCTCAGAATTCATTAAATACCGAAAAACCGGGGACCCGGGCTCGGAATTACACGTCTTGAATTATTTTACTGTAATTAATTCAACACGTGTAATTCCGAGCCCGGTTGAATTACACGTGTTGAATTTTATTGTGGATTTGTTACCATGGTGGAAGGATTTTCAATTTCCTAAGCTAGCTGCCATTGCAAGACAAATTTTGCTTAGCAAGACTTGCATTATATGCATTGTCCAAACTATGGCTCAAGCAAGCATTAGTTTAAGCAGGTCTGGTATCGAAAAACTGGGAAAAAAATCACATTCCAATTTTTTGTATTTTATTAAAATCAAGAATCTTATCTTTAAAATGATGTATTAATTTCCGAAATTGTGCAGTTAGAAGTATTGTTATTTATTTTTTAAAATTTCTTCACTCTCGCGATTTTTTGGGTGACATTGGTTTTTAGTGCACCAGGTCGAGTTTTAGAGAAAAGAAGATCAAGTTGAAGCGCTGAGGCATTAGATGCAATTCTCTCTCTCTCTCTCTTTTCATGATGAACTTGATCTGGAAACCGCACACACATATGATAATATTGTGATTATTATACTATTAAGCGCAAAGCTTTGTTAGTGTTACAAAATGCAGAATAATCTGGTCTGGAATGCCTTCACGATCTTTTTTTTTTAATTTTGGAAATTTCCCTACATACTTTTTTTTATATTCTACTACATCACTCTAAACTACCTTTACCAATTAGCATCTATGTGTAAATTATATTGCAAAGATTTGTTTTCTAGAGTCAAAATTTCAAACACTTGCAATTGTCTGTACGGCGTTGTACGTTTTATAATGCAATTTATTCAAAATAAAAGTAAATTTAAAAAGAAATAACGAATGGAATTTTTTGTTTCTAAACACGATTTTCTTTTCTTCAGCTTTTACCAAAATTACTGATTCCCCTGATACGGTCGAAGGGCACGTTGATTCTTTATTTATTTTCAAATTCACATTTTAGAACATTTGGCTTTATGCGTAGTATTTCTAAAAACATATTAATATTGTGAAGTGGATTAACTGAAATAAACTTTTTAAACTAATGATTTTTTAACTAATCCTTGCTTGGGCCATATCTTTGGCCAGTTTAAAATGCACAAATGCAAGCCTTGATAAACCAAATTTTCCAAGAATCTGGGCCCGGGCGGGCCCGAGCTCCTAAATATGAGCCCGAACTCATCTCTATTGTGTGTGACACATCGTCTGGAATTAATGAAAAAAAAATTGCTACTTCGCTAAAAAAAAAAAAAAAAAAAGTTAAGAGAGAGGTGTTGTGACGTACTACAGAGGTGAATCACGTGTCAAGATGACAAAATTGTAGCGATACATTCTGTCCCTGTAGCTTAGTTGGGAGAGCAACTTACTCCCGAGTGAGGGAGCTCGTATTCGATCTCCATCACAGACAAATTTGTGTATTCACAAAGCTTATTGGATACCTTGACGTACATTGGGTAATAAGTTACTCAACTTTAAAAATTCCTTTCACAGCAAAATAAATTGGGGGTTTTAAGGTTTAGATTTGATTTTCAAGATCATTTTTTGATAATTACTGCTGCCAGCTGCTATCCATCTGGATAAACCAAAAGATTTCCAGGACCTTTTTTACACCACTCGCATGCGTCATCATTGCACTATCAAGAAATCAATCCTTGCTTTCCTTCCTTTCTTTGCCATTCTCAAGCAGCTGACTGAGATGTTCTGAATCATGCGAACAATACTTGTCAGTTAAGAGCACGAGAACTACTTCCCCATTTATCCTTGCTGGGCGTTTGTGCTCCCTCGTCAATTTTTTATTCGACTCCCAAGGAGAAGGATTCCTCAGCTGTGAACATTTTAGAGTAGATCTATTTTTCTCTTAGCTTTGGGAGAGGGTCTCAGTACTCCGAATGGAGAAGTTCAGCACTTCAATCAATCCGCCGAGCGACTTCGATTTCTTACCCTGCCTAAATGTAGGAAGGTATTAAATATGATCCTTTCGCTTTAAATGATAAAGGAAGTCGCTGCATGTTTATTTACAGGGAAGTGATCATAAGAATTAAAGCCAATGGGAGCATACCTTCAAAAATAATGCTTTTTAAGCAGTGAAAATATTTTGCTTTCTCTGATATCTTAATAGGCGAAACTGTATAGTGGAAGTGTGTGTTATGCTACCAATGAGTATTTTTTTTTTTTACAGTTAGTTTCAAGAGAAGGACGTATAAATCGCATATGATGTAGTGGATGCATTCAATGACTTTGTTTAAGCAGGTTGTGAAAGTATCTGAAAAACAGAGAAGCATGTATTTCAAGCTTAAAAAATCGTACAAATTGCTTAACCTAATCGTCCAAGTAGTACCCGCTGGAACTGATGATCTTGTTTAGAGGTCTGCAAGTGCCTTACTTTGGAAAGCCCGGCCCGGACCAAGCCCGCATGTCCAAGGCCCAGCCCGTACCCAACCCGTTTCAATTTTATTGAATGAAAGCCCGGCCCGTATATTTCTTCTGTTTCCAAGGTTCGGGCCGGCCCGTATATTTCTTCTGTTTCCAAGGTTCGGGCCGGCCCGTAAAATTTCAACAATTACTAAAACACGAATTTGACACTTGGTGCACTTGGTCATTCGACTCCTGAAGGGTTTTCGTTTTCTTATTACAATAAACGTTAATTCCGAACATTCGACTCCTGAAGGGTTTTCGTATTCTATTACAATAAACGTTAATTCGGAATATTTCTGTGACTCTGTATAAGTCACGTGACGTCTGAGGAGCCGACAATTTCCATGCCTCTCAAATTTTCTGGGTTTTCAAATTGTCATTGCCTACCGCCGAACCCGGAATATCCTTGGGGATAAGGGGAGGGGAGGGGGTAGTTCGAAAAGTACGAAATATCCAGAATTGTGAGTCCGATCGTTCTATTTTACATTGTCTACAAGCAGGTATTCTCCGGAAGCGATTTTTTCGCGAAAATCTTTCGCTTTCTTAAACTCCATAATAAGCATGGAAGGGCATTTATCAGCAACATTGAACTGAGCATATGCTAGGAAAAACAACGACAGACTGCCCAGCTAACCAGTGTCACAGAAATTTTGAAAGCTGCTGGGATGGGATACCTAAGGGTTCATTTGCCATCTGCTGACTCTCTAAGGGTACAAATGGGAAAATACGGCACAGATTTATACACAGAAGTAAGTTTCTCCGAGCTTGTTTCTCCCGTGCCATTTAAGACAACTTACATAAGAGTTTTTCACGCATCTAGAGAACAAAGTGCCACCGAACAGAACAGTAAAAAAGATCGTCTGCGAGCGTGTGGCTTGGTTTATAAGTGCTGCAGTTAATAGCCTGCCCTGAAGCATGAGAGGACGGTGGAAGTTAGAGAGAGAGAAGGTACCACATTCACATTGAAAAACTACGTGAACTGACCCACTCCAATTGTTTTGTAGAAGGGGAAGATGTCGTAAAACTTCTATTTTTTCCAACAGCGGAAATTATTCAATCTTATCCTGCTGCTGTACGTTGTGAGATTTCCAAACGAGAAAGGCACTTAACAGCAATTGTTTTGCTCATAAAAAAAACCCTGCTCGGCCCGTGTCTGTTTTACATTAAATATTGAAGGCCCGGGCCCTGCCCGTTTCCCCAACTTAGAAATGAACAAAGGCCCGACCTGGCCAGGGCTCGTGCATGCCTCTAATCTTGTTCCACCGATTTACGAATTGAAATATCCCATTGCGATAGAAGTCTGGCGAGCGGGAGTTGAAGTCATCCATGTAACATTTTCCATCATCGTCATTAGCAAAGTTTTTTTCAGCAAGAAAATTTGACAAAGAACGGAAGAGATGAAAGTCGGACGGGACCAGATCCGGGGAATAAGGGACGTGCGACAATATTTCCCACTCCAGCACGTGCAATCTTTGCTGTGTCCGCAAAGCGACATGTGGTCGAGCGTTATCGTGGTAAAAAACAACTCCATGACGATTAATCAGCGCGGGGCACTTTTCTTGCAGTGCAGCATGGAGACGGTTCAACTGTTGGATGTAACCATCCGCTGTAATGGTATTCTTCCGCGGTAAGAGTTCATAGTGAATCACACCTTTCAAGTAAATGTCGGTCTTTATATCGGAATCGTGAGAAAAATGACAGGTTAAATGCCGTTAAATACGGTTACGAAGTGCACATGCTAATTTTCTTTTAAAAATTTCGTTTTCTGACTAAAGCGACAATTCCAGTTCCTGCGGGAATTCCGTTTGTTTCACAGTGATGATTTAAGGCAATTTGTTTCCGAAAACTACGTGCAAACAACGGAAGCTTAGAAAATGGCTTAGTGTTTATTTTAATCGATGTTTTTATTGATAACTGTTAAAATATAGCCATTTCAGTATTTATGTGCTAATTTTAAGATATTATCTATTGATATGAACTCTTTGGCTTAGTGTTTATCATAAAACTGTTTTAAATCACGAGCTTAAACTGGTTTCAAAACTTCGGTACTTCATGACTTGACAGAAGAAAATTTAATCGACTGGTTTACTTTTGAGTTTCCTTCTTTCGCGGCAAGAAAACAAATCTTTCTTGATCAAATTGTTCCTGTTGATTCCAATTGGCCCCCATACGACAACGTAGTACAGGAAATAATTTGATTGTCAAAGGTAAAAGGGATATTAACTTCTGCAAAAGTTAGAATTTTATTCACAAAGTTATGCCATGCTGTTGGTAGGATTGCAAAGATATTGCGTTTTATGAGTTTGTGAAACTTGATGAGATACTGGTTCCTAAACCTATGGTTGGGCCAACCGAAAAAGACCCTGAAAGTTGAAGTGATGTCTTGGAGGAATAAATATGGTGTAATCTTCTATATGTACCGATGAATGCCCAAAGAGACTGAGACCCTTTGGCTGGGAAATTCTTACTCATCCTCTGCATTTCCCAGACATTACACCCTATGATTCTAATTTATTTCGTTCTTGCAGAACTATTTTAAAAGCAGAAAAATTTTTGACTGATCTGTGGTCGTCATGCATCGATGACTTTCTGAGTTCAAATAAGCAACGCTTTATACCAGTGATGCAGAAAGATACGTAATATAGGGAGATTTCATAAATGTTTAAATAAAAAAAAGAATTTTCAAAAGAACTATGCTTTCATTTTTTTAAAATTGCTTCCTCACCAATCTAATAGCTATTTGGCGATTAATGATAGAAGTGTTTACAAAGTGAACAGAGAAGTATTTCTTCTCAAAGTGACAAGGTAGTGGATTTTACTGTTATATATAGTTGCGATGAAATGAGTTCGAGTTAATGCTTTGTTTCTGATTCCAACATGTCATTACATTCGCTGCGGTAAGGATTGACAGCATCTTCTTTATGAAGAATATTTTGCACCTATTTTTCTCTTTAAGAAAAATAAGTGCAAAAGTAACACACAGTTTCTCTGTATGAGACGTTGGCCGCGGACGACCTAGTAGTGAACGCCCGTGACTGCCACAGAAGGTATGCATATAAGGGCGCCTTTCTACCCCTTTCTGTGTGACGTTCCTGTCGTCACTCTACCCTAAATCTCTTAACTTCCTACTTCTAAGGGTTGTTTAAGATATGGGATCAGACACTTCCTTCGTAAAATCCTGTACATAAATCTCAGACCTTTATGGGACCTAAGGTTGCATCCCTTTTTTTCTCTTCTTTTAACAGTTCGATTTGGCAAATTCATTTTGCGTCAGATATCTTTCGCACAGTATTTTGTGTTACGACGAAGTAAATTTCTCCATCATTTTTATGCTAGGGGCATGATATGAACCCACAACTCTCGGCTGCGGAGCTTCGAGTGCTATTCACTTTGCTACGTTGGCATGTGCGCTCGTTGCTATCTGCCTTTATCTCATGTACGTCCTGCGGGGTAGGCACGTCACATTGCACAATTTGCGATTTTTCGTAACGCACATTTCTGCCGCAAGTGCGTGTAATTAGCTGTTTCTGTTTGCAAATGTTTTACGGACTGCAGAAATCTAGTTGAATTTTTATTTTATGTACCTGCTTTCCTTCGTTGCGAAGAACGCACTGCGTATTTAAAAAATGCGCAGTCTTTCTTCCAGAGGGGCGTGAATACATCTTTCTCACTGAATTTCTCCCCAAAATACGAGAGTTGTAACGGTAGTGATGCAAAAGTGGGCGTAACGTTTTTATTAACTAAAAGAGCTCGTTCAAATTGCACATGTTGGTAGAGTAACTCTTCCTCTATAGTAACCCTTCTTCTTCATTGCAGGTAAATAATGGATTCCAAGCAGAAGCAATGTGCCGTCATTTGAGTTCTTGACGAAGGAAGGGTGCAGGCCGTCTGACATACACAGAAGGCTGAAGATTGTTTACGAAGATGACACTATTGACAATAGCAATGCGCACAGATGGATGGTGAAGTTTAAAAAAGGGGAAACAGCACTGAAGACAAACCACGCAGTGGGAGACCATCATTTGCGACCACTGACATAAGTGGTCAGCGAATGGATGATCTGATTCACGCGGAGAGACGAGTCAGAGTCCGTGAGCTTACTGCACAACTGAACTGTTGTCACAATGAGATATAGAAGATCCTGGAAGACTTAGGGTATCGGAAAGTGTGTGCGAAGTGGATACCTCGGCAGTTCACACCCGATTTGATGGAGAGAAGGGTAGAAGTCTGCTCTGATCTGCTGGAAGTGTTTGAAGCCAATGAAGACACGTTGTTTTCCGATCTGGTGACAGGGGATGAAACGTGGGCGCATCTTTACGATCCGGAAACGTAGAAGTAGTTGATGGATTATCGTCACAGCTCTTCACCAAAATCTAAGAAGTCCAAGAGCCAGCAATCAGCACAAAAGGTCATGGTGACTGTTTTTGGGATGACAGGGGTGTAATTCTCCTTAATTTTCTGGAACGTGGCCGTGCCGTGACCAAGGAGCGGTACATTGAGACACACAAGGAGCTTAGAGAAGCTATAAGGAGGAAGTGGCTGAACAAGAATATGAAAAGGATACACATACATCATGACAATACGAGACTACACACCCACGTCTTTGGTAGCAAACCAGGCGATCAGCAAATTATGTTGGTCGGTGGTCCCCATCCATCGTACAGCACAGATCTGGATCCCTCCGACTTCCATCTGTTCGGTACAATGAACGGCAGTCTCCGGGGACAACGATTTGATGACACAGACGAGGTAAAAGTGGCTGTGAAGAATTGGGCACAACAGTCCACACTTGCATTTTTTCAAAGAGGATTCTAGAGTTGGGTTAAACGACGGCGCAAATGCATCGCTTGTGATGGAGACTATGATGAGTAGTGCCTTTGTATAGGGAAAGAAAGAGTTACTCTACCAACACATACAATTTGAACGACTTATATCAGTTAATAAAAATGCTATGCCCACTTTTGCATTACTTTCGGTACAACCACTAGCATGTTCTGAAAAATGCGTTTGCCGCCCCAGTGGCGCAGTGGTCTAAGGCGCTGGCCTCTGATCATTCGTCCGTAAGGGATCCGGGTTTGAATCCCGGTCAGGCATGGATGTTGTGTTTGTCTTACGGCACTGGCTCTCTCCCTTCCCTGGAACCAGTGACCCTAAATTAGGGACAGGCGACTGCTTATAGCCCATTGAGTTGCTCACGGTGGTCGTTAAACCTCCAACCAAAAAAAAAAAAAAAAATGCGGGGAAGAATTCGAAAGATACGTTGCTTACACCAAAGAATTGGTGTCATTTTTCTTGTCCTGTTTATGCTCTTTGCGATGTAGATAAAAGCCTGTGTTCAATAACCGACTGTACTCTGAGCGAGACTGTGCGGAGGAAGTGCGGGTAAGAGGAT
The DNA here is from genome assembly GCA_039090855.1 of Macrothele yani. Lineage (NCBI taxonomy): Eukaryota > Metazoa > Arthropoda > Arachnida > Araneae > Macrothelidae > Macrothele > Macrothele yani. The sequence continues at coordinate 126,720,037 of CM077026.1, read as the reverse complement.
TAATTTGAAACCAGAAACTAAACAGCATAAGGTAAAAGGTATTCTAGGTTTGTGTGTCTTTTAAATAGAAAAGAAATGATTTCATCTGACAGTGGAAGTTGTTCCCGAAGTCATGAAGAGAAGTTTGTCGAGAAAATGGGAAAAGGTATAACTGCTGAGCTGCTGAGTCAACAGCTGAGGAAAAAGCAAAGAAAGACTAAAGTCTGCGAGGAAGTGACCACTTTGTGTTGTCCCGGAGGGCGTATTCTCTTTTCAGTTTTCATTTTATATAAGGAAACGGAATATAAGAAGTAAATTCCTTATAAATAAGACATGGCAGCTGGTTTCAAAACAATGGATTATAGATTCCCGTTATGGATGGATCTGCTAGCTCCGAATATTTTCTCTTATATACAGCTTTTCTTCGGATTTCCCTTACGTTTCTCAGTTTGACAGGAGATTGTGTTCGCCACACTGGAAGAAAAAAGATATCCGCTCCAAGATATTTATGTCAGTTCATTTTCTATCTCTCCTGGTGAACACGAGAAATTCAAACACGTTTCTAGTAAAATTACAGGAAGGCACACAGACACAGAATGTACCTCTCTCTTTTCAATGACTTTGGCTTTTATTCAGCAGGAAGATAAAGGTGCCATTTCAGGAAAGATAAAGATGACAAAAAAGAGGAAAGACAAAGGTAAATAAAAAGACTTTGTTTGAGGTTTAAGGAATATTTGTGGAACAAAATATGGTTTCCTACTCGTGTTCGGTAACTTTCCTTTTGCTACAAGCACATTTTCTGCAGAGGGTGATCTCGTGCCATTTTTATTACGCGATGTTAATAAGTTATGGTACAGACATGGGACCAAAAATTAGTCACCTCCAGAAATTTCCTTTTAGTTACATCATCACGTGTAGAAATCATAGTATTAATTCTTGCTGGAAGGGATTCAACAAAGTGATTTAAATAACTTGAGACAGTTTTTGACCATTCTAAGAACACTTTGTCTCGCAATTCCTTGAGATTCCTGGGGTGTTAAAGTTCGGTTTTTACACTTCGGTGTTCCCATAAATTCTCGATGGGATATAAATCTGGTGATTTATCTGGCCAGTCTGTGGTGTCCTAAAGTTGTATCACGTTTTTCGCACCAAACCATAATGGTTTTAGTCCTATGAATCCTACAATTGTCATCGTGGTAAATCAGATGAATTACTTGATGAGAATCCTGCAAATGCCATGCAAAAGAAAATACATCGTTGTATAAAATATATCTGTAAGCATGCTGTCTCATCATATTCTTCACTTCCACTAGTGGGCCTAATTCACAAGCATTAAAACACCACCACAGCATTACAGACCCACCTCCTTTGGGAAGAACTTTTGAACACACTCACAATTGAATGTTTCTTTAGACCTCTTGTTGACCCTACGCCTTGTGTCATTTGAGTTTAGGCAAAATCCAGACTCATCACACCGTCTGACAGCCTTTTACTGATCAATAGTCCACGTCCCATGAGCTTTAACCCAAGCTAATCGAACTTTTTTGTAACCTGAAGTTAACATTGGTTTTAATCTCGCACAACTCTACTCCAGATATCCATTCGATGAAATTCCCTACTCAACTTTTGCTCAGACATAGATGTGTGAGGTCCATTATTAACATATTGGAGGAGTCCCTGCCTTGTTTGAAATCTGTTTTCATTGACCAGGCGAGAAATTGTGAGCCGGTTACGACTTGTCCAAGTGCTGTTTCGTCCACAGTTTTTCCTTTTATTTTCAGTCGAGCTTGACTCACACCAATATTTATAAACACATAGAACTGTTCTTTTCTAACATCTGCAAATTCAGCAACTTCCAAGGCGCTGTGTCCTTTTGACCGGCCAAAAGGCATGTCATCTTTTTGCCAGTCATTACATCTGTACTTCGACTAATTGATTTTAATTTTTTTTTAAATTTCAGCTAAACATTTTTCCTGTAGAAAGAAATAAAATGCATTTTTTATTATATAACTAAGAAATATTTAAATACAATTCTAATTAAAAGCTCAGAAATATATCATACTAAACAATTACATATACAGGTGACTAATGTTTTGTCCGGTGAGTTTACGTTCCATTGCATTTCTTTCGTATAAAGTACACAGTCGTATCAGAATGATATGATCACCTGCCTAATAATGGGAATAACCACCCTTGGTCCGGATAACAGCGGCGAGACGGCGTTGCATGGACGCTATGAGGCCCTGGAAGGTTGCCCGAGGTACACGTGCCTATTCGTACTGCAACAGAGCATGGAGGTCCAGGAGATGAAGTTATTATGGATCAGCACGACGAATCCAAATATTCCCACAAGTGCTCTATGGGATCGAGGTCGGGAGATTTCGCCGGCCAAGGGAGAACGGAGACATCGCTGTCGTGTTCTTGGAGCCAGTCATGTATCCTTTAACGGCGCATTGTCCTGCTGGTAGTCACAATCACCACCAGGGTAAATGTCCAACATGAAGGGATGCATGTGATCAGCGAGGATGCACAGGTAGCCATTAGCGTTCAATGATACGTCCAGTGGTACCAGCGGTTCAAAGTCATATCGGGAAAACATTCCCCAGATATGCACACCGCCACCTCCGGCCTGTACTTGACCGACAGGCGTATCCGGATGTTCGTTCTCGTGTGTCTGACGCCTTATCCGCCACCGCCCGTCACGTCTGTGGAGTAGAAACATCGATTCATCGGAGAAGGCAACCTTTTCCCACGCTTCCACTTTCCAATGACGGTAGTCCCATGCGAACTGCAGGCGTCGTTGCCGATGGACTTGGGTTAACATGGGCGCCTTGACGAAAAGTCGACTCCGGAGACACATGCGTAACAGGGTTCGCTCTACTGTTATTGGGGACACGTACCTGAGTGCCCCAGCGTTCATTTGAGTGGTCGATTGCTGCACTGTTGCGCATCGATTGCCCTTTACTAGTAGTCGGAGGCGACGGTCTCCTCTGGGGTCGATTGCCTTTGGGGCTCCACAGTTATGACGTCGGGAGGTACTCGGTGTGCCAGCGGTACATTCTTGGTACATCCTTACAACAGCACCTTGCGAACAGTTCATGAAGTCTGCTGTTTCTGAAATGCTTCCACCCTTGGCGCGGTAGCCGATGATCATTCCTTTTTGAACGTCCGTCAAATCACTACCTCTACCCATTGTGCTCACGTGACGCACTATGGCTCATCTGTCCTGGCTGGCCGTTTATATCTCCGTGTGGTCGACCTTGTCACATGCACTCTGTGATGCAGGGCGGGTAAACTGTAATTCCTGGGATGGCCATATTATTCTGGTACGATCGAATATATTTGTGGAACGAAATGTTATTTCTTAAATCTCTTCAATAACTTTACTGTCGAGAAAGAACCGTATTTTATCTATGCTGTTCAAATTTTGCGGTAGGTTGCAACCAAAAATTGGTGCTGCATGAATTTTGGACAAAGGTAAACTATGACGTGATGCATGAAACATACTAAAACATAACGCAATGCTTACAACTTCTCCCGAATCAAGTTAGCTTATCTAATATGGTGAAAAATTGCAGGATATTTTTGTATGATTAATACATCACACAATGGTTTAGCTTTATCCTAAAAGTGGTGCAGCTGGTGTAGGGAAACATCATGGTGTAACCTAGTGCAAAATTTTCAACAGTGCATAAGCATCTTTTGCAAATAATGTTCATTTCTCTCGTGCAATGCATGATTTTACTTAATTGGCTAACTTTCTGAAGCGTTTAGAATAAATTATCAACGTTTTTTCACAATTAAATGTTTTATTAACATCGACTATAGTTTCGCAGAGCGTCTGGCTCGGCATCATCAGGACGAATGGAGCGTAAACATTGTGACATCATCAGAGTTCTGACGGTCACGGTTTTTGGTGAGTTGTTTCCACGCGCTTGAAAGAAATGGCGTAGACGTCATGTCATTGACAAGTCGTGAAGAATTCCGGTATATGTGGAAAGCTTTTAATACATTAAGCTTGTTAGTCGAATCAGGTTTATCAATAAGAATAGCGTTTCCAAACAAAAAGTTATAGTTATTTTCGTGACAATGTTGGGCTATTGATGACTTCTTCAGTTCATAGTTCCGTACGTAAGTCTTGTGTTCCTTCACACGGAAACTTAAAGCCCTGCGGGTCTGTCCTATATATGAAAGTCCACATTCACAAGGTATCTGATAAATTCCCCAGGAATTTATGTCTTGGACGTAGTCTTTTGATCCGTAAAAATTCATCTTGTTTATGGGTTTGAAAATCACTTTGAAATTAAAACTTTTGAGAAATTTTGAAATTCTGAAGCAAATCTGAGGAGCAAATGGGATAACCGCCCAATTCGTTCGTACTGGGAGGTCTACTGGCGTGAGCGAGCAGACGGGCTTCGGTTTCCTAAATATTTGGACCGCTTTTTCTATCACGGAAGGGCTATATCCTCTGTGTACTGCAGTTCGTTTAAGAAAATCAAGCTCTTTCTGTAAGGAATCCTCAGTTGAGCATATATGTACTGCACGATATACGTATGTGTAGAAAGCAGACATTTTTTGTTTCCATGGGTGATTTGATTTTGCATGTGGAGGTAAGGAAACAGTAAATGGCTTTCGAAATTTGTTATTAATTAAGCATATTCGGAATTTGTTTGATCTAAGCAAGTACAGGTTCGGCAAAACGTTTCGTTGTAGAGCACGTTTGTTAAGATTAGCAGCTGAAAACATTTTTAATGAGGGTTGTCGTGTTCAGTTTCCAGCTAAAAAGAACATATTCCATTTTAATATAATTATCAAAGCAGCGACATTCATTTTAAGAACAAGAAGCGGTGTTTTACTTTTGCGTCATTAAGGTGTGACGTACTACAGTGGAGAAGCATATGTCAAGACATCAGATATGCAGCGATACAATCCGTCGGTGTAGTTTAGTTCGTTAGAACAATTGGCTCCGGAGCGAGGAGGCAAGATTTCTATAGCTGTCACCGATAAATTTGTTCCCCATCCTAAATGGATATCAAAATTCAAATTGTATTGGGTTGTCGGAAACGTCATGACGTATTTTAGCCATGTTTTGCAAAGGTCATTTATTGGTAGAAAGAACAAAGATCAATCAATCATATAATGCCCATTTTTTTCGATAACCTTTTGCCATCTTTCAGTGAGCTGCAGAATGACTCGGTCATAGAAGGACCTGTCTTTCGTGGCGAAAAACTATACAAGGTGCTGATTTACAGCTCATCTGAATTGAACGTTATACCACGCAAGGACTGTTGAAGAGAGCGAAACAAGTGGAAGTCTGACGGCGCAAGTTCAGGCGAGTATGCTGGGCCCAAGGTCCAATAATTTTTGGCTGGTGATCAAACTTGTGTGTGATCTCGCGTTCTCGTGATAGAACACAACACCTTTACGATGAATGAGCTCTGGACGTTTCTGGATATTGTATTCGTTCAAACTGTCCAATTGCCGACAGTACACATTCGAATTGATTGCTTGGTTCCCTGGTAGGAACTCGAAAAATACGACACCTTTAAAATCCCACCACACTGAGACCAGAACCTTCCGCTGATGAATGTCTGCTTTGGATGTCGTTTAACGCGAAGCATCACGTCGGGACCAAGACCGTTTGCATAGCACATTGTTGTACACAATCCACTTTTAGTCACCAGTTATCAGTCGCTTCAAAAAAGGATCGTTTTCCTCATGTTTAATGAGCATATCGCAGATGTTTATACGCGCCGTTAATTGAGCTTCTTTGAGTTCATGAGGAACACACACATCGAGCTTGCTTACGTATCCCAGCTTCTTCAGGTGGTCGTGAACGCTTGAATGATGGATGTGCAGTGTGTCTGCAATCTCTCGTGCCGTGTAACAAGGGTTTGACTCGATCAATGCCTTGGTTTGGTCGTCATCAACCTCGGTTGCCCTCAGGGACCGAGGAGCATCGTTGAGGTCAAAATCACCAGCACGAAATTTTGCGAACCACCGCTGGCAGTGACGTTCTTGTAGAGCATTATCACCGTACAATTTACGCAACTTTTCACAAGCTTGACGCGCGTTCTTTCCTATACGGAAGTAAAACAGTAAAATATGGGAGTACTCCCAAAACCACCCAACCGCCATCGGGTGACAAAATACGTCATGACGTTTCCGACAACCCAATATATTTACACTGCTGGCCACCCAAAATGCAACACCAAGAAGGACACGAGGTAGCAAAGCCAGATTTACTGGACACATAACAACAGATACAAAGATGAAACGATTGAGCATACAGGCCCGTGCGACTTGCGGAACACGCAGACATCAATAGTTCGTGTGGCCCCCATGGCTGGCAATAACGGCCGCTACACGCCGCGGCATCGAACGAAAGAGGCTTTGGATGTGAGCTTGGGGTATGTCGGTCCAGGCTGCTTCCACACGTCGCCACAATTCAGCAGGCGTAGCCGCGGGTGGTGCTTGCCGGGCCACTCGGTTCCCGATCAACGACCAGAAGTGTTCAATGGGTGACATATCGGGAGAACAGGCGAGCCACGGCAGCAGTGACACTTGTTGGGCGGTGAAGAATTGTTGCACGATGCGTGCCACGGGTGCGCATTGTCCTTTTGAAACGTGGCCACTGGCAGGTCCTGTAGGTAAGGGAGGACTACAGGCTCAAAACGTCGGAGATGTAGCGGTGGCTGTTGAGTGTACCGGCGATGTGTACCGGAGGGGTGCGGGTGTCATATCCAATTGCACCCCAAACCATAACGGTAGGCGACGGACCGGTATGGCGATGCATAATACAGGCGTCATATAGTCTCTCGCCGCGGTGCCGCCACACGCGGATCCGACCATCGTGGTGCTGCAGGCAGAGGCGGGATTTGTCGGAGAAGACAATGTCGTGCCATTCCGTAGTCTAGGTGCGGCGTTCAACGGCCCTCTGCCGCCGCACTCGCCGGTGGTGTAACGTCAATGGTAATCGGAGCAATGGGCGCCGTGCGAAAAGTCTCCGCTCCTGCAGACAACGTCGAACGGTACGTGCTGACGCAGGTTGTTGCGCAACACACCCTAATTTCTGCGCTAACGTTCGTGATGTGGCGGTGCGAGCCGTCAATGCCCGCCGCACAACATGCCGGTCCTCTGGTTCGGTGGTGTGCCGCGGCTGCGACAATCTCTCACGTCGGTCCGTCGGTCTCTCCTGCACCAACCGAATCCATACTCGCCTCACTGTGGCTGGATGTCGTCCCACAGTGGTGCCGATTTCTTGGTACGATAAACCGCTGACGCGATAAGCCACCATTTGTCCTCTGTCGAACTCCGAAAAGTGCTGGAATGACTGCCGTATTGTGCGACGAGGCATCAGGAAGCTTCCCACGCACAGGCCCGGCAGCTCAACACACTACCACTACTTAACCCCCGCTTTCTGTGTACCCTTCTTATAGTGCTTCTCGGTAGCGTGCCGGGCGCACATGATTTGCATATGCCCTGCAATGCTAATCGTTTGCATGTCCTCTCGCGGGATACGCATGCTGCGAATTTCAGGCCAATCGTATGCTTCCTTCTTGGTGTTGCATTTTGGGTGGCCAGCAGTGTATATCTGTGCTCATAAACACATTGATTCACACAGTGACGAAAAGACAGAAAACCAGTAACTCGTATCAGAACGTTGAATTGTGTTTATGACTTCACGCTATTCCAAACGCAACCAAGTATGACCAGTGGTGCTTTTTAAGGGCGCACAACCTGGGAAGTTTTGCTTCTGCGTTAAAAACTCAACGAAATAAAAACATGTGAAGAGCTTTGTATTACAGTTGCTTTAACGACCTGGGGTGTCCGCTGCTAAGGCAGCATTCCTACAGATGCAAATATTGCTTACAGTGTTCTGTTTACTGAACGAAGCAACGAACCTTCTTCTCTTCACGAAAATATTGCACAAGTGAATTAATTTTAACCACACACGCAAACCCTTAGGACAAACTTCGAGTTTTATTAGAAATACATAAAAAACGAAAACAAAAAAACCTCCCAATGTAACAGCAAGTCGTATCACAACTTTGAATTGCACTTCTCCCTAGGACTGCAAGCGGTGCTCATTTTGACTGGCACACCCTGAGAGTTTCTCTGTTACGTTTGAAACCACAGGAAAGTAAGAACGCGACCTGCAGCGCCATCTGGAGAGCGCTTGTACCACAGTTGCTTGAACACCGTCGGATGTGCGGATGCAAAACCGCCCACCTTACAATGCAATGGATGATGTGCGCGAATGCGGTATGTTTACAGAACGAATCTTCTCGTAATGAAAACAATATGTGTGGAATTTAATTTTAAACACCACTTGAAGCCTTAGGACAATCTCTGTAGAGTTTTATTACAAATAAATCCGAAAAAATAACATCGATAATGTAGGTTAAATTGCGACTCTGTGTGGGTGTGCGCCGTACACTTAGCACATCCCGAATATTCGCCCCTGCGTCTAAGCCTTGTGAATCGTTAACGTTGATTTAGACCTAACGGTTAGTTTGAAATGACTCGTCATAATCTCTCAGAATCAAGGCTTAACCCTACATTTTTTGCGTACCGAATCCTCTTGTCAAATGCATAAGACCGCGAAGTCAACAAAATATGTTATTTTGGTAGATTGATTTTAAGCGTTGCTTTTCAATCTAGTCTCAATATATTGTTATTCATCGCCCTACAATAACTATAATATCTTCGCGACTGCTACTTAGCGCTTACTCATTAAAATGCATAGAACATAATATAATGTGGTAAGGGTTGTCATTGACCTATGCCAATATACTAAAACTACGTACCACATAAAATGATTAATATTATAGCTAATATTATAACACATATCGCATCTACATTTCCTTTTTAGTTTCAGTTCTTATGCAAATTAGGTTACTTCTCCGTTGTATGTCGTTCTTAACGGCACGTCAGATCCTTCGAATTTCCTTACTTTTTTGGCAACGGCTGACAGTGAGTCAGAGAATTGTGTGTGTATTAATGTAAGACAGTATACCGCTTGAAGTAGGACGGCATATTATCTTGATGATCTATACGTCGAATTATTGTCATCTACTTTGTTAATGTGATTTAGTGTACGGGTCTGTTTAAAGAGAAACTATGCTTGAGTGTGAACTAGTTATGATTCTTCAAAATACAGTTATAAGTTGACAAATTGAAAACCGCATGAACCAGTTCTTTCAGATGTTACGTAAGTTCTATTTTTTCGTATACTGCTCCCTGTGACTGTTACGTCTCGTTTGAGTGTCAGTCTTAGGCGTTTAATATTTAGTGTCTGTGGTTTCAACAAACAATCTGAATAACCTGAAACATACATAATCTTCAGATCTGTTCTCATATTTGACTGAAATCTTTCAGTTACTTTAACGAGACTCTTACTTGGGGTAAAAGGTTTGGTAACACGAAGAAACTACACTGCTTGACATAGAAGGTGTCACACCATTAACATATCTACGAAATGAGACGAAACTTGCCACACATGCAGACAAGTATGTAAGAAAGAAGTAATGTAATATCTGAGGAATTGCCACCCCGGTGGCGCAGTGGTCTGAGCAATGTCTTCTGATCATTCGTCCGAGATGGGTCTGGGTTCGAATCTCGGTGAAGCATGGATTTTGTGTTTGTCTTACGGCGCTGGCTCATTCCATTCCCTGGAACCAGTGACCCTAAATTAGCAAAGGACGACTGCTTATAGCCCATTGAGTTGCTGATGGTGGTCGTTAAACCTCCAATCAAAAAATATAAATATATAAGGAATTATATGAATGCGATATGCGAGAAGATAGTACTATAATGTGACTTGAGTCAATAGCTCGTATGACAGCCATCCTGGGATATAATTCGTCAATACGACGTGGCATCGGGTGGGAAAATCCCCGCATGGTGTCCTGAGGTATTACTGACCATGCGTCATTTACCTGTGGACAAAATTAAGCGACATTGCGACAGGATCGTGCAGAAGCTTTAGATCGTCTGCCAGTGTTGTTCCAAATTATTTCTATTAAGGGAAAGCCTGAGGATAGCTCTGGCCAGTTCAACACATGAATACCTTTTAGGCTCTGACTGTTGATGTTGGCAGTGTGAGAGCGGACATTACTTTGTTGAAACGGGGCACCAGAGATACCACGGCGATACAGCAATAAAATGGATTGCAGCGCCGCATCGACGTGTCGTTGTACTGTCCTATCCAACATAGAAAATGACTGTTGAAACTGATAGCACTACAAACCATGACACCAGGTTGAGAGGTGTTGTATGGCGCTATGTCGGCGCTCATACAGAAGCGAGACTCGACGTTGAATACATGGCTCCATTTTATTAGATTTTGGTTCGTTGATGAGAATTGCCTTCCATTCTGCCACGAGAACATTGATCAGGTGGGTCATCGATCTCCGACGGATCAACCTGTCTCGCAGTCGGCGTTCCAATTCATCCCAAAAGTGTTCCTTTGCCTTGTGATCGGAGTCGTGTGCAGGCCAGTAAAGTTCTTCCACACTCATCTCATCAAATCTTTTCAGCACGGACCTCGCTGGGTGAACGATGACATTGTGTTGTTGGAAAAGGAAAGGACTTTCATCGAACTGCTGACATAATGTTGGAAACACAGAATTGTCTAGAATATTCTTATAGGTTGCAGCAGCAAGGTTCCAGGGAACTGGACCTATAGGACTCCACCCAAACCATGAAAAATAGTCCCAGAGCATGATGGTTTCTACACCAAACTCCACACTTGGCGCAACTCATTCAGGCAGGTATCATTCATCTAGCAACCCCCATATCTAAAATCATATCCATCGGAATGCTAGATAGTGAAGCGTGATTCATCATTTTAGAGAACGCGTTTGCACTTCTGCAGAGTCCACTGGCGTTCGAAAATGTAACATCACTTCAACTGACACTTAGCGTCGATCTTTCTGGGCTGTTTTCCGTGGTGTTCGTCAGTTTGGCCATTTAACTCCCAAAATAGTAATACTTATTATGGTGCTGGCGTTGCTTCTAAATGCATTATAAAACTCAGAGGTGAGTGTTCCAACCGAGGACAGCTATATTTTTGCACAACCCGCTTCAGCATTGGACGATACCACTCTGTCATTTTACGCTGTCTTGCAGGTCGTGACTGCACTATAGTTTCTCTTAGGCCTTTTCTCTTGAAAATAGCATCGCTTAGTGGTGATCGGAGTTGCTGCATTAGAGCAGAAATTTCCTTTACTGACTTCTTGCTAAAGTGTCGTCTCATTTCCGTACCACTTTGAAAGTTAGTGAGCTGCCTCTCATGTCCGTGCCACTTGGAAAGTCAGTGAGCTGCTTCTCATGTCCGTGCCACTTTGAAAGTCAGTGAGCTGCTTCTCAAGTCCGTGCCACTTTGAAAGTCAGTGAGCTACTCCTCATGTCCGTGCCACTTTGAAAGTCAGTGAGCTGCTTCTCATGTTCGTGCCACTTTGAAGGTCAGTGAGCGGCCCATTCTATTGTTCATGCCTGCCTGTGATGTTTGGTAGGTCAAGTCCGTCCTTTAGTATTTGTACGAGCCATTGCTGTAATGGTTTTTGGGCAAATCTACTACTCGAAAGAGGTGTTCCGATACTTTTGATTATATAGTATATATTAGCGATATACTTGGAATGGCGACAGGGGTTGAAATCTTTTATGGATATTATGTGAATCGAAGCATACTTATTGTAGATATGGGATTGCGATCTATATTTTGATACAATAGTTTTTGTTAACTATCAAGAGTACGTCTTGATTATAGCGTATTGGTACCCTGAACTTGCAGTGCATACAGAATAAACAGCTGATGTTGCATAACTTTTGCCGATACTTTTACCATGGCCGTTTCATTCACGTAGTTGTTTCTAGAGTGTGAGATATCCACAACGTATTAGAATAATATGACCACCCCGGAATCACAGTCTACCCGATCAGGCGCGTCACAGAGTGCACGTGACAAACTCGACCACACGGAGATATAATCGGCCGGCCAGGACAGGTGAGCTATAGAGCGTCACGTGAGCACAATGAGTAGAGGTAGAAGCATCTCAGAAACATCAGACTTCGTGGACTGTTCGTTAGGTGCTGCAGTAAGGGTGTACCAAGAATGTACCGCTGGCACACAGAGTACCTCTGACGTCATAACTGTGGAGCCCCCAAAGGCCATCGACCCCAGAGGAGAAAGTCGCCTCCGTCGACTGGTGAAGAGAAATCGATGCGCAAAAGGGCAGCTATTGACCACTCAAATGAACACTGGGCACCCAGGTACGTGTCCCAGACAACAGTATAGCAAACCCTTTTACGCATGGGCCTCCGGAGTCGACGCTGCGTCAAGGCACCCATGTTAACCCAGGTCCATCGGGAACGACGGCTGCAGTTCGCATGAGACTACCGTCATTGGACAGCGGAAGAGTGGAAGAAGGTTCCCTTCTCTGACGAATCGAGGTTTCTACTCCACAGAAGTGACGGAAGGTGGCGGATACGGCATTAGACACACGAGAACTAACACCTGGACATGCTTGTCGGTCAAGATCGGGCCGTCAGTGGCAGGGTGTATGTCTGGGGGATGCTTTCCTGGTTTGACCAGGAACCGCTGGTACCACTGGACGAGCAGGAACTTATGGAATATCCACAGTGAATATTACCACTAAAATAAAACTAGCGTATACATAGGAAGTACTAAGAAGCGATTGCAAGCCAGAATTGAGGAACATCATCGAAACTGGAGGCAAGCTAATCAGAAGACATCATTCATTAGATATTGTTTAAATCAAAATTCTACTCCCGTATGGGAGGAAGCTAAGGTGTTTATTTCACACAGTTCACATAAGAAAAATTTGTTGCCGGAGAGTTTGCTTATCGAGAAAACAAAAAGCTATAACTGTAATAATGAACAAGCCCGTCTGGAACTACTATATGCGTGGCGTTTCTTAATAGCTAAAGAAAACGATTACTATGATTCAAAAGGCGTGAAGAAATCAACTGGAAATTACAGTAATATTTTGAGCCTTGAGTACGACTTCTATTCACAAGATGGCACTGCAATAGTAGAAACAGGACAAATGGATAACAAGCAAGTTAGTGAAGACCTTCATGAAGAATATCCAGTGGTTACTTCAGTTACAGTCGGGAACTTAAAAAGTGGAGTGAGTAATCCGTTGAAAATGGACACAGATAAGTTCTCCGAAACATGTACGGAAGACTGAGGGTGATGGTGACTGGTCGACAAGGTTTGATTCAGAAAATGAGTATTCTATTATAAAATTTTTTAAATGTGTACATATATTTTTTTTAGCCCTTAGAACTGTTTTACTGTTTGGAATCAGTTTTGGTGAAATACTACATGCATTGTGTCTACATCTCAACTGAAATTGTGAATGCAAACTACGATTGAATTCCATTGATAATGAACAATTAATGACAATAAGACCCAATATCTTTAAAGACGGTCACACTATTACATCAAAGTCTGACTAAGGCAATGTTTCAAAGTTATTATGCCAATAACTTTGAAACATTACCTTAGTCAGACTTTGATGTAATAGTGTGGCCGTCTTTAAAGATATTGGGTCTTATTGTTGTCATACACTATATTTGCTGCGGACAATTTTTAATATCAATGCAGAACTGTGATAATGGATTATAAGGACTTCTAATACAGCTTTTTCATTATATGGTAAATAGAATCGATATAAATCATATTATATGTTAGAATGCCAAAAATAAATAATGAAATAATATGATACTTAGTCGGCTGGTCATTACCGACGCAGACATAAATCAATGTGAGTAACAGTGGTATTGCACGGCACACGTCGTTGAAGCTTTGATTAAATGATGTGAAAAATTGGAATTTAGCTAATGAATGGCAACACCTACCATAGTGTAGTCTTGACGAAGGGTTGTAGTGATATCCGAAAATTCGACAGTAAGAAGTTTCCTTTTCTTCCTGAGTAAAACCCATAATTTAGTGAAATTTATAATGTATCAAGAAATTCTAGTAAATAATTTAAAAGCCTGTGAAAAATCCCACCAGACTCACTATTATCAATATTTCTTACTTCTCTGTTACGAAATCTTTTGCAAAGTGGAAAAGTCTTTCATGATCTCCTAGGATAGCTTTGTCAAAAGGCATTGAGATAAAACAAACATACTAGTGATAGTTGTATTTTTTATTCCAGAATTAAAGAAAATTGTCCGTAAAAATGAATAGATTATTGCCCCTCGTTTTAAAAATATTTAGAAAATCGATTGATAAAAATGGAAAGATTGAAGAGCCGTATCAATATCTCAGAGACAAAGCCTATTTTAATAATGATTGTTTCTTTCATTTGTTTAACGACCATCTTGGAAGGCTTCAAGGGCTACAAGCAGTCACTCGTCCCTAATTTGGTGCAAGTGTTTTCACCAAGCAAGCTCTCCCCTCATATCTCATTAAGGGTCCATCACAGACGAATTGTTGGAGCCCAGTGACTCAGACCATTCAGCTAAGAAAGGAATCGTGTCTGTAGGACTCAAGAATTTAAAATTTGGTTACATCTTGTTAGAAGTATGTCTCACAGCAAAATATGCCCTTGCATTTTCAAATAAATACTTTACGCAGCTTGTTATCGTATAATCTCAAAACATTATTATATTTCATCTTTTTGTTTTTCATACTGACATTTTTGTCAAACAATTATATCATGCGCTGCGCGTGGTTTGGTATTTCTTCCCGAAAGCAAATAACTAGTGCAAATATGCAGTCATACAAAAAATAAATATCCAGACATATTTGTACTAGTTTGTTGTTTGTAGAATTATGTTCTATCAAAATATTAGAGCATGAAACCTTCATTTAAATTCTCGTTGTGCTCTGTGGCGAAAAGTAAAGTTTTGCACTGGGTTTACCATCGAGAACAGTGATAATAGTGTAAGCTTGTTAGGATGTTTAGGGAGTTAAGTACTGGTTCAATTTAAGAAGACCATGTTTTGAAACTTCGAAACGTGTTCAATAAGTAATGCCTCAGCGTAAATGTCTCGTGCATGACTTGTCGCCTCGCAACCAGTCAGACGATGAGCGATTCTATGTGCCATTAGCTTCATTTTACTGCGTAATAGAACTCCGTGCATGTGTCTGTTCGTATTTAATAGTGCTCAAAATGGATGATTCTTTTTTCAACTGTGTCGACTGGTGTCAAACAACGATCAGCTATAAAGTCTTTAATATATGAAAATGTCTCTTAAAGAAATTCACGCTGGATTGGTGGAAGTTTATGGTTCTGGAACCTTCAACATAAGCACTGTTCGTCTTTGGGTAAGAAAATCAAAGGAAAGTGGAGGAATACTAATCCATGAAACACGCTGCCTAAGCACGATACCTATGAAACAAACTTAAAGTGTTACTAAATAAAAGATGACATTTATTTACAGATTAAAAACACACTAAAAGAGTTAAATTACGACGACAAGATCTTTCAAGGATTCCAAAGCCCCATCTTCAGGTCGAGTGCACAAAATGATCACGAACATGGGCATTTATAGTCAAAGGTAACCATAATACTTTGTGGCCTCGGAGACTACCTAAAAAATAAAAATAATTTGCGGCCTTGGAGAAAAGTATTTTTATTTTTAGGTAGTCAATACTTTGCAGCCTTGGAGACTACCAAAGGTAACCACAATACTTTGCGGCCTCAGAGACGAGGTCACATAGTATTGTGGTGACCTTTGACTGTATAAGTGCCCATTTTTGTGACCAGTTTGTGCACTCGACCTAAAGATGGGCCTTCGGAAGCCTTGAACGATCTTGTCGTCGTAATTTTAACTCTTTAGTGTACTTTTAATGTGTAAAAAATGTTACCTTTTATTTTGTAACACTTTGAGTTTTTTCATAAGTATCGTGCTTAGACAGCGTGTTTCATGGATTAGTATTACTCAGCACGATTTTTTTATAGTCAAGTGGAGGAATGTTGGCCGTAAAGGATCAGCCGCGTAGTGGGAGGGAGGCCCAAAGTGGCAACTTGCGGACTTGCGATTTCATCAGGCAACAAAATGGATGCGCTCTTCTCCAAAAATCGAAGAATAACTCAGAGAACAGTAGCACGTAAGCTGAACATTAGTTTAGGTAGTGTCAATGACATTGTTAACTCGTGAATACTGGATTACCCCAGTGTGCAATACAAAATTGAAGTTGTGATTCCGTCTATTGGTGTAAATTATGACAACAGTGATTAGACAGATAATATCCGAAAGCTTGAAAATTTCATCGTCCTGGAGCGGGAATCGAATCCGCGTCTCCCGGTTTGCGCCCGAGTATGCTAACCACCACACCAGCTGGAACAACCAAGTCTCAAGTCTCCAAGTATTTTCAAATTCCTGTGATGGTTGTACTAAAATTACTCGGAAACTTGAGACTTGGTCGTTGTGGGTGGTGTAGTGGTTAGCATACTCTGGCGCAAACCGGGCGACGCGTTTTCGATTCCCGCTCCAAGACGATTAAATTTTCAAGTTTCCGGTTATTACCTGACTAACCACTCTTGTCATAATTTACACCAATAGACGGAATCAACTTCAAATTTGAAATTGTCAGCGTTTTAGGATGCCACAAAGTGTGCGCTCGTTGGGTGACACGTCACTTTACGACTGAAAAGAGGAAATCAAGGCTTGGAACATGCCAAAGGCACCTTGCTCGCTATGAAAAATATGGAAGTGATTTCCTCCAAAGCGTTTTTTACGCTTTCCAGCAGTAGTTTGAAGAAGCGTATATGCTCAAGCTTTGTCCATCTGTCTGCCTGTCCGCACGATAACTCGCTTAAAGGTGGTTCGATTTCGATGAAAATTTAATATGTCGTAAGGGACAACCTGGGGACGAACCCTCTTGAAAATGGGTGAAATGGGGTCAAAGGTCAGGACATAGGAGCAGGATCCATTCCATTGTCCTTATGCGTCATAACTTACATAAAAATGCTTCGATTGCGACATAACGTAAACATGTTGTTCCGCAGGTATACTGAATCGATTCTGTTGAATATCATTAAAATGGGGTCAAAGGTCAGGACACAGTAGCGATATTTATTCCACAGCCATTATCCTCATGACTTGACTAAAAATGCTTCTATTGCGACAAAACTTTAGTATTTTGTTCCGGAGGTATACTGAACCGGTTTTGTTGAATATCATTGAAATGGGGTCAAAGGTCAGGGCGCAGGAGTGAGATTTATTCCACAGCCATTATCCTCATAACTTGACTAAAAATATTTCTATTGCGACAAAACTTTAGTATTTTGTTCCGGAGGTATACTGAACTGGTTCTGTTGAATATAATTGAAATTGGGTCAAAAGTCAGGACACAGGAGCGATATTTATTCCACAACCATTATCTTGACTAAAAATGCTTCTATGGCGGCAAAACTTTAGTATTTCGTTCCGAAGGTATACTGAACCAATTCTGTTGAATATCATCGGAATGCGGTCAAAGGTCAGGACACAGGAGCGATATTTATTCCACAGCCATTATCCTCATAACTTGACTAAAAATGCTTCTATTGCGACAAAACTTTAGTATGTTGTTCCGGAGGTATAATGAACTGGTTCTGTTGAATATCATTGAAATGGGGTCAAAGATCAAGGCACAGGAGTGAGATTTATTCCACAGCCATTAACCTCATAATTAATACACACACACACACACACACACATATATATATATATATATATATATAATAAACGTGGAAAGAGCGAAGATCTTTGTTTGATATCCTTATAACTTGAGTAATGATTTATGGTATGTCGGAAAGTGTATCGTAATCAATGCATTGCGTGATTTTACTAACTTGCTATTTGTGATAAGAGTTTGGTTCACCATTATGACCCAGAAATGAGAAATCAATCGATGGAATACCGATATTCATCTTTTCCTCGAAAGAAAAATCCAAAACTCAAATTTCTGTCGGTAAGTACATGCTCACTGTGTTTTGGGACTACAAAGGCATTATTCATCAGGAGTGCATGGTCAGAGAAACGACTATCAACACTGAGAATTACGTGCATACCTCAAAAAAGTTAAAGCAAAGTATAAACCGCGTGCGTGAGGGAAAATAGGTATCTAGTGACTCTACAACACGACAGCACCAAACTCCACGCCAGCACTTTCATTTCAGAGGCCACATAGAAAATCTGGTTTGAAGTTAAGTTTATACGATGTCCGATCAAAAAGTTCCGAGACTAGGCCGATATACACCAATGAACTTACGTTACTTAAGGCTGGCTATGATCTTCGTCAAAGTAGTCTCCTTGGACTGCGATACACCGCTGCCAGCGTTTCTGCCACTGTTTGAACGCTTCCGGGAAGTCCTGTTCGCGAATCTTGTCAAGCACCATCTGCGATTCGCGCTGGATCTCGTCCACGGTTTCCAAACGGCGACCCTTGAGCTTTAGCTTCTTCTTCTGGAACAGAACGAAGTCGCAGTGGTCCAAATCCGGCGAGTAAGGCGGGTGAAGAAGGGTAGTCATGCTGTTGCGGCTGCGGAACTGGTGTGTTGCTCACGCTCTGTGAGCTGCTGCATTGTCCTGATGGCGCAGGAAATCATCCCTTCGTCACATTTCAGGTAGTTTGTAGTGAATGTCCTCCCTAAGACGACGCAGAACATCGCAGTAAAAAGGGACGGTGACGGTCTGGCCCTGGGGGACGAATTCACGGTGCACAACCCCACGAATGTCGAAGAACACGATGAGCATGCTTTTGGTTGCGCTCCGACCCTGTCGGGTCTTCTTCCGTCGTGGAGATGCCAGGCTCTTCCACTGCGACGACTGTTGTTTGGTCTCCGGGTGGTAACCGTAGACCCAAGTCTCGTCCCCAGTAATGACGCGCAACAGGAACGTTGGTTCATTCACCACCTGCTGACGAAGATCTTGACAGAGTTCGACACGGAGCGCCTTCTGTTCGGGGATCAGAATCTTTGGCATAAACTTTGCAGCAATGCGGTGCATGTTCAAAACCGACGTCAGAATTTCTTGCACTGTTCCGTATGACACATTGACGATGGTAGCAATGCCTTGAATGCTTCTCCGACGATCCTCATGCACCAGTTCCCTAATTTTGTCCACATTTTCGGGGGTTTTGCTCGTGGACGGCAGCTCTGACCTCTCGTCATCTTTCAGTGCCGTTCTGCCGCTCTTAAGCGCGAGTGAAACTCAAAACACTTCGCACGACTCATTGCTTCATTTCCATAAGCCTGCCGCAACATTTCATGAGTCTCTGTTCCCGATTTGCAGTTTTTGACGCAGAATTTGACGTTCGCTCGCTGCTCTAGTTTGCAGTCCATACCGAAATCGCAGCTGTGTTCTGCACGTGGTCACCAAATATCGTGTAGCACAGCTCGCGATGTTCACAGGACAACGCCACTCGGCACAATGAATCATGAATGTTACTGCCGTCGACCGCTGCTCGCGTATTCGCGTATTGCCATCTGTTGGCGCGCTATGTACCTAGTCTCGGAGCTTTTCGATCACACTACGTATATGAACATGTAACATTTCGTCAAACTTCTGTTTATCTCGTCGTTGTAAGCATTGCCCGCAATGGAGGAAATATAACGATGTCCACGAGAAAACTTTAAAAACTGTTGCTGTTAAAGTGGAAGAAAATGGCTCACCTGTTGGAATGCAAACACTTCGTCCACGTTAAATGCGTATTCAGGTTCCATCCATGTTGTTGCGCTGATTTAAATGCGTAGTAACTAATTAAAAGACCAAGGTAAGCAAAAACAACAATAACAAACGTTGAGAAATAAAAAGAAAGACACACAGAAACTTTATCAAAATGCAGGCTGAAATTCGGAGATTCGCAAAACAAACAGTGAACAATAAAATCAGAAAGTTTGTGACAAAAATTGTCAAATATTAAAAAAATGTTAAATGAACATCGTCGTCTTCCCCCATAATCTCCAAATGCATTTCGCAATGTGTACTCATGCCATCCTCAGTAGTGCTTGAATTGTAAATAGCCGATGTTTGGTCACCGCCATCTCCGTACTACTGTACGTACTGACGGCCATGTGGAACTGATCATCATCATTGTCATCTGCACTGAGTTATTCTGTTTGTGCGCCATTTGTGGTAGGCTGTTTGACATCACTTCATGTTGTATACTACGTTTTTCCGTTTTTTTTCTTCCACTTTTTTTCGTTTCAATTCTTCCTGTGCAAGATATTTCCATGCATAGGAAAAGTCTCCAGAGAAATTAGTATTACAATTGATGTTTTCTGTCTTTTTCATTATAATGGCTTCGACTATTAATATTTGTCGATGTTGGGTATGTACAAATTCGATATTTTTCCAATTGGGTATCGCTGTGTTTTCAAGGCAATATTGAATCCCTGACGTTTTCATATGTTTTTGTTTGCAGTCTTTTAAATGTTCTTTCAAACGGATATTTTGGTTACGTTTAGTACTTCCAATACATATTTTCTGATTTAATGTAGAGTTTGAAATTGTTAAACACCTTACCTACGACCCAGATTTGGTGCCTTCCGACTTCTTCTGGTTGTTTTCTGCTCTCAAGATATATCAGAAAGGAATTAATTTCACCTGTGAAGAAAATATTCAAGCCGCGGCGAGGAAATGGTTCCCAGAACAACCTGAAGATTTTTTATAGAGACGAGTTGAGTTAAAAATATTTACTAAACTTTGGCGTCTCTGTGCCGAGCGTGCGGGGGACAATGCAGAAAAATAAAATGTGTGAATTAAAGTACAAATTCTGCTCTTTGTTCTTGTTTGGTTTCGATTTCATATATTGCCTTTGGGTTTGTGCATAAATATGGAGGCATTACTTTCTGAACATCATCTGTAATAATGAGAAATGATTTAGCTCTGTGAAATCTCAATCGTTATTTAGGTTTCCAGCGGAGAACCTATTTTCATGTTCTATTTTGTTATGAAAAACTGACAACCAGGATCAAGCTAATCACCATTGGTTTTAGAACACTAGAATGTAGAACTTTTGCGGTATAAACAAAATAAAAATAGGGAAGTGTAGCATAGAATCTGAGGACTGGAATCTTCCTTGATCAAATGTGAGTGCGGAGAAGAAACAATTAACTGCGGTGAAACGATAAATGGACTCTGTTGTTTCTGCTTTCGGAAGAATAAATGGATCGCGAACCCGAAGACAGATAATTACATAATGAAAGAGTCACATTACTCGAGGGCGAACAAACGAGAAAAACACTGAAATCAAATTAAAAAAAAAATTGGCAAGCGGCTTTGCCAATTAGTCAGCAATAAGAAACAAGGAAACTTATAGAGACGACCTGACAGACCCTAACCGCTCCCAATAGACCAATAAGAATAAAAGTAATAACACTTCCCAGAAGTTTGAACCCTGTTCATGAGGATGGTCAGCTAAGAGAACAGAAATTCAGGAAACTCACAATGAAAAAGCGAAAGTTATGTCTTGTTACCCTGAAGGCTTATTGAAAGAAGGAAAAAAGTTCTGAGTATCGCATAAAACTGTGGGTTTTAGAGACACGAGCGAAAAGCTAGTTGGACACTGCTTTGCTGGAAAAGCAACTAAGGTGGAAAATATTTGTTCCGAGAAATTCCGCATAAGGAACCAATGCTAGAGCTAGACCCAACAGAAAATTCGACTTGAATTTTATGTCTAAGGCTCTAAATGTATATAAAATATGCAGAATTTATGCATGAAATACACTGAATGGATGAATTATTATTCAAACCCAATAACAATCTGCAATGCAGAAGTATCCCGTCCAATCACCTGAAACTGGCATGTCTTTACACATTGGAAATCATGCACTGAAGGGTTAAAAGCAGCAATACAGGTACGTTTTACCATCACCAGATAGCAGGTGCAAGGAAAGTCGGTAGTTCAATCACCGCAAGTGCTGAACTGTTTTGATTTCTACGTCAGTGTGTCGCACGTGACTACCAAGACTGTAAAATACTGCAAAACTTACAACCAAAAGAGAAATGTGGCCATAAGAGTGCAATTGGCTCTCGTGGATAGCGCATACTGTCCGGCATCGTAAAAAGGAATCCCACGGCTACCGCAGAGCAGATGATGTCGGAATTATACGAGGGTGCGCCCACCATCTTATGCACAAATAGTTTTAGGCTATGACAATCAACGTACACATTGTGTCCTCTTGCTGATAGAAATGATCAACGCCCGATTGGGTTATAGTTTGCTAAGGCCTGACGTAACTGGAATACTGAAGTTTGGAAATAAGTCATCTGGTCTGAGAAATCATGGTTACAATTCTGTTGCGTCGATGGGAGGATGCGTATGTGGCGTAAACCACACGAAGCGATGGACAGGCAGGTGGAGTACTTAGGACTGGAAACACATCATCTGGTCCGACGAATCACGGTTAAAACTCTATAACGCCAATGAAAGGGTGCGTCTGTGTCGTAAATTACACGAAAGCGATGGACCCAGCTTGTCAAATTGGTATCATACAGATAGGTGGAGCCTTTAGGACTTGAAATACGTCACCTGGTCTGACGAATCACGGTTTAAACTCTATTACACAGATGGAAGGGTGCGTGAAGTGATGTACCTGGCTTGTCAAGTTCGCCGAATAATGATGATATGTACAGTATTACCAGAATATGTGACATAAGTCAGCTTTAAGGTCCTCGCACACTACGTCGGAGCGGAAGGTCCCGAATGGAAACGAACTTTTCGCATTGCAACGGTAATGAAGTTTTCCCAGCATTTAGTTCGAACTACGTAAACGGAATAGAAATCATTCATTTGAAGGATGTCGACCGCGTTGTAAGAAGTGTGGCGCATAGCGTAATTATACAAATATTATCATAATATACTTTTATAAACTTAACTGAAAATTAATTCGTACGATGAGTGATAGTAGCAGTGATGAAGAAGCAGTAGTGGTTGCGCAGGCTGCGGCTGATAATTAAATTTTAAATTTTAAACACACACACACACACACACACACACAAGATGATCATATAGCAGCGATATGTAATAACTTACGAACGCTATTTTACTTGTGTATGTATTTTTTTTATTAAACATATTTTTGTTAAATCCAAAAAGCATAAAAAAGTCATCTTTCTCATACCAGATTTAGTGAAATTTTCTGCAATTTTTACCACACGTTTTGTTTTATCACACTATTGTAGTTATGTTTATGACCAATATCGTACGAAATCGGATTTATTTGCAGTGTTGATAAACTCTTCCTCAACAGACATTTCTGAAAGAATCAAATAATAATAAAACAAATTCCAAAATGGCAGAACCAGCGAACGCAGACAGATTAGGTCGTGGCAATAGCCTGCACATCTGCCGATGCTATAAAATGAACAGCGGAGGCAGATGTTCTTGACTTAACGCATGCGTATATGCTTTCCTATTCCGATTGTTCGTTTTCGAAGCAAGAATTCCTAGGCGTTTTTGGCGTAACAGGCGGGTTTCCATTGGACATAATCGTTATCAATTATTTTCGCGGAGTCTGTTCCGACATTTCGTTTCTGTTCTGAAGTAGTGTGTGTGAAGCTTTTAGAACTCTTTCATACAGAAAAAATTGAAATAAGAAAACTGTTATCATTTAAAGTGCGAGTTCCGAATGGTTTTTGTTTTTGCTCAATAACGTTATTTATTTCAATAATTGCTGATGTATCTGTGTTGGTAAAGCTAACACTTTCATAGCACTTTTTAAAAACAAACAAACAAAACAACAACGGCATGAGTTTATTTCAAAATACGATCGAACAATTTAATAGCTTCAGATTTCATCTTGCCTTGTTGGATTAGGAGAACAAAATATTAATATAGCTGTATTCCACTTAGCCAGTGGTAAGCGTTTCCCCACCTAGTAACAAATTACTACATCGGGAACGAGCTCACAGTTAAGGAAACACTCTTGCAGATGTACCTAAGTATTCGGCATGCCGTTCTCGAGCCCATGCTGAAGGACCATCAGGGACTGTTTAACCCTGCAGCGGGCACAGGATCACTGTGACTTAGAAGTCTGCACGGGCCGAAATCCCGAGCCTCACCCAGGCTTTTTCTCATCAGTTAAGTGAAGAATTTCGGGCTCAGGTTGGGCCTGTACCGGAAAGTTTGCTATTTTTCTCCTGGAATAAAGAAAAACTTTTCTCCCCAGAAAAGGAAGACTGCCTTGTTAATAATGAGACAACGAAATTCAATGAATGAAACGAAAGGTCCTATCCCCCACCGGATGCATTAATTAATTACAGCTGAAGCCAACCAGCCTGGCTGTAAAATGAGAGTTTCAAAAAGGAAGATTTATTTCTTTAAACGTTAAAATTAAATTCCTTTCTCCCTTTGTTGGCTTTAATGACTAAAACACCGCATTTTTTCTTTGCGGAGAAATGTCGTTTACATAAATACAGTTTCCAATTCAGCTACACGAAACCAAAACCAGCTTCTAATGCTTTGTCTTGCTAAAGCGGAAATGACGAAGTTCGAAATATTTGCTTACACATTTGGAGAAGCAGAGCTACCTTGCTTGTACTTAAGTCTGGTAGAGAAAAAGCTTTTACATATGCAACAGAAGCATGTAGTCAGGTCTAAACCTAACCTGTGGGAGGAATTCCTAAGAGAAATGACAACTCTCTCTGCGTTCCATACCTTTTACTACAAAATAAGTCAGTTCAATAGATCAGCTTTGTGTGCAACTGTGATACATTCGCATTCTTTTTGTTTCTTAAAGAAATTGACTTTTTTAAACTTATCTAGCTTTTAAAGATTTTGTCATTCTCATCTTTCAATTTTACCACATCAGCCTGTTTTTAAGTCTTATA
Source organism: Macrothele yani (assembly GCA_039090855.1). Lineage (NCBI taxonomy): Eukaryota > Metazoa > Arthropoda > Arachnida > Araneae > Macrothelidae > Macrothele > Macrothele yani. The sequence continues at coordinate 126,695,254 of CM077026.1, read as the reverse complement.
CCACGCTTCTAAGATATCTCTCATTCTTCGTCTTGTGTCTGGTGCTCTTTGGCCAAACATGGCTCATACGCCATAAAAATCTACCAACCAACCAACCAACCAACCATCAGCTTTGTGTCTCCAAAACAGGGGGTCTTCAGCTTTTTTGAATCGCGGACATGACAAAATGGAATAGGACTCGCGGGCCACATGCAAAAGAAACGTTTAAAGGATTGTATTTGTGAATACAGTAAAACCCCAATTTTACGCTTTTCAGGGGACCAGCATAAAAAGTCGTACGACGCAGGAAAACGTAAAACCGAGGTCGAGGTAAAATAAACGTTACAGGCATATACACTGCCGGACAATTGCTAAGGACGGATGACAATAGCAACGATAGCAACCATAAAATGGAAGGCAGGAAAATGTGGAAATTAGCATAAGTGCGGGATACAGTAAGACGTGTTGTGCGTATGCAAATTTTGGATTGCCGAACTTGTTCGTGACGTCATAGCGCTGATAAGAGATATAAAGGATTTGACGCGTATTGACCGTTGTTGTTCAAACGCAAAGTTGAAAGGGAAAGAATCGATTGACGAACTTGCAATTTTCAGTATGTCTTCCCGACATCACCTAGATGATTTTACGCGTGGCCGTATTATTGGCAAGATTGAAGAAGGGCAAAAAATAACAGATGTTGTCAGGGAGTTCGACGTCCGCCACAGTGTTGTTTCAAGGCTTTGGAAATCATTTCAAACAAATGGAGAGTGTAGCAAACGTCACGGGGGAGGTCGTGTTCGCAGTACGACACCTGCAGAAGATCGGTACATAGTGCTATAAAAAAAAAAAGACACCTGCGCAGCACAGCTAGTGAGGTAGCAAATCAGTTTATGGCTGCTACTGGCAAGCGGATCTCCCGAAAAACTGTCGCCAGACGTTTGCTTGAAGGAGGACTATACGCCCGCCGTCCTGTTGTGTGCATCCCATTGTCCAGACGTCACCGTACCGCCCGTTTGCAATGGTGCCATCAACATCGCAATTGGACTGATAACGACTGGTCTGCTGTCCTCTTCTCAGATGAGAGTAGATACAGTCTATCGTCTGATTGTCGACGACCACTGATCTGGCGTGATAGTGGTACTGCATATTGTCCAGCAATCATACAGAAAAGGGACCGATATCCTACATGTAGTGTCATGGTATGGGCTGGCATCATGATCAATGGCCGTTCGTCCCTCTATATGCTTCCAACTGGGACTATGACTGGCCAACGATACATTAATGATGTTCTGCTACCTCATGTTCGCATGTTCCGTGGTGCTGTCGGTGATAGATTCATTTTCATGGACGACAACGCAACATGTCATCGAACAGTCGCTGTCCAGGAGTGTCTTGAGAGCGAGGATATTCAACGCCTCGTATGGCCAGCACATTCTCCAGATCTGAATCCCATTGAAAATGTGTGGGATGCTTTGGGGAGGAGTCTTGCTGTTCGCCAATGCCCACCAATAAACAAGGACACCCTCATCCGTGCACTGACAGAGGAATGGGATAAATTACCCCAACAGCTGCTTGACAATGTTGTGCAAAGCATGAAAGGACGTGTGGAATCTTGCATCGCCCTCCATGATGGCCATATCCCGTATTGACATCTTACGCCGGAACGCCTGCGGACGGCAATTGCATTTTTTTCACGTTTACGTATTCTGCCCAAAATGGCCTGTTTGTCCCTTGAACACGTTCCAAAGTATTCCAAGATTTCAGAGCACAATAAATTGTCTTTCTTCTAATGTCCTGGCATTCTGACATTATTTTATTTCACTTGGCATCCAACCACACTTACTTTTTTATGCGCTATATAGCCGTTTATGATCCGTCCTTAGCAATTGTCCAGCAGTGTATAATGTGTACAAAACATAGAAACCAATGTGCACTAGTAATACAGTACTATACATAATATGTATTGTAGACACATGTTTTTAAAAACAAAAAAAAAGCAGTTTAACTACGTACGTACTTACGTTATGGGATGCTGGTTTGAAAATAAATCAGTAATTTCCTTTTGCTTTCTGTTTTTAGTGTTTAGCTCAAGGAGCTTTCTGAATAATTGAAAGGCTTTGCAAGTGTTTCTCTTGAGAATCGTGACCAAGGAAAACATTTTTCACAAGTTTTAATCCATTCAATGCCACTTTAAAAGAAGGTTTATGTTCCGAAATTTCGGCTACATTGTCGTCGTCATTATCTTCTTTCGACGAACAATCCATTACATCGGAGATTGTTTGAACCTCTGATGTTGGCACATTTTCATCACATGCAGCATACTCTTAAGAATCGATTGCAAGTTCATTGATGTAATCATCCTCTGGCTCAATCGGAGCGTCAAGTCCATTTGAATCATTCTCTGCTTCCATGGGAACTTCATGGGATGTTGGAAATCCGCCTTTTCCAAAAGAATGAGAAATGCAAATGCTTGCCACGCAATTCCATGAAGAAGATACGAAGTGTATCGCTTCCAATACGTTGATTTTCTGCTTCCGCACATCTTCAAGGTTTCCGTAATCAAGTTCAGCCAGAGGTTTTTTCACCAACTCTTTCCGTTAAAACTCTTTGAAGGAGCGGATGATCCTCAAATTTCACGGCTGAAGTTTGCTTGTCCAGTTTGGAGGAATAAACTGTATGTGCACTTTTTGCAGTTTCAAATGAACATGGGCCGAACACTGATCAATAAATAAGGTAATATTTCGCTTTTTTAATCTCATTTTCTTATCTATAGATTGTGTAAAAAATTTTGAATTGTATTTTACGTCATCCAGGCCCTTTCATTTGCTTCATAGCTCGTAAGCTCTTTACATTTTTGAAACAACGGGGTTTCTTAGAATTGCCGATCTACATAGATGTTAATTTTCCACTCCCGTCAGCATTGCAACATAATGAGACAGTCAATGCGCATTTTTGACATTTCCCACCGTGGCATGATTCTCTCTTCGCAACACGTGTTTTATCAGGCAGAATATTTAAAAAAAGGCCAGTCTCATCGGCGTTGAAAATGTCTTTCAGTGCATAATTCGTAACTAAAGTTGGTAAGGTCTTCGTGTTCCATTCATCAATTGTAACCGGATCAACACTTGCAGTTTCACCCCAAAATGATCGGTACATAAGATTGCGGCGTGCTCCTTCAGTCGATCCATCCATTCATTTCAAGCTCTGAAATCGTACAAAAGCAAGCCGAGCAGCAATTTAAGCCTTTCCTTCAATATTTATTTATTTAGAGGTACGTTTGCGGCTCGAGCTTGCCGGAACCACCTCGTAAAAATTGCTTCCAGATCAACGTAAGACGAACTTTTCATAGTCCATCTCTTATTAACACAATGATCAAACCGTTCCGAAGTAATTTTGGTCGACTCTCTCTGTTTTAAAATTGTTTTCAGTGTTGAAACTGGTAAACTGGTGGTATGTTGAAACTGACCAATTTAACTTCAGTTCCATGAAATTCGCTATATTTTCGTATAATAGAGTCATTTTCAGCTAAGAAAAGTCATTTGTGCTTCTTACTCACTATCTTCACTCTCACATCTACAAACCGATATTTAAACAGACAGCAAACTGACTGAATTGTTCTCAGAGCCTCACACCGTTCTTGCCCAGCTGAGACGCAGGCCCTTTCAACACGTGGATTTACGGCACTAGACGAGGCGCTCCAGCAAAATTTCTAAGATAAGACACGTACAGTCTGAGGAATGCGATACTTCTCCAACTCGTCGTCACGTGCTTTGGACGAATTCTGGGAAGAACGAATTCTCAGAACCTCACACCGTTCTTGCCCAGCTGAGACGCAGGCCCTTTCAACACGTGGATTTACGGCACTAGACGAGGCGCTCCAGCAAAGTTTCTAAGATAAGACACGTACAGTCTGAGGAATGCGATACTTCACCAACTCGTCGTCACGTGCTTTCGACGGGTTCTGGGAAGAACAACCGGTTTAGGGCAACTTGGTCGTCAGATTTTGCTGAGGAATGCAGCCGGAGAGGAAAGAAATAGTTTATAGCAATCTTACACGTACAGCAACCAAGAGAGATACGAAATTAGAGGAAAAACAAATTTTTTCCACCAAAAATTTTAAACGATGTTCGATGCGGAAAATCGTGTGATTTGGAAAACATACAACACGGGGGGAAATGTACGAGAATTATCGGGACATCGGAAAAACGTCGCTGGAAACATAAAAACGTAAAATGCCGGGACATAAGATCGGGGTTTTACTGTATCGAATATTTTACAAAAGTTTCGAATCCTAAAACTTAACTTTCGGAAAAAGAAACTATCAATCAGGTGTATATCATATTCCCGTCACCCACAACTTGGGAGTTGAAAATAAGTATTATATAGGAAGTACTAAAAACCGATTAAGTAAACGATTAGGACAACATGTAAATAATTGGAAAAATAAAAAAAATGTGCATGCCCTTAATGGGGTATTGTTGTAAAACAGAAGCAGTACCGGTCTTTGAAAATATAGCAACTGCATGCAGACATAAAATTGAACGTGCCATACGTTATGCTAGACGATTGTCATTGAACGGACTACAGTAAATAGAATCACTGTAACAAGAATGACCCAAATGGAGTTTCCTTTACCATTGAGAATGTTAGTCGAGGAGGAGAGAGTGCCGAAATTCTTTTAAGTATATAAAATTGTAATTCAGGGAATGTTATTGAATCATTGTAGTAAGTAATGCGCTTTATAGTTGATTAAATAGTTGATTAAATAAGTTCTGACCCCCCCGCTAATAAATAAGGGCGTCTTTGTTCTCCTTTCTACTTCGCTTCCGTGTCACTTTCCCATTGAGCGCTCTAGCCCGAATCTCCTAGTTTCTTGTTTCTAAGGGCTGTTTAAGACCTGGGGTCAGACACTGCCTTCCTAAAATGCTCTACATATGATCATATGATCTTGTGTCCTTCAAGTGGTGACAACTTCTGCCTGAGGATGGTGTCTATACACTGAAATGCATAGCAATGTATGAAGATCATCAACTACTACTGTACTTTAGGACGCTTTGGACTATGACTTGAAGTTTAATTTTTAACTTTTCAGTTTTTCCCTCAGTTATATTTTTTGATATGTATTATCGTCATAAGGTATGTTTCTTAAATATTTTAAGAATTTTACTTCAGGACATTTCATCACATAGAACCATATGATTCAGTCCTAGAAAATAGAATTTACTTGTAATTGTGACATACATCCACCTTAATCATCTGTGATAGCAAAGAAGATTTTTTCATATGTATTTAGACTTAGCATTTTAACTACATTTGACTTTCAATATCATCTATGATGGTAAAGAAGAATTTTTTATATATGGACTGAAAATATTTAAATACATAGGATTTTTAATAACATCATCTCCAATAATACTCTTTCAAGTGAATCGTTCTATTTGGTTAAATATATGTCAAAGAATATATTGTCACTTACAAAGATATAAGATGTGGAAAATAAATATTTAATATACTAGAATTTACATAGTGATTGCATTATAAAATACAAAAAAATGTCAACCTGTAGCAGATGATCGCAGATATTATTATGTCAGTAATATGTCGGCGTATTTCAAATGGTCGCTGATATTGTTGTTCTCATACATTCGATGTAATATGCTTCAACGTACATAAATGTCCTTAGCTACTCAAGAACAATGTGTGAAGAGTTTTTTACACAAACATGCACACTTCTTGTTAAGTTGTCTAATGTTAATATTATATATTTCTATAGCACGTGTGACGTGCCTGCCCAGCAGGACGCACACGACATAAAGACAGATAACGAACGTCCGCGTAGCTCAATTGGTAGTGCGACTTATTCCGGAATGAGGGGACCCGGGTTTGAGCCCCGGCGTGGATAAAAATGACGGCGAAATTTACTTCGTTATTCGCGTTTTAATCAAATGATACTAACACTCTTAGTATCAAAATTAGAAACGATAGAATTAACATGACATCTATCTGTATGTTACAAGGATTTCCGACGTAGGTACCTGAGAAGCAACAGTTGTTTTTTCTTAAATTTCAATTGTACGAGACTAATTTATCTCAGTATAGCTCTTAGAATATTTAGTGTTTCAGAATTCATGTACCCAAAGTCCCTAGATATTCGTTTTTCCATTTCAGAGAAAGTATTTTCCTACCTTTTTGAGATTTCTTTGTGGAGGTCTCGGGGACATTAAAAAGTGCTCCGTGAGCCACGGGTCGAAAACCTTGCTGTAAAGTGCTCCGTGAGCCACGAGTCGAAGACCTTGCTGTAAAGTGCTCCGTGAGCAACGGGTCGAAACCTGTGCTCTAGAGGAAACCTTGCGTTATCTGTAATAAGTGGGAGAGAACCCTCGATGAAAGTCTGTAACGTTTCGCGTCGGGTCGGGCCGGACCTGGCTTTTAACAGCAAAGTTGAGCCGGACTGGGCTTTCAGAATGAAAGCCCGTGCAGGCCTATACTGTGCCTCGCACTAAACGACTGGAAAGAGTGTTGAGGTCCGATGAGTCCAGGTTCTACATTCACAATGCGGGTGGACGGGTCCGTACTCGACTCCGCGCGAAAGAACAGCTGCAATGGTTGGACAGAGAAAGACATTCCGGAGATGAGAGAGGGTGAACTGTTCTCATAAACATCATTTGGTTCTCTTCCCTCATCCCCGTTGTCATACCCTTACCGTTAGATCCGATGTAAGCATTATTTCGTGACAACTGTTGTCGAATATTTTTCTTAGTGTTTCACGGATTATTTAATGAAAGAAAGTATTCTCTACGCAGTTTTCAAATATTAATATTAAAAGGAAATAATAGCCTGCTTTTCCTCAGGTTAGGATTGAACAAAGCTGAGTTCTTTCTAATCCGACGCATTTATCCCCCAAAATTAATCAGTCAATTAGCGCCAGAGATTATTTTAAATATTTCTTTTCTAATATAATATTTTCCACAACGCTATTAGCAATAACAGTTAGCTCTTGGGATGAAACAATAAGAGCATATAATCCACGAGAGAAAGTGTCTTTCTTTTTTAATTGTAAAATAAACGGAATATATCAGTATAATTATTACTGATATCTTGTGTTGGTTTTCATGTCTCACGAGTTGTCTTATGTGGGCTGGGAAAAATAATTGTTTTTTTCTCCCTTACTCTTAATTAATTTCTTCGGCTTAAAGTCTTGCTGTGTTTGAAGCGATGTAAAACAAAGCTTTTTTTTTTTTTTGGTGTTTGCTGTGATGAAGCACCAGACAAACTTTATCGATTAATTCCCTACTTAAAACTTATTAACATTATTAAAAATACTATAGTTCTGAACTTTCACGATGTTTCTGTTTTTAATATTTCATTCCTCTGAACGCAAAACAGTGGTAGCTAGTCGACTGCTCATGAAGTTCAGTTGAGATTTCTAATCAGTCATTTTAGTGACCTTTCTCTGGCCCGCTTTTTCATCCTCTCTAATGAAAAACATACAGAGTCGTATCATAATATTTTGACCACCTACCTAATAATGGGAATAACAACCTTTGGCCCGAAAGACAGCGGCGAGACGGCACGCAATGAGGCCGTGGAAGGTTGCGCCGAGGCACATGTGCCATTCGGACGGCAGCAGAGTACGAAGGTCCAGCAGATGACGTGGTTGTTGGTCGGCACGTCGAACCTGCCGATCTAAATAGTCTCACAAGTGCTTTATATGATTGAGGTCGGGCGATTTTGCCGACCAAGGGAGAACAGAGGCATCGCTGTCGTGTTCCTGGAACCAGTCACACACCCCTTTAGGGACGTGGCAAGGCGAAGTATCCTGTTGGTAGACACAATCACCACCACGGTAAACGTACGTCATCAAGGAATGCATGTGGTCAGCGAGGATGGACAGGTAGCCATTGGCATTCGGGCACCGATCCAGTGGTATCAGCGGTCCCAGTCATAAAATCAAAACATCTCCCAGAAGTGTACACTGCCGGCTTGTAATTGACTGACAAGCGTGCCCAAGTGTTCATTCTCGTGTATCTGATGCCGTATCCGCCACCGTCCGTTACTTCTGTGGAGTATGAACCTTGATTCGTCGGTGAAGGCAACCTTTTCCCACTCTTCCACTCTCCAATGACGGTAGTCCCATGGGAACTGCGGGCGTCCTTGCCGATGGACCTTGGTTAAAATGAGCGCCTTGACGCAGCATCAACTCCGGAGACCCATGCGTAACAGGGTTAGCTCTATTGTTATTAAGGACACGTAACTGGGTGCCCAGTGTTCGTTTGCGAGGTCGATTGCCCTTTACCTGTCGACGGTAGTGAGATTCTCCTGTGGGGTCGATGGACTTTGGGAATTCAAAGTTATGACGTCGGGTGGTACTCAGTGTGCCATCGGTCCAATCTTGGTAATCCCTTACTACAATACCTCGCGAGCAGCCTACGAAGCCTACTATTTCTATGATGCTTCCACACTAGACGCGGTTCATTCCTTTTTGAACGTCCGTCAAATCACTGCCTCTGCACATTGTGCTCACGTGACGCACTATGGCTATTCTGTCCTGGACGTCCGCTTATATTTCCGGGTGGTCGACCTTGTCACGTGCACTATGTGACGCGCCTGGACAGGTAAACTGTGATTCGGGGTGTGGTTATATCATTCCGTGTGTTCTTCCCTGTATGATTACTGGAAACAAGCGTTAAGCAAAGAGAATTTCTTAAAATAGTAACAGACGGTCACACTAATTCAGTTATGTGGCTGGATCAAAGTACTTCCCTGTATTAACAAAAAAATCCTTCGATGAATATACTGAAGCTCCTTTCTGTGTTGTGGTTCATGTTTAATACGTATTTTCCGTGTAGTTGAAGTGTTTCAAGATGCACTTGAAGTTTTCTTGCATTTGAACAAGCAATTTATGACCACTTTTCGACATGCCTTCACCAACTTCAGAAAACTACTTGGCTTGGGAGCTATTTTGCATCATCGTTTTAAAATAAATGAAATATACCGTCAAAGAAACTACAAACGGAAATACAGAAACACTAAAAAAACACACCCTGAAATTGGATTACAAAACCTTGCTTTAATATGCACTTTATTGAATTAATCAAAACTTTGTATTTAAAGCAATTGTGAAAATGAGTATTTTTAGTTCAGAGTGCTTCAGAATGTGGACTGAAATCAGCAACTGCCTTTTATGACGACATCTTTTCAGTTCGTGTATTTTAAGAGAAGTGTCTTAGAAAAACGTGGATTGGGTAGTAAAGTCAAAACAGGCGAAAGAAAAAGAAAAAAAGAAAGAAAGAAAGAAGCTGGTATTCCCAAGCTGCGAACAGAAAGCACGTTTATTTTAAGGTCTGATAAATTTAAATAAAAATGAAAATGCGGCATTTGGTGAAGTTGTAGACCAGGCCAATTTTAGGTAAATGGTAAATAAGATGGAAAGTTTATAAGTTAAGATCTAGGAGGCATAACAATGGTATTTACTCAACTCAGTTGATGTCGACATAAGCTGTTTGCCCGAGGGGTCTGAAGCACTGGATTCTGACCATTCTTCTGAAAAGGGCCTTGGTTAGAGTACCGGATGAAGCATTGGTGTTGTATTTTTCTAGTGGTGCTGACTCTATCCTTACCTCTGGAACCAGTGACCCCAAAATAAGGATGGTCGCCTGTTTTTAGCTCTTGGAGTGTCTCATGGTTGTCGTTAAAACTCAAAACAACAATAAAGAAAAGCCGTTTCTACCATGGTGATTCAGAAGGCTGTGTGTTTCACTGTGCATTTGTGAAACAGTTATTGGAATATAAGCAAAGAAATTCACTCAGAGAAGTACAAACTGTCATTTTGAATTGTACCCAGCCTTTTGGTAGCAAGTTGGCTGATTCCTCTTAAATAATATGCTTTGTCCTTGAAAGCGCAAAACTGACCAAACCCGTTTTGGACTTCGTTCAACGTTATAAGGTGCCTTCCTTAAAGGAAATTAGCCGTAAAACGATAGAAGTGGTACTCAGAGGGAGCCAGATATGAGCTGTATAGTGGCTAAGGAGCAACTGAAATGCCAGTTCCCTAAGAATTTCTGCAATCCGAGTCGCCTTGTAAAGTTTTGCGTTGCTTTACTGGAGAAACACCGTCTGGTTGTTGAGCATTTCAGAGACGGAGAGAGAGATAGAGAGAGGAAGAGAGTGAAAGAGAGAGAAAGAGGAGAGAGGGTAAGAGGGGGAGAGGGAGAATGAGATTGTGTGAGAGAGAGTGAGAGAGAGAGAGAGAAAAAGAGAATGCGAGAGACAGATAAAAAGAGAGAGAGAAAGAGAGAGAGAGAGAGTGAGAAAGAGAGTGAGAGAGAAAGAGAAAGAGAGTGAGGGAGTTTGTGTGAGAGAGTGTGAGAGACAAAGAAAGCGAGAGGGAGAGAGAGAGAGTGAGAGAGACAGAAAAAAAGAGAGACAGAGAGAGAGAGAGAGAGAGAGAGAGAGTGGGAAGAGACAGTGAGAGAGAGAAAGAGAGAGAGTGAGAAAGAGGGTGTGAGAGATAAAGAGAGTGAGAAAGAGAGTGAGAGAGGCACAGACAGACAGACAGACAGACAGAGAGAGAGTGAGAGTGACAGAAAGAGAGTGTGAGAGATAAAGAGAGTGAGAAAGAGAGTGAGAGAGGCACAGACAGACAGACAGACAGAGAGAGAGAGAGTGAGAGTGACAGAAAGAGAGAGAGAGAGAGGGAGATCCCAGTCCAGCAAAGGAGTATATGCGATTAAAGAAGGAGGGGAAAGGTGGAACCAAAAAGGAGGAGTAGAAAGGGTCGAAACAAGACATCAATAACTCCTCGATGCGATTACGTGGATCCACGGAAAAGAACCAGAGTAGTAAACTAAAAACAATAAATAATTTTTCCAAAGTAGTTGCGAGTTATTTTGCCTCTAAGAATAAAGAACCTGTAACGTAACCAATCATCAAGCAAATACAAAGAATGTGATTTATTTTTTATACTTAAAGAGAATCCAGTTTATTTTCTTCCCGTTTTTTTTATATATTGCATTTTGTTTTACTGTTTTCATTTTTTGTATGGAAAACTTATTCACTAGTGAAGTAAATTGGTAAAAGGAGCGAAAAAAAAAGAAAGAAAAAATCCTAACTCTATTCGCCGAAAAATACAGAGCCCTGCGGATGACTCTATAGCCACCCCCTGATTTGAGCACCTAGCTGCTACTTGGCATCTCAGGAAGGCTTCGTTAACCACAGTGACCTTAGCGGCGACGATACATCGCTTATCGATACCTTTCCCAATAGGCAATTATCCAGTACCATGTTTTGCGTTCACAGAACGTACAGGGAATAAATACCCTTGTGCGTTCTGCCGACGAGAAAAAAATCTTGCCTCCGCTGGATATGATCAGCTTTCTGATCTGCATCAGTAATTGACAGTTACCCTTAACTACTGTGTTCCGCATAATATAATAAAATCAATCTATTGTATCTATCCATATAGCGAGTGTTGGTTCTTTTATAGCAGATGAAGCTTCAGTTGCTGACTGTTGGTAACTCACTAACCACCACTTTCACATCGTCAACGAGGACAACTATCATCTCCCAAATTAAAGCATATCGAGAGAACAATACGAATTCAACTGGTTTCCATAAATTAAGAACAAAAAAAAATAAACCTCAAAAACTGGAAAAATCTCTATAACTCAAAATATTCAAAATATACATGTTAAAATTCCATGAAATTTGGTGGAAACTTGTACCATACCTTAGGCTACGGAAAGACTGTAAAACATTTCGTAAAACGTATTTCATTCCAACAAAACAATTGACCGCGCACATGATGGCTAGGTGAAAAATAATGAGTCAAACTAAAAAAAAAAAAAAAAAAAAAGGGAGCGTTGTCACCTCTCACAGCAATACAGGCCTCATGCTTCATGCTGTTAATGATGATATTAAGAAGCTCAGTAGGTAGCAATAGCCATTATTCGTGCGAAGCTTATTTAAACCCGACCAATCTTACACATGGGGTTGAAGACAGTAGAATGTCTACATAGAGTATTTCATATATGCTAGTCAGATTAAGGTCGGGAGACCTGACAGGCCAAAACATACGGACGATTGTCTCCTCTTGAAGATACTGTTCTACCAGTCTCGCTCGGTGGAGGTGAGCGTTATCATCTTGCAGTGTATTTCCTATGGCACCTGTATAAAGGCAAACGTAGGGTCTAGAACATCATCCCTATAGCGTCGAGCATTCATGGTTATTCTAGAACACGCATAGTGGACTGTACGTTCATCTATCAAGATTCCATCATAAACCAGCTCGCAATCATTACGTGGTTAAAGGGATAATAGCGTGTCCCTCTTTCTGTACAGATCAGTGCGCGCTTGGAATTGCTCTGCAAAGCAAATCTGCACTCACTCGAGAACAATACTGACCTCTAATGGTTTTCAGTCCAATTGATGTGAAGTCTTGCCCAATTCAAACGTTCCCGCCTGTGAAGGGGGATAAGGGACAGATCACAGTTTTGTGGGGGTAGCCGTCCTTCTCCTCCGCACAGTTACATACATATATATCACTAAGCTGCTCTCTGAGATTCAGAGGTAAGCTCCACAAAGAAATACAAACTACCAGATAATTTTTACTTACTCTTGCCGTATCAAAATTCTCCATTAACAGCGATCTTGACATACAACTCAGGCTTCACTGACATCCATCACACGCCGTACACAAGACCTTTTATATTTCGTACTCATAATCTTTTTCTCATGCAGACACTCCTGAATCTGATCCTCCAATGACTTCCTTGGCCTTCCTCTGCCTTTCCTTCCTGCCACTTGGGCTAAAAGGATTTTTGTAGTAAGCATCTCATCACTCATTCTTTCAACATCGCCAAACCACCGAAGCATATCAGTCTCCATTTGTCTAACAACATTTTGCTTCACATTACACAACTGCAACACATTTTCATTAATCACACAATCCGAACGTGTCTTGCCATAAACCCCCGTAAGTAACGAATTTCTCCAGCACACAAGTGACTCCTGTGTTTCTTCTGTAGCACCCATGTTTCTTCTGTATCACCCATGTTTCACTGCCATACATCAGATTAGGAACAATTACGTTTTCATACACAGCTATGCAGGACTCTCTTCAGAACCCATCATTCCTGTGAAAACTTCCCAAAACAGCCATGACTTTCAATGAAGAATTCACTGGTCTACTAATTTCCCCATCCGATTTGTTGTCTCTGTCAAACTTGCTCCCTAAATGCACAAACTCATTTACCTGGTCAATCAATGTGCCGTTTAGACTTCAGTGCTAACAGTTCCTCGCTCAAAAACCATAACTTCGGGGTTTCCCTTAATTATACTCAGTTTGAACTTCATGCAAACTTCGTACATCCGAGACAACATACTCTGCAACTCACTTTTGCTCTCTGCCAACAGGACTGTGTCATCAGCATACAGCAATCTGCACACACGGATATCACCCAGACATACTATCTATTTTGGTATACCGCATGCACGCATCCATAAATATATTAAATTGCTATGGTGCCATTACACAACCTTTTCTGACTCCTGCACCAATAAAAAACGATTTTGGTAAAACACCATTCACTCGTACAGTTAATCGGAGATATTAGTCATTCACGTATGTAGATGTAGTTTGTCCTTCTCCGTTCCTTTGGGAAGCTGATCGCGTGTTTCGAAATTGCTTCCACAGTCTGTGAACCACAGAACAACTTACTTGCAGCCACCTTACAACTTGCACCTCACTGGTGCCTCCAGTCTTCCGATCGCTGTCCATCCCAATTCACCTATTACATGATGCCTCGCAGCGTTCCAGAGTCTGTGAACCACAGAACGAATAATTTGCTGCCATCTTGCAACTTCCATTTAACTTTGGCCTGCCTTTAGTCTTCCGATCGCTCTCCACCTCAGTTCATCTGTTACATGATGTCCTTCAGCCGTTATAACAAATCTGCTATCTCAATATCCTGTCTTTACAACCTTCAAACGAAGCGACGCATACCTCTGCAACAGACGCTTTTATGCTGCGTCGTATTTGAAAAACCGATGCCATCGTCATTCATCTGTATATAATACCATCATTCCGCTTTACAGTTCACGTCATATACCCAAGTTACGTGGATTTCCAACCCTTTCACAAATAATCGCAATTTTTCTATCAGCTTCCCCCTCAATTTATGTAAAGCACTACATTTTCTGTACTTCCAGTGTAGAAAACGGGAAACTAGACTGAAACCTATATTTAAAGCCCCCATACGGAAAAGTTAGAGCGCATGGAGTAAAATAAAGAATAAAAAGCATAAAGAATGTATCTTTGTAAATACGAAGGAAATTTGACTCTTGGATTTAAATGGACAAAAGGTATAAGATTAAATAAGGAACAAGTAAGGAAGAAATATTAAATTTTAATCATAAATAATTTTTCTCTTAATTGTGTAGCGACATGATGAGGAACATAGATTTTATTATGGGAACGTAGACTTCTTTTCTTCGTATAATGGTTGGTATATGGGAATATGTAAGATACAATACTTTCAAATACAGAGAAGAGTGTAGCGCTTGCGGGATGATATAAAGTATCGTTCTTATCGCAGAAGCAGTCAAAGAAGCGACTCGGAAGATTCGAATCGAATCCTAAGAGAGAAACAAACGCATATTTACTTTTCAAAATGCCTAGCTAAGAACGAGTAAGACAGTCGCGAAGATAAACTAAGATTAGAATCAGAACGATAGCAGATGTATCGACCACTACAGTTTTCAAGCTGGGTTTTGTCTGAAGACGATGGCAAATTCTCTTTGAACACTAGATAAAATTCGGCATGTGACACTATTGGTCTCTATTAATCATGGATTTAACTGAAAAGCTTGTCACTTTCCAGTAAGTGCATGGTAAATTGACTTCTGTTTCACTTTTCTTCCTTATTAACATCACATCGAACCACTTTAAACTAACTAATTTCAGAGCTTAGCTTTCGTCAATACTTAAACTAGCAAAGTAAAATATAAACGATGACATAAACGAATATGAGAAATACAGAATATGATAACTGAAATGAGAGGAACACCGAATATTTTTTTCATTTTTCTTAGTTTATAAATCAAACAATAGAATTCAAAGAAGCAGCAAAAACAAAAGGAAAGCAGGAAAAATAATGTAACTGAGTAAATATAGAATGTCAAAATACGATAAATGAAATGAGACGAAAGCGGAGGAGTCAACAAAACCGTTTACCGAGTGTGGTAATCATAAAATGTGAACAGTAAGCATAGTGAAGTGAGTGCAAAACGTGTGCGATTATATTTATCAAAAAGTCAAATAATCTCTCTATTCTAAAAAAAGTAGCGCTGTTTTAGAAATTTCGCCGCCATTGTTATAGAAATTTCGTGACACTCGCGCTTTCGTAGCTCGCAGCGCAAAAAGTAATAAATACAAAAATATGAAATTTACATCGTTTGCAGAGAATTGTTTGGAAAACATGCTGAAATAAACCGTTTTCAATTTTGGCGATTAGAGGGATTGTATTTCAAAGTTAAGGTAAGCAAAAAAGTGCTATCAGTTCGCGTTCCGAACACACTAGCAGCAACAGAACCACGAAACATTGCAAGCATGTAGGGCCATGGCCGAATTTTTGCACCTCGTCGTCCTTTTTTTGAATTTCGATTTAGTTTACGAGAAATTCAGTTTCTAAATTTCACAAGATTCTCTATTTCTCGATGGGACCCATTTAAAAAACCCGGATATCTTAGTAGCAAATTATAAGTCCTTACGCATTGCAATTTTTACAGCATAAACTAACAAAATCATCCCTCTTTTAAAAAAAATAAATAATGAAAAAAATCATTTTTTGATTTTTAGGCATTTTTTGAAGACCGAAAGGAAATGAACGAACGGCTTGCTCTGTCTTCAGCAGTAACCACACAGGAAAGTTCTTGGCTGCCCCTGTGGCGCAGTGGTCTAAGCGATGGCTTCTGATCACTCGTCCAAAAAGAGTCCGGGTTCGAATTCCTGTGAGTGTTTGTCTTACGGCACTGGCTCTCTCCCCTGGAACCAGTGACCCTAAATTAGGTACAGGCGACTGCTTATAGCCCATTGAGATGCCCACGGTGGTCGTTGAACCTCCCATAAAAATAAAAAAAATTCTGGTCCCGTGACCTGCTGCCATGGTGATGCAGTTATTTTTAGCGTTCTCTTTTTACTGGGTGAAAGGACAGGCTACACTCAAACTGGTAATGACGCAACGCTTAATGACTTAGTGACGCTTTTAAAGTTCGGCGTTTTCCGCCGGCATAAAATATGAATAAAAATGGTGGCTATGGAACATTTCTCTCCTAGAAATTTTCGGAAATTGTTCAACCACTTCTACATCACCTGGAGATTTGAAAATTGTCATGTTGATAGGTATTAAGGTGTAAATACCTAGAAGAGTCCAAAAAAAGAACAAAAAAAAAAAAAATAGAATGGCGGCTTTGGAAGATTGTCTGCTAGAATTTTTCGCGAATTGTTTGACCCCTTCTAATGACCTAGAGATCTGAAATTTGTCATGCTGATACGTCGTAAGGTCCAAATGCCTAGAAAAGTCCGGAAACAAGAAAAAAAAATGGCGGCTTTGGAACATTCTTTGCTTGAAGTTTTCGCGATTTGTTCGACCACTTCTCAATAACCTTAAGATCTGAAAATTGCCATGATGATAGTCCTTAAGGTCCGGATACCTGAAAAAGTCTAAAAACCAAACAGTTCAAAAGGAAGGCTTAGTTTTATTGCTCAAAATGCTAATGGGTTCAAAGATAATTATGCCAGAAACGTTGAAATGCTGTAAAAATTCCATGGATGATTTAAAATTAAAGGGCGGGGCCAACGCCTTATCCGTTTTACGTCAAACTGTATGCAGTGACGTCACGAGCCTGTTCTACATCGTGAAATAGTAACGGATCTTAAATTACTTTTCTTTTCCTTAATTACTTTTTCTTTCTTTAATGTTATGTTCAAAAAATTTAGATTCACCGTTCGGAGAACGTGCATAACTGCTAGTATCTGAAAAACATGTATAGATAAAATGCAATAAATGGGGGATTTGAACAAAAAATCATTTTAAAATATAATGAATATAAGATATTAGTCAAAATTAAAGAGGACAGGAGAGAAACCAGACAATGATTCTGTATTAACGAGAAAACTGTTTCTGTTAATAAAGATGATTATATTTATTTTAATTTATGCAGTTAAGTAAGTTATTCCCTGAATATTAAACGATGTTTTGCGAAACGCTTTGATCTGCTGAGTTCATATATCTTGAATATATTTGAATTGTATTATTAAATCTTTTAATACCATTGGATGATTTTTTACGCTTTCCAACCGTAGGTTGAAGAAGCGTATATGCTCCAGCTTTGTCCGTCCGCACGATAACTCGCGTAAAAATGGTTCGATTTCAATGAAATTTCAGTATCTGGTAGGGAACCATCTGGGGACAAATCCTATTGAAAATGGACGAAATGGGGTAAAAGGTCAGGACATAGGAGCGGGATCCATTCCATTGCCCTTGTGCGTCCTAACTTATGTGAAAATGCTTCGATTGCGACAAAACTTTAGCATGTTGTTCTGGAGGTATACTGAACCGGTTCTGTTGAATATCATCGAAATGGGGTTAAAGATCAGGACACAGGAGCGAGATGTATTCCACAGCCATTATCCTCATAACTTAAGTAATAACTTGAGTAATGATTTCTGGTATGTTGGAAAGCGTATCATAATCAATGCATTGCATGATTTTACTAACCTGTATTGAGAAGCGTTTGATATGGAACGGTCGTATTTACTACTGAATAAAGATGTTAAAGCATATTTTTATGAATTTGGTTGTATGAAAAATGCAAAATAATTTGGGTTTTTAAAGAACTTAGTGTTGCTCAAATAAACTACAATTTACTAATTAGGGCGTTGACTGTCTTTTTGTTTGCTTGTTTGCGTGGGGGTTTAACGACAGTGCCGTAAGACAAACACGACATCCATACCTCACCGGGATTCGAACCCAGACCCACAGACTCATCTGGGAGATTATAATAGATTAATGAATCTAATAAGAAAATAGTTTATAAATGCTTACAAAATTAAATATTTGTTTCTAATATTGTGTTCCTGCAGTCAATTCGAAGAAAAAGAAGAGAAGCAAATTGAGTAAAAAAAAAAAAATTGAAAGATATCCCACGATTCAGACAAAAGTTTCAGTTTTTTACGAGGAAGATCAGAAATGTACGTGCTATATATTAAGTTTAACAGCTGTTTACATGCCTTTAACATATTCGATGAACCGGCTGAAACAATTTGGCAAAGAAAAATCTTCTCATGTTGTTGTTTTTTGTTATCTTATTTACCTTTGGCGTTTTTATTTCGTTCTGGGTTTCATGCCATTTGTACATTTTGTTCAATTTTTTATTAATAATGATAAAATCTAAGTTACAGATTTTTGATTACATTTGCATTCATTGCTTTCGTACATAAATCTACAAAATAAAGGCAATATAGAGAGAACGAAACGAAAAGAAACTTTCTCGCGCATTTAACAGAAAGCAGGAATGAAAGTATTGGAGAGAAAAAAAACTACACTTTATTAAATCTGAACTTTACAAAGCGTCACTAGTAAATCAGATTAAAAAAGTTGCATCCGTTCAAAGTTTCTTCCCAAGGCTATTTGTGTGTCTTTTTGATCCGATCGTTTTCCGAGATAAAAGCAAAGCAATTCGGAAGTGTTGCTTCGACGGTTTCCTTCTATGTCTCGGAGGAATTCTGCTCCCGGATATTTTCCCAGCTCCATCCTTTACTTTCATTGGTTCCGTAACTTTAATTTTACACTTTGCAGGAATTTAATCAGTGGTTTGTGGTGTTAAACCCAGAGGGAACACGCAATTGATGTTAGAAACTGAAATATCAAATGTTATTAACTCCAAACGCGGGGGAATCGCCTGACTGTTTGCCATTGACCAAATTTCACTATATTAAATAAAAATTGCTACTACGTATTGAAAACGTGTGAACTCAAATCATACCATCGGAACTCCATAAAATTTTCAGGAAGGTAATTCGCAACGTTTTTTTTTTATTTTGTATTCTCTTAAAACATAACCTCTCGTTCTTATGTGGTGCTTGCAATACTGGAGCTTCCTAACGTTATGCTACGGAAAACCAGCACAAGAATCTTTAATTATACAGTGAGCGATATTAGACTTTGTAACAGCCAGAAGAGAGTAGTCTCTTTTACGCTTTCCAATCGCAGGTTGAAGAAACGTGTATGCTCCAGCTTTGTCCGTCTGTCTGTCTGTCAGTCCGTTCGAAAGATAACTCGCGTAAAAATGGTTCGATTTCGATGAAATTTTAGTATGTGGTAGGAGACCACCTGGGAATGAAAATTAAACCTATTGAAAATAGGCGAAATGGGGTCAAAGGGCAGGACATAGGAGCGATATTTATTTCACAGCCATTATCCTCATAACTTGACTAAAAATGCTTATATTGCAACAAAACCTTAGCATGTTGTTCCGGAGGTATACTGAAGTGGTTCTGTTGAATATCATCAAAATGGAGGTCAAAGGTCAGGGCAAAGGAGAGAGATATATCATCGTCACAGCTCAAAAGGTCGCTATGAAATTTGACACTGTTAACAGGAAATATCAGTGCGGCTGACTCTGTGGAGAACAAAAAAGGAAACGCTTAGATAGTTGAGCTAGTGGAAAACGGGAAACCGCGTTACCAGAGCTGGCAGTCTGAAAAACAGGAAAAATTTTTAAAAGTGGACACTTTTGATAGAAAGGAAAGTCACGCTATAAGAGTTTAGCCTGTAGAAAACAGAAAAGGTCGCTGTGAAATTTGATACTGTTAACAGGAAATATCACTGCGGCTGACATTGTGGAGAACAAAAGAGGTCATCATGCTAACGGAGTTGAAACTGTGGAAAACCGAGAACCTCACTATGAGTTCCGGCAATCTGAAGAACAGGAAATATTCTTACAGCTCATACGTGGGACAAAAAGACTAATCCCACTTTGAGGGTTGAGCCTGTATAAAAAAGGAGGTCATTATGAGGGTTAAGTAGGAAATACTATTACAGCAGACACTTTGGAGAATAAAAAATTCTTCACATCATGAAAGATGAGTCACTAGAAAACTGGAAAGCAACAATGACAGTTGACACTGGGGGAAAAAGTAAAGGGTATCGTCTATCGTCTGTACCGAAAATATTCTGAAGTAGACAATCTAATAAAAATTTTTATTTCATGTCACTCTTAAAACTTCCTTCCTGAACCTCGATAATCCTTATTCGTCACTTCTGTGTTTCTTAGGAAAAAATATAGCACTGCTTCATTCAAACTGAAGCATGTTCAGAGAAATTCCTATCTTTATTCTTGCAACGCTACTTCAGTTCGCAGCATTTCGTAGCTTTACATCCCATAAACAAGTGCTTTCTTCTTGATTTATGCCATTACTGGTTGGTTTGTATTGATTATTCCAAACGTTTGTACTTTGGTCGCGTTTACTTTTCAGTTGATTGCTGCACAAATAAATAACAATAATGTCTTCAATACACATAACATCTGTAGTGGAAATTAGGGCAAATGTTTCTCATCTGCTTTGTTGATTAACAATGTTTGTATGTAATGGCCTGGAGCAAACAGCTTTGTTCTCTGTGATTGTAGGTGCAAACAATGCGCATTAAATCAGAACTCTGAAAATTGCCTTTGTCTCATATGTTTGGTGAAACAAACGCCGCAAGTTAATATGTTCCCAATTACTAAAGCCTGTTTCTTTTTAAAGTAAATAGCGCTCCAAATGATGAACATTGGTTTTTGTTGGAACAAAACCTACAAATTAATAAATAAAACAGAACTGCTGAGTCAATCTATAAGAACTTGAAAACCGCTCTATTTTGGGATTTTATCTTTGTATTACCGTGTTATACATGATGTCCCACTCGCTACTTTAGTTTTTATTTATAACATCGTTAATATATATAATCACAATAATTGAATGATATTTTGTAAGAACATACATTCATCCATAGAAAATTGAACCATGTCATAAGAGATGTTGAAAGTGTCTGCCCTGTGCATCAAGACAGGCTTTAACACGAGACTCCATTTTTCGGAAAGTTCGCTCCAGTTGCTCCGGCGTAATCGTTGCCACTGCCTCGCAGATATTCTTCAATGCCTCAAGGGTTGTCTGCTTGTTTTGAAACACCACTGATTTGAGATATGCCCAGAGAAAGAAATCGAGGGGTGTTAGGTCAGGAGATCCAGGTGGCCACATTTCTTTAGAAATCACGCAATCACCGATTTCAGCCGTACGATTTCAGCCGTACTCAGAAGAGATGTGTGGCAAGTTGCCCCATCTTGTTTAAGATATCCAGTAGGAAGCTCTTCGGGGTGCATTTAACGAATTACTGAAAAATTTTCATGTAGACGGCTGTTGTGCTCGTATCCTGAAAAAGACGGGCCCAATGATCCGCCCAGATGACAGTGCGCAGCACACTGCAATTTTCTGAGTATGAACTGGTTTCTCAATGAATGCGTTAGAATTTGCCGTTGCCCACGTACGCGCGCGTGTTTTGTGCATGTATGTATCCCGCTAAGTGAACCCACGATTCGTTGGAAAAAAATACCGTATATCGCTGCCACAGGCTTGCCGGAACCACGGGTGCGAACTTTCCGAAATATAGAGTCTCACGTTCAAGGCTACAGCGATGCACAGGGCGGACATTTTCAACATTTCTTATGCTTTGGTTCTGTTTTCCATGGATGAAGCTATGTTCTTACCAAAGATCATTCAATTACTGTAATTATTCACAATGTTATTAATAAAAAATTGAGTAAAGTAACGAGTAGGACACCATGTATCCTTGTAAGAGAACACATCCTAGTTACTGAAGCAAGTGTTCGAAAGAATTTGTTCTCATGGAATGATTACCTAGAAAAAAATACCACGTAGAACAGTCACGTACGTTTTTTATTGATCACATATCAATAATATGGGAATGTAAATATGCTAAATCAGATCTCTGTCTTACATTGTAAAAGAATTTGTAGCAGGTTGCACCAAACATTGGGACTGCACTAGCTACACCACTTTCTGAGAAAAGATACACTATTGTGTACTGCAAATAACATCAATAACATATAATTAATACGCACAATTAACGTGGACTAGGAACATCAAACAGAAGTCATCGCTCTTTCCACGTTTATAAGTGAGTCAGAGAAAAATTCTCATCGGCCGCAACTGGGAATCGAACCCAGGTCTTCCAGTTACGTGCCGGACATGCTACCACTGCACCGCAGCTGTCTCGAATTCCCCAGTCTTACAAACGACTAACTGCCAAACCACAAGACAGGTTGCTTCTTGGAGTCCCGCACAATTCTGGGGATTCACCAAAGATGGAAAGCAGCAACTGAACAAATAACTAGGACGCGAATGAATAATTATTACACACAATTGACGTGGACTAGGAACATCAAACAGAAGTCATTGCTCTCTCCACGTTTATGGTGTAAACTTACACCATAATGTAGTGCAGTTGTACACCATAAAGTGGAGTAAGGTTCTATCATGTTGTTGGTTTTGTTTGCACCAGAGAATGGTGTACCGTTTCTCAGAAAGTGGTGCAGCGAATGTGGTACCATTTTTTGGTGCAACCTGCTACAAAGTTTTTAATAGTGTACTGGTCTTCTAAATTTCATTAAGGTGGGAAAAGACAGCGAATTCATCAATTGTTGTATGAGCAATAGCTATTTGATTTGTACGACAGTTCTATACATTATTGAACATGATCAGATTCACTATGTCAATAAAACGCTGTACGTTTGAAAGTTTAAACAAGCTTGACGACACCGAAGTGTGGAGTATAATGAGCACGTCTTTTGAATCATTTCCGACACGAAAATAATTTTTTTCGAGTAGAGATTTAGAAAAGGAAGCAAAACTTAACGAAAAAAAGGGGGAAAGATTGCACATTATTTAAAATACGCGATATGAGCAGTGTTCTTTAAAGTGAACGGAATCAGTTACACAAAAATAATGATGAAAAGTTCAACCGGTTTGTTACAATTGTTAAAACATCAACAAAAAAAATAGCTATTTATGCCCACTAGCGGCGAAAATACGTGTTACGAAAAACTGAAAACTGCACACAAAATGTTTCTGATAGCGAAAACATCCGCAGCAAGAAACACATGTTTCAAATCAAGCAATTTTGCGGTATATGGAGGAAAATTTAACATTTTAACTTTCTTAGGTTTCAAAATCGCTTTTTTTATACAGAAGGAAGGAAAGACAAGAAGGAGCGCTGTAAGGGTTTTTAAAAAAGAAAATGAGAGCAAAATACTGTTTATAATGAAGAGTATCTTTCCAAGAAAGGATTTTTTAGCGATCCTTTTAAAATCGGTTATGCTATTTTTAACAAAAATATAAGTTGACTCCTCTGGTGGCAGCACTGTTCATTATTGAAAGACAGAAAATATGCATAAAATGTTCCTTATAGGAAAATCTATGCGATGCAAAAAATAATTCTTCAGATATGACTTGTATCCAGAAAAAAGTTGCTGCATATACTTCAAAAGGATAATGTTTCTAATATTTACGGCAGCAAATGTCCTACAGCACAAACATAATTTTTTCAGTAGCATATATAGAGAGCAAAGTTAACCTCACTAACATAAATGTACTCTAACGTCACCTATCTTCAGAACTGTGTACCATAAATGATTCAAGAGTATATACAAAATGCAGAATGTGAACTGTATCTGGTGTTAAATTAATTTTTGAAATCGGACTAATACTCGTATGTGCAGCAGCCGGTGGCCGACTGATACGAAGCGTTGGCTTCTAACCATTCATCCGAGATGGTTCCGCGTTCGAATCCCGGATTAGGCGCAGATGTTGTGTTTGTTTTATGGTACTGGCTTTCTCGCTTTTTCGTAGAAAGTGGTCTCAAATTAAAGACGGGCGACTGCTTATAGCCCATTAAGTTGCTCACGGTTGTAGTTAAAACCCCTAAAAGAAACAATTATATGTCTAGAGATATATTGGCCACATGTCCAACGGTGGACATAGTGATAAAATAATCACGTTTTTTTTTCTCCCCAAAGGCTTGCTAAAAGGACATCCATACAATTGTAGGATGTCCTTTTAGCAATAATCTCTATCATTCACACCTAATGACTGCATTTCTGCTCATGTACTTATATTATACGATTTAACTTTTCCTCGTTGTCACTTGTTGTGCTTGAAAGATGAAACAGCTCCACGAATATGCTATGCTAGAGCGAATGCAAGCAGGATATCTTGAATTTCCATAAAGTACTAGTTACAAATACACAATGTGAAAACCACTAATAACCGGTGAGAAGGATCGAACTCGTGCTTCCTCACTCCGGAGCCAGTTGTTCTAACCGACTAAGCTACACCGACGGAGTATATCGCTGCAGATTTGTCGTCTTGACACGTATTTTACCTGCTTAGTACATCACATCGTCTCTCTCTTAGTTTTTTTTTTTTTTTTGAGGTGAAGAAGGAATTTTCATTAATTCCAGACATTGTGGGGAACAAACATCACACATTTTTTGAAGAACCCAACGGCCAGTAGATCCATTGTCCACAATCGGGTGCCAATGTGAAAACACAAATTTGTCGGTGAGGGACACCGAAACCGCGCTTCCTCGCTCCGGAGCCAGCGTTCTAACCAACTAAGCTGCACCGACGGGATGTATCCCTGCAGATTTATTGTCTTGACACGTCCTTTACCTCTTTAGTACGTCAGAAAGTCAAACCTGCAGAAATTGCCCACCTACGAAAAGTAGGTGGGCAATTTCGCATGTGTAAGGATTATTGAAAATTTTTAATCTCATTATTTTATGACCTTTGCTTTTTAGGTTGTTTATAAGCATATATTTGTTCAATATGAAAAATGAAAAAAAAAATAGCCTGAAACAAATCCCTTCTGGTCAAAACACAAAAACAAGCCACGTTTAGTAAGCAAAAGAAAGTAATAAGGTTCGTCTACCAAAGAAAAGTCATACGAGAAAAAATTAGGCATATGTGCATGATACACAACATTCCTTACAAGAAAAGAAAAAGAAAAACATGGATTTAGATGAAAGAATTAACGCTCGGCAAAGGGAACTTAAACACAACATGAAAAGAAAAAAATGGAAAACCAAAGGAAAACAGCAAAACATGGAGGTGTAATAAGAATTATGAAGTTCAAAAAATGCTGACCTCATTAAGTTGCACTCTGTGCAACACGATGCACATTATAGAAAACGTGAAATGCCGGGAGTTATTCTAAGCATTCCTACCGAGAAAAAGGAAGAAACGAGAATAGCGAGGGAAAGAAAGTCATATAAAATAAAAATGCAGCAGGAAAAAGAATCGGATGAACTGATATATAAGAGCTTCCCAAGGAGGATTGGACTCTGTTTTGATTAACTTCGAACTGTCTTTTTTCAATTTTCGTACTGAAAAGGAACCTTGGACGGTTGTTTTAGGACCTTGGACGGTTAGAATTCATTATATGTCACCTCTTCAAGTAGAGACGCCAATGCCACGAAATATTAAACGCGAAAGTTCCGACAACCACAAGATCTAATCTCCACGCTGTGAGATCTTGTTATCACAGCTGCAAAGGAAATTAAGGCACGCAGATCAAATGTCAGCCTGAATTAGATAGTTCAATGAATTCGTATTTCCGAAAAGTGGGCTGTCGTGAATGGAATTTCATTTTCATTAATGAGTAAAGTGCAGAGTTGTTTAATATACCTCCTAAACGAATCTGTGCAAATGCTATTTCAATTAAAATAGAAATTTCTGGATTCCACGAAATCTTGATTCTCTAAAAGATTATGGTATAGGAAATAGGAAACACACATAATTTTGCGCGCGTCAGGAAATGTACGAACACCAAACTGAAGTACAGTGGTCTTGCTTTAGGAGGATTAGAGATTAAGTGAGATACTGGTTTTGACATTTTCGTTACCAAAATTTGTAGCGCTGTCGGATTAATCATGTCAAAATGTTAGTAGATTTAGTTTTGCTTTAGTTTCAAAACTGAGCGTTTATTCTCTTCACATCTGAAAAGCATAAGCACTGAGAGCTGCTCTCAGGTAGCTGAAAGTACATGTCAGGGGCAGATCCAGGATTTTTCGGAGGGGAGGGGTCGTAAGTGTCGGGAATAACCGGGGACCTTTCTGATATTTTCCCGTAAAATAAAAAATGTTCTTAGTATCTCTATAAATTCTTCCAATTAATTAACGAAAGTAATATACTTTTAAGTAATTCTTTCTTTTGCGAAAAAATATTCAATTCGTCATTAAAAACTGACAAATCGAAGCTTTTACTTGGTTCATGAGGAGGAGGCCCGCCCACTCCCCTCCTCTGGATCCGCTCCTAGTACATGCAAAGCGTATCTCGAAACCTCAGTTCAAGCCAATAATAAAAGCTAGAAAAAGGTCATCACACAATACATCTAAATGGAAACGAAGATCGTCCACACACTAGGTCGGAGAAATACAAACGGAATCATTCATTTAGAAGACTTCACTCACGCTGTATTGCCGCACTGTAATTACAAGTGTTATACAGGATGTTTCAAAAGAGGGTATACAACTTTTCAGGGATGCAGAGAATAACTCGGAGACGCACAGAAGCTAAGTCAGTCGCATAATGTAGCGGATCACAGCAAGTTTCCGCCACGTCACTGAATTACCGAATTCTGCCATGAGAGGGCGTCCCAAGTCAAACGCTTGCAAAATGGCGATTTCTGAAGGCCCAGAGCAAACACGGCGTATGATTTGATTCGAGAAAACAAAATCTGCAACACATGTTCAGAGGAATTTTCGCACGCAATACGGCAAAGAACCTCCCAGTAGGCGTACCATTTACGCGTGGCACAATAATTTTGTGGAAACAAGCTGTTCTATTCGTCATCTAGTGTCAAGCGGTCGTCCCGCGTGCTTCCGACGCTGTTGCAGGCAAAGTGCGATAGAGCTTTGTTAGAATTCCTTGAAAGTGAACGAGATGTGCATCTCAGGAAACTGGCATTCCGCATGTGACTCTGTGGCGCGTTCTGCGACATCGTCTACATTTCAAGCCGTACAAATTTACCATCGTGCACCATCTGACGACAGACGATGGTAGAATTCCCTAATATTTCTGTACGGAAATGATCAGTCGTATGGAAGAAAATGAGGTCTTTCCGGAGACTATCATTTTCAGTGATGAATGCACTTTTCATGTAAGTTGTCAACACACATAACTGCAGAATTTGGGGAACCAAAAATCCAAACGCCACCACAGAAAGTGCCATGACAGCCCGAAAATTCATGTTTTTTGCTCCATGAGCATGAAGAAAGTGTACCGAACCATCTTCTTTTCGCTGAATCCAGACTTACTATTATGCTTTTCGGCATGCTGCATCAGTACTTCATTCCGAAATTAGACGACAATGGGCACGACGGACGCTTACACTTCCAGCAAGATGGAGCACCTCCGCATTACCTAAACAACGTAAGGTCGTACTTAAACACCGGTTTTGCAGGTAGGTGGATTGGTAGAGGTGTGCCTGAAGCGTGGCCACTCCGATCCTCAAACTTACACAGCTAGAATTTTCTTGTAGGGCTTTTCTAAAGATCGTGTTTATGTACCACTACTACCAAATAATATCGATGAGCTGCGTACAAGAATTACTGCCTCCATTGCTGCTGTTACGCCTGATATGATATGCAGCGTGTGGCAGGAAGCAGGTGAGACGTCAGCAGAATTACTGGAGTCAGTCACACCGAAATCTGACTCTCTGTGCTGAAACTCTACATTTGCACAGTAAGGCTGATTGTTAATCTGTTGCTATTTCCTTTCTGCTGTTCTGCGAAGTTGTACACCCCCTTTTGAATCACGCTGTATTATTTTTTTTAATTTAACTGATACAATTACAGGCTGCTTATTTAGCGAACAACCTGATCTGAGCAACATCCACTTTGCACAATGTTCTGTGAGAAGACGGTGAAAACATGTGACAGGGAAAAAAACCTAAAAATCCAAGAAACACTCTGCGATGCCTGCTTAGGCTAGACTAGAGCAGAGGTGGGAAACCTTTTCATGTTGGAAGGCCGCATTAAGTTAGGTGTAATGTAACAAGGCCGCATTCAAGAAACTTCAATTAGATATACTTCAAAATGTATATTATTTTGTAAAAATCTCACTATGTACTAACTAACTTCAAAAAGTGTTAATTCTAAAGTTAACTAACTTTTCAATGACTTTGTTTTGACTGCCTTTTTTCTTTTGGAAAGCATTTGAATAATTAATGCAGACATTTGACGTGGACTAGGAACATCAAACAGAGGTCATCGCTCTTTCCACGTTTATAAGTAAGTCACGGAAAAATTCTCATTGGCCGCCACCGGGAATCGAACCCAGGATCTTCCAGTTACGCGTCGGATATCCTTCCACTGCACCACAGCGGCCTCGAATTCCTCCAGACTCACACAAGCTAACTGCCAAGCCAATTTGCTTCTTGGAGCCTCGCACAATGCTGGGGTTTCACCAAAGATGGTAAGCAGCAACTGAACAAATAACTAGAAGGCGAATGAATAATTAATACAGACATTTGACGTGGACTACCAGCTACGCTCGGATCCAGAGCTCCGAGCGTTATTCACTATACAACACTGGCGAATGCTCTCACTGCTATCTGCCTTTATATCATGTGCGTCCTGCGGGGCAGACACGTCACATCTCGAACCCAAGATTCAAACCCGCTAATCTCGGCTCCGTAGCTCCGAGTGCTATCCATTATACTACACTGTCATGTGCTCTCACTGCTATCTGCCCTTATCTCTCTTTTCTTGAGTATGTATATTTTCTTAAAATTAAATATCATCATCATCATCATCATCATCATCATTGTCTCCATGTCACTTCCGCATGGTTTCCAATTTCATCCACCCATCTCCCATGTGGTCTTCTTCTGGGTCGTTTTCTATCACATAGAATTCACTCTAAAATTTCTATTGTCCATAGGTGGTCCGTCTTTCAGGCAATATGTCCAGACCATTGCCATTTCAGGGATTTTATTCTGATCACGATGTCTTCCACTCTTGTTATTTTCCTGACCCAAGAGTTCCTCTTCTTATCTCTCCTGGTTACATCAAACACGCACCTCTACATGCTTCTTTCAGTTGCCTGCAGTCTTTGAATGTCTTTTTTACGCTTTCCAACCGTAGCTTGAAGAATCGTATATGCTCCAGATTTGTCCGTCTGTCCGTCCGACTATCTGCACGATAACTCGCGTAAAAATAGCTCGATTTCGATGAAATTTTAGTATGTGGTAGGGAACACCT
The DNA here is from genome assembly GCA_039090855.1 of Macrothele yani. Lineage (NCBI taxonomy): Eukaryota > Metazoa > Arthropoda > Arachnida > Araneae > Macrothelidae > Macrothele > Macrothele yani. The sequence continues at coordinate 126,665,896 of CM077026.1, read as the reverse complement.
GGGGACGAACCCTGCTGAAAATGGACGAAATGGGATCAAAGGTCAGGACATAGAAGCGGGATCCATTCCATCGCCCTTATGCGTCATAACTTGCGCAAAAGTGGTTCGACTGAGACAAAACTTTATCCTGTTGTTCCGAAAGTATACTTTACCGGTTCTGTTGAATATCATCGAAATGGGGTGAAAGGTCTGGTCACAGGAGAGAGATTTATTCTACAGCCATTATCCTCATAACTTGAGTAATGATTTCTGTTATGTTGGAAAACCTATCATAATCAATGCATTGAATGATTTGCCTAACTTGTTTAGTTAAGGTCCGCGTCTCTGCTCCGTACGTAAGCACTAGAAGGATGCATTGATTAAACACTTTTCTTTTAAGTATATTTGTTATTAAATGAGAAAAGAATGAACTTTACGTAGCGTATTTAGCAAGATTTTCTGATATTTTGTCCCACTGGTTTTGTTTCAGCACACTATTGTATAATATCATTTATGACCAATGTTGTACAAAATTGAATTTTGTTTTTGCACGGTGTTGATCAATTCTTCGTTAATGGATATTTCTGAAAGAATAATCAAATAATAATAAAAAAAAACTTATTGGTTTGGACTTTTTGGAAGTTGTTTGATTCTTATGTCTGCGTTTATTGGGTCGGAGACATAAGGATCAAACAACTTCCAAAATGGCCAAACCAATGAACGCAGAACGCAGACATAATAACCAAACAACTTCCAAAAAGGCACAACCAACAACCATTATCTGATGAGGCGATAAAATGAACATCTGAGGCAGATGTTCTTGATTTAACGCATGCGCAAATGCTTCGGAAGATATATTCTGAGCAAGCGATACATAGAATTCCAGTTCCGATCGTTCGTTTCCGATGCGTTTCAAATGTATTATGCGGCCTTCCATTGGAAATAATGGTTATCAAGTTTTTCCGGTGATTGTGTTCCGGCATTCCGTTTCCGTTCCAAAGTAATGTGGCGCAAGCTTAATATTCTTTAAATCGTCAGGTATGAAGGAACCATTCAGACGTACACAAAAAGGCGTTGAACATAATAATACCATCAGGCAAATTTTTTTAGTTGGAAATCTCTACTTACAAAGAAAATATAGACGGCTGATAAGTAGCACTTACTGAAAAAAGAGTGCTTCTTCGTTTTGGGTTGGGAGAATCAAGCTATCATCAGTATTTTAGGAATGGCTGCTGATGACGAATGCTAATATTAATTCAATCTAAGCAATGCTCGAGTACCGGTAATTTCACATTCGGAAAGCGATTCAGAATCAGTGGAAAGCTAACAAAAGCAGAGTTACACGCAGAAATTATTGATATCTTATTAGAGAGCATCGTTAAAAATTCATTAAAGTGATTAAAATCACGTTCATCTTAAAACCAACGGATTCTTTATAGAGATTCAGGATCATATTGTTGTTAACTAGAAGTACAAAACTCCCAATGTGAGAGAGAACACCTGCAGAAATTGTGTTCGAGCTTTTGCAGTTGTCGAGAACATTGTACTTGGCTTGTTCGTTTTCCTTGTCAAAGGATGTGACGCATTTTTCTAATTTAACCATCTTTTCGAGTTTCTGTGTTCTTATGTAAATTTGGTTTTCTCTTCATAACGCGTTTCTGACTTAACGAGGTGTCATCCTGTGAGTGAGTTAAAGGCCAACAAAGAAGTAAGCGAAGGGTAAAGTGATGAGTACGGTGTGCTATGTGTTAGATGAAAAGAGATAAGATATTGTAAGATCGAAATCAGATAGATAAGAATTGTACGAGCAGTTGTTCGTCTTGACGTGCCTGATGAATAAATCCTGGGCACTGATTTAGAAACAAGGTGCAAAGTCATGAATCAAGTACCCTCTGATTCATGACTTTAGACCGTTGTTCTATTGTTTTTAGTGTTTTACCAATATATAATTAAGAGTGACATATTGGGGACACAGCTTTTCTCAATAATGACTCAATTTAGAACTTAATGATTTAGAACTTTGGGTAGTTTACGTATTGACATGCGACTGCCACCATCCTCTTTAATACTCTGTGAATAGTTCGCTGAGATATAGGTCGAAAATGGCGTCCACTGAAAGCCTTGGTCAATTGCTGCCTACAGGATGTCCTGCCTCCCCGTATAAGTCTTCTCAGAAGATGGCGATGTCATTCCTGATATATTGTCGTCGTGCCGCAGTTACGCCTCTCAGGCAAGCAATGTGGGTTACTTTTCTACTGATTAAAGACCCGGGATATCTCACCTTTTGAGAAACCATCAGTCAGCTCTGTTGTTTTCAAAATCGTCACTCCAGCGAGACAGGCACCCACAGTAAGCCTTTTATCGAACTTTTTCCCACTATTGACGATTACTGACGTGCAGCCGTTTTAAAATAGTTACCTAGACCACGCAGCAACGCACATGACAATAATTTGCATATATGCCGTGTAAGTGACGTTTACGTACATTTGCATAATGGTTTCTAATTTAGTGGCCGGTGTATGTAGGTACACCTGCTTACTAACGTGTTGCGTCGCCTTTGGCTTGCAGAGTATCCCGAATTCGTCGGATCATGGAATATACAGATACTGGATGTGTTGTGCAGGAATTTTGTACTATATGGAAATGACTGAGTCACTCAGTCACGCAAGTAGACATGCCTCAGAAAGATTGAAAATCACATCGTCCTGGAACGGGAATCGAACCCGTATCTCCCGATTTAAGTTCGAGTATGTTACCGTTACACCATCCAGAACAAGGAACTTCCAAGCACACGTCCTCATTTGCTTGGAAGTTCTTTGGTCTGGGTGGTGTAACTTTAACATACACGAACGTAAATCGGGAGATGCGGGTTCGATTTCCGTTCCAGGACAATGTGATTTCCAACATTTTTGAGGCATGTCTACTTGCATGATTAATCTATCATCCATCTGCCTGTGGCATCCATAAGCCACTCAGTTTCTGAAAATTGGACGACGTCACAGTCTTACAACGAATAGCACGTTCAGCGTAACCCCAGCAATTCTCGATGGCGTTTAAGTCCAGCGAATATGTAGGCCATTAGAGCAAAGAAAACTCGCCCGCATTTTTGCAACCGTTTAGTGACAATACGAGTGTTGTTACCAGCTAGATGTGTTCGTCTCCGTGAGAATAAACCATAGCCAGGAAGGGATGAATTGGGTCTTCAGAAATTTTCAGATACTCCACGGCGTTCAGCTTCTTTTCAGCTTGTATCAGGGGGTCTAATGCTTGCCTCCACTACCTGCATGTGACATTTCTAGGATGGCTCCACGGTATCATATTGCTTGCGCCGAAGTCGGATCCTGCTATTCGCTTGACGCAGAAGAAGGCTTGATTCGTCAGCCCAGAATACCTTTTTTCCAGTCCTTAACGATCTAGTATGGACACCCCACAGCGCCAACAGGAAGCGCGCTTTTATATCTAAGCTGGCAACATCGTCACTCCACACGGTCGTCGGCTGTTGCAGCCCATTCACGACATTTTCTAACACTTTGCGGTTACGGGCAGTCTTACGTGTTGTTTTAAGCACTTTATGTGATGAGGGTAAGCACACCTAATAAACTGACATTGTCAAATCTGTATAGTGCTTAATTGGGTTGGTTATTGTGTAATATTTCTGGCGCTAAGAGTCGTATTCCATGAGAAAGACTTTCATGCCCTCGAAGCAAATTCATATCCGGTTATCTTGTAATATAATGTAAAGAATAGAGATGAGGGGCAATAGAAGTGGACTTACCTCCTAAAACTCAAAGGAACATTTGATCCAGATGCAAATCTTTTTATATAATAACAAATTCGTGAAAAAAAATTAAGGGACTGCTTTTCAGTGACAACAATAAGGCTTCTTATTGTTGATCTCAAAGACTACAGTCTTGTGACGATTATATATATTAAAATAATACAACGTGGTTTGTCACAAATATTTATTTTTCAAGTCGGCCATGGTTTCACTGGGTATTGATCCAGCTTCATCAGGACGAATGGCACATAAATATTCAAATTGTATATGTATCATAAACGGTCTTTACAGTCTCGGGTTTTGGTTAGTTGCTTCCACGCGCTTGATAGAAATGGGGTGGATGCCATGTCATTAACAAATTACGAAGACATCTGATATACATTAAAGAGCAATTGAATTAGAGATACCCGTCTAGTAACGTGTAGCACCACTTGTCGCTCTGATGACGGCGGCGAATCGTCTCGGCATGGACTCGACAAGACACCGGAAGCGTTATGAAGCCATACGGATCCACGACCCCTGAACAAGCTCCCGCAGTTCACGAAGATTTGATGAACGGGGTCAGAGCCTCGAACATCTCTCTCGATGGTATCCCAGATGTGCTCGATGGGATTAAGGTCAGGTGATCTAGCTGGCCAAGGAAGCGAGGTCACGTCGGTGGAGTGTTCATCTAACCATTCGGATACGATTCGGGAGCGATGGCACGGTGCATTGTCTTGTTGCAGGATGAAATCCCCAGTGGGACGCACAAACGGGAGCAAATGGTCGTCCAGGATATCCCGGTAACGTTGACCTGTGAGGGACGATGTCACATATACCAGGGGTCCCATTTCAGTCCACGTAAATGGTCCCCAGACGAGAATGCCACCCCCACCAGCTTGAAGAGTACCCTGTCGGCAAGAAGGATCCATCGCTTCATGTGGTTTGCGCCGTACTCGTATCCTGCAATCCGCATGTTCCAACGTGAATCTCAACTCATCAGTCCAGGCAACATTTTCCCACATGTCTAGGGTCCAGTGGCGATGTTTCCGCGCCGATGCTAATCTTTGCACCCTGTGATGTGCGGTCAGCAGCAGTACCCTCGTGGAACGATGGCTGGCTTCTGTACCCCATAACGAGGAGATGGTTCTGGATGGTGTGGCTGCTTACACGTTTTTGTGCACCGGCGTTCAGTTGCCGAGTGATTTCTTGCACTGTGGCCCGTCTATCCACTTTTACAATGCGAGTTAACCGACGATGACCTTGCTCATCCACACGCTGTTGTCCACGGCAGTTGGCCCTTGCAGGGATGGTTTTATTGGATTTGATGTACTCACGGTGCACCCGTAACACAGTGGCTCGTGAAAATTCCAGTGCCTGCACAACTTCCGAGATGGAGTGACCCATTCGTCGGGCCCGACAATTTGCCCGCGATCAAATGCGCTTAGATCCTTCGTCTTACCCTTATTGCGTCCGACCCTTACTGATTCCCGTCGTATCACTCCTTATATTGTCATATCACTGCATACGTCATGTCGTTTCCGTTTACAGGGCCGCCCACAGCGCCACATTTGCATAACGCCAGCTGTCTCTAATTCAATTGCTCTTCAGTGTATATGGAAAGCTTCCAAAATATCAAATTTGGTGGTTGAATCTGGCTAGTCAATTAGTTTTGCTTCTTCAAAGATAAATTTATGGTCATTTTCGTAACAGTGTTTAGCCATCGATGACTTCTTTAGGTCACAGTTCCGAATAAAGGTCTTGTGCTCCTTCAATCGAAAACGCAAGGCTCTACGGGCCTGTCCTATATACAAAGCGCCACATCCACATGGAATTTATCAAATTACATGTGAATGTGACGTCGTGGAATTCACCTGGTTACTCGCTCAAACTGATGTCCCGCAACCACAATTTATCGGAAGCCTTTCGCTGTTTTCTCACTTCCACATGCCAAGTCCAATCCTTGGCAACAAAAACTCAGCGCCTTTTACAGTTACGTTTATCGTGCGATACATACATGTTCATATAAAGACAGTTTGGAAAAAGAGCTTTGTTTCCTTAAACGTGCTGCAGTACAGCGAGGATACAACCCTCCCATTATAGACAAGGCCTTAACAAAATTCCGGAAACCGAAGCCTGTCTCCGCGTTAACTCCTGAGAATTTTGCAAGAGAATTTGGCCATTATTCCATTTTCCCGTGACACTTCCTTCGAAATTTCAAAAATTCTCCAAACCTCTAATTTTAAAATGATTTTTAAACCGATAAACATAATGAACTTTTTATGATTAAAGGACTATGTGGAAGAGAAAAACTCGTGGGGAATTTATCAAATCCCATGTGAATTTGGCGCTTCGTATATAGGACAGACCCATAGACCCTTACGTTTTCGATTGAAGGAGCACAAGACCTACATTCGGAACCGTGACCTAAAGAAGTCATCGATGGCTAAAAGCTTTTACGAAAAGGACCATAAATTTCTCTTTGAAGAAGCAAAACTAATTGAATAGCCAGATTCAACCACCAAACTTGATATTTTGGAAGCTTTCCATATACACTGCTGGACAATTGCTAAGGACGGATCATAAACGGCTATATAGCGCATAAAAAAGTAAGTGTGGTTGGATGCCAAGTGAAATAAAACAATGTCAGAATGCCAGGACATTACAAGAAAGACAATTTATTGTGCTCTGAAATCCAGAAGGCTTTGGAACGTGTTCAAGGGACAAACAGGCCATTTTATGCAGATTACGTAAACGTGAAAAAATGCAATTACCGTCCGCAGGCGTTCCGGCGTAAGATGTCAAAACGGGATATGGCCACCATGGAGGGCAATGCAAGATTCCACACGTCGTGTCATGCTTTGCACAACATTATCAAGCAGCTGTTGGGGTAATTTATCCCATTCCTCTGTCAGTGCACGGATGAGGGTGTCCTTGTATATTGGAGGGCATTGGCGACCAGCAAGACTCCTCCCCAAAGCATCCCATACATTTTCAATGAGATTCAGATCTGGAGAACGTGCTGGCCATACGAGGCGTTGAATATCCTCGCTCTCAAGACACTCCTGGACAGGGACTGTTCGATGACATGTTGCGTTGTCGTCCATGAAAATTAATCTATCACCGACAGCACCACGGAACATGAGGTAGCAGAACATCATTAATGTATCGTTGGCCAGTCATAGTCCCAGTTGGAAGCACATAGAGGGACGTACGGCCATTGATCATGATGCCAGCCCATACCATGGCACTACATGTCGGATATCGGTCCCTTTCCTGTATGTTTGCTGGACAATATGCAGTACCACTATCACGCCAGATCCGTTGTCGTCGACAATCAGACGATAGACTGTATCTACTCTCATCTGAGAAGAGGACAGCAGACCAGTCGTTATCAGTCCAATTGCGATGTTGATGGCACCATTGCAAACGGGCGGTACGGTGACGTCTGGACAATGGGATGCCCACAACAGGACGGCGGGCGTATAGTCCTCCTTCATGCAAACGTCTGGCGACAGTTTTTCGAGAGATCCGCTTGCCAGAAGCAGCCATAAACTGATTTGCTACTTCACTAGCTATGCTGCGCCGGTGCCTTTTTGTTGATAGCACTATGTACCGATCTTCTGCAGGTGTCGTACTGCGAACACGACCTCCCCCGTGACGTTTGCTACACTTTCCATTTGTTTGAAATGATTTCCAAAGCCTTGAAACAACACTGTGGCTGACGTCGAACTCCCTGGCAACATCTGTTATTTTTCGCTGTTCTTCAATCTTGCCAATAATACGGCCACGCGTAAAATCATCCAGGTGATGTCGGGAAGACATACTGAAAATTGCAAGTTCGTCAATCGATTCTTTCCCTTTCAACTTTGCGTTTGAACAACAACGGTCAATACGCGTCAAATCCTTTATATCTCTTATCAGCGCTATGACGTCACGAACAAGTTCGGCAATCCAAAATTTTCATACGCACAACACGTCTTACTGTATCCCGCACTTATGCTAATTTCCACATTTTCCTGCCTTCCATTTTATGGTTGCTATCGTTGCTATTGTCATCCGTCCTTAGCAATTGTCCGGCAGTGTATATCAGATGTCTTCGCAACTTGTTAATGACATGGCAGCCACCCCATGTCTATCAAACGCGTGGAAGCGTCTAACCAAAACACGTGACTGTAAACACTCTTTATGATGTCATACTGTTTTAATATTTACGCACCATTCGTCCTGGTGAAGCTAGGTCAAAACCCAGCAAAACCATGGTAGACTTGAAAAAATAAATACTTGTGACCAACAACGTTGTATTACCTTAATATATAAGGATTCGTATGTCTTATGCAAACTTATTCAATGACGATCATCTATAATTGATTTTTCCTTATCTAAAGGTTACAAGAGTCATCAGAATCATCGCGCATTTGATACTGTTATTTACATGTAATGGTTCAGGTCGAAAGTTTGTTTGTTCGGGGTTTCAAAACCACCGTAAACAACATAATGGGCTATCAGCAGCTGTCCGTCTGTAATTTAAGGCCACTTTCTTGGAAGGGGAGAAAGCCAGTGTTGTAAGACAAACACTCCATCCCTACCTCATTTGAGATTCGAACCTGGATCCATCTCAGACGGCTAGTGGCTTGTAGCACTCGACAAGCCAGATTGAAAGGTTGTTGATAATTAATCCCTTTCTGTGGTATTAAAAATTGAGTGAAAGTCTGCTGGTGTCTTTTCCTTTTTTATTCTTTCTAAGCCTCTCTGCTAGCACAAAGTTACATTTAATGCTCCTATAAATTTGGCGCTCTTCTACGTTACAGAATCCAACTTAGTAGCTAAATTCGCCTTGCAAAGACAATCAAAGATACCTTTCACTGTTAAAACTATCTCCGAAATTTGTTTTTTATCAGCATCTGTAACACTTTAAATGCTACAGATTTTTGAAGTTTTCAGCTTTTCCTTTGTTGGTCGTTCGTAACGTGATTATAAGAGCTTATTTATTATAAGAGCTTATTTATTTCACCATTGTTCAATTTTCATTGTTGCGATTCAGTCTTAATGATGGTTTTGCAAAAATGACTACGTGAAACAATCGGCAGATGAAATGTATGTCGCGTTAGTTTCATGAAAAAATAATCAAATTCATTATATGGCGAAATGGATCCGCTTAAAAACACAAGTAGAGCCCACCCACCTTAGTGACTTCTTTATTTACATTCTTATTTACAAAAGACATTCCAGTATCAGGTCGATGAACAAATTGACGGAAATACACAGTTGTATCAGAATAATGTAACCACCTACCTAATAATAGGAATAAAAAAATTGGGTTTGTGACAGCGGCGGGGCATGGACGCAATGAGGCCCTGGAAGGTTGCCCGAGGAACATGCGCCCACTCGGACTGCACAAGAACACGGAGGTCCCGGAGATCACGTGGTTGTGGGTCGGCACGTCGAACCTGTCGGTCCAAACTGTTCCACAAGTGCTCTGTGGGATTGAGATCAGGCTATTTGGCCGCCACGAGAGAACGGAGACGTCTCTGCCGTGTTCTTAGAACAAGTCACGCACCCCCTTAGCGACGTGGAGGGGCGCATTGTCCTGTTGGTAGACACCATCACCACCAGGGTAAACGTCCAACGTGAAGGGATGCATGTGGTCAGAGAGGATGGGAAGGTAGCCACTGGCGTTTAGGAAAACATCCAGTGGTAGCAGCGCTCCCAGATCATACCAGGAAAACATCCTCCAGACATGCAGACTGCCACCGCAAGCCTGCACGTGACCAACAAGCGTGTCCGGGTGTGTCTAAAATCGTATCTGCCATGGAGTAGAAACCTCAATTCATCGGAGAAGGCGGCCTTTTCCCACTCTTCCACTGTCCAATGACAGTAGTCCCATACGAACGGCAGGTGTTGTTGCCGATGGACTTTGGTTAACATGAGCGTCTGCTCCGGAGACCCACGCATAACAGGGTTCGTTCTACTGTTATCTGGAATACGTTCCTAGGTGTCCAGCGTTCATTTGCGTGGTAAATAACTGCACTGTTGCGCGTCGAGTGCCCTTTACCAGTCCACGGAGGTGACGTTTTGCTTTGGGGTCGATGGCCTTTGGGGCTCCACAGTTATGACGTCGGGAGGTACTCGGTGTGTCAGCGGTCCATTCTTGGCACACCCGTACTACAGCACCTAGCTAACATCCCACGAAGTCTGCTGTTTCTAAGATACTTCCACCCTTGGGGCGGTAGCCGATGATAATTTCTTTTTGAAAGTCCGTTAAATCACTCCCTCTGCCCATTTTGCTCATATTACGCACTATGGCCCATCTGTCCTAGACGGCCGCTTATATCATCGTGTGGTCGGCTTTGTCATCTGCACTATGTGACGCACCTGGGCCGGTATACTGTGATTCCGGGGTGGTCATATAATTCCGCAACGACCGTGCATATATTCCGCTACATACCATATCAACAGGTCTTATGCAAACGAGATTCCTTCTGTAGAGGTCAGGACTTTGTGGCGGCCAATTCAAGTGTGCGAATGAGGCCTCGTACTTCTCCAACCAATCTTTCACAAGTTTAGCACGATGAATCGTGGCATTGTCATCCTGGAATAGGCCATTGGGTTCAGGGGAAAAAATTTTGTTGATGGAATAAGGTGGTCATTCAGTATGCTGAGATACTCAGGGGACTTCATTTTATTGCTGCATAGTGTTAATGTGCCCAGACGAGCTGAACAGAAGCAACCCCAGATCGTAACACTTCCTCCTGAGGCTTGTACAGTACAGGAAAGGTCCAATACTTCATGCGGTTCTCTTCGAACCCTGATGAGTCCATCATGTTGGAACAAAGTATACCTTGACTCATCAGACCACATTATAATGAATTTGTTTTTACCGGTAGTTGTTGTGGTAGTAATTATATCATGAATAAAGTTTTACTGGTGGTACTTAATGAAGACACTTAATGAAAAGAGACCTAACACGGCCAGACAGAGGTCTGACAAAACTATGAACTGAGAAAAACGTACTTACTAAGAAAACCTTTAAATAGGGAAACTCCTGGTATTATCCGCACACACTTCATAGGTCACACAACTACTCGATATCTGGCTCTCACATATAACGAAGTTCCTCTCACATAAACGAAGCTCTCTTTACACCAAACGAAGATCTCTTTACACATAAAACAAAGCTCTCTCTACGCACATCAACAAAAACTCTCCTAGGTATCGTTGAACGCGCCTATTTATACTGCCTACCACCACGTCATGACTACACTCGTTGCCACATATCATTCAGAGGGAGAAATAACATCTCGTTCAGTAAGAAGATAATTTACATAAGAAAATAAGATAACGAGAGATAGTAAAATCAAAAGGAAACTGAATCTAGAGTATACGTTACAACATGACTCCCCACCCCCAATGCTCAGCAGTCCAATCTTTATGTTCCATGGCGAATTGGAGTCTTTTTTCGATCACTTTCACTAACCAGTGATTTCTTTTTTGCAACACAGCCGTTTAATACCAGTCCTTTAAGTTCCCGTCTTATCGTGCGAGTGTAAATGGTCTTGCTTCCACTATTAAACATGATTTTGAGTTCTAGTGTCATTTTTTTATGAGGCGATTTCACTTAGCGTTTTAATGATCATCGGTCACGATTATTCAGGATTGTTTTCCGACCACACATTTTCCGCGGAGCTGGAACTTTACCGCCATCATTCTAGGATTTAATAATGCGTTGGACAGTTCGTAATCCGGTGCCAGTGATCTCAGCAATCTGGTTGCAGGTCTTCTTCCCTTGCCACAGGTCAATAATTTGGCCCTTTGTGAACTCTGTCCCACCTTTTCCACGACTGTGTATAAAAGACGTCTTTCGCCATGATCGTTTAGAACTGATAAGCTGCACGCTCATCCCGTTCCATTTAAAGGTTGTATTTGCTGCAGCGTTATGCAAATATTCGAAATGCTTCACTAATCATGCCCTCCTTGGTATTTGCATGTTTCCATTCACACCGCGACTTTATTTGTGGCCAGGCAGTATATAATTACTGTCGTAGTTCCTTTTTGACTACACATTGCTATTACAAAGTTGATTGTAGCATTGCTATAGCCCTATGCACCAATATGAGGAGGAGTTATTTTCAGAAAATCATATTTCCTAGATGCCCAGCCATCATGACGAATAACGTATGAGTTGCAAGTCAGCACTCTGTAACTTTTACTTTTTGAATGTGTCATTTTAAAGTGTATTACTATTACTCGTCATTTTAAAGAAATTTTAAAGTGAACTACTAATACTCCTCATTTTATAGTGCATTAATGCTACTTTAAATATTTTCGATGCAGTTAGTTCAGAAGATTGAAATTTTTTTATGTGTTACAAGAGCAAAGTAGTAAAGTTATAGGTACCACTTCAGGGACTTAAAAATTTCGATTTAAGAATGAAGAAAGACAGGAACAAGCAATGTCATTAGAGCTTGATAATTAGTATAATATTCATGCATTAAACATATTTTTAAAATATTTGAAAATATTATCTGAAGAAAAACCTAAGTAGAGTATAAAACTTTAAAAAGAATATGCACCTTTGAAAAAAAAAGAATAAGCGACATTGCAACAACTAATTACGGAAGGAATTTCTATCAAGATACAATACAAGCCATGTAACATCCGACAATGATAAACTTCTCCTTTAAGCAGAAAAACAAAACTTGGGAAAAAGCATAGATTTTTGAAAAGATCCGATGATGCGCGAACCATAAATTAACATTTGAAGCCAAGGAATATGCCACTCAGTTCTGAGTATTTTATTTGTTTCCAAAAGCAAATTTAACCATTGAGCAAACTCTGCGCAAAAGAAAGTCTCATCGTGAGCGTGTTTTTCATTAGTTATTAAGAAACAAGACTAACCGGATAGAAAAAAGTTTAATTTTGGGCAATATATGAATTCAGAAACAGTTAATAAGTGCAATGAAAAGCATAGTAATTGAAGGTTTTGCAACATTCCTAGCAAATAATGAATACACAAGAGATATGAGAATTCATAAAAGACTTAATAAGAAGAGTGAATTATATCTTAGTCTTTCATATATTTTGAGAAAAAAAGAAGGAAGATTGAAATTTGATGTATGCGACCGTTTTTAATAACATAATAGGGTGATGATTAGTTTTTAGAACAAAAAAAGGAAGATGATCTTCAAAGAAAATATTATTTACGCAAATAGGCAGCTGGAACGTTTGGTGCCAAAATATCAAGAAATAAAAAACTTTCTTTGAAAGAGAAAAATGTTATAATCTGAAAATTGGTTTTAAACAACGGCATAAATTAAAGAAGAGAACGCAGATTGTGATGCCATCAATTCATAGAAACAGTATATTGGAAATAAAATTAAAAAATATTTTAACAACTGAGTTTCTTATACTAAGCACAACAAAAAACATGAAAGCATAGAGACATGCCCTTAAATATGTTGTTGAAAGTAAAAGTCAAAAACTTCTATGGGTCTTAAAACACGTTGATACTCTTATGCAAGAAACTAAAATTCCATTTTTTGTGGAAAGGTGAGAGTTCGTAAAGGAATATGCAAATGCAAAAGCGAGAAAACGCCTTTTTCGCGAAAGGGTAGATTTAACGAAGGGATTTGCCTATGCAAAAGCTCGGAAACCCCTTTTTATGGCGAACGGTAAGAGTTCACAAAGGGAAAAGCTAATGTAATAGCTCGGAAACAACCTTTTATGGCAAACGGTGCGAGTTTACAAAGGGAAAAGCTAATGTAAGAGTGAGGAAACCCCCTTTTATGGTGAACGGTGAGAGTTCACAAAGGAAATAGCTAATGTAAGAGCTCGAAAACAACCTTTTATGGCGAACGGTGCGAGTTTACAAAGGGAAAAGCAAGAGCGAGGAAACCCTCATATATGGCGAACGGTGAGAGTTCACAAAGGGAAAAGCTAATGCAAGAGTAAGGAAACCCTCCTTTTATGGCGAACGGTGAGAGCTAATAAAGTGAAAAGCTAATGCAAGAGCGAGAAAACCCTATTTTTGGGACGAGAATGGTGAGAGTTCACAGGGCTGGGATACTCGTTGCTGATGCTCCGGTGAGCTCTGTCTTAAGAGAGAAAAAGAGTAAACGCAGTATTTATTCATTTCCGGGTGAACAACAGCTGAGGCCAGAAATACCGAGAGCTAGAATGACTTCTTAGTAGAGATATTTATGCTTAAGTATAATACGAATGTTTGCAATCATACACGTCGAAAAATTAGTTTGGGGATGAAATGATACGGCGCATTTCTGAGAAGAAATATTTCAACGAACATTCAGTGATGTTTAACCTAATGAGACCTTTGATAGAAATTAACTTACCCAAAGTATAGTCCATCAAATCTCGAGATGAAACATTTTTGTCGCACGTAATAAAGAAAGATGGCGGACAAGGACATAACCCTAACACTAATACTAATTACAGATAGTACTTTATTTTAAAATTACTTAAAATACGTTGAAGATCTATATTTTTGCATAAATTACATGTCACTATTTTTAATTACAGCCATGCATGCTGGAAGTAGTTCATGTGTACAAATGAAAAAAGTTTTATCGTAATGGTTTTCTATTGGTGCAGGAGTCAGGCAAGGTTGTGTAATGTCACCCTGTCTGCTTAATTTTATGGATGTATGCATGCGTAATGCCAAAATGGATAGCCGCCCTGGTGGCGCAGTGGTCTAGGCGATGGTATCTGATCATTCGTCCGAAAGGGGTCCGGGTTCGAATACCGGTTAGGCATGGATGTTGTGTTTGTCTTACGGCACTGGCTCTATCCCTTCCCTGGAACCAGTGACCCTAAATTTAGGACGAGCGACTGCTTATAGCCCATTGGGTTGCTCACAGTGGTCGTAAAACCTCCAATAAAAAAATGGATAATACTGGTTACTTGTCTTGGTAATATCCGTGTTCGAAGATTGCTGGATGCTGATTACACAGTTATGGCTTTTGAGAGAGGAACTGTTAGAACTGAACGCAAGATAAGTCTAAATGGCACAAAGATTGACCAGGTGAATGAGTTTATATGTTTAGGAAGAATGTTTGTGTGACAGAGAGAACAAACTATAATGCATGGCGAAATTAGTAGGAGAGAGAACTCTTCTTTGAAAGTCATAGCTGCCTTAGGAGGATTTCACAGGAATGATGGGTTCTCAAGTCATGAATGGCTGTATACGGAAGTATGATCTTTCATACTCTGTTTTACTGCAGTGAAACCGGAGTACTGCAGAAAAGACATTGGAGCCGTTTGTGTGCTGGAAGACAGTCGTTGTTTACTTCGTGCTTGTATTTTGCTCCATTTGGGATAATTTCCGACTCCTAATTTTGTGTGTGCAGCGTGTGTGAAGGTGCCGTCCTACTTCTGATCCATTTACCAGGTCGGTAAGTGCCCTTTCTGTGTTGCATTCCTCATTTTCCTGCTTTGGTCGAGTTGGCCAAAGCTCGTAATCTTATCGCCATTGCAAATGGCGACTTTCGGGGTAGCGCAGCTTCTATCCTCGCTTCCGGAAGTGACTCTTTATCCCTCTCAGCTGCTCAGCAGCAATCCGCCAATGGTGGGCTTCCTTTGATAAGTCCCTCCTTTCTGCAGCGTGACAAAGTTGCTTTGCCCATGGAGTCATCTCCTTCCCATCTGACGAAGAGTGGTGAACCATTGCCTTCCCCTGTGCCTTCTGACGACGCCATGGACGTCACACTTCCACCAGCCACTTGCGCGTCATTACAACGCGCGCAAGGTGTGACGTATGCTGCCGTCACCTCAGGTGCGTCAACTTCTTCTTCTTCTCACCAGCTCCCTTCTTCAAAGTGCCCTTATCAGATGACATATGGTACAGACCAGATCTACGTGGATGTTCCGACTACTTGCCCTCAAGGTCAGCTTTTTCTTGATAAAATCGGGCTTGGTGTATTTTTCCGCAGCCTCCTCAACACAAAGCGGACGGCGTACAGCCCTGCTCTTCGACAAATTGTTCCAAAAGAGGCTGTTACTCACGTGGGTAGATGAACCAGTCAAGTAATTGCTTATCTTGCGACTACAGCCTTCGCTCTTCAAGTTCTGACCGAAGGCATTTCCATCGGCGATCGCCATCTCCTTGTCATATTTACACCAAAAGAACGGATTGTCATCTTCAAAATTTGTGCAGTACGGTGTAATCCAGTATTCCATTCATGTTCATAAGGTTTAAATAAAATAAGTAAAATTAATAATGTTGCAAATTTTTTCAGGCAAAAAAAATCAATTTTAGATTTCTAGGCCTTGGATTAGGCCTTTTTACCCAATTTCAATCGTGCGAACTCATGTTCACAAGGTTTACATAAAAAGTCAAGTTAATAATGTTGCACAATTTTTCAGGTAAAAAGAATCAAGTTCAGGGCTCTAAGCCTCGGCTTAGGGCTCTTTAGCAAATTTTAACCGTGCGTGCTCATGTTCATAAGGTTTACATAAAAAGTTACTTTACATTTTATGTAAAGCATATGAATACGAGTAGGGTTAAAATCTGTTAAAATGGCATGTATCTAGGTCTACGGTTAACAAATTAATGTTTTGCGGTTGAGAAAAAGTGGCACATTATTTACTTGATTTGCTATGTAACCCTTATGAATATGAGCTCGAAGGATTAAAATTTGACAAAAAGGCACTGATCTAGGAATTATAATTAATGTTATATTTCGAAAAACCTACTCATGGGGCGGTCTTTCATAGAAATTAAAAGTGTATTTTTTATACAATCCGATAATGTTTGGGTGGCAAGTTTTTCAAAAATCCGCTCCAAACTCCAACAGATCTCTAACAACAAAATCCTAAGTTTTCGATAAACTGACCATTCGGTGAAATGATCTTTCGATATAATGAACTTTTAGGTAAAGTAATCCTTCGGTGAAATGAACTTTTCGATGAAATGAACGTTTAGGTTAAGTAACTTTTCGGTGAAATTCAGTTTTCGGTCAAGTGAACCTTCGGCGAAATGTACCTTTCGATCAAGTGATTTTCGGCGAAGTGGTTTTCAGTCAAGTGACTTTTCGATCAAATGAACGATACCCGCTCTGATCATGTGAGGAATGAAGATGTGTTGCAGGCGTGTAATGTGAGGCAAAATGTTAGTAAAATGGAGGCTAATATTCTTAGATGGTTTGGATATGTTGAAAGAATGAGGGATGAGGTGCTGACTCGGAGAAGATTTTCAGCCCAAGGTAGAGGGAGGCCAAGAAAATCATGGGAGGATCAGATTCAGGAATGTCTGCTTGAGAAAAAAGATAATGAGTATGAAGTACAAAAGACCTTGTGTGCGGCGTGTGATGGACGTAATGAAGCAGCTCGAGTCGTGTGCCGAGATCGTTGTAAGTGGAGACATTTGATACACCAACAATAAGTAATTCCCAATTCCATCAGTAAAACGTTTATTTGGAGACGGTCTTTCTCTGAGGAGCTAACCTCTGAATCTCAGAGAACAGCTTAATGAGATGTATGTATGTATGTATGTAATTTACATACGTTACAAACTATTTACACAATATTTAGGCATAAAAACTTCTAGAAGTTTTTAATTATAGATTTTTTTATTCCTAGGCATTGTGCAAATAGCTTGTAAACTATATACGTAAATTATGCAAAATAAATTTACCAACCCTGTGGCGCAGTGGTCTAAACGCTGGGTGCTGACAATTTGTCTGAGATGGTCCGAGTGGGATACATTCTGACGTTTGCCAAAGTCTAACATCCCGGATAGTATGAGGCGACTCTACGACTAACTCCGCGGATAGTATGGAGCGACTCTACGACTAACTCTGCGGACAGTATGGAGCGACTCTACGTCTAACTCCGCGGATAGTATGGGGCGACTCTACGACTAACTCCGCGGATAGTATGGAGCGACTCTACGTCTATTTCCGCGGATAGTATGGGGCGACTCTACGACTAACTCCGCGGATAGTATGGAGCGACTCTACGTCTAACTCCGCGGATAGTATGGGGCGACTCTACGTCTATTTCCGCGGATAGTATGGGGCGACTCTACGTCTAACTCCGCGGATAGTATGGAGCGACTCTACGACTAACTCCGCGGATAGTATGGGGAGACTCTACGTCTAACTCCGCGGATAGTATGGAGCGACTCTACGTCTAACTCCGCGGATAGTATGGGGCGACTCTACGTCTAACTCTGCGGATAGTATGGGGCGACTCTACGTCTAACTCCGCGGATAGTATGGGGCGACTCTACGTCTAACTCTGATAGTATGGTCATGCGACTACAGCCCCCTGTGACAAAAATAGATCCCAATCGAAATCATTATAGCGTTAAAAATACGAACCGCACACTAATCGTGTTAGCATATTCGTAAACAGCATGGAGTCCAATTCGCGTACTGCGCAATGCATCGCGGGGGAGGTGATGAAATATTTCTGGGTGTGCCGCCGCATTTGACTCAGTCTATCTCGGCAACCATTAGCACAACACGACTGTGCGTGGTATCGTTTTAAAGCTCTCGACGAGATATATTCAAATATACGAAGAACATTTCGTAGTAATTTGAACTGGACATTTAAAAAATTGTTTTGTTGTGAACCGGTGAACACTTTTGACAATATCGCGGTTTATCTGGACAACCGTGAGTGCAAAACGACTGTGAGTGGTATCGTTTCAAAGATCTTGACGAGATCTATTCAAATATATAAAGAACATATATGGCAGTGGTTTAAAGTACAATTTAAAAAAATGTTTTCATGTGAACGGATTAACAATTTCGACAATGCCGCGGATTCGAAGAATGAACGCAGCAAAAGTGGTGAAAATCAAAACGAGAAGAAACAGCAAATGGTAAGGAATGTAAGAAGCCCAAGAAGACAGAGCACCACGTTGGATAATTCGCGTATCAATCTGCTTTGTGTTCGCAGTGTATCCAGCATTATTTGTAAAAATTATTTAAGCTACGTTTCATATCATAGACCTGTGTTGGCAGTAACAAATTAAATAAACGCTTTGAAACCATATTCGACTAGCTCATTTCAACTCTCCGATCTGCAAGTCCTAATCCTACGCTCCAAACTGACGGTTCAATCAGAACTGAGCCTACCTGTATTTTTTTTACCAAGCTATTTGATAAAGGAGAGTGTTTGCCATGCTACCTATTCTTCACGAACGTGCATAAAATAATAGATCCAGTAAATACAGCATTGTGTAAAAGATTTATTGATTTTCATCTGGGCGTTACTATTCCTAGCACTTAATTAAGTTAATTCATGATAATTAAGTATATATGAAATTGCAATGAACTAAAGCTATCCGGGATTAATCTGAAATAATTTAGTTAACTTTACGGTGAAGCAAGTTTACTTAGTCTGTGATTGTTGTAGTGCCTTACAGTGAAGTTCATGTTAGGGTAATATAGTTGGAAACATAAACTTATTCCGTAAAACAGCTATTATTCCACAGACTAACGCAAAACACTTATTACGTAAAACAGCTATTATTCCACAGACTAACGCAAAACAGTTCCAGTCGCCTCTGGCGACTGGAACTTCTATGTTGTCCATCAGTGCTGACGAGTGTAAAATGTTTTCCTGATGCACATAGTCTACTGGATTATGTTACAAGTAAAAGTGGAATAGAATAAGATTAGGCAATCTAAATTATCATGCTGTTCTAAATAAGCGAATGATCGCCATCTTATGGGTGGAACGTTGATGAAGCAATTTTTGTGTATGTTGTTGTCCAAAATGTCAAAAGCCGCAACAATGGCGGCCCTTGAGACGCAGTGGTCTGAACTCTGGCTTCTGACCATACGTCCGAGATTGGTCCAGATTAGAATCCCGGTGAGGTATGGATGTTATGTTTGTCTTACGGCTCTGGCTCTCTCCTTTCCCTGGAACCAGTGGCCTTAAATTAGGGATCAACTACTGCTTATAGCCGTCGAGTTGCTCACGCTGGTCTTTAACCCCCTTCCCCAAGAAAAAGCAAAAATGTCGAGGCATACGCTCTTGGAAAAAGTTTCTGAGACTTGACAGTTCAGCTGTTGTGAAAAATGATAGCAATTACCAAACCGAACATGTTTCAGTAAAACGTGTATAAGACACAGCAGGTCCCAATTTAAGTCGCTGTTTTCGTTTCAAATTAGGCTCACACTGAAAGTACGGCCCAAGGTGATCCTAAAAATGTAAGAGGAATCAGTGCATCAGATAGAATGCTTTGACCACTTTAGTGTTTTCTGAATTTTCAGACTCGCTTTCGGAGGGAAGTGGGAGACGGATTTGAAAAGACATTTTACGACAACACTTGATTTATTATGCAAATTCTAGGCTCATATGTTTCCATGCACATACACCGTGCTTGTGAGAGTTCTGCATTAAAAGTGCGGATCTGCTAGAGAACTAACAGAGAAGTGGGAGTCAATCTGCCATTTACCACAAATGTCCAGACTTTTAATGTGGAATGATCATTGAATGAAACATCCGTAATCTTTCTGTAAGCGAAATTACGAAACGTATTAGTATACCAAAATCTGCCATGGCTGATTTTGGTATACTATTCGAACTATTCGAAGATGCAAGGCTAACGGTGCTACTATAGGAAAAGTAAAATATTAAAAAAATAATTAAAGTTATACATCTATGGCATGCAAAGATCTTTGTGAGTTTGAAACAAAACGAGTAGTTCGAAAGTATACGTTTATTTACATACAGCACAGCGCATTTATTCTCGTCATTCACGACGAAACCGAGCTACAGTTCAGTACATCAAACAATAAGGTTTAGCAATTCTTGACACTGAGTGGTACTTACTGTAGGTAGGTGAATTAATGAATATCATTGTCGTAAAACCAATGAAAGAAGGTATGAGAGTTATAAAAGTAAATATTTACTGAACTATGGGATGGCAATAGTAAGTATTTAGACTGTTAAATTTTTAAAAAACAATATTATTATTATTATTATTGTTTAGAACGAACGCAGGAAATAACCCTGACATCGGTGAAATGTGATGTAGCTTCGAAAGACCATCTGCGAATGCTCAAGCTAAAATCTGACTTTAAGAATGAAAAACTGAATCGCAAGTGCGTTAGTAAAGGAGATTCGTAACTTTTGGTCTAAGATATCTATAGGTTACACCCCATCGTGTGATACATCATTTTAAAGCTCTCTTTAATAGCAAGTAAACCTCCATGTGTTTGTGTGTATGTCGAGAGAGGTGGTGGGGAATGGGAGGAACGGAGTAGCTACAGTAAATTTTGATATGACTAACCGTTTTCGAGATATTTGAGATAATCAATCTAGATGGCTCACCGACTACTTCGGTAACCCATTTCCCTTACATCGAAACTTTTACTTCAGATTTACTTTACTACTGTCAAGAAAGATACATAGTTTGAAGAAAAAGCACTAGCACGCCTCTGAAATTTACTAATCTGACAGGAAGCGAAGAATCGTCTTTGTTAGAAACAGAAAATCACATTGGTTGCTTCCAGCAGGGTTTTCTGGTGCTCTTGAAAAAGCTCTGTCGATAATACAATAATCTCCTAAGAAGTGCATTTTCTCGGTTTACTCGGTAAGCCAGACAAGCCTAACATCACGCCTGTAAATGTTCAACGACGTTTGAATGAGTTCCTTGACCACCGTCTCTGGGCCATAGAGCACTGGGAGAGAGTTCTACGTAGCATTGAATACCCCTTCACACGATTTCGCTCCAATAAACATGTTTGGATCGAACGATTGAACTGTACTGTCAAGACCGTCGCATTGCTCCAACAATAAAGTTTTTTTTGTTTTTTTATTGGACGTTTTTTTTAATGATTTATTGGACCTATTGGTACAGAGACATACAGGCAGACATAAACATGAGACAGAAATTACACAGCAACACCTACAAATCTTACATGGTTAACAGCATGCCAAATGATCAATTTACACAGGTATAGCCAGTGTTGATCATGTAACACATTGTGAACAAGTGTACATCAAACAAGGATTTGTACAGTATGCTAAATGACCAATGTACACAGATAACCAGTGTTAGACAAGTAACACATTCAGAGCCAGTGCCGAAAGACAAAAGCCGCCCCGGTGGCACAGTGGTCTAAGCGATGGCCTCTGATCATTCGTCCGAAAAGGGTCCGGGTTCGAATCCCGGTTGGGCATGGATGTCGTGTTTGTCTTACGGCACTGGCTCTCTCCCTTCCCTGGAACCAGTGACCTTAAATTAGGGACGGGCAACTGCATAAAGCCCATTGAGTTGCTCACGGGGGTCATTAAACCTCCAATCAAAAAAAAAAAAATAAAAAAAATAAATCACACTAACATCCATGCCTCACCGGGATTCGAACCCGGAGCCAACTAGGCCGAATGATCAGAGGCCATTGTTTAAACCGCCGGGGCGGCATCAAGTTTCTTTGCGGATTTGAAAGGGTTTTGGACTATTTCAGTTGATTGCGACTTAGTCCATTGGTTGTTATACCTGAAACCATGAAGTACAGTTAAGTTTAAGTTAAGTTCCCGTGAGCAACACAGTGGGCTATAAGCAATGTTTTTTTCAGCATGATTATGCTTCTCAGCATATTGCACGATGCGTTCAAAAACTGTGATGCGGAACAAAT
This sequence comes from Macrothele yani, assembly GCA_039090855.1. Lineage (NCBI taxonomy): Eukaryota > Metazoa > Arthropoda > Arachnida > Araneae > Macrothelidae > Macrothele > Macrothele yani. The sequence goes on along the minus strand of CM077026.1, from coordinate 126,643,549 downwards.
TTGAAATGTTGTATTAGTCAGTTCAATGGCCGGACTCGAACACCTTTGAAACGCACTGTGAACTTCTCAGTGGCGCAGTGGTCTAAACGATGGCTTCTGACCATTCGTACGAGATGGGTCCGGGTTCGAAACCCGGCGAGGCATGGATGTTGTGTTTTTAGCTTACAGCACTGGCTTTTCTGCTTCCCTGGAACCAGTGAGCTTACATAAGGAAGGGGCGACTGCTTGTAGCCCACTGAGTTGCTCACGGTAGTCTTTAAACCACCAACCGAAAGGAAAAAAAAACGCTCTGGGATGCAGGCTCAGATATCAACCACAGTAATGTTTCGTCAAATCAGTTCTGGTAGTAAATCTCGGGACTTATCGGAATGTTTTTTATTGTAGGTTTAACGACCACCGTGAGCAACTCAGTGGGCTATAAGGACGCCAAACAGAAGTCATCGCTCTTTCCACGTTGATAAGTGAGTGACGAAAAAATTCTCATTGGCCGCCACCGGGAATCGAACCCAGGGTATTGCAGTTATGCGCCGGACATGCTACTACTGTGGTCTCGAATTCTCCAGACTCACAAGTGATTAACTGCCAAAGCACATGGCAGTTAATGGAGAATTCAAGGCAGCTGTGGTGGTCTAGAGAATTTGAGGCCGCTGTGGTGCAGTGATAGCTTGTCCGGCGCGTAACTGGAAGACCTGGGTTCGATTCCCGGTGGAGGCCGATGAGAATTTTTCCATGACTTACTTGTCAAAGTGGAAAGAGCGATGACTTCTGTTTGCTGTTCATCCACGTCGAGTGTATGAATTAATTAGGGCTATAAGGAGTCTTCGTCCTTAATTTAGGGCCACTGGTTTCAGGGAAGGGAGAGATCCAGCGCTATAAGACAAACACAGCATCCATGCTTCACCGGGATTCAAACCCAGACCCACCTCGGAAGAGTGATCAGCAGTCATCACTTTGACCACTGACCTACCACGACGGCTATCGGTATTTAGTAAGAATTGTACCAAGAAGGATTGCAGTTGTCATTAACGCAAGAGGTGGCCTTCTACGTACTGAAATTTTGAAATAAAAGCGTTTATTGTTACTACAGATAGGTTGCAGAATATCGGAAAAGTTCAAAATGTTGGTGTTTCTCGGTTTTGGGATTTTCGCCTAAGGGATGATCTCTACCCTTTCTTGGCCTTTGTACGTTCTGACCATTAGGTAATCATTATAGTAATAATTTTGATGTTTTAGTGATTTTCACTTTAACTACAAGTCGTGGGAAATAAAGTATCAAGACATTACACAGCTGTAAAAATTACTTCAAGATTTTTTTGGTGTGTTTAACGTGAAAACATTTTACTCATACCTGTAAAAAGTCAGAGGTGTTGTGAAAGTTCTAATGGAGTTTTGAATATGCCCGAAAATTTACGCATTATTTAAATTAAAATGCTAGGAAATAATCATTATTTGCAGAAAGTAAATGCAGTTAGGGAAACAAATCATGTAACGAAAACAACAATGAAGTGTGGAATGGGCAGGAGACTTAATTATTTTTTCACTGTAGGTGTATTCGTTTCTTCCCGATGGTTAACTTTAATGTGCTGTCTACATGTGACTTACCCGTAATGACTATGGAGGTTATTTCGTGAAATAACTTCGTTGTGTCATTTTGTCCGATCAAGCCAATTTGAGACCTCCTTTAGAAGGACATGCTATGTATTACTGCTTGAGTTTCAAGTTCATTAGATTTCCATAAAGCTTTCAGTGATTGGAACATCGAGAAGCACTTATTATGAATGCATGAAATTCGACTTCATTTGTTCATTAGAATTTCATAAAGCTAATGACTTTCAGTATTAATGTGTTACTCTACCTCTCGTATATGGATCTTCATCTTTACAAAAGTGAAAACGCATTTGAAGTTCAAGATTTCTCTGAAACATCAAAGCAGCATCTATTTGATGTTCATTTAAAGTTTCTCGAGGCACTTCAGGCCTTTCTTTGCATCCACAAGCTTCTGGAGTTAAATAATGTACGCACATTTATAACGTATTTCAGACATAATTCTTTTCACCATCCCCTGAGCTAATTTCCAACGTATAACGAAGTGAATTTCTCCGTCATTTTTGGTCTACGCCGGGATTCGAACCCGAGTACGCTTATTCCGGAACAAGCAGCTCTACCAACTGAGCTACGCAGACATGTATTCTGATTCCTATCTGCCTTTATGTCATGTGCGTCCTGCTGGCAGGTACGTCACATCTCCCCCCCCCCGAAAGAGGGCCGGGGGCATGGCCCACGGATCAGCCGTGACCATGAATCGCTGCAGGCAGACAACCACTGTAGAACGTGCACTTGAGAACTCCCAGTCAATCTGGTGTGTGGAATGCAACGTCACACACATTTATTTTTCGAAGCACTGGAGAAGGGATTCTCTGATTTTTCCTATCTCGCGGTGTGGAAATAACATCACACCAATGCGAGATTTTGAACGGTCGGGTCATCCGGGTAGTTCGGGCGCCATTATAACGAAGTAAATTTCTCCGTCATTTTTGGTCTACGCCGGGATTCGAACCCGAGGCCGCTTATTCCGGAACAAGTCGCTCTACCAACTGAGCTACGCAGACATGTATTCTGATTCCTATCTGCCTTTATGTCATGTGCGTCCTGCTGGCAATTACGTCACAAACGTGTTGATGAATATCGAGAGTAACTTTTTTAGCATGTCTTTTGAAAAAAGAAAGCGTGCGAGATTATACGAGTATGTAATGTCACTATGTCCGTCTATCCGTCAGTCTATCTGTGGGGCACAATTAGTCCGTTTGCACGTGCTGGTCCAATAAAAAAATCTTTTTATATTTAGAAGTTAGAAATCCTAAAACACAGATCCATACGTTTCGAATTTTTACTTGTTGATAACCGCAACGATAGAAGGCGTAAATGATGCTAATAAATTCAAAATACATATAATAACACATTACTGCTTCCAAATACGTAGTGCAATCAAAACGTTTCGAGACTAGCTACGTAGCGCACTGACAGATGGAAGTACGCGGTTGCGCGCTGCAGCGGTCGAGGGCATTGACCTTCCTGAGTCGTTGTGCCGAGTGGCGTCGTTCTGTGAACATCGGGAGCTATGCAATACAATATTTGGTGACCACGTGCAGAACACAGCTGCGATTTCGTTATGGACTGCAAACTAGAGCAGCGAGTGAATATCAAATTCTGCGTCAAACACTGTAAATCGGGAACAGAGACGCATAAAATGTTGCGGCAGGCTTATGGAAATGAAGCAATGAGTCGTGCGAAGGGTTACGAGTGGCACTCGCGTTTCAAGAGCGGCAGAGAGGCACTGGAAGACGACGAGAGGTCGGAGCGACCGTCCACGAGCAAAACCCCAGAACTTGTGGACAAAATTAGGGAACTGGTGCGTGAGGATCGTCGGAGAACCATTCAAGACATTGCTACCATCGTCAATGTGTCATACGGAACAGTGTAAGAAATTCAGATGTCGGTTTTGAATATGCACCGCATTGCTGCAAAGTTTGGGCCAAAGATTCTGAACCCCGAACAGAAGGCGCTCCGTGTCGAACTCTGTTAAGATTTTCGTCAGAAGGTGGTGAATGAACCAAAGTTCCTGTCGCAGGTCACCACCGGGGACGAAACGTGGGTCTACGGTTACGACCCGGACACCAAACAACAGTGATCGCAGTGGAAAAGCCCGTCATCTCCACGACGGAAGAAGGCCCGGTAGGTTCGGAGCGAAACCAAAAGCATGCTCATCGTGTTCTTCGACATTCGTGGGGTTGTGCACCGTGAATTCGTCCCCCAGGGCCAGTTCGTCACCTCCCTTTTTTTACTGTGATGTTCTGCGTCGTCTTAGGGAGGACATACGCCATAAACGACCTGAAATGTGGAGCAGGGGCGATTTTCTGCTCCATCACGGCAATGCAGCAGCTCGCATAGCGTTAGCAGCACGTTAGTTTTGCAGCCGCAACAGCATGACTACCATTCCTCAACCCGTCGTACTCGCCAGATTTGGACCACCGCGACTTCTTTCTGTTCCTGAAGATGAATCTGAAGCTCAAGGGTTGCCGTTTTGAAACCGCGGACGAAATCCAGCGCGAATCGCAAACGGTGCTTGACATGATTCGCGAACAGGACTTCCAGGGAGCGGTTCCAACAGTGGCAAAAACGCTGGCAGCGGAGTATTGCTGCCCAAGAAGACCACTTTGAGTGAGATCATAGCCAGACTTAAGTAACGTAAGTACTTTGTTGTATATCGGCCTAGTGTCGGAAGGTTTTGATTGGACCTCGTATTTGGGGAAAAGCTAGCAAATGGTTCTTGAATTTTCCAAAAAATCTGCAAACATTTAAGAATGCCTTTCATCACAAAGACCAATTTGCGCACTCTCTACTTCAAATAATCCACAGATTTCCTGATACGGGATTGTGCTACGACGTCTGGTTTTGTTGATAACTCTGTTTCTAAAAGACTGATTTGAAAAATTCTTTTTGCGTCCGATTAGCGTGCATGGAGAAAAATATATTTGATATAATTTTTGATTTTTTATAATTTCCACCACTAGAGAGCATAAGCGCTCATTTCTATTTGCAGAAAATTTGCAAACTTATCTCAGCTTCTAAAAACCCGAATAGAACATTTTGTATGAAATAGGAAATTAAAAGTTGCTGTCTTTAGCTCGATATATTAAAACAATTTACCAAACCGTAAACAAACTTTTTCATTTTATTCACGATCCAAAACCGTTCAATGAAAGTGACAAGTACTTTCGAAGCCACAATGGCTTCACCCTCAGGCCGACAATGACACGGCAAAAGGAACAAACCAGTCGATTTGTACTGCAATACGAGGCGCATCTGTTCATGAGTTCATCAATTAGGTAGCGATTCCATCCCACTAAATCCTAAACATAAAGTTCAGAAATAAGACAAAATGTACAGTATTATACAAAGTCCTGAAGACCCTATAATGAATTAGCTTTATTTTGCTTTCCGCTAAGCTAATTATAATGAATAAGCTCTTTCTACCAGCTAGCTAATGATAATAATGAAGCTTTCCTACTGAGCTTCAAATAGTGAATTCAAATGGTTGTTGTTACTAGTTAATTAAGAACATGAATAAAGTCTCCTGCTAGTAGTGTAGTAATAGTATTGAACAAACTTATAACTGGTAGTAATGTTGCAGCAGTAATTAGAATGAATAAAGTATTAACGCTGGTTGTTAATGGTAATAAACTAATGATATAAACCTAACAGCCAGACAGAGGTCTGACAAAAACTATGAATTGAGAAAGACGTACTTACTACAAGCTTTTTATTATGCAACTCTTGGTCGTCCAAAGCACACACACACAACTTGTTTCACAATAATGAAGAATCCAACTAATCACATAGAACAAGCGATCTCCCTATAACAACAAAATCTCTCCTTATAACAACAAAATCTCTCTTTATAACAACAAAATCTCTCAGTACAACACCAAATGCTCTTCTTCGCTATCGATGAACGCGCCTATATATACTGGCTACCACCACGTCATGACTTACACTCATTGCCAGATCTCATTCATCGGGTGAAATAATATTTCGTTCAGTAAGAAGATAATTTACATAGTAAAATAAAATAACCAGAGATAGTAAAATCAAAAGGAAAGTGAATATAGAGTATACGTTACATCATCTCCCCTTAATTTTTTCCTTTTTTTTTTTTTTTTTTTTTTTTTCGTTCGAAAAACCTATCAATTTTGGAGTGTAAGTCTTACACTTCGTTGAATGACGTTTCTCGACCTCTTTTTTGTTTTGTTGTTTGGTGGTAGAAGTATTTACATTATCAAACTTGGCATGACAAAATTAAGAAATCTGTATTCGTCTGTGAAACTTGTATTGTTGAACAATACAAACCTGCATCGGCATACCTTCCTTTTATTCTGCCTAGCAGGAATCACTTTTTTAATTTCAAATGACGTTCTGATTATTCGTTGAATACATACCAACTGTATCAGCAGCGAAGATTACCTGGAGCTGCCTAACAGTAACAATTTTATTATTTTACCCCTAAGCACATAGATATATAAAAAATTGGGATTAGTAGATGGACATAGAAGAAATATAAAAAAAAAACACACATATATACACAAAAAAGAATGCATAGGCCCACACGAAAAAAAGAAATTCTGACACGCCAACTGGTCGTGCAGGAAAAACAACAAACTAAGAAAAGAACCTGTCCACGAGAACTTACTTATCTCGAGGACGCATAAAAAACTCTAGTGCGATAACGTTTTCCAGGCCTAATCGGACTGGTAAAATCAGGTGGCTTAGATCTTTTCAAGGACTTTAATGGATCTGGAACATCGGTCTGCTGTCGGTTAAGAAATCCCGGCGGCTGACGGGAACGGTCAGGAATGGCGGGAATCCGTCGGTCCGGAACGGCTGAAGTCTGTGGGTCCGGAAATCCCTGCGGCTGAGAAGAACGGTCAGGAATGGCTGAAGTCTGGCGATCCGGAAATCCCTGCGGCTGAGAAGAACGGTCAGGAATGGCGGAAGTCTGACGGTCCAAAAATCCCTGCGGCTGAGAAGAACGGTCAGGAATGGCGGAAGTCCGTCGATCAGGAACGGCCGAAGTCTGGCGGTCCGGAAATCCTTGCTGCTGATAGGAACGGTCAGGAACGTCAGAAGTCTGGCGGTCCGGAAATCCTTGCGGCTGATAGGAACGGTCAGGAACGTCAGAAGTCTGGTGGTCCGGAAATCCGTGCGGCTGATAGGAACGGGCTCCCCAGGCTTTTGATATGGAGTCCCTTTGTGCTGGGGCCCGTTGTGTCCTTCCAGTATTCGTTTGGACGGACGTGGCTCCGGCCACATCGTTTGCTTTCTCTTACGCCCGCGTGGCATGAGAGTAGCAGCAGGCATCGGCCCTGTTTGCCCTGAACGTAGGTTCCAGGGGCGAAACCCGGGCGGATGCAAAGGTTTCTGCCGTCGTCGCTGTTGCGGCGAAGCAGATTGGGGAGACAAGTTACGTTTACGCCCAGCTTTTGGTGGTTCTGGACGGTTTGGAATATTGAAATGTTGTTCATAACTGATAAATCAGAAATGTCCGAAGCCTCTGAGTCGCTGCTGTAATTCAGTGGTCGTGCAGGGCGATGTTTATTTTTGCCTATAGGAATACTTTCTGACGAGGTATTCAAAGAAGTAGGAGCCTGCGTTGGTGCAGAGTTATCAGGAAACGGTGCAGCAATAGTCTTGGCAATGGTTGGAGGGAAATGAACGATACTAGTATTCGAAGAACTTCAGTCGAGCCTTGGTCTCAAGGGAGAATCAGGTTGCGTGTTTGGAAACCCGTCTGGAGGAGGGGAGGGTGAAGAAAAAATCACTGGAGATTCTTCAAAAATGTTTGTTGATTCGTCCAAAATTTCTGGCGGTTGATCGTGAGATATAGACTCTTGAGTCTGTGGAACAGAAGGTTGAGTAGGATTGATTATGAAATCGATATTTCGTTCATGATACTTGCGACACTGATCAACGTGTACGTATTGAAATTGATTATCTGGTTTTTCAAGAACAATATTATTTTCAAACACATTTGCCACCCGATATGGACCTTCGTAGCTGGGTGCAAATTTTTTCACTAAAGTATGCGAAACAGAAGACTGGAAGTGCGTTTCCACGAGAGTGAGATCTCCAACGACAAGATCTGGTTCCCTACGCCTAGTATTATAATATCTTGCTTGAGCCGCTTGTGCTCCTAGCATTGCAACACGAGCCTTTTCTGCCATGATTCATACTGATTGCGGAGTTGGTCGCTGGTTTAGTTCGTCGATAATCCCCGTTAAATTTTCAAAAAGGGTTTTAATTTTGCGACCCAGAAAAAGTTCTGCAGGAGTAATTTTAGTAGATTCGTGGACAGACGAGCGGAGGGCGAACGCAAAAAGCTCCAAATGGTCATCCCATCTTTCATATTTGATCCATTACAAAAGTCGCAATCATTTTCACTAGCGTACGGTTAACGCGTTCCGCAGGATTACTCTGGGGATGATATGGAAATGAATTTATGTTTAATGTGTAGTCTCGCACACATTCTTTCAAAAATGTCAGAAATAAATTGAGGACCATTATCCGAAACTACTTTATTAGGTGCACCATATCTAGAAAACACTTCATTAACTAATACATTACAAATAACTTCTGCCGTAGCGGCTTTAATGGGAAAAACTTCAACCCATTTAGAAAAATTATCAGTTAGTACTAAAACGTAACGAGCTTTGTTTTAACAGATAAAGGATAAGGTCCCAATAAATCTATTGAAATAATATCAAAAACATGAGAACTTGAACTAGATTTCAAGTGACCGGCCGGTCTTACATTACGGTAATTATTAATCTGACACAAGTGACATGATTGAACGTATGCAAGCACACTTTGGTACATGCCAGGCCAATAGGCAACATCCCGCAATTTACAACGGGTCTTGCGAATACCTAAATGGCCTGCAAGAGGTTTGTCATGAAATTCGTTTAAAAGGGCCATTCTGAGGGTTCGCGGAATACATGGGCGAAACTCTGCCCTAGTAGTCCTAGACTTTGTATAATAAAGAAGACCCTGTATTACTTCAAAATGCTGTGACCTTCCAGCCAGAGAAGGATCACTTTGTAGGGGCGAACCCGCAAGCAAAAAATTATAGATATCCCCAAAATCTGGATCATTTATTAATTCTGCCATTATCTGCTCTCTGGATGTTATATCAGCTATTAGAAGTAAAGGCTGACATCCAGGAGTAGTTTCTGTGGGGACCCCACAAATCGGAACGCGAGACAATGCGTCCGGTAATTGATTCTTATGACCTGGCTGATATGAAATTTTGATATTGCTCTCTTGTAACTTCAGAGCCCACTTCATAAGTCTTTGAGATAAGTGCTTAGCAGAATTCAAATACTGAAGGGCAGAATGATCCGTAATTATGTTAACTGTCAATTCATTAAGATAACATTGAAATTTATTCAGCGCATACACAACAGCAAGACATTCACGTTCCGTAGCTGAATAATTGCGTTCAGCTTTGGCTAAAGTACGAGACGCAAAAGCTATTGCATGCCCAGCTTGTGACAAAACGCAACCAAGACCAACTCCGGATGCGTCAGTATAAATATCAAATTCTTTAGTATGATCCGGGAAAGCCAACACCGGAGGCTGAGTCAACGCAGACTTCAGTGTTTCGAATGCAGCATTAGCCTCAGGTGTCCAAACAAACTTCTTGTATTTACGTTTTAAGGCATACAATGGCTCACAGATTGTAGCACAAGCGGGGACGAACTGCTGATACCATCCGGTCATTCCCAAAAAGCGTGATAGTTCTTTTGCTGTTTTAGGCCGAGGAAAGTCAACAATAGGCCTAATTTTTTCATTATCCGTAAATAAGCCGTGGGGAGTGATTTTCAACCCCAGATATACAATCTCGTCCCTCGCTATCTGGCATTTACTAGGTTTAAACGTCAAGCCAGCATTGTATATGAGTTGGAACACCTGTTTGAGCAGAGAAAGGTGCTCGTCAAAAGTCTCGGATGTAATAATAATATCATCCAAATATACATGCACATGGGGACCCAGGACAGGTTTGAGAACCGTATCCATAAGCTTTTGGTAAGTAGCAGGTGCAGAAGCTAGTCCAAAGGGCATACGTAGGTATTCATAAGCCCCAAAAGGAGTCACAAAGCCTGTTTTATCGACAGAGTCCGGATGTACTGCCACCTGCCAATATCCACTCGCCAAATCCAAGGTTGACATCCATTTGGTTGACGACAGGTCATTTAAAATATGCGACATGACAGGTAGTGGATAATTGATCGTTTTTGTGACTTGGCTGAGCTTGCGGAAATCTGTCACGAAACGAAATTCATTGGGTTGTTTCTTTGGAACCAAAAAGGCAGGAGCAGCCCAGGCGCTTGTTGATTCCCTGATTATGCCCTGCTTAATCATTTCAGAAATTTGACGTTGCATTTCCTGTTTTTTATGTGGAAAACAAGGGTAAGGTTTCGTCGCAATTGGTTTCGAACCATCAGTGTCAATGACATGATAAACCACCTGTGTGGAACCAGGTTGATCAGAAAATAAACCAGGGCTTTCCTGTAAAAGGAGAGAAAGCTGGTCTCGTTGCCTCTCATTCAAATTTTTTTACTCAATAACAAACTCGTTATATCTACAGGAACCGTAGGAATCATTTCGACAGGTTCCGGAAAGGAAATCACATGTTGTACGAAATTCAAAGTTATTTGAAACTTATGAATAAAGTCCATTCCCATTAGACATTTTACAGGTAGCTCGTCTATAAGCAGGAAAGAATGCGTAAAACGAGCTTTTCCCAGCCCTAAAGATAATGTGACAGTTCCTGTGATACTGAAGATTTCATTATTTGCACCTCGCAAATACTGCGTCGCAGGCTGAACTAGTATTGCAGGAAAATTGTCAGTGCAAAACTTTGTATTTAGGGCTGATATTTCAGAACCAGTGTCGAACTTTGTCTCTACAATAATATCTTCAATTGTCAAGAATACATCAGGCAACTGAGGAGTTTGAACAGTCACTAATACTGTTTTAGGGTCAGAATGCTTGGTATCAGGAAGCAGGACCGACCCTTGGTCTACTTCCTTTGGAAGTTTAAAGGATTCCTGGTTGAATTATCATGCGGTCTGAAACCTCGACCCTGCCGGGTATCGGGAAAATTTTCGCGATGAGGAAAACTGCGTAAACCTGCGTCGGGAACTCCGCGTGTCTGTTGACATTTTCATCTCTATTACGTCTGCCCTCAGCACGGGCAGAAAAATCATTGCCCTGAGCATGAAAACGTTCCGAATGCTGATGATTGAAACGGGGTCGAGCATACTGTGCATTTGTACGATATCCCGAAGCTTGTTCAGAAACTCGCTGTTGGTTTGCCACTCTTCTGTGTAGTGGAACGTATGAAGCTTGGGTGTGCACTGGTGTATGCTCGCGCTGAAAGTTATTATGCCTATTATGCCACTGAGGGTTTTCGTAATAAGCCTCGCGGGGTGCCCGAGCATGGTGAGTTGAACCATGTTTGCCATGTTGCTCTTCATACGTGCGTATGAGGCGAAGGCATTCATGAATTGTGGCAGGGTGTCGAACCTCAAGAAAATCTTGTAAGAATGGGTCGAGCTGCTGCACGAGGGTATCCAACATGTCAACATGACTGGCATGTGGATCCCATAGGTTATATAAGCGTGTAGTGTCCAACGCAAATGCAACAGGGCTATCATTGGGACCTTGCTGACGCGAAAAAGCTGTTGAGCAAGGCTAGCTCGACTGAGGCCGAAAGGAAAGACCTCCAAGAATTCTGCACGGAAATTCTCATAATGAGAATCTGGGTTCAACACTCTCCACTGCCGATACCAGGTCTTAGCGATATCCCTCAAGCAAGTGCCGGCGATTTGGACTTTGCAGTCTTCAGGAATATTATATAGATCAAAATGATCTTCCAGATCTTCGAGGAACTTTAAGGACCTCTCCAAACCATTGAAATGAATTGTTCCTGCATGCGGCACGAAATGGGCAAGCATTCTGCTGCGCTGAGAGGATTGAACTCCCTCAGGTACGACCCGCGACTCAGAGTAATAGGAAGCTTGTGCATTATGAAATTGTGAAGAATGCCGGGGTGCGTGTAGATCACTTATATCAAAGTGAGCCCTACAGGCTTCTTGCAGATGGTCAAGATTAATCCCATCACCACCGAAACTTGTCTTAGGGTGGAAAATTGAAGTCGTCTCAGGTAGTGAAGACATGGGTAATAATTGTCAAGATCTCGTGTTCGAGAAAAGTTCGGGCGCCAATTATAATGAATTAGCTTTATTTTGCTTTCCGCTAAGCTAATTATAATGAATAAGCTCTTTCTACCCGCTAGCTAATGATAATAATGAAGCTTTCCTACTGAGCTTCAAATAGTGAATTCAAATGGTTGTTGTTACTAGTTAATTAAGAACATGAATAAAGTCTCCTGCTAGTAGTGTAGTAATAGTATTGAACAAACTTATAACTGGTAGTAATGTTGTAGCAGTAATTAGAATGAATAAAGTATTAACGCTGGTTGTTAATGGTAATAAACTAATGATATAAACCTAACAGCCAGACAGAGGTCTGACAAAAACTATGAATTGAGAAAGACGTACTTACTACAAGCTTTTTATTATGCAACTCTTGGTCGTCCAAAGCACACACACACAACTTGTTTCACAATAATGAAGAATCCAACTAATCACATAGAACAAGCGATCTCCCTATAACAACAAAATCTCTCCTTATAACAACAAAATCTCTCTTTATAACAACAAAATCTCTCCGTACAACACCAAACGCTCTTCTTCGCTATCGATGAACGCGCCTATATATACTGGCTACTACCACGTCATGACTTACACTTATTGCCAGATCTCATTCATCGGGTGAAATAATATTTCGTTCAGTAAGAAGATAATTTACATAGTAAAATAAAATAACCAGAGATAGTAAAATCAAAAGGAAAGTGAATATAGAGTATACGTTACAACCCGTTTGTGCCTGTGAAGAATGAAGTATTCGTCTCCAGGGTCTGTGAATCACAGTTGGTAGTTCTATGTTGCAACACATTTCCCCGTATGAAAGATTACAGAGACTTTCCAACAAAAGGATTGAGCGTTTGTCGACTGTAGATATTAAGATTTTAGTGTTGTTCCAGTCAGGGGGTGTATCCATCCTGTTTTACTGCTACAGTGAGTGCGGTATTTATAGTATCAGTACGTAGGGAATATTTATGTTCAGACAGACGAGTATTTAAGGTCCGAAGTGTAGAGCCCACATAGTACTTAACTTCACTGTAAGTATCTTCAGGTAATAAAGGTATACTATACACACCAGATTTATTGGTGGTTGGAACTTAGTCTCTATCATTCCTCACCAGTGAAAAAACATTCCTGGTACAAATTCCAAAGGACATATTATGTTTTTGACATGCTTTTTTCAGAATAGTAACAAGTGGGGGAATAAATTCTATCTTACCAACAAATTGTGTAGGGGTAGTTTGAGTAGATAATGTGGTAAATCTCAGTCTCTGGAATTTTCGCAAAAGTCATTGGAAAAGATGAGGTGGGAAGCCGAACGATTGTGTCATAGACAAAATCCTGGTTAATTCAAGTTGTCGGGCTCTGCGTGAAGACAAATGAGTGAAAGCACGTTTTGTCAAAAGAGGAAGGAGGAGACCTTATGTTCAAAAGGGTGAGATGATGAATATGGTATCATGCAAGGTATAGAAGTAGGTTTGCGGAACACAGAGTAGTTGAGTTGGTGAGTTTTTAAGTCTCGAAGTAGTAAAAAAGCATTTTGTTTTTGTAATATTCAATTCGCCATGTAAAACATTTCATGCATATTTTCTGCCTCATATATTGCACAGTTCCCTCGAGACGAGCAAAATGATTTGAATTTTGTTTCTTTCGCTATATCTACATGTATAAGTGTGATTTGAAATTTTCGTTTTATGTTCTGTGTCTACTGAGACTACGCATCAGTTTTCAAGTCCCACAGATGAATCCCGTTCCGCTCTTTGTTCTGATACTCGACGAGAACACGTGTGAAGGAGATCCGAAAGACGAACGCAACCACACTATGTGCAGTCCGTCCACCCTTACCAAATGTAGTCAGCTCTGGTCTGGGCAGGAGTGTCTTTTAATGGCCGTACTTCCTTACATGTTTGTTAAGGCAACATGAATTCCTCAGTGTACCAAAAACGAGATCATTGTGCCCATTGTGACACTGTTTCTCGCTGCTATTACACATGCATTCCGTATTCTTGATAACCATACAACCATTCACCGTGCCTGGAGCGTGCTTAAGGAGCTGGGAATCATGGGATTGAATCGTTACAGCTGCCTCTTAGGTCTCCTGAACTTAATCCTATTGAGCACAATTGGGACGCTGTACAGCGACGTCTGGATAACAAAGTTCCCTACCCAAGTACACTGGCAGGCCTCCGTTTGTCTATAACATGGGACGAGCTGCCCCATAATGTGATTGCAAGTGTGCTTCGTAGCTATGAAGACGTTCTTCGACACAGAGGTGGTGTTACCGGGTACTGAAATGCTGACGTATGGATATTCTCCGCATTTACGATTTCGTCTGTATTGCAGTGTATTTTGTTGTGTGCCGAAATTTCGCAATAAGTTGTTTTTGTAACCGCCCTCTTTACCGTGTGTTACGTAGCCTCACTGATGTTATTTGAATACGTGTGACTTGAGTCAGGTTCACACATTTTTTATTTCGTCAATAACGTTTTGTGACAAGCGTATCAGAGCTGAGACGGGCTACGCCCGTGCCCGAAGCAGAGCCCGGGCCCGAATCGGGCTCGGGCTGTAGAATATTTACTGCGGTTCGTGCTCGGGCTCTTAGAGAGAGAGAGAGCGTTTTCATATATAAATGGGATTTTATATGATTTAGCAAATGAGACACTTTATATTTGGTAAAGAGAATTCTTCGGCAACTGGTTCTGGTTAGGAAGCGGGTATTCGAGATGGCTATTTATTCCGGGCTTGGGTAGAAAATGCCATCGGACGCGCATTAGTGTGTTTCTGCAGAGAAGAAGCTTTTTCAAGAACTATAGATATTGGATAGTTGATAGCATGCCGACGATAATTTACTCCCTATGTTTACGCAGTAGCTCCCTGCTAATACTATTTATCAACGTACATATTGCTGCGCATTATTTGAGCAACATACAATTGCAGCACCGCCCGATCATTTTGGATGTCCGGCAGCCCGATGCTTTTCAGGTGGAAACGAACGGTCAAAGAAAATTGTACAGCCACACTATAAAAATAAATAGAGGTCCCTTCCCATTTGAGAAATACAGGATTAATTGAAGGAGGAGGAGGAGAGAGGAAGTGTGGAAAAGGAGATGTTTTTTATTAATGGTTGAACAGGTTAGCCAGTTTTCATGCTCGTTCGGGCCCGGGCTTTATGCAATATAAACCTCGGGCTCCGGTGGACTCAGGCTGATATACCACGGACTCCGGCTCCGAAAATAGAGCCCGAACCCAGCTCTACAGCGTATAACTGAAAAACGTATAATGAAACACCTTTTTACGAGCATCAGCATTTTCTACGACAATAGGTATGCTCAACCCAGATTCAAAGTTACCTGCCTTCTTTGTTATGATAATACCCTTTATGCTATTTTTGAAGTCCATTTTTGGCTTCCTTCTCTCTTTGGAATGGAACGCGAAGAACAAAATGTGAGAATTAGAGGGATTCATGTTATCATCGTTGTCCAAAACTCTGTTTTTAATGTTGTCATTTGTGTTAAATTAGATTTGCTTTCATTTCTCTTAAATGATAATAACAGCATCCAAAAGCTTTTCAGAAATATATACCAAAACCAGAAAAGACACAGTCGCTGTTCGTGTTACGAAAACCAAATACATATATCGAAAAGGAATGTGAATTGACAAGAAGAGCGCAAATATTGCTAAATCCACAGAGAATCGCACCATACGAAATAGCCCAAAATGAATGTAATCATTCCAAACATTTAGACATGAGCAGAATATCTTTTATACCACCTCTTTGAAATTGAGTTTGTTGCAAAAGAAGCCAAAAAATAGAATCCTTTGAAATTCATCGGTTTCCTGTCGCAAATACCTTGACGTACTTTCCTAATATTCTCTATTCTACTTTTGTGAATAGCATCGCTCTAAATTCTTCAGTTCTTTAAAACATCTTGTTTGTTTTAGTTTTTATTCATTTCTGTATTACACATTCTCACAACTTCGTAAAACTACCTTTCCTTTGGAGACTGAAAAGGACAGAAGATTCTGCGATATTAGGAAAACGTCTTTTTCGTTTTCAAAAAGATGCAGCAAAGAGTGTCGTGTTCCGCTAATGAAGATGGAGGCAAAGAATTTAGTATTATTAAAAGGAATGTCGAACATATTATTTACAAATGCTATCAAGGGACGGAATTTACTTCCAAACTGAAGGCACTCAATTTTGTTCATGCTCAATGGCGTGTAATAAACGAATTAGAATTTCCAGCTTTGAAAAGAAGTCATTTTCCTAACAGCTGCAGTGGTTTATTTTCTTTAATTACCAGCGGCGTTCAGTATTTTCATATTGACAAATACCGACCCTAAAACATTTGTACGGCAGTTTAACTCCTTCGCAACTCCTGGGTATTAATTAATATTCTTTCAGTTTGTCGAGCATGCTTTTTTTTTCCAAATAAGACTTTCTCGAGTCAGGATGCTCGTGCATAATTCCTGATCAGTTAAAACAAACCGGTTCTGCGTTTTATTGGAAATGAACTGATGATTGAGCAAATCAACCAGGGAGACCAAGATTCCTGAAGAATGGAGCATTAATTTTCTCATTATTCATAAGCTTTGAGCTTTTATTAAAAACAGTGTGCCTTTTAATTGATAACTCGTAAGATAGCGTGCAATTCAATTGCACTCAGAGTTAACAAAGATATCTCAATGCTTATTTAAAGTCTCGGAGAGGAATTTCGTTACTGCAGAAATTTGAAACCTGGGAAAGACGAGTTTATCAACCTTAAAGGAAAAGTTATTGCACCATGTGTTTCTGTTAAACAAAAAAAATATCCGAATGTGATGGAAAGAAACAGGGCCGGAAGGAGCTTTTGCTGGGTGGGCCCGGGGCGAAAGTTCATTGAGGGGCCCATAGCAAAATTTTATTGCAGATCTTAGAAAACAAATTTAATATTTTAGTAAAGTCCTTACGCAAAAAGTGTCGTTCGTGAAGAACATACACGAAAATTGTCATGAAGGCAAAATGATTATCTCGAAGAAGTATTTGCTTTAAGTTTAAAGAAAAGACGATAATTAGGATTGAAAGTTCACGGAGAGAGCGAGAGAGAGAGAGAGAGAGAGAGAGAGAGAGAGAGAGAGAGAGAGAGAGAGAGAGAGAGAGAGAGAGAGAGAGACTGTGACAGAGAGAGAGGGAGAAAGACAGAAACAGAGAGACAGAGACAGACAGGAACAGAGAGAGAGGGACAGACAGAGAGAGAGAGAGAGAGAGAATAAAACATAGAGAGAGAGAGAAGGACAGAGAGAGAAAAAGAGAGAGAGAGAAAGGGACAGAGAGAGAGACAGAGGGAGACAGCCAGAAACAGACAGAGAAAGAGATGGAAACAGATATATATAGAGAGATAGAAACAGAGATATATATAGAGAGAGATGGAAACAGAGATATATATATAGAGAGAGATTTGAGGGAAGAGGAGGTTGAGATTGCATTCTGATTCTTATAGAAACTTCCTCACAATACGATAAAATGATAGCTTCAACTAATCTGTGTAGCGAATATTTACTCGTTGAGAATAACAAGGATCCCTTTAAAAAATTCTTATAGATAGTTTTTATCGGCTGACTCATGTTTTAGTGATTGATTATTATTAATGCAAACTGGAATAACTGACAAATTAGTGTGACGTTTTAAACTTTTATATGCACTTATACATTAAAAAATGTTTTTTTTTCAAATTTCTAGTAATGTTTATAAAGTCACTGAGTAATTGGCCTCCGCATGTAACCCAAAAACAATTTCAATATTCTTTTTATTTTATTTTTAAATTTAAGTTTATGGTTTATATATTTTTTTCTTATTTGGGGGTTTAACGACCGCCGTGAGCAAATCAATGGGCTGTAAGTAGTCGCCCGTCCCTCATTTAGGGCTACTGGTTCCAGGGAAGAGGGGGAGCTAAAGCCGTTAGACAAATACAATGTCTATGCCCCACCGGGATTCGAATCAGGACCCATCTCGGATGAATAGTCAAAAGTCAGCATATGTTAATGGGGTCAAGTTTACGTAGGTGTGATGTTAATTTCATGAAATTTACATATGTTAATTGGGTCGAGTTTACATAGGTGTGATGTTAATTTCGGGACCAACCGATGAGCGCTTACGCCACAGCACGGCACAATATGTATATTATCGTCGGTGGTATTTAAGGAGTACGGAGAAGTGAATGTAATCAGTCGTCGGCGTACGGACACGTGCAAAGACCCTGAAGAAGCTGCAATGCCTGGACATGGAAGACGTGTACGATTTCAGCAGTTATCGGACTTTGAGCGAGGTCGTCTAGTCGGACTCCGCGAGGCCGGGTGGTCGTATCGTCGTATTGCGGAGCGAATTGGACGGGAAGTATCGGTGGTGGTACGATGGTGGCGTAGATCGTCCGAGGAACATTCGCACACGAGAAAACGAGGAACCGGGAGTCACAGACGGACTGATGAGCGGACCGATCGACGCATAAGAAGAGCGGCGTTGTCAAGCAGAACATCCACTGCGACGCAAATCCGAGCTGCCGTTGCACCTGAGGTGACTGTGCGAACAATCCGCAACCGTCTACTGGATGTAGGACTACGTGCACGTGTGTCTCTGGCATGTGTACCTCTGACTCCAGCCCACCGTCAGGAACGGCTGCAGTGGTGTCGCCAACGTCTGCTCTGGAGAACGCAATGGCGATCTGTCGTGTTCAGCGATGAAAGCAGATTCTGCTTAGAAGCCTACGATGGCCGTATGCGTGTTCGCAGACGCACAGGGGAGCGTCTCCACACTTCTTGCATCCGCCAGCGACACACAGGGCCTACGCCTGGTCTCCTGGTGTGGGGAGCAATCAGCTATCACTCCCGTACACAACTAGTGTTTGTACCGGGTACGTTAAACAGCATCTCCTACATCAACAACATCATTCAGCCCGTTGTTGTGCCATTTGTAAGGTCGGACCATCGTGGTGTTTTGCAGCAAGATAACGCACGCCCACACACAGCACGTGCTTTGCAACATGCACTTTAGGGTGTGAGACAATTTCCATGGCGTGCACGTTCACCGGATTTGTACCCCTTTGAGCGCGTGTGGGATTTTATGGGACAACGACTTATCCGGTCTCCACGGCCAGCCACGGCCATCCCCGATTTACGCGTCCAGGTTGAGGATGCTTGGAACTCAATACCCTAAACTTACATCCAACATCTGTACGACAGACTCCATGCCAGAATTGCAGAGTGTGACGCAGTTCATGGCGGTTCAACCTCGTACTAACCATGTTACATGGAAATGTTATTTTTCAGTTTACCAACAAATATAGCAGTATTTTGTCATAATGTTTTGATCACGTTATCCTCTGTATTCCGTTATTATGCTGTATAAATTTCGTTGGTATCAGACGTCTCCTTCTTGGTGTTCTTTTTTCACTTTCCTCCAGTGTATAACGTTCGTTTATTACGAATACTTCTTCATGTGTTTTGCATTTAAATCATTTATGTTCCGCAAGCTGTTTCCTGGTAAAAAATGCTTTTAGAATTTTAGGATGATGAATAAATTTCAGGTTCTTTTTCAATAATTTTTCTTATATATTATTTCATCATTCGGATTTTTTTTCATAATTTGTTTGATGGGGTTATTACAAGACAGTCTGCTGAGGAGGTTTTTTCGAACGGTATTTGAGTACACGAGATGGGCATGCTGTTATAATACTGAACTATCATTTAATTAAAAATAAAAACAGTTGCTCTAATGGATAGGAAAAAGAATGTTGCGTGAAAATTAATTGTACCGAATTCCTGAAAGCGGCTGTTGTAGTGAACAAATTGAATGAGCTCCAAAGTTGATCATACAGTTTTCACAAGTAATCTCTGTAGACGGGAAAGATTTTGCAAGTGATTGATGATATCATTATAAAATAACTTCATCTTAAAGCACAAGAATATTCGAACTAAATTAGATATTCGAAGCATTTTGCTATGAGAAATAAAAGAGGTATGGAAAAATTCTTTCCAACGCGTATTTTATCCCTTAGCACAACGAAATCTTCGTAAACATTTAAAAACTACTTGAGAAGCGCTCAGAAGCTAATACGATGTGTCAAAAAATTTAATTAAAATGATAAATATCTTTCGGCTGAAATTGTTGTTAGCGAAACGGAATGAAGATTTTAGCATTCCAATAGTCATTCAGAATATTGTAAGAATATCACACATGGTGGCGCAGTGGTCTAAGGGATGGCATCTGATCATTCGTCCAAAAGGGGTCCAGGTTCGAATCCCGGTGAGGCATGGATGTTGTGTTTGTCTCACGGCACTGGCTCTATCCCTTCCCTGGAACCAGCGACCCTAAATTAGGGACGGGCGACTGCTTATAGCCCATTGAGTTGCTCACGGTGGTCGTTAAACCTCCAATAAAAAAATAAATATATATATCACACATGGAGCAGGATGGTGCTCAGCGGTGAATCGCTGTTCTGTCTCAACACGAATGATCGCCGTGTGAGAGTCTGGAGGCGACGTGGCCAACGGGCGGATTCCTCCGCCATTGTAGAGCGCCACAGGGCCCGGCAACGTGGTATCGTGCTGTAGGGTGCTATCAGCGTCAACAGCCGCTCACCACTGGTACGCGGTATGGGCACATTGACGTCACGTCGCCATGTTGACCAGGTGCTGCGGCCCATGGCACTACCGTATCTTCAGGGAATCCCATAAGCCATTTTTTAACAGGATAACGCCCGTCCGCATACCTCTCGGATCAACCTGAATGCTTTACACGGTGTGCGGATGCTTCCGTGGCCAGCACGATCCCCCGACCTCTCGCCCATCGAGCATCTGTAGGACACGATTGGACGTCGGTTGAATACCCTCCCCCTCCCGCAAAATGAAGATAAACTGTGGACTCGGATCAATACTGCTTGGGCCACGATACCCCAGGACTTTATTCGGGCACTCGATGCCACATCGGATTGAATGCTGAATCCCCCAGAATGGAGGCCACACTCCTTATTGATCATCCTGTATAATCGGCCACTGGAGCCTAATCTGTATGTGACAATTAAAGCATTTATTCAGGACCTACTTGGCTATCTGTGTGTGCAGTTTGGTCTGTTTTCGAGCTTTCCTTCATGGTGTGGCATTTTATCTGTCAAGCAGTGTACACCAGCCAACGACAAAGTTGCCGGTCTGTTTTGTTCTCTCTTACCCACCAGCTGGTTTTGGCCATAGGATCATAGATTGTTGCAAGTTTTCTTCTTGTCGCACCATTCATGGAAAACTCTTCCTAAGGATCTGCGGGAAAACCACAGTTGGATGACCGTTTAAGAGATGTTCAAACCTCACCCTTCGAGTCAACTATCATGTCACGATGAAAGTCTCTCAGACCACTCGTACTGCCCATTTGGACCTACAGTTGAATGCTAACCCTAAATTGACGACCTGGCTTGTCTGGTTTATTCTACACATCGAGCTCAGGCGCCGTTTATGTCACGAATGCAACAGAGATGGAAACGGGTCACGTTTCAGTGGGTCAACGGATCACCGGGTCGGCAATTTCTTGCGAGTCGAACGGGTCGGGTTAAGGTGTTCTCGATCCGAGTTCGACTTCGTTTTTTTTTTTTTTTCGTTTTATTTTTGAAAAGAAAAAAATATTTCAAAGAACCCTTCAGAGTTTTTTGAAATAATACTTCAGAGCTGCAGAGTATGATCCACGAACTTGCTGAGAAGGGTAAAGAAATGGGATTAAAAATGAACTTTCAGAAGACAAAACTGAAGTACAATTCTTTTACAAGGAATGAAGATTTATCATTTGATGGGGAAAAGTTGGAGATAACCAATTCCTACATTTGCCTTCGGCAGCAGATATCAAACGAGGGTTACCTTGAGGAAGAAATTAAAGGGCGTGAAAAATTGGTTGAAGAGCTTTTGGAAGAAGCAGTGCAATTTCTAAGAGAATTATGCCCTTATGTTTTAAAAGACAAGTGTTTAATTAATGCATCCCTCCAGTGCTTACGTACGGAGCAGAGACGCCGACCTTAACTAAAAAGGACATACAAAGATTGCAGACAACTGAAAGTAGTACAGAGAGATGCATGCTTGGTGTAACCAAGAAATATAAAAAGAACTCGAGGATAAGAGAAAATTCTAAGAGTGGAAAACACGATGATCGGAATAAAATCTCTGAAATGGCAATGGGCTGGACATATTGCCAGAAGAACGGACCACCGATGAACAACCGAAATTTTAGACTAGATTTCAAGCGACAGGAAAAAACGCAGAAGAAGACCACGTGGGAGATGGGTGGATAGAGGAGAATTGCCCAAGACAATTTGTTTTTGAGGAAACTTGGGGAAACTTTCATCCAGCAGTGGGTCGATAATGATTGACAATGATGATGATATATTCGAATTTATAGTTCAAATCAGATGTTTCCGTGTCATATCCGGGTCGGGTTTAATTATGTAACGGCCACGTCCGGGTCGGGTCCGGGCCCGAAATGTTTGACCCGTTTACAACTCGGTTGATGTGTCTTGTTAAAACGTGGAAAGAGCGAAGTCTTTGTTTACTCACTGACGCCACGTATTTGGAGGACTTTCACTTTCAAAATGGCACCTCAATGTAAAACTTTGCTTGCCTGGTAGAGATACATGCAAAACGTTTTGCCATCTCTCGCTTTACTTTAAAATACCACTCTTTCTAAACTAAATCTGGAGGGTCGTTTCATATTACTTTGTGGATTTTGCAAGATTTTTTTTGAGCGGCCATTTATGCTGGCAATGAAAGGCTAGCAATAAAAGTCACATGATTATTATTTTTCACGTGATGGGAAGCTTCAGAAAGATTGACGTACACAGGGGAAAATCACATCACAGCAATTTCTTTTCTAGTCTTAGATCTTTTACTTTTCTCGAGAGGGAGACAGAACTGTTAGAAGAGTGTCGAAGATTTCTATCATTATTTTGCAGAGCCAAGATAAACGTAACGCGTGGCACAAAACAAAAGCAATTTGTGAAAATGTAGAAGTGGATTGACCGAGAGTTTTAATGTCGAAACATTTCGCTATTACGCTAAGGAATGCGATCCGTAGTTCTACCAGATTTTTAGTAAAGAAGAAGAACAAAGTTTTCTCAATAAATAACATCTTTATTTTCTACACAGTTACCATTATTATCTATAACCACTTTTGCCATCTTTCGGGTAGCAATTGAATTTCCCTTCTGTATAACTCCTCTGTTTTGGAGTCACAAAACTAAGGATGGGACATTCGAATCCTCGAATCTTGAAACAATTCAAGAACTCGAATCTTCGCGCTTTTTTCGTCATTCGAATCTTTCGAATCTTAACCTAAACAAGTTAGAAAAATCAGGCAATGCATTGATTATGATACGCTTTTCAGCATACCAGGAATCATTAAATAAATACATCGCTCTTTCCGCATTCTAGAAGCACATAGCAACCGAAAAATTTTGTTTCAGCCGCCGCTGTGGAATTGAACCACAGAACTCTCGATAACTAGCCGAGCGCGTTACATTTACACCACGGTGGCCAACAATCCACGGTACTATGTGTATTTTTAAGTCATCTTTTGACATCATAAATCCGTAAGATGGGCTCAGCTACTGAGACGTCTCCATCTGTTGGGCATTAACGGCACTGGCTATATATATATATATATATATATATATATATTATAGCAGTTAAACCCAAAAGGCGAGATCCAAGGTAAAAATCCTCCAAATACGTGGCGTCAGTAAATAAATAAATACATCGCTCTTTCCTCATTCTAGAAACACATAGCAACAGAAAAAAATACACATAGTACCGTGGATTGTCGGCCACCGTGGTGTAAATGTAACGCGCTTGGCTAGTTATCGAGTGTTCTGTGGTACAATTCCACAGCGGCGGCTGAAAAACAATTTTTCGGTTGCTATGTGTTTCTAGAACGTGGAAAGAGCGATGTATTTATTTATTTACTGACGCCACGTATTTGGAGGATTTTCACCTTGGATCTCGCCCTTTGGATTTAACTGCTATAATATAT
Organism: Macrothele yani; assembly: GCA_039090855.1. Lineage (NCBI taxonomy): Eukaryota > Metazoa > Arthropoda > Arachnida > Araneae > Macrothelidae > Macrothele > Macrothele yani. Next base: position 126,619,693 of record CM077026.1, on the reverse strand, counting down.
ATATAGCCAGTGCCGTTAATGTCCACCAGATGGAGACGTCTTAGTAGCTGAACCCATCTTACGGATTTATGATTTCAGAAGCTCACTTAAAAATACACATAGTACCGTGGACTGTTGGCCACCGTGGTGTAAATGTAACGCGCTCAGCTAGTTATTGAGAGTTCTGTGGTTCAATTCCACAGCGGCGGCTGAAAAACAATTTTTCGTTTGCTATGTGTTTCTAGAACGTGGAAAGAGCGATGTATTTATTTATTTACTGACGCCACGTATTTGGAGGATTTTCACACAGGAATCATTACTCAAGTTATGAGGATAATGGCTGTGAAATAAATCTCCCTCCTGTGTGCTGCTTTGATCCCATTTCTATGATAGTAAATGGAATTGGTTCAGTTTACCTCCGGAACAACATAGTAAAGTTTTGTCGCAATAAAATAATTTTTAGTCAAGTTATGAGGACAATGGCTGTGGAATAAATTTCATTCCTGTGTCCTGACCCTTGATCTAATTTCAATGATATTCAAGAGAACCCGTTCAATGTACCTCCGGAACAACATGATACAGTTTTGCCGCAATCGAAGCAGTTTTTCGTAAGTTATGACGCATAAGGGCAATGGAATAAATCCCGCCCCTATGTCCTGTCCTTTCATCCCATTTCAGCGATTTTCAATAGGATTTGTTCCCAGATAGTCCCCTACCACATACTGAAATTTCATCGAAATCAAACCATTTTTAATCAAGTTATGACGCATAAGGACAATGGAATGGATCCCGCTGCTATGTACTGACCTTTGAACCCATTTCTCCGATTTTCAATAAGGTTAGTCCCCAGGTGGTTTCCTACCACATATTAATATTTCATTGAGATCGAACCATTTTTACGCGAGTTATCGTGCGGACAGAAGGACAGACGGACAAAGCTGGAGCATATACGCTTTTCCAACCTGGGGTTGAAAACCGTAACAAGTTAGTAAAATCATGCAATGCATTGATTATAATACGCTTTCCAACATACCAGAAATCATTACTCAAGTTATGAGGATAATGGCTGTGGAATAAATTTCGGTCCTGTGCTCTGACCTTTGATCCCATTTCGATTATATTTAACAGAACCGGTTGAGTATACCTCCGAAATAACATGATAAAGTTTTGTCTCAATGAAAGAATTTTTTCGTTAGTTATGACGCATAATGGCGATGGAAGTGATTCCGCTCCTATGTTCTGACGTTTGACCGCATTTCGCCCATTTTCAATAAGGATTGTCCCCAAGTGGTCCCCTACCACATGCTAAAATTTAATCGAAATCGAACCTTTTTTACGTTAGTTATGACGCATAAGAGCAGTGGAATGTATCCCGCTCCTATGTCCTAACCTTTGACCCCATTTCGTTCACTTTCAAAAGGGTTTCTTCCCAGGTGATCCCCTTCCACATACAAAACGTTCACCGAAATCGAACGATTTTTACGCTAGTTATCGTGCGGACGGACATTCGCACACAACGCGTAACGTAATGAGGCAGATGGGAATCGCGACCATCTGCTCGCAAGAGTGTGACGTCATAAAACTTTTATAGGATCCGTACACAATGCTTGACGTGATGAGACAGATGGCGTGACTGCGCGCCAACATCTCAAGCGCGAGATTGTGACGTCATAAGATCGTCCCCAGGTGGTCCCCTACCACATAATAAAATATCATCGAAATTTAACCATTTTTATGCACATTATGGCGCATAAAGGCAATGGAATGCATTCCGCTCCTATTTCCTGACCTTTGACCCCATTTCACCCATTTTCAATAGGGTTCATTCCCAGGTGGTCCCCTGCAATATACTAAAACTTCATTGACATCGAACCATATTTACGCAAGTTATGACGCATAAGGGCAATGGAATGGATCCCGCTCCTATGCCGTGACCTTTGATCCCACGTCACCCATTTTCAACAGGGTTCATCCCTAAGTGGTCCCCTACAATATGCTAAAATTTCATCTACATCGAACCATATTTACGCAAGTTATGACGCATAAGGGCAATGGAATGCATTCCGTTACTATGCCGTGACCTTTGTCCCCATTTCGTCCATTTTCAATAGTATTCGTCCTCAGGTGGTCCTCTACCACATACTAAAATTTCATCGAAATCGAACCATTTTTACGCGAGTTATCGTGCCGACAGACGGACGGACAAAGCAGGAGCATATACGCTTCTTCAACCTACGGTTGGAAAGCGTAAACAAGTTAGTAAAATCATGCAATGCATTGATTATGATACGCTTTCCAACATACCAGAAATCATTACTCAAGTTATGAGGATCATGGCTGTGGAATAAATCGCGCTCCTGGGCCCTGATCTTTGACCCCATTTCGATGATATTCAACAGAACCGATTCAGTATAACTCCGGAACAACATGATAAATTTTTGTAGCAATCGAAGCATGTTTACATTAGTTATGACGCATAAGGGCAATGGAATGGATATGCTCCTATGTCCAGACCTTTGACCCCATTTCGCCCATTTTCAGTAGGGTTTGTCCCCGGGTGTGCCCTACCACATACTAAAATTTCATCGAAATCGAACCATGTTTACGTAAGTTATGACGCATAAAGACAATGGAATTGATCCTGCTCCTATCTATTGACCTTTGACCCCATTTCGCCCATTTTCAATTGGGTTCGTCTCCAGGTGGTTCCCTACCACATACTGAAAATTCATCGAAATCGAACCGTTTTTAGCGAGTTATCGTGCGGACGGACGGACAGGCAGACAGATAGACGGACAAAGTTGGAGCATACACGCTTCTTCAACTACGGTTGAAAAGCATAAAAAAAGATGACATTAAAATTCGAGATCTTTCGAGATCTTTTGGTGTTTTTTTCATATGCAACGCTAGGGATCCGAACCCTAGATCTCTGGATATCAGCGGTGGACGGATAACAATTTTTCGTTTGCTATGTGTTGATAAAACGCGGAAAGAGCAATGTCTTTGTTTATTCACTGACGCCACGTATTTGGAAGATTTTCACTTCTTTCTGCTGTTATTCTGTGTACAGAAAACCTTTCTGATAATTCTTCAATGGTTAGATGTTGGTCATTTCATATGGCTTGGTTGAGATCCTCTTCAGAAACCTCTAATGAACGTCCACAACCTGGTTGACCTCTGAGCCTTTGTCTTCACGGATTTTCCGGAACCAACGACGAGATGTGGTTTCATCTGCAGCATCCTCGCCATAAATATCATAAATTTTTCGGCAGACTTCGGCTGTATTGTTGCCTTTGTCCATCTCATAAAACAAGTAATACCTAATGTGATCCTTATTTATTGACATGTTAACCCTAGGGTGAGTTGCTTATGAATGAGATGAACTTGCATAATTGGCGCCATTTTTTACGCTTTCCAACCGTAGGTTGAAGAAGCGTATATGCTCCAGATTTGTCCGTCCGTCCGTCTGTCCGCACGATAACTGGCGTAAAAATGGTTTGATTTCGAGAAATTTTAGTATGTGGTAGGGGACCACTGGGGACGAACCCTCCTGTAATTTGCACGTCTCTCCTGCTCAGGTCTCCGACTCTACCACTGAGAACGTGGATGTGACGTCCCTGGCCTCTGCTGACGATGATGAATTCATGGAAGTCTCTGATGGCGTTCCTAATCTGCCCTCTACAGTTTCTACTGCCTCTTCTTGCAGTACTTCGTCGCATGCTGCGTCAATGCCTTCCAGGGGAGGCGCTTCTGCATGCATGTATTCTGCGGCTGTCTCTGGTATTCCACCGGCTTCCTCCTCGTCTCGTCTGCCCCCTATGGATTCTTACGTTACTCTCAACGGGCGACACCATCTTATTAGACATTCCCGAGAACTCTCCTGCTGGTCAACGTCTTCATTCGACCCTCGAGTTGGGGGTTTGCTTTGATGCACTGCCCAACACTCCTTTGAAACAGTACAGCTCCGATGTCAAGAAGATGCTTCCTTCTGGTGCCATCACCCACCTTACTCGAAAGCCACGAACTGTGATTGTTTATCTTTCGAAGAAAGAATGTGCAGAGCTTGTCTTGTCTCGAGTCCTATCAATTGGCGATCGTCACCTCTTAGCCGAATCCATCACCCAGCGTCCTGTTCTGGTCTCTTTACATCCGGTACCCTCGGAGATCTCTGATGATATGCTGTGTGCTGCATTTAGTCGATGCGGCAGAGTATTCAACCCAGTGAAGACTCTCTCCTTTTCTCCCTCTGACTCCGATGATAAACATATCTGTGGATTCCGTAGAACTGCTCGTATCATCTTCCCGTCGGAAGAGCATCTCATAAAGCTTCCACGGTTCCTCGATGTTCGTTGCGGTAACGAGCGCCGCCGGATTGAGGTCCTCTCCTCTGCTCATTGCTCACGCTGCAAGGCTTACGGCTATCAGCAGACTCATTGCCCACATGAAGAGCTACTGACTTCTGGAGATCCAAGGCAGCATTCAAGCTCTTCCTTCTTTTATGCTGCCATGCCTCCTTCTGCGTCTTCACCTCCTGGACCCAGTTTTGCCGAAATTCTGATTAAAGCCTTCGATGAACACGCTTCTTCCGATGTTGCTTTCTGCACTCTGTCGGATTTTCCTCCGTTTGACTCCTCCTTGCCTTCCCGTGTTCTCTCTCCATCTGAGGACATCACGGCTAACTCTCAAGCTTCATTCGCCTTTGGCACTTATGCTCCCGGCGTTTAGGTGGACCTTTCCTCTGATTCCACATCTCGTGTGTCATCGATCCACAGCAAATGTTGCTCTACTACCAGTACCGAGGCCTGGAGGAAAAAGAAGTCACCTTCTCCGACTGGCCGCCCACATCGTTCCACCCGTCTAGCAGGCTCCAAGTCTCCCCTGTCACGTTCTAGCTCTTCCTCTTCAAAGTCCAAGGGTCCTCTGCCAACGTTTGAAGATTTCTCGACTCTGCTTACCAATGCCACTCTTCCTTCAGAACCTGTCTCCTTTGAAGATCTTCGACCTAGCAACCTCCATCCTCAAATTCCTCCGGCATAATGCCAAGCAACCCGACTACGTCTTGTGGTGTCGTGGTATCGTCAATCGCCTAGACACATTCCAGAAAGCTGCCTTCATCCGAAGTCAGACCTACCCATTCAAGGTCGCCACTCTGAATTGTAGGGGGTGTGCTAACCCCTCGCTAACGCTCTTGTTCTGGAAGATCTCTTGCCCCTTAGGGCTCACTTACTCCTTCTGTAAGAGACGAACTGTCACTCCTCGACACTTTTTCATAGATGGCGCAGTTGGGACTTCACCTTTCACCATGCTTTTCGTTACTCTGTTTCAACTTACAGATACTTTGACCGATTCTTGGAATCGGGTGGGGAAATTTTTTGCCATTGGTTCGATTCACTACGAAGAATACTGCGCACATCGCGTATTTCAAACAGTATGCTATATGTCCTACCTATTCTGAAAACTCCGCTTTGGAAATTTCATACCGTGTCAGAGAGGATTCAAAAGACATTTTCAAGAGAAAATATTTCGAGAGAAACAGGCTGAGTGTTACATTGCACTCAATAATTCGAAGTCGTCTTTCTTATTTAAATAAATTAGGTGTTATTGACTTAACATTCAAACAGCTGTTCATAAGATTTCTTCTATTCGCCACATAATCAAATGTTTTTATGAGTAGTTCGTGAGAGTACACTCAATAAGTTTTATGTGTGAGACTGTATTTGCGTTGATACTAGACGTGAAAGCCTCCGGTAAATCTTTGAGTGTTCTTCTTGCGTTGTATAACTGCACAAGTGAAAATAAAAAAACAACCAAGCAATCGCATTTCACCTGATATTCCTCGGAGGAGACATTCTTTGTTGCCATCATAGAATATTCCTATGTTTCGCGTAGCTACGAATTTCTTTTCTTTGATCTCTTCTCTGCAGACGAAAAAAAAAATACGATCAACATTATTCGTCCCACTTATCTGAGTGTCATAAGTCACGTTCTACGTCGCTTCCTGGTGTCACTGTCAACAACTGCTTGACCTTCTTTTCTCATAAGGTTTTAGGTAACGAGAGAAACAGGCTCAGTGTTATGATATATTATTATTAATAACACCAAGAATAAGAGTACACTAGGCCACGCTCTCTCTCTTTCTCTCTGTCTGTCTCTTTCTAAGAGTAAGAGATGCAGGGTGAGAAAAAACATTTGGATAATAAAGCAGGAAAGACGAGAACTCTGTTCAAGTGCATAAACCTCTAGGGTTTATCTTAGGCGTAAATTTTGCGGTTTAACTTGGAAGGAAGACCACCATCTTATAACCAAAAAGCCACACATGGATAAATACTTTTAATAATGATTAGCGTTTTGTGCTGTTCAAACGTTTACACAAAATGCTTTGGAAAGAAGTGTTTGCTGAGTAAGGAAAACGGTATCGGAAACCGAGTACAAACTATAAGATCCATAAATAATAAATTCTCGTTTCTTGGGAAACACATGCTCGTATAGAGTTGAGTGTCTGTTTGTTCGTCCGATATGCACATCTGCAGTTTTCAATAGAGAATCACAGAATTTGGTATACTATATCATGGTACTCTAATTTAGAGTACCATGATATAGTATACCGTAGATGGTTTACAGAAGGGGTCGTATTCCGGGTTCAGCGGGCCACCATACAAAAGTTTTGTAAAAAAAGTTCCATTTTTTACTTTTTTATTTTGAATTCGAATTTAATATTTTTTGTTGTGATAAGTATAAGAATTGATTTTAGTTTTGTGACAAGTACTTTCCAGTGAAGAACTGCAGCACAATTCAGCATCGGAGCTGAAGGTAAGTAAACAACAAAAATCAGATGGGAAAACTAAAAATACTGTGTGGCTAAAGACTCTAGAGAAAATAAAATCGAAATCCAATGAAAAAATGAAATACATTATTAGGTACGGTTCATGCCGTAAAAAAAATCGTTTTCATTTGATTTGTACAAAATTTAGATAGTGCATTATTACCAAATTCTCCCGAGCAACGCCGGGCAATTCAGCTAGTTTGTAATAAAATTGAATGCTTGAAGTTAGGGTAGCAAGTGCTAGGTCCTAAAAGGAAAAGGAATAAATTGGCACACTGTACTTTGACTCTAACGAAACATTTCCGAAATAGGCTGGTAACGTTTTCTCTGAAGTTATGGTTATTTTGGTTCCTTGTTTTAATAAGCTGTTTTTGAGCTTCCAATTTCGGTTCTCTGTTTTTATTTAAATTATCTTACCTAATTTAACGCGATATCTCTCAAGACCTTATTTATTTAGAATGCCTGGCAGGCAGTCAAGTCAATAAGGCGTAGGTAGATAAAAGGTCATTGTATGAGGGAAAACGTGGGGCACGTGTAATTCAGCTATTGAACTTGTTTATGTTTTGTCAACGGGTTGCAATTTCTATGAAGCCGAGTTATTTGGGGTGCCCAAAAGGGCTCGTTATTATATTCACTTTGGTTTAGTTATTCATATTTCTTCACTTAATCCATCTGCTTGTGTCTGCAACTTCACGTGTACAAACTTGGACTTGGAAGGAACAATAAAGAAAGGTACTGTAAGTTATAATTAGCTAATTTATCCTCCGTTATTGCGTGTACTAGGTGTGATCAAAAAAGCATCCAGACTGGATTTATTTAAAAAATGTACAAGACTTAACAGATTTGAAAACTTTATCGCCTTCGAAGTAATCATTTTCCGAAGCCACACACTTAGCCCAACGCTGTTTCTACTGCTCGAAACATTTTCGGAAGTCATCTTCTGAAATAGCGAACAGCTGCTTCGTCGCGTACTGTTGTACCTCCTCAATATCTGGAAATCTTTTTCCTTTCAAGTGGAATTTGATTTTTGGGAAGAGAAAAAAAGTCGCAGGGAGCGAGTTCTGCTGAATAGGGGGGACTGTCGGACCTGTGTAATATGGTGCTTAGCAAGAAACTGCTGGCACAAGTTGCAATGCATGGGCAGGCACGTTGTCATGGCGGAGTTGCCACTCATCACTTTAATGTAATGTCACCCTTTTGCGACGAACTGCATCCATCAAACGCTGCAAAACTTTAGAGTAGTACTCCTTGTCAAAAATCTGGTCTGGTGGAGTGTGTTTGTGATGCACAATTCCTTATGATTGAAAAAAATAGTCAACATCATGATTGGAAAAACAATTCTGATCAACCGCCCCTGTGGCGCAGTGGTTTAAGCGATGGCTTCTAATCATTCGTCCGAAAGGGGTCCGGGTTCGGATCCCGATGAGGCATGAACGTTGTGTTTGTCTTACGGCACTGGCTTTCTCCCTTCCTTGGAACCAGTGGCCTTGAATTAAGGACGAGCGACTGCTTATAGCCCATTCAGTTGCACACGGTGGTCGTTAAACCTCCAATCCAGAAAAAAAAATCCAGTTCTGATCATGATTGAAAAAACAGTCAGCAGAGCAAGAGAGATCAAGAGAGAGAGAGAGAGAGAGAGAGAAAGAGAGAGAAAAGAGAAAGAACAAGAGAGATCAAGAGAGAGCGAGAGAGAGAGAGAGAGAAAGAGAGAGAGAGAGAGAGCAAGAGAGAAAGAGAAAGAAAAAGAAAGAAGGAGAAATCAAGAGAGAGAGAGATCAAGAGAGAGAGAGACAGAGAAAGAGAGAGAAAAAGAAAGAAGGAGAAATCAAGAGAGAGATAGAGAAAGAGAGAGAGAGAGAGAACAAGAGAGAAAGGGAGAGGAAGAGAGAGAGAAAGAAAGAGAGATATATATATATAGAGAGAGAACAAGAGAGCAAGGGAGAGAGAGAGAGAGAGAGAGAGAGAGAGAAAAGGAAAGCAAGGGAGAGCAAGAGAGAGCGCAGTGTGTGCAGTAGCGGTAGACGACTTCGCTGAAGAAGTTCAAAACACTATGTTCGACAGAAAAAAACAAAAAAAAAAACGTAATGGTGATAATTTTCCGGGATGTCAAAGGCACAACTTGTGGATTTTCTTAAACAAAGTAGCAGTGTCAACAGTTCTCGCTATATTAAGACCCAGAGGAAGTTCAGAGAAGCTATCAGCCATAAGAGATCTCTCCTTCTATACAATGCCAATGTCCTACCTCAAACCTTACTTGAAACATCCATACTAAATTAAACATATATTTTTAATGAAGCTGTCATTTTGTATATTTCCATTGTACTGGAAATGTTTATATATTCACGAAGCCTATCTTCTGCAAATATTTGAACATTGACAGTGGCTGGCATTAATTTGGAGAAACCCTGCTTTTCACACGGACAACTCTATGTCGCCTGCTCAAGGGTTGGAAATCCTAAAAATCTCCACATTTTTGCTCCCAATGGAAAAAACCAAAAATATTGTTTACCAAACAGTAATAACCTAAACGAATTAAAATAAATTTACTGGAAAATTACAGGAATACATTTTTCATTCATAAAATTTCACCCGCTGAACTTGGTGATTAAACGAATATTTACCCGGGAAATACCGGGTACTTCTGCTAGTTTTGTACATTTGCATTATACTGGAAATGTTTATATATCCTCGTAGCCCATCTTCTGTAAATATTTGAACGTAATTAATTATTGTACTCATCTACTAATGCTATTTTCATTGTTAAAAACGAAAAGCCAAATTGTTTGTCATTATTTATTCTGTGCTCTGCAAACCTTCATTTTTAGCACGTCTTTTGTAAAAAAAAGATCGTGCTGCTGTTATCGGTTTGTCCGTCCGTACGTCCGTCTCTACCCACGATATCTCTGCACCTATTAGTTCGATTTGAAAAGTTCTTTTTGCATTCGGAAGCTTGAAACATGCAAATGATGATCCTTTATTTCGTTTTTTTTTACGATGTACAATTTCGCCGCTAGGGGGCGCGTAAATGCAGATGATGTCGAATTCAAAAATACGTTTTATTCCACATATTTGCTTCTAAACATCCGATTGAATTTTTTTTTATCTTTCGATTCCATTCATGTGGAATAGTATTTTAGATATAGTTACTTTTTCAAATTACGTATGGATTTTCCGCCGATAGGGGGCGTGCAAGTAAATTACATTTTTCCCGATAACTCTTCTTCTAAAACTCCGATTTGAAAATTTTTTTGTTTAGCGGATACATCTCCTGATGGAAAATCTTTTGCATATAATTTCAAATTTTTGGTAAAGAATACTTTGGCCACCAGGAGGCGTAAGTGTTAATTTTTGCTTCTGATGTATTTGCCATAAAATCGGAGCTTCTAAAATATCGATTGAAAAAATTCTTTCGTGAACTGATGCCACTCACATCGATAAACCTTTTCGGAATATTTTCTTCTTAAAATATTGCGCAGTTTCTCCGCCAGGGGTGTAGATGTACATCTTATTTTTGTCAATATCTCTACTTCTAGGAGTTCGATTTGAAAAATTCCTTCTTTGTTGGATAGTGTTTCTAGTGTGACATATGGTTCATATAATTTCAAAATTTTCAAGTAATTCATAGACTTTCCGCTAGGGGGCGTAAATGTAAATTGCGTTTCCCCATATATCTCTTCTTCGAAATCTCCGATTTGAAAAATTCTTTCTGCACCGGATACAGCTCCTGATGGGAAATCGTTTGCACATAATTTATAATTTTTGTAAGAAATGGTTTGGCCACCAGGTGGCGTAAGTCTTAATTTCCGCTTCTGATGTATTTGCAGCAAAATATGAGCTTCTAAAATCTCGATTGAAAAAAAGTCGTTTGTTGACCGATACTCCTCATATCGACAAACCTTTTAGGAAAATTTTCGTCTTGAAAAAATGCATGGTTTCTACGCCAGGGGCGTGGATGTATATCTTATTTTTGTCAATATCTCTACTCATAGGAGTACTATTTGGAAAATTCTTTCTTTGTTGGACAGTGTTCCCAATGCGAAATGTTTTTCCTATAAATTCAAAATTTTCAAGTAAATCATAGACTTTCCGCTAGGGGGCACAAAGGCAAATTGTGTTTTATGTGTTATTTCTGCTCCCAAAGCTCTGATTTGAAAAATTCTTCCTGTATCGCATACAAGACCTGATAGAAAATATTTTTTACATAACTTCTAATGTTTGGTAAAGAATAATTTCGCCACCAGGGAGCATAAGTGTTAATTTCTGCTTCTGAAGTATTTGTTGCAAAATCTGGGCTCCTGAAAACTCGACTAATTTTTATTTCTTGGACCGATACCACTTACATGGATAAACCTTTTGAGAATACTTTCTTCCTACAATAATGCACGGTTTTCTCACCAGGGGACGTAAAGTCACATCTTATTTTTGTAGATATCTCTGTTTCTAAGAGTTCATAAGCTCACGATTCCGTGTGCAGCAATATCTGAGGGATTAAAAACCCGATTGAAAATCTTCTTTCTTTCGTCAGATCTATTGTTTTCCATACCGGTTCCATTGACTTTGAATAGCTTTGATAAATTTAATTTGCGTCAGAACGGACTCAAAAGACATGCTTATTACACCCGAAAATTCTGTGTCATCTTTCTTGCTTGTTATGTGGTTAAAACGAATGTATTAAAAACAAATTCGATTTGATCCTCCTTGAGCTGATATCATGTGATACATATGTTATCTAAACGACAAGTTTGTATGTTAAACCGCAGATAAATCAGAATCATTACTATATAAATGATTAAAGAAATAAATAATCTGTTTACTGAAAGTCGATTTCTGTTACGACTCACACAATGCATCACAATACTATACTTTAACTGAAATGTTTAATATTTTATTTCACAAGAGGGAGCTCCGAACAAACTTTAAAATTTCCACATTTTCCCTTGTATATCATCTCTCCCATCAGATGAAGTGAAAGTAGCAGGAAGAAACAACTAAATGCTTCGGACTAGAAAGAACAACGTCGGACCCACACGCATCGGAGCAAATTTTTCATGAGGTTAAGATGACGAAAGTGAATCACCTAATGCACTAATAATACAGGTGTAATAAACTGCGAAGCTCTTGTGATGCAGCCAATAGGCTTACTCGTTCGTTCACTCATTATGGAAATCCACAGAATTAAAGGAAGGAGAAGTTTCAATTCTTTAAATTTGTGGCTTTGCTCCCTCAAAGGCAGCTGTCCACTTTCTTACTGATACTCATCCCACTCTGAGTCTGATTCTTCAGCACCCTTCTGTGTCCCCTGTAGCTGCATACCATGCAAATAGAATGCACATTCGTGAGAAATAAGCAATTTGAAATGGTCAGGCGTCTGTTTAGCCCAGATGTGATCGACCCTATACTACTGCTATCTCATGTGATAAATCAATATTTCAGTTCTTGATAATTAATTAGCAAGCTTTCACCACTTTATAATAATTAAAGTAGGGTTATTTGTCTGCCTTTTCCTGTGGTAGGTGCATGTTTTTCTTCCTATTTTTATTTGCATAAGATTTGATGATTCTAAATTCTTACGTAATCAGATAGAATAATAATCCCCTAGGAGTTGACAGTTATTATTCACTTAGAAACTGTATTTATACTTCATTTTTGTAACCATTCTCAGACTTTATTTTTCTCATGTTTGAGACGTAACGCCGAGAAAAATCGTCCTGACTTCGCCACTCCACCGCTGACGCTACGTAGTAGAATCTCTCAGGACAAATTCCAACAGTATGTGCCTTTTACCAACCCTTTCGGTTCATCACCTTCATTTCGCAGAGGATCACTTCTGTGCCGACACCTAATTTTCTTCACTCTTTTGATCCTGAATGTCAAGAACTCACTGGAACCGAGAACGGAAGATGAGCTAAGTATCCGTGCAGTTGTCATGTGTGTGTGACTACAGGTTCTAAAAAAGCGTGGAACAACCGCTTATTGTTTAATCGCTACCAAACTGACGTCGCAGTCAGTCACGTCCTCATGCTACTACTACTTCGTTCTGAAGCTTGTTTCCCTCTGTACTTAGAGTTTAAAGACCGCCCCCTTTACCTACTTTGGAAAGAAAATGGCATTAAAAACTGGGGCATGCTTGTAGCTATAATGAAAAGCAGGAAATAACCAAAGTAACCTCAGCAGAAAGCAACGGGAGGAAGTAATCTCAACTGTGAAGATTCCAATCGGGACACCACCGCGTCACCAAAATCCTCAAGCTGTAAACCGAGCTACGTTGTACGTAAAATCGAACACCTATAACGGCGCAATATGAGGAAGGCCTTGCGTGGGATCATGGGAAAAGGTGCTGTTAGACTGCGACTAATGTACAAGATTTCTTCCCGAACAAATGGCTTCCCTAAAAGTCCTCTTCGAAATCTAAGATAATAAGAAAGCTTTATGGTGCAGACAATACTTTCCCGGCAAGACAGAATTACATATTCTCAATGACTCGTACTCGATTTAAGTGCAGCTCTAATAGTCCTGATCTTAAATTGCTGTCTATACTTTCGTGGAAACCCGCCTCCTGGGAAACAAGTAAAGCCATATTCTTCCCGAAGGTACGGATCATTCAAATCTCGCATCCTGGGTGCAGAACATTCTGTGTGCATTGATATCTCTATACCGAGTGAAATTATGCTTGATGATATAATAGGCACAAGAAGCTCTCAAGGATTGAAGGAGGGATCAAGGGACAGAGGAAACTGGAAGAAAAGAATTTGCTGAGTTGCCATCGGACCTGTCAAGTGAGAGAACCCTTATGATGATGATGATACCAAGTGTCTCACTGCTAGGCTCATCACTTGGGCCTCTGAACATGATGGTCGTTCACTCAATAAGATTTCCACCAGCAATCTTCGAGCACAGTTTTATACTGGACCACCTGATTAGAGATAGCATATCCCTCAAGAAGGAGTTTTACATAGCCTGAACTGACTTAATGGACGCACTCGTCTCTAACCCACAAGGTGCTATGTTCTACGCCCTGAAAGCCTACAGGACTGGCGAGCGATTTATGGAAATCTTTCATGACCGCTACCAATAGGTTTCCACTGAAATGCTTACTCGCGGTGAGCTTAACAAATCCATTATCCTCCTTTCCGGTGTTCGTCAGAGTACCTCGACAAGCCGGGTTCTTTGCAACTTTTGTATTGCTGCACCCTCATTATTTAACGAATTCAAGTTGACGCCGGGAGAAAGATAATTGCAGACGCCTACGATCTTGTCCTAGTAACCTCATCGTCTAAGGAGCTTCAGTTAAAACTGAATGCTGTGGTTTTCCTCGCTACCCTGATCCGAACACAGTTTAATCCCAAGAAATACACCGATGACCATTACATTATGACCACCTACCTAATAAGCCGTACGACCCCCTTAGCCCGCAAAACAGCGGCTACTCGGCGAGCATCGATTCGATGAAGTGGCAATAGGTATCCTGGGGTATCTGGTAAAATAATGTCAACAGCAAGTTCTCGAGTTCCCGTGCATTTTGGAGTGATGGTGATTTAGCGCGAACCTGCTTTTCTAAGTTGAACCACAAATGTTCGATTCTATTCATGTCAGGTGAATTTGGAGGCCATGGCATTAGCAGAAATTCACCAGCATGTTCCTCGAACCATTCCTTGAAGATTCTGGCACTGTGGCATAGCGCATCATCTTGTTGGTAATGAATATCACCAGCAAGGAACACAGTTGCCATGAATGAGTGAACGTGGTCCGCAGCGATGTTCGTATACCTGACAACTGTCAAGGATTGTGCTTTGTGATAATGGGGCCTAAAGTGTGCCAAAAAATCATCGCCAACACCGCCACTGCCGGCTTGTTTCCTACCAACAGTGTATCCAGGTGCCATAGCCTCCGTTGGTAATCGACGTATCCGTGCTCGGCCGTCTACGTGATGCACCAGGAATCTTGATTCGTAAAATCAGGTCACTTTCTTTCAATCATCCACGGTCCAATCTCGATGCTCTTGTGCCCATTTCATGCGTTGTTGGGGATAACATACAGTGAGCATGGCTCCCTTCTGAGTCTTCGGATAAGCAGGCCCATGCGCAGAAGGCTGCGATGAACTGGTGTACTGTGACACATTGCCTTGACCACCACTGTTGTAACTGCGGGTGATTTGTCGCACTGTGACCGTGTGGTCGCTGTGAACAATGCGCGACAGTCTGCGCTCCCCTCTGGCATCAGTGAGCTGCGGACAACACATGGCTGGACGACAGTTCGTCGTTTCGCTATCTGTGCACCACTTTTGACACGTACTCACTACAGTGGCACGTGAGCAGCCCACAAGTCGTGCCGTTCCCGAGGTGCCGTGCCATCTCAATTTGTCTCCGATAAATCGGCAGCTTTTCCCATTCTGACTCCGAACACTCTACTAACTGAAAGCAGGTCCTCGGGTTGTATGTATACTGCACAGTAAACTTCACCTGCGCCACAGTTTGGTCTCCAGGCGCGCGTATTTCTCTAGGCTGCGGGTGGTCATAATGTAATGGGTCGTTGGTGTATAACACACTGCAGCAATCGTAAAAGAGGTAAATCTGATGAAGGCCTTTCATCTTTACACTTGACTGAAGAGAAGTCATCATTCTTACTGATGGTCAGTCACATAAGATACTCACGAAGCCTCTAGGGCACTGTGTTCTTCCTGACAGGGCATATTCCTGTCGCGCATTGATAACGTCCGGAATATTGTACTTAGCAAGCTTGCTCCCTTGGCAAACACCCGATTCCTTAACTTAGCAGAGATCGGCTTTGCCACGAGGACCTGGAAATTTCAGAGACTGAGTGGACTACACTTAATGTGGTCCTCCGGCCAGAATTGAAGTCCATACTTGTCATTCCTTTGAGAGGATTCAACACATTGCTCTACAGCAACGGTATAATTTCGAAAATTAATTCACTGGTCCTTGACCAGTACGTACTAGAATTTAGTAGCCAGCACCCATCTTTACTGATCCTCAAATGGCACAAACACTAAAGCATTTAACACGCATACTGTATTAGCTTAGTTGCTCTCCTTCAAGGCGCGGAACAATGAAGAATAAACTTAAACTTGACATTAATTAAAAAACATAATACCAATAACACGATTATTAAAATATTTCCACACTGATTAACATTTGTATACCAACTGATGAAGATATAAGTTACATTTAACTTGAGTCAGTATTTTGATACGTTATAACGAAGTTAATTTCTCCGTCATTTTTGGTCCACGCCGCGGATCGAACCCGAGTCCACTTATTCCGGAACAAGTCGCTCTACCAACTGAGCTACGCAGACGTTCGTTCTCGCTGCTATCTGCCTTTATGTCGTGTGCGTCCTGCGGGGCAGGTACGTCCCCCCTCCCCCCCAAAGAGGGCCGGGGGCATGCTCCACGGATCAGCCGTGACCATGAATTGTCGTAGGCAGCCATCCGCTGAAGAACGTGCACTTGAGAACTCCCAGCCAATCTAGTGTGTGGAATGCAACATCACACTTTTATTTTTCGAAGCGCTGAAGAAGGGATTCTCTTATTTTTCCTATCTCGCGGTGTGGAAAGAACATCACACCATTGCGAGATCTTTAACTGCCGGGTCATCCGGGAAGTTCGGGCGCCATTATAAAGAAGTAAATATCTCCGTCATTTTTGGTCCACGCCGGGAATCGAACCTGAGTCCACTTGTTCCGGAACAAGTCACTCTACCAACTGAGCTAGGCAGACGTTCGTACCTCGCTGTTATCTGCCTTTCTGTCGTGTGCGTTCTGCGGGGCAGGTATGTCACAAGGTGTACGCTTTAATAGCAACTTTTTGTTTCTTCATACTTTTGGGTTCATTGCGCTAATGCGAGAAGTGGATCAAATTGTGCAATATCCGGGATATTTAGTAACACTTAGGTCTAGTAACACTATTAAGTCTGACACAGTTTCAGTTTGTTTCTCTAGGGATTCAGAAATATGAGCGAAATCAAAATTTGATTTCCTTTACATGAATACATTTTAAAAAATCCAATCAACTTCTGTATCATCTGTATGAATTTTGAATCTTCAGTTAGCACAGAAGATGTTTTAAACACTGGACGATAGTGATAGCAAATAAATTATTTGCTATTTACCATGAACAAAAAATACTCACTTTAACTTTACGTAAAGTGAGCTACGGGAGTTTCTTCCCCTCAAGCTCACTTTACGAGGAGGAAACTTCCGTAGCTTTTTCTGAAATGAATGACGTTACCTGAAATACATTACTGAAACAAAAGAGTCCTGCCATTTTGATTTCGGTGGTCCGACTCGATTTTTAGTGGTCTTGGACTGGCAAAGCACCAAATAATTCAAACTCTGCCCACAGACACAGTGCTCAGGGATGATGAAGTCTTCCTTTTGCTGGCAATGATTGAAATTTACCTTGTGAAGAATTGTTTAAAACTTCTCAGATCAGATCATATGTAGAGGATTTTAGAAAGGTAGTGTCTGACCCCAGGTCTTAAACAAGCCTTAGAAATAGGAAGCTAGGAGATTTGGACTAGAGTGCCCGATAGGAAAGTGACACGGAAGCGAGGTAAAAAGGAGGAGGAAGACGCCCTTATTTATTACTGGGGGCCAGTACCCGGTGCCCAGACGGCTTAACGTGCCCATCCGACGCACGGCGGATATTTAGTAGTTCGAGCGATCGTACCTGCCTGGGATCGAACCCGAGATCTTCTCCGTAAAAGTTACGAAGGTTGACCAGTGGGCCACCCGCGGGCCTTAAAACTCTTCACCACGAAAGATCCACTTATATGAGAAATGGCTCCCCAAGATCTACGTCATGTTGTAGAACACAATGTTTTGACCTTGGGACCTTCCTGCCTTGTCTTCTCACTCACTATACCAAAGTCAGCAGTTCGCTTCTCTCCGCTACGTTATCTTGCGGACTGATAGACTTTTACTGTCACCAATCAGTCCCCAAGATATCCACCTTTTCCTTGCTCCTTTCTTGCACATTCTACATGTTCACCTCGTCCGTAGAGGGCGAAGAGGGATCATTCACGAGATGAAGGGTTTCAGTTCGTTCTTTAGTATCCCTTGCAGCTAATCAGTTTAGTTCTATACCCATTATTACTTTAAGGGTAAGTCCAGCTGTTTACCCATGGGTTCGCAAAGGAAGAGTGGATTTTTTGGCCATTGTTTAGGTCCTGCCTTATTTTCAGGCGCAGACGCAAGGGACCAGGTGCTATGAATATGCATTGGGCTTAACATGACCTCGGCATGAGACTAACCCAGGGTCTGCATACAGGAAAATTTCGAAACATCTTTGCCTGGGGCTTGTGAGGAACATATCATCTCATTCACCTGACAATGGATCATTCTTCTTGCTCGACTGCCGTTCCCACGCTTATTTTTCTGGCAATATGGTGTTAAGTTTGGGCCTCTCTTTGTCAGCATTGGATTTTACTGTAGTTTTGCTCATGGTACAGTTTCTGTGAGACCAGGTGATTGCTTAGCTAAAGAAGACACTCTCCATGATACTCTTGTTTCTTTTTCTCAGTTCTACACCCCGACAATTGGATGCTGAATCTGACTGCTCCCTTCAGCTTCTGGCAATCTTGGGGCCCCACTGGATGTACTCCATTATTTGTGGAGATACGCATAAATATACCATCTCAAAGTCTTTTTATGAATATATTCCCTTTTCTCTGGTAGTCTTACCAGGTTGGTTAGAAGCTTTCACCGGGTTAGTCCCGTGATACGTATAAGACGAAGCACTAGGCCTGCTTCTGTACAGTATTTGTGTTCCTTTAGAAGCAACTCTGAGCATCCCCTGATCTACATGGTTCTAATGTAATTTGTCGCCTTTCTCTGTTTATCGTTTCCCCTGATTGTGTTACGTAAATGTCTCCCCCGGTGTCGCAATATGTACTTCTTGTTACTGATGGCATAAATTATTCCTTGTAGGCACTTCATTTATCATTCGCGCAAAACAGGCATTCACGAATGACCGTTAAAACTAATTACCATTTAATTTCCAGGTTGTCACTACGCTCATTGAGAACATTATTCGTTACAGAGATCACCAAAGCGCTCTCAAGGCCGTATCTTTTTTGGCAACATGAATATATGATTATCGTTCAACATGAATGATTAGCTTTCAAGGCCATAGCTCTTTCTGGCAAACTACCCCAACAAGCACGAGCTCTTCACCAATCACCGTTCAACATGAATGATTAGCTTTAAAGGCCATAGCTCTTCCTGGCAAACTGCTCTAAAGAGCACGAACTCTTCACCATTCACCGTTCAACATGAGTAATTTGCTTTCTAATCCATAGCTCTTTTTGGAAAACTGCCCTAAAGAGCACGATCTCTTCACTAATCACCGTTCAACATGAATGATTAGCTTTCAAGGCCATAGGTCTTTTTGGAAAACTGCCCTAAAGAGCACGAGCTCTTCACAATTCAACATGAATGATTTGCCTTCAAGGCCATAGCTCTTTCTGGCAAACTGCCCTAAATAGCACGAGCTCTTCACCAATTACCGTTCAACATGAATGATTAGCTTTCAAGTCCATAGTTCTTTTTTGGCAAACTGCCGTAAAGCGCACAAGTTCTTCAGCGTTCAACATGAATGATTTGCTTTCAAGGCCATAGCTCTTTTTGGCAAACTGCCATAAAGAGCACGAGCTCTTCACCGTTGAACATGCATGATTTTCAAAGAGCGAACGATTAGGTCATACCATTCTAATAAATGCTATTTACGTGTCATTGTTATTCTTAAGTTTCGCCATTATTTTCTGCTTGACAGCTGATTGCTTACTCACATAACGGTTGACACTTATTAACTCTCACCATTACTGTTTCTTAATGGAAATGCGTTTCCGAACTCATATCGGCGGAACAAATTTAAAAGTGCTGCGAATCTATTGTATGTCGCAGTAATGGCTGATTGAATGATAATTTACAGTGGTGTGGACGAACCATTCAAGTGAAAAGTCATTCGTTGTGAGGGAATGGCTCACAAATGATACATCAATACTTCTAGTGAGCCAGGCTTTACACAGTCGTATCAGAATAATACAGTATGACCACTTACCTAAAAATGAGAATAACCACTCTTGGCCCAGATGACAGCGGAGAGAAGGCGTGGCGTGGACGCAATGAGGTAGCGACAGGGCACGGCGCATTGTCCTGTTGGTAGACACCATCACCACCAGGGTGAACGTCCAACATAAAGGGATGCATGTGGTCAGCGAAGACGGCAGGTAGCCATTAGCGTTCAGGGATCCATCCAGTGGTACAAGCGGTCCCATATCCTACTAGGAAAACATTCCCTAGACATGACCACTGCCACCGCCGGCCTGTACTTGACCGACAAGCTTGACCAGGTGTTAGTTCTCGTGTGTCTGATGCCCAATCCGCTACCGCCCGTCGTGGGGTAGAAACCTCTATTCGTGGGAAAAGGCAACCCTTTCCCACTCTTCCTCTGTCCAATGACGGTAGTCCCATGCGAACTTAAGACGTCGTTGCCGATGGACCTGGGTTAATATGGGTGCCTTGACGTAGCGTCGACTCCAGAGATCAATGCGTAACAGGGTTCGCTCTACTGTTATCTGGGGCACGTATCTGGATGCCCAGTGTTCATTTGCGTGGTCAATTGTTGCACTGTTACATGTCGATTGCCCTTTAGCAGTCGACGCTGACGACATTCTCTTCTGGTTTCGATGGCATTTGGGGCTCCACAGTTATGACGTCAGGAGGTGCTCGGTGTGCCAGCGGTACATTCTTGGTACACCCTTACTACAGCACATTCCGAACCGCCCTCGGAGTCTGCTACTTCTGAGCACCCTAGGCTCGGTAGACGATGATTATTCCTTTTTGAACATCCGTCACATCACTACCTCTGCCCATTGTGCTCACGTCACGCACTATGGCTCATCTGTCATGGCCGTCTTCTTATATATTCGTGTGGTCGAACTTGTCACGTGCACTCAGTGACGCGCCTGGGCTGGTGCACTGTGGTTCCGGGGGTGGTCATGTTTTTCTGACACCACCGTGTATATTTGCTTTATCAACCTTTATTACCCTCTATCTCTATTTATCAACAACGTCTCTTGGGGATTGTTTCAGTTTAAGGTTTCAGCTTCTCGCCTCTCTTATTTCCCGCTGCATAATACAGTCGTTTCCTCACGGCTTCAAAGATTTATTTCGTTAGATCTTTACGTCAACAGCGTTCTGGTTGCTCGCTGTTGTATTCTGTCCACCATTTGAGATGGAGTGATTCTCTGTTTAGTCTCATGCCTGGATCTGCTTTCGAATAAAGTATTTCTTGGTCGCACATCCTGATATCTTAACTTTTGAGAAGCATTCTTAATGAGATAATTTTCACATTTACACATTGATAAAATTACAAGCCGTCCCATTTGTGGTCTAAGCGCTCGCTTCCGATCATTCGTGGATGTTGTGTTTGTCTTACAGCCCTGGCTCTCTCCCTTCCCAGGAACCAGTGGCTCTGATATGCTTGAACTTGGGTGACATCCCATTGAGTTGCTCACTGTGGTCGTTAAACCCCCATTAAAAAAACAAAGTACTATTATAATATTTCACATTACCACGAAGAAAATGTTTTGAAAGTTCGTATTCATTTGTTTTAAAAATGATTGCCGATCCAGTGATGCTGTGATTTAAGCGCTGGCTTATGACCATTCATCCAAAAAAAGTAAGGGTTCGAATCCCGGCGAGGCATGGATGTTGTGTTTGTCTTACGGCACAAGCACTCTCTCTTCCCTGGAACCAGTGACCCTAAATTAGGGACGGGAGACTGCTTATAGCCCACTGAGTTGCTCACAGTGGTCATTAAGCCTTCAATCAAAAAAAGAAACAGATTTATCTCTAATTTTGATACCAATAATGCTGGTATCCTTTAATTGAACCGTGCTGTGGAAATACACTGGCGTGCAAAAATTAAGGACAAAGAGGAGAAATTAGCATAACAGCGGAGCGAGCAGGCAGAGCGGACCGAAAGACCACTCAGGATATAGACTAGGGTCCGGTACGGTAGGGCATGCGCATATATGCAGCATGACGTAAGGGGGGGTGTCGGTAGGGTATAAAGCACACGGGCGGTGTACGCTCAGCAATTCGGTGAAAGTTATTGCACGGTGTATATCGGTTTGAACGACGTCGAGTGGCTGCCACCGTGTGATATGGCCAACAGGCAATCCAGTAGACGACATCTGGATGATTTTAACCGAGGTCGCGTCATTGGGAATTAGGAAAAAGGTCGAAGTGTGACTGGTGTGGCCGAGGAGTTCGGGATCGCTTACAGCATCGTTTCACGAGCTTGGAGAGCATTTCAAACGACAGGAGCAGCTGTCCGAGAGTTTAGCAGTGATCGTCCACGAGCAACCACGGCAGCGGACAACCGGTATATTGTCCTACAGACGGCATAGAGCGGGAAAAATCGCAAGGCACATGCAGCAGACAACTGGACGTCCGTCATCGCGTTTTACCATGGCCAGGAGGCTGCAGAAAGGTGGTCTATTTACATGGCAACCAGAACGGTGTGTGCCATTAACGCCTGCTCATCGGAGACGGCGGTTTCTGTGGTGTCAGGAACAAAAGAACTGGACACATCAGCAATGGGGTCGAGTTCTCTTTACGGATGAGAGCCGATTTAGTCTGACGAGCGATTCTGGACTATACACATCTGGAGAGAGCAGGGAACACGCAACCACACCTCCAACATCATCAAAAGGGACCGGTTTGGAGGTGGCGGAGTTCTCGTTTGGGGCGGTATCATGCTTGGAAGCCGTACTGACCTCCACATCTTCCAAGGAGGTTCAGTCACTGGTGTCCGCTATTGTACGGAGGTTCTCCTGCCTGACGTGCATCTGTTTAGAGGTGCTGTGGGTCCTGAGTTCCTCTTCATGGACGACAATGCTACACCTCATCGTTCAGTGGCTGTCGCAGAGCTGTTGGTGAGTGAAGATATTGAACGCATGGATTAGCCCGCAAGGTCCCAGGACCTAAATCAAATCGAGCACGTGTGGGGCCTTCTCGGGAGACGCTTGGCAGCACGTCACCAGCCGCCAACAACGATTCCGCAGCTGCGACTGGCGCTACAAGAGGAATGGGCCTCGATGCCTCAACAGCTCCTTGACAATCTCGTCCTCAGCATGGACAGACGTTGTAAATCCTGCAACGCAGTCAGGGGTGATCATATTCCCTTCTTAAGACTGGATTTTCTTGGCAGCCGCCTGTCACATGGACGTTTCTGTCTTCTGTCCAGTTGTGCTCGAAACTACCTTTTAAAAAGAAGTGCCTTGGTATCATTTGTATTCCTTGTTTGGACGGGTTTTCTCAATTGTCCCATTTTCGTATATCTTGGGGATCTTATGGTATGATTTGAGTCGATGTGGAGCACTTCCGCACGACGTTACATTCGAAAAACCGTCTCGTCCTTAATTTTTGCACGCCAGTGTATATAATAATATCATACACCGTAATAAAAAGTGTGTATGCTTGTATGAAAACTCTTTACATGTTGCTCTTGAGTAGCTAAGGACTCTTATGAACATTGAAGTATATTAAGTCTAATGGATGACAACTAATATATATATTACTGATATTTATTTAAAAATTGTTTTTCTTTCACACAATTAAAAATGTATGAGCTATCTGTTACTATTGTCGTTGTAAAAGTCATCTATGCGAATGATTTAGAGACATATGATCAAACACATCTGTATGTATATTCATTATATTCAAATAAGAAATTATGTGGTAAGTCCAATGTGCAAATATCACAAAAATGCATGAAACAGTTCTCTATGATGCAACAAAGTACTTAATCTCGGAAAATTCCACCTGAACTGCAGTTTAGGAACATCTGTTGCAGGTTGACTTTCCGTACTTATTAAACAGAATATCTACGACCATCCACTGTAAGCTGACTTTTTTTGTATTTTGTACTGTAATTATTGCAAACACTGTATAAGTTCCGGTATATTCATCTTCATACATTATATCTTGAAACAGAGGTAGTAAAATGCCACACGTTTCAACATGCAGACTAATCTGACATGCAGTCAAATCTGACAAAACTGACAAAAAGTATCTATTCGAATGATTTAGTACATATGTACATACACTATCATGCTCAAACACAATTATATATATTCATCATATTCAAATATGAAATTCTGTGGCAAAATCCAAACAGTAAATGTCATGTAATTTAAATGATCAGTTCCTTTGTAATGCGATAAAAAAAACTTAGTCTCGAAAAACTTCACCTAAACTGTAGTTTAAGAAATATCTGCTGTAGGTTGACTTTCAATATTTATTAATCAAAATATCTGCGACCATCCGCTGTTGGCTGACTCCTTTGTATTTTATAATGTAAACACTGTATAAGTTCTAATACACTGGCGGAAAGTGAAAAAATAACACCAAGAAGGAATTGGCTGACGATCATGAAATTTATATATGTTAATGGGGTCGAGTTTACGTAGGTGTGATGTTAATTTCTGGACCAACTGGTGAACGCTTATGCCACAGCACGGCATAATATGCAAATTATCGTCGGTGGTATTTAAGGAGTACGGTGAAGCGAATGTAATCAGTCGTCATCGTACGGACACGTGCGAAGACCATGAAGAAGCTGCAATGCTTGGACGTGGAAGACGTGTACGATTTCAGCAGTTATCGGACTTTGAGCGAGGTCGTCTAGTCGGACTACGAGAGGCCGGGTGGTCGTATCGTCGTATTGCGGAGCGAATTGGACGGGAAGTATCGGTGGTGGTACGATGGTGGCGTAGATGGTCCGAGGAACATTCCCACACGAGAAGACGTGGAACCGAGAGTCACAGACAGACTGATGAGAGGACCGATCGACGCATAAGAAGAGCGGCGTTGTCAAGCAGAACATCCACAGCGACGCAAATCCGAGCTGCCGTTGCACCTGAGGTGACTGTGCGAACAATCCGCAACCGTCTACTGGATGCAGGACTACGTGCACGTGTGCCTCTGGTGTGTGTACCTGTGACTCCAGCCCACCATCAGGAACGGCTGCAGTGGTGTCGCCAACGTCTGCACTGGAGAACGCAATGGCGATCTGTCGTGTTCAGCGATGAAAGCAGATTCTGCTTGGGAGCCTCCGACGGCAGTATGCGTGTTCGCAGACGCACAGAGGAGCGTCTCCACCCTTCTTGCACCAGCCAGCGACACACAGGGCCTACACCTGGTCTTCTGGTGTGGGGAGCAATCAGCTATCACTCCCGTACACAACTAGTGTTTGTACCGGGTACGTTAAACAGCATCTCCTACATCAACAACATCATTCAGCCCGTTGTTGTGCTTTCTGTAAGGTCGGTCAATCGTGGTGTTTTCCAGCAAGATAACGCACGCCCGCACACGGCACGTGCAACGCAACATGCACTTCAGGGTGTGAGACAACTTCCATGGCCTGCACGTTCACTGGATTTGTCCCCCATTCAGCACATTTGGGATTTTATGGGACAACGACTTATCCTGTCTCCGCGGCCAGCCATGACCATAACCGATTTACGCGTCCAGTTTGAGGATGCCTGGAACTCAATACCCCAAACTTACATCCAACATCTGTACGACAGACTCCATGCCAGAATTGCACAGTGTGACGCAGTTCTTGGCGGTTCAACCTCGTACTAACCATGTTACATGGAAAAGTGATTTTTCAGTTTACCAGCAAATACAGCTGTATTTTGCCATAATGTTTTGATCACGTTATCCTCTGTATTCCGTTATTATGCTGTATAAATTGCGTTGGCATCAGACGTCTCCTTCTTGGTGTTCTTTTTCACTTTCCACCAGTGTATATTAAATATTCATTTTCGTATCTTATATATTGGAACAGAAGGTATGGTTTCTGACATATACCTAACAATATATTTTGTTAGGTATATGTCAGAAACCAGAACTTCTGATTAGTTATTAATAAAACCATAACCAATTTTTGTCAGATTTGACTGCATGTCAGGTTAGTCTGCATGTTGAAACGTGTGGCATTTTACTACCTCTGTTTCAAGATATAATGTATGAAGATGAATATACCAGAACGTACACAGTGTTTGCAATAATTACATTACAAAATACAAAAAAACTCAGCTTACAGTGGATGGTTGTAGATATTCTGTTTAATAAGTACTGAAAGTCAACCTACAACAGATGTTCCTAAACTACAGTTCAGGTGCAGTTTTCATTGATTAAATACTTTGTCGCATCATAGAGAACTGTTTCATGTATTTTTGTGATATTTGCACATTGGACTTGCCACATAATTTCTTATTTGAATATAATTAATGTATATATACAGATGTGTTTGAACATATGTCTCTAAATCATTCACATAGATGACTTTTACAACGACAATAGTAACAGATAGCTCATACATTTTTAATAATGTAAAAAAAATATAAAATAAATGTCAGTAATATATATATATATTAGTTGTCATCCATTAGACTTAATGCACTTCAGTGTTCATAAGTGTCCTTAGCTACTCAAGAGCAATGTGTAAAGAGTGTTCATACAAGCATGCACACTTTTTATTAAGGTGTATGATATTATTATTGATTTATCTCGTTGCTACTCGGTAGGGATTTGATCGACGTTTTCTGCAGCAATTTTATTAATTACAATTTTTATTGAGATACTATTGTCTGTTTTAGGACCAACATGCGTCTCTCTCAAAGTTAATGCTGCCTCTTCAAGGGGTTAATACGCTGTTCTTGTACAATTGCTGAATTATAAACAACATACTATTACGATACTGTTGCTGTCGTAGCCAAGTGGTTCGCTCAGGTTGATATCTGTATGCGTTGGCTTTCAATTCTCACTGCCACTCAGAGAGCGTGACATCTATCAAAAGGCAGAATTGTTAAGCATTCATTGTAGCGTATATTATCTCAACACAAAAATCTGTTCTTATCAATCCTTCCGTTGCCGTCTCGGTTGCCAGTGGTCTGAAGTGCTGGATTCTGACTATTCGTTTGAGATTGGTCTCGGGCCCTAGTCCCGGAGGATACATGGGAAGTGCGTTTGTCTGATATGCTGGCTCCAATCATACCCTGGAACCAGTGGCCCTAAATTAGGGATCAACGGAGGCTCCCAAGCAGATTCTGCTTGGGAGCCTCCGATGATCTACAAACCTTAGAGTTGCTCATGGTGGTGTTTAAACGCCAAAAAAATTCGTTCCTGTAAAGATTTGAATCACCAGCATGTCTCGCTATGTCGAGACTGAGCCGCCCCGGTGACACAGTGGTACAAGTGATGGCTTCCTATAATTTGCCAAGGTTGGGGTCTGGGTTCGAATCCCGGTAAGGCTTGGATGTTTGTGTTTGTATTTCGGCACTGGCTCTCGCTGTGTAACTTGATCATTTGGCATACTGTTAAGGCCGTCTCGGTGACGCAGTGGTCTAAGCGATGCTTCTGACCTCTCCTCCGAGATGGGTCCAGGTTCGAATCCCGGTGAGGCATGGATGTTGTGTTTGTCTTATGGCACTGGCTCTCTCCCTTCCCTGGAGACAGTGGCGCTAAGTTAGGGACGGGTGACTGCTTATAGCCCATTGAGTTGCTCACGGTGGTCGTTAAACGCCAATCAATCAATTAATCAATCATATTGTTCAGCTATGTTTGCTATGCACATTGTTAATGCAAATTGATTATACTGTCTATGACTGCCTGTCAGTACTGTACAACTATGTCTGTTTATACTGTCTCTGTAGCACCAGGTCAAATAAATAATTTTTTAAACTTTCAATCAAAAAAAGAAAAAAATATATATTTACGACTGAGGGTGCCTATTCACTCTATTTCGAGTTTGGAGATGGCGCTGTTCTTCACATCGTTTTACTCGCTGTTTCATCGTGACTATTCAACTTGGAGAACTGCTTTGTATATCTAATTTGGTAGCTAGCCTCTGCGAACATGTTGGAGTCCCCGTAGAGTCATCAGCGTTGCACGTGCCTTTTTCATGTGAACGTTGATCCGTGATGTTGAAGTTTAGTCCGTGGGTTTGATATCTTTCGGATTATGTGCTTGTTGGATAAAGATCTCCATGTGTGACTATTTTTCCATGGCTAAATTGTTTAATCATATATCCGATTTGCTGTTTGTCTGGTGGCTCGGACATTCACTTCGGGATTTCAGCTGAAACGCATGCTGTGTTTACAGGGGGTGAGTGTTTAATGCTTTTAATCTTTCAATATTTAGTTTTTATGCAAACTTCACGTTCGTATTTTAATGTGTAAATATCTATTTTTAATGATTTCACATGACGAAATTTATATGTACTGTAAAACTTAAGATATTGGCTTCCCTGTTAGTCTGTACATCTGTTATTATTTGGTGGCGTATCCTGTTGCAGAGACGTCACTGCTGTGATGCATCTGGCATTAGAAGTGGTCGAGAATTTCAAAATATTAATGATGTAACTCACGACGTCCTACAGAAACGTCCCTAATGGTTATTATTTATAAATGTGGGGTTGAGATCTACTGACCTAAAAAAATTGAACACGTACATATTCTTGTGCTTCCTACTCACTTCTAAAAACTATAAGACCAGCGAAAGTAAGAAATGCACGAAATACCCGACAGAAAAAAAACTTCTTCGGACATGAATGATTTCCTTATGTCAACTAGCAACGTACGAGCTAGATGTAGTGCAGCAGTTATTATCGGTTTGTTTGGCTCCAGTGATGCTTCTTTGGAAAAATAATTTAGCCATGTCCCATGTTTGTGGTGTTGAACTTAATGCTATACTTATGACTGACCTCTTCTAATTTTCAGAAGCGTCTGTCTGATAAACAGACTGAAAGGTTTTCTATATGTATATCAGGTGACCAGCAATGGAATTAGTAAGCGGAAATGATTTTAATGGCATTTCAATTAAGACGTAACTGGAGTTAGATCGAAATACGTAGAGCTTATCATTTTGTAAAGTTTTACCTTATGCGTGACGTTTTGCGGGTAAAAAAATAAATAAAAAAAATCGTTGCAATAATGTTACGTTAATGAATGTTTGGTCATATTAATTTTTTAAAATCGAGTAGTGACTATGATCTGCCTGTAATTAAGATAGGTCAAGGAATTAAAATATTGATGAATTTCATCTTGTAAATTAATTCAGAATCTAACAATTATCGAAGACAATAATCTAACAATTATCGAGTGTTTGGGGAGTCTGAACGTTGCTATGGGTAATTGCTTGGCCTGAACAGGGGCTTCAATGCCGATTTATGGCGTGGGCTTTATTTATTTGCATGTGAATGATATATTTGCATCTGAGATTTCTAGAGGTGTTTTGGTTGAAGATGTGACGCTGCAGTTATTCCAGTTAGAGATACTTCCGATGGTGTGCGAAATTCGGTTTTTGGATTTCTAGTATTTAATTGCCATTCAGTGGAATATCTGTATGAAACAGGTGGTGTTAATAATGTTGTCGATAAAGGTTGTGGTTCACAAATGAGTTGTAAGGAAACTACTGGCATGGTTTACAGATTTTGTTACCACTTCTCTGCCACAGTCTGTTGAGTTTACTAGCGTACTGGGCTTTGGCTCAATAATAAGTCTCCAGGTGCAAGGCGTTACTCAAAATCAATTAGTATTATTGACTGAAAAAAATGGATGTCTTATTACAGAATGCGGCTTGGCGGAATATTGCATAGGGAACAAGTCCTTGAATCTGAATGGTATGAAGTTAAGTCGTCAGATATGCAGCGAGATTTTGTTCATTTCTTTAACGGTCATAACCCGGGATACTATTTTAATTCACGGCGTGAGCGTCTGGCATCTAAAGCAAATGATTGTGTTGATGGTTTTAGAGATCAGTGAGAAAGTAAATTTTGTGACTATTAATAGCTGTAATATTTAAAAAAAGAAAGAAAAGGGAAGTGATTATTTTCGCCAGTGTTTGTCGTCATGTGTGGTGACAAACTGAAAAAAAAAATATCAAGTGAACATGACTCATCATGCAAAGTAAGGACCCCGCATGTTTCGTCTCAGGACCAGGGACCTGTAAGGGCGAAAACTAATAATGCTACGAATGTAAATTACTGTATAAATTCATGTTAATTTATGCGTCTGAAAAAAACAACTATGTTTCGATGGACGACGAAGTGTCACCTCGAGAGGGACTTTTCTCTCCCTGAAGGGATAACGTTCGTTCACAGTGTGGTTGTACAATACAGATGTCTGGCGTGCAATTAACGGCGCTAATTGCACACCAGACATCTGCATTGTACAACCACACTGTGAACGAACGTTATCCCTTCAGGGAGAGAAAAGTCCCTTTCGGTGTGACACTTCGTCGTCCATCGAAACACGTGGCATAGTTGTTTTTTAGACGCATAAATTAGCACGAATTTACACAGTAATTTACATTCGTAGCATTATTAGTTTTCGCCCTTACAGGTCCCTGGTCCTGAGATGAAACATGCGCGGGGGGGGGGGGTTCCTTACTTCGCATGGTGAGTCATGTTCACTTGATATTTTTTTTTCAGTTTGTCACCACACATGACGACAAACACTGGCGAAAATAATCACTTCCCTTTTTTTTTAAGAAATTACAGCTATTATATTAGTCACGCAAATTACTTTTTCACTGATCTCTAAAACCATGAACGCAATCATTTGCTCGAGGTGCCAAACGATCACGCCATGAATTAAAATAGCATTCCGGGTTATGACTGTTAAAGAAATGAAAAAAAATCTCGCTCGCTATCTGACGACTAAACTTCATACCATCCAGATTCAAGGACTGTAATCTTTTACGGGAATCGCGCACTAGTTTTTACAAGGTATAAGGAACCCAGTGCGTCCGTTTTGGCATTTTACTT
The DNA here is from genome assembly GCA_039090855.1 of Macrothele yani. Lineage (NCBI taxonomy): Eukaryota > Metazoa > Arthropoda > Arachnida > Araneae > Macrothelidae > Macrothele > Macrothele yani. The sequence goes on along the minus strand of CM077026.1, from coordinate 126,589,028 downwards.
TGTTTAGCTATTTAAGCATTTCTGATAGTAGAAATAGTATTTCATGTATTGGTTTATTCATGTAATTTCGTAAAAAATGTCGATCATGCTCAGTATGAAAGCAAATATATTTGTTCACATTCGTTTGACGATCGAATTCACCGGATATCAGAAGCGAGTTTATCAAAAGGTAACTCCCGATAACCTCCTGATCATTCGTCTGAGATGGGTCCGGGTTCCACTCCCTGTGAGGCGTAGATATTGTTTGTTTTGCGGCACTGGCTGTCTGGTCTTTTACGGCATTGGCTCTCCCTCTTGATTGATTATCCATTTCATCATTTATTGGAGCAGCCATCGTGTTTATTTAGACGTAACCATCATAAAATACCTATTGTAAAGAAAGCAGATTGGTTTTGCTCTGCAAATCATGCGATAGTTTTCTGACCCTTCAGGGAAGTCGCAGCTGTGGACAATAATTGTCTTCTACAATAATAATACGACGTTAATAAACCGGATGTTGGCTTTCCTGCGGAGAAATCTCGATACGTTTTTAACGAAGTTATGTGAATAAAGCAACACGTGAAATGTTATTTCCGCTATCGGAAATGTTTCAGTAGCGTCACGAAGTACAATGCCAAAATGGACGCACAGAGTTATATAGAATTCACTGAGACTAGTGACGTTTGTGTTGAGGAATCTGAGAATAGTGACTTAGTGGCATAAGTTTAGGTATCTAACTTTAGTGCTTTTGAATTTCGACAGTGCAGTCTCTTACTTGTTGAGAAGCCTTCATGGCGAAACTCAAGTTTCTCCGCAAGTAGCACATTGCACTTCATTGCAGAGGAACACAGAATGTTGGTCTACTTTAGTCTGGTGAGAGATCTGTTCAGCAGGTGAAGAGTTTCGATCCCAAAGAACATCGCATACCCGGAAACAATTTAACATAATTCTCTTTGCAAATTATTTGCAAGTGCTAGCTTGGAGGACATTTGATTTTAACATTTCAAAGTACTCTGCAGTAGTGAAGAATTGAATTTTAAACAGTGACCAGATTGCTCCGAATTTCAGTCCCACAGTTGTCTCTTGAGAGCTTTGCCAGTACAACAAACTCAGGATTTGGTGCCGACTGTTGGAAATTAGTAAGACGGCCACGGGCCCCATCATACCACATTACTTCTAAATTTAAAAAAAAAAAATCAATTTTGTGGCTGGATTCTTTTATTTACTCAACTTAGGGTGTAAATATCTTTAAAACTTCGTGCCAACCATCATGGATTACTATACTAAGCCGTCTAAGCACGACACAAACCCAAGACAAATAATAAAACACTTAGTTTCTAAAACCATTTTAATACTAAAATCATTACAATGTTGTTATTGGCATATTTTCACCTTATTCCATGTCACCACTTCCTTCAGAAAATTTGAAAATTTTAATCGTCCTGGAGCCAGGATCGAACCCGCACGTACACAAGATGTTTCAAGGCGCCCGGCGCCTCTTCATCAGGCCGGGTGGTTGATTAGTGCAGCAGGAACCCCGTTTTATACTCGATGTTTTCTCAGATGTTTATGACGTAACCAGTCCGAAGTCATAAGCGCACCAGTAAAGTTCGTAATTTTTAAATTTCGAAAATGAAGAACTGCACGCAGTCGGCTAGTCATTACAAAATTTCGCAATGTTCACAAATGGCTCTACCTCCCGTTCAACACTTATCATATCAGGTTAATCCACGGCATTGGTATCGTTGTGTAGGGGCTTCGTCATTACAGCATTTTTCTCTCTGACTGAATGAATAAACTTTCTGCCAGGAGTAATGAGCGTCTTGATTTGTATGAACCCAAAATGTGGTTCCAATCTGGGTAGTGCGTTCCCCCATTTACAGTTCTTGAGGGAGCTGTTGAATCCATCTGGGCCGCGCCCGTGGCGCAGTGGTCTAAGCAATGGCCTCTGATCATTCGTCCGAACGGGGTCCGGGTTCGAATCCCGGTGAGGCATGGATGTTGTTTGTCTTACGGCACTGGCTCTCTCCCTTCCCTGGAACCAGTGACTCTAAATTAGGGATGGGCGACTGCTTATAGCCCATTGAGTTGCTCTCGGTGGTCGTTAAACCTCCAATAAAAAAAAATCCATCTGGTTCTTGATGTTATACCTATGTTCTGAGATAAGTTTTGATAGGTTCCCAGTCGTGGAGAAGATACATACCAAGTCGCTGTTTTGATTATCACGAGTCCGCAGTGGTATACTGTAGACTCCGTGTCTGTTTGCCATCGTGATCCTTCACCACTGCCAAAATATTTCTTGTATTACTCCCGAAGTCCAGATGTTTTTTACATACGCTTTTAAGGATGTATGTTATGTCAGGAGAAAATTGCATTGACCCCACATATTTAATTTGTCTGATTTCGTTCAAGTGTAGAAAAATCTGACTGCAGCACCTTGTCTAATATCCTGTAAACTACAATCCGGGGATATCCGTTGGTCTCGGCAATTTGTCGTATATACTCAATTTCTCTGTTACGGTACTATTGGTTGGAGGAGTGAGAGATTGCTCGTCTCACAAGGAAGTGAAGAGAAGCTAACTGATGATTTAGAGGATGTACGGATGAACTTGGGATAATATAATCATTGGTCGGTTTTCGGGACACTGAATAAGAAACTGAATTTGTATCACTATTTCTGTAAAGGTTGAAATATAAACATAGTAGGGAATTATCCGGTTCATATTCAATGGTGAATTGTATTGTAGGAAAGCGAAACGTGGAATCAATTCTTTGGGGTGGGACCAAAATATCAGGATACCATCAATACATCGCAATACATCATATATATATAATATCAGTTTAAGTTGACAAGTATGTAGTATGTCTTCCTTTAATTCCTGCATGACGATCGCGGCTAAAATAGGCGACAATGATTAACCCATAGGAGCTCCAGCTGTTTGTTGCTATATCACTCGAGCTCCTATGGGCTCACCGTTGTCGCCTATTTTAACCGAGATCGTCATTCAGAAACTGGAGGAAGACATACTACATACTTGTCTACATAAACCGATATTATATATGATATATTGCGATATATTGCTGATATTCTGGTATAGTAATCCATTAGGGTGTATGATCTTAGGTGTCTTAATGCGGCGGTTACTTATAAATCATGTATAGAATTAGATACCCAATGATTGTGAAAGAGAGTTACTGTGGTACAGGGTAATACAAAATGATTGCCCCAATTACAAATGACAACGTGCTTATGAAGATAGACAGCTGAGATCCCTACACAAGAAAGAAGGAAGTTTAGAATTTTATTGGAACCTACTGCTTTGCTCTTCCGAAAATTCTTCCGAAATGGTATGGTCTTCCTAATTCTTCCAAACCGTTGGATTAGTCGTTGTGGAGAGAACGACGGGGTTTTCTTCAAGTGGCTCCCCAGGTCTTCTGACCTTCCTTCTTGTGACTTCTTTTTGCGGGGGTATGTCAAAAACTACGTGCATGTGCTACCTTTGCCGAGAACACTGCAAGAACTACAGATGGGCATTCCGCTTCCACTGGCATTAGTGACTACGGACATGCTTCATAATGTATGGCGTGAAATGGATTACCGTTTAGATGTTGTCCACGTGACCAAGGGCAGTCACATAGAACATTTGTAAGGCATGGAAACAAAATTATAAACCTCCTTTATTGTGCAACAATGTGATCTCTGTATCAATGTTCATTAACCAATGTGATCTCTGTATCTATGTTCATAAACTATGTATGTCATTTGTAATCGGGGCTATCATTTTGAATTACTCTGTATTTTGCAAAACAGAAGATACGGGAAACACTAATAATTGCCGTATTACGCTCTGTCGCGTAAAGTAAGCAAATTCTTTGATGCTGTGGTTGCTGACAGCAATCCTGTCCTTGTATAAAAAAGTTTGCTTTATGCACACACAGAAAGGGATCCGATGCATTGAAGGCTGACTCGAAAATGTTCTTTATGCGGTCGTTGATCACAGTCGTCCGACATAATATAGTGTTCTTAGTATAGCCAGACCTCGAGAAATGCAATAAGGTCAGGGAATCACTTCATGTAAGGCGTGAGCGAGCGACTCCGTCCGGGGACATAAACACGATAATCTGTCGTGTCAGACACATGGCTAGACTGATTGAACCCACTGGAATGGGATGCGGCAGGACTATCCACCTTCGGTTTGTTTAATACCTCAATAGAGCCATTTACGCGCTCTTTCAAGATCGGGTCCCAGTGGTTCTAAGTAATTGCGAGCAGGAACAAAGCTTTACAAGAGAATTTAGATCGTATTTCTAATGTGTGCTGTGCAAGACTTGAAAACGTAAACATAGCACTTTACATCATGACTACCGTAACAGCAGGCGCTCATTTTACTGTTTAGAATGGACTGTCAGATGTTTGACAGACGGGGAGTAGACTTCATAAGGTAAAAGATTCTCCATATATTGCTGAGACTGATTTGTTTTTTTTTTTTGGTAAATTCTGTGGTATAAAATATTAATAGATATTATTTGAAATTTAAAGGAAATTGAGGAAGATGATGGATAAATCTTCCCAGCCGACGTCTGCACTCATTTAGACGCATATGTAACAGTGATATATTGCTTACAGCATGTTATTTTAAAGGCTTTCTCTACCTATGATAGCCGCCCGGTGGCGAAGTGGTCTAAGTGCTGGTTTCTGACCATTCGTACGAGATGGGTCGAATGAACATATTGCCATTAGTGGCTCATGGTGGTCGTTAAATCCCTAAACAAAAATAAAAATATTCTCATATTTTCTTTTTCATAATTCAGTGGAGGCGTTTATATATGGTTATCACAGATTCTAAAAAATCCCTTGAAAAAATCCTTTATAGGTACACTTCCCCTTTGTTCTCTATGAAAATTACGCGTCCATTTTATTCAAATGACGAACAGTTCTTCCGCTAGGAGGCGTGCAACAGCTTTCTACCTTATGAACAAGTTTTCCGCTTTGGGGGTTTAACGACTAGCGTGAGCAACTCCAAGGCTAAGAGTAGTCGCGATTCTCTAATCTAGTAACGCTGGTTCCAGAGAGAGTGCGCCAGTGCCATAAGACAAAACCGCCACTTCTGCCTATTCCTGAACTCAAACCCAGGCTCGCACGGACAAACGGTTAGCGCTTAGACCACTATTCCACCGAGGCTGCATGATATTTTCGGCCATATTTGCTCTAATCTTTCGAGGGCATCCTAAGCTAGAAGAATCCTCCTAGCTTAAGGTACCTTCAGCTATGATGGAACATTTTGTGAGCAGTCTGAGATATTTCGTAATCCCCATTTCTGCTGATAGAGGGCATAAGAGCTATTTACAATTAAGGCCACTAGAAACATGAGTTTACGAAGGTGGGTTGAAAAAGTTTCTATCCTCACGCTGAAGGAATGCTTCGAAAACATTTCTTCAACATTGTCCCCCTTTTAAATAAACACACTTTCTGGTACGATGTATAAACTTTCGTAAACCTCTCAAAAAAAAAAAAAAAAAAAATTCAGATTTTGACGAGCCGTACGTTGACAGCAATCATCACGGTATTGGAACTGTTTAATTTCCGCTTTATAAAGTCCTTTGAGTTCGGTTTCTTATAGAGCCGTTTCAGTAGCTTTGAATATACTCTGCATTGATGATTGGACCTCGTTCCAGGACCATGATCAATCCTGCAGCCCAGAAGACTGATGTCATGACCTTCCCCGCAGGTGTCTGCACTCTAAATTTCTTAGAATACTTCGATTGTTATTTTATTTCAGGATTGAAATGGTACATCCAGGTTTAGTCCACAATGACACACCGTCCCCAAAACTGAGCTTCTTTGGCTTGTCGTACAATCTTATGAAAACAACTCTCCCTTTCCCACATCTGATCTACTTTCAGTGCTTTTAGGGACACACACCTCAAAGAAACATTCCTAAAAAATCGAATTTTCCTAATATTCATAGTATGCTTTTTTTCGTTACGGTATCATGAGCTCGCACATGGGAAGATTTTTGATTTTGTCAGTGTGCTTCAGTGCTATGTTTGCGATCTTGCATGATGAGGTCATTATTGGTACATACATTTTCTTCTGTCGGGAAGGTAGTAGGCCTCCCATTGAGGCGGGATTTTCAAAACCTATTCCCCGTTTAAATTCTGCAGTTAAGGTTTTGACCGAGGTGTATGAAGGACAAACTTTCCTGATGTTCGCTGCCAGTCGTCATGCATTTTTTTCGGCGATAGTCCCTTTGAATGGAAGTAATCAATGATTGCATTGTGTTTGATTATTTTAACAAGTATCCATCTTCACTCACTTTCACTTTAACGCCCTCTTTAAGGAAACTAGCTACAAATCTAAAATTCTATATAAACTCACGTGACTACTCTCTGCACAAAGTGGCAGTAGTATTTTCTTTTACGAAAACTTTCCGTGATCTTTTAGGCCAATACATGGCCTAAAAAGCTTTTCAACTCCTCTTCGCATACTTTAAAAATATCGAACAATGATTCAGTAGAAATGATTCTAACGCATAAATCAAAAAATTGAGATAGACTACAGTAAGCTTAATCGGTTTAACGTAGGACGCATGTGTTGTCTTGTGGGCTTTCTCGGTACAAAAATAAAATAGTGCAAGGTTAGGAAAGGGCAGTAAGAATTAATGGAATGAGTTCTGAAGGAAGACGTGCCTTTCAGGCAGAGCTGGAAAATTGATTTTCTGTACTAGTAACACTAATAGATGAAATGGAGGTATCTATGGTTACTGAAACGATTGCCAGCGTGCTTAAGATAGAAGTATCAGAATGTCGAGAAGCAGAAGACAATAAAAAGTTTCCTAAATAGACAAAACTGCTAGTAAAATATAAATGAGAATTAATAAATTTTAATTTTCACGTTTCGAGCAAACACATATCAGACACTCTAACGATGCATTCTAAAAAATTAAAAACAAGAAAAGGTGGGAGAATCTAGGAGAATTTTGAGGAAGCCATTGAAAACAACAAATAAAAGCCAAAACATAAAGATTATGGCACCAGATGGATTTAACGATACTTACTAAAAGTTTGCTTAGAGATATTAAAAAGAAATGAATAGTTATGCAACTTCACATAGCAGAAAAAACAGAAGTTACGTTTTACCCGATAACAATAGAAGCAAAAGCTAATGCTCGTCTTTTCATCTGAGAAAGGAGGTGTTAAAATGCTCGTTAACTCCAATAAGTATCTAACTCTATAAAGAGTCCTCCCCCATCCTAAATTTTGGACCACTTATTCTAGGGACAAAACAAACTGCGCTATGGCAAAAGCAATGACTCAGCCAAGACTAGATTCCCAGCCCAAAGCAGACGATTAGCCAGAAGTCCGCTCCTGTATCTATTGATATCAGAGCGGTGGCAAAAGAGTTAAAGCAATTAAGGACACCACACGCAGAAAGGTACCAAGGAAAGCACTAAGATGAACTTCACAAAAGAAGCTATAGGTTGTCCATAATGAAATGTTTAATTTGTCCACTGTTCGTCAATCACGCATATCTCAGTTCAGAATAAATGATTAATCGAAATAAGAACCATTCGATTCAACACATTTTTGCCAACGAGAAACAAGGCTATGTATTCCGGTAGCATGAAAATCGGGAGTTCTGGAAGCGACGAAAGCTTGAAAGGCGTTTTGAGCATCAACTTTGTTGTGGAAAATTTTCCCCTCCAAAAAATGGGTCCAGATGCTTGAAAAAATAATAGTTGGTTGGCGAAAGGTCTGGTGAATATGGTGGATGGCGTAGTATCATAGCCCAATTCGTTTAAATTTTGCAGAGTGATACGCGCAACCTGCGGTCTCGCGTTGTCGTGCAGAAGTATTGGGCCCTTTCTATTGACTAATGATGGGCGAATGCGTTGCAGTTTGCGGTGCATTTCGTCGATTTCCTGACAATACGTTGCCGCGGTAATAGTTTCACCCACATTCAGGAAGCTGTAGTGTATGAAACCGGTTGAATACCACCAAACAGTCACCATAACCTTCTGTTGATGGAGGTTTGGTTTGGGGAAGTGTTGAGGAGCTTCGACGTGGTCCAACCACGACGCCGGACGTCGACGATTGTCGTACAGGATTCACTTTTTGCCGCATGTCACGATGCGATCGAGAAAAGGATCGGTTTTGTTGCGCAACAGAAGCCCAGACGAGACTTCCAAACGACGATTTTGTTGTCTTTCGTTCACGTCATGTGGCACTCATTTGTCGAGCTTCTTGGATTTTCCAATTCGGTTTAGGTTCACAGAAACAGCTGATTTGCTGACTCACAGTTCTCCCGCAAGCTCACGTACTGTTGCCTGTGGATCTGCTTCAACAAGCGCCTTCAATGCGTCTTCCTAGATGACGGGTACTCGGTTGTCCACGCTCTTCATTGTCGAGGTTTGTGTCGCCAGCCTTGAATTTTGCGAACCATCCCTCGCACCGTACGCTCATTAGATGCATCCTTCCCAAAGGCACCAACAATGTTTCGCACTGCTTGCTCTTCGTTGTGGCCTAGTTTGAACGTGTAGATTATTCATATTTCACTGAAACGGAAATATAGAGCGAAAATATTGTGTTAATACAGTGAACAGACAGGTTACAATCTGCAGATTTCGAGCTTTCCAATGATATATTACACTTGCGTACATGTTCACTGTATTGAACACAACATTGTCAAAACACGAAAGATCAAAAATCGGAAATTTCATTATGGACAACCCTCAATGACTTACAACCACGTAGCTAATACTTCACTGGCCCTCCTTCCTTTCCGAAGACTGCAAGCATTCAGAATTGCATTGACTTCTCATGGTGTCGTGCAGTTTTCTCAAGATCTGCAATCAAGGTCTTTGTAATGCGGCTCGCATTTCAGGTATGTAGCGGAGTGGCGTATCCAGCTGCTTCGCCTGCCTATCCACAGATCACTGATTCTCAATAGTCTGCCCGCGGTAAAAAAATAAACCGATAACAAATGTATAAAATTCACAGGGAAAAAAGTTTATCAATCTTTGCAATAAAAATCAGTATATTTTTGTTTGATTTAGTTCTGTGACTGTGTTTAAAGGCTTCACAATATGCATTCACACGTGACAGATGATAAACGTAATTAGGTAGTATTCTGAGGGATTCTCTGACGCTCCTAAGCAACCCTCGACTAGGCGTCACAGGAGAGAGGAAGGTTGACTCGCATATCCGTGCCTGGTTTTCCACTCGACGCGACATCTATCAATTTTCGCTGACAGCGTTTGGAAATAACTGTTCCTAGAGTTTATTAGGAATCGTGTTTCGTCAAGTGCTGCACACAACGGCTCTAGTAATTATGATCGTTCAAAATGCCGTTCTCAACGCTAAAGAAGAGAAAAATTGACAAAGTCGTGAGTCTAACAGAAACTGGACAGAGAAGAATTTGTTTTTTACCACAGAGAAAAGGGGCTATTTTATAAAGTTCGAATTACCTTTAATAAATCTGTAACTAAAAGTGTTTATATGAGTAAATTCTTATTTCAGCAAGTGAGAAATACTCTTGCACTTCAATCTCTGCACTACTGCATGTTAGCTCCCTTAGTTTAGGCTTGCGTAGCGTCATTAACTGAACGCGTTTCGACCGTGTGAATACCACGGCATCATCAGCAGAACTGGTGCCTAATTACATCTGCTGTGTTTAAATCCGATAATGTATTCTTGTGCCTGAGATTCAGTTCGTTCACCATCTTCTGCTTTCATCTGGTGGCGATCTTTAAAGGTAGGTTCTGTGTTGTATTGCTTTTTGATATTTTTATATTTATTTTTAGTTTTCTGAATTAATTTCTTTTCTGTTATATTTTTCATGGATCTGGTAAAATTATTGGGCTGTTATTATTGCAATTTATATTTTTTGTTTTTTCTATTAGTAAAGCTTCAGACATTAATATTGATTTCCATGTTTTTTGTTGAGCGAGGAGGCTTACATCTTCCCAAGACGGTGTAGTTTGTTTTTTCACACGAAATTCTATTAATGGTGTTTTTCTCTTTTTTTGTTCCAATTTGAGAGGTGATCAATCATTTTTAATTTAATATTTATACTTATTCTTCCTATATATTGTCAAGTCGTTGACGTACAATTATGAAGTCACATGAGAAGACTCGAAAGAAGCTTACCACTTATAAACTATTAAACATACATCAAGGATGCAGCAGCATGATAATTAGAAAGATTCAAGGTAAAATAATATCTTTATTCATTAAGTAACAACATAGGATAAAAGCAATAATAACTCATAATTTCATAATGCTCCTCTGGCAATGGTGTAACAACGTGTTGAACAGAATACATGTAACAGATTTGTTACTATACGATTGTTAAAATTCCATGTATTTGAAATACCTGGTGAGATTTACTTTATGTTGATGGGTTTCTCGCAGTTGTATATACTGTTCTATCGACCAAACCGCACGCTGTTGTCATCAAGCGTCGTTTACTTCGACTCGTACGTGAGAGTGGCGTATAGGACATCTGCTTTTGTAGCTCATCAGTTATCAGTGTGCAAATTCATAGACTCGCGTAATATTGTTTCTGTTTGACCCATATTGTATTGCGCCGTAAACTATGGAAGTGTGCGGCACCGATTGAGGTGTACAAGGCGACGCATCAGTCGTTTACCTCCATAATCCACCTTTTGCTGTCGTTTACAATTGTCTCAGGTTGGTTGTTTTGTCACTTGACACCACTTATGGTATGCTTTTATGACGGAGGTTCTCGAACAATCTACAGTTGTCGCAGTTTCCAAACTAGACTCACCACAAATTTGGTCTTTCGGTAACAACTGTAAATCCTTGATTTCATCACGTCCGTAACTTCGCACTCAATTGAACCGCCAACACCTTATGTACACCCCTTAAGCCTGGAAACCACACCCTCCTCCTCGTTACACCAATATCGAGTGTAACCTATTTTTCAATAGGGGTAGTTGTAATTAAGCGGGCACTCTTATACTAGTGTTATTATTAGGTGCTGCAGACACAATGCTTTTAAGGACTGTGACATAAATCAGAGGTGGTGAGGCACATGTCAAGAGAGCAAAGTAAGAATTTGTCGGTGTAGTTCAATTGGTAGAATATCAGACTCCTGAGAAGGAAGATATGGGTTCGAATCCTATCTCTTGCTATTATTGGAGCACGACGTAAAATGATCTCTTGGCCGTGAGGTTCGAGAAAAATGTGAGATGCTTCTTCCCCACATCGTCTGAAATTAACAAGAAATCCTTATACAGCAAGCTATTTCAAGCACGGTTCTACGGTTCACCCGGAAACATACGATTTCACCCCAGCCCTTTCTCAAGGTGGGAGATTTGACTTTCCTGACTCAGAAATGCGGCACATGTCAAGATGGCAAAGTTGCAGCTATAACTTTGTCGGTGTAGTTCAGTCTGTAGAACAGTAGAATCCGGAGAAAGCAGGTGGCCGCCCCGGGAGCGCAATGGTCAAAACGCTGGTTTATAACCATTCGACCGAGTTGGGTCCGGGTTCGAATCTCGGTAAGGCTTAGATGTTGCGTTCGTCTTACGACACTGGCTCTCTCCCTTCCTGGAGCCAGCCGCCCTAAATTATGGACGGGTGACTGCTTATAGCCCATTGAGTTGCTTACGGTGGTCGTTAATCTTCAATAAGGCATATGTGGGTTCGAATCCCATCACCGGCAAATGAAGTTTTATTTTCATAGGATTTCTTATCTAAGAACAGAAAGTAACCTTGAGAAGATAAAGGCCGATCTGTATATGACTTTTTCTACGATACTTCTACATCTTTTGAAAGAAGAAAAGACCGCTGGTAATGATATAAGCAAGACAATAAACTGGTTTAAGACTGATTTTAACAAAATAAGTTGTACTACGTGCTATATAGAATTATCTAATAGAAAGATCAAGAACTAGGCGTTTCATCTATGCATTGCTTTTCTTAATCACTATGAAGTTAGACAATCTTCAGGTCTATCCACATTCCCGCAGATGTTTATTTTCTCTTTAAGGTAATTAAATACAGGCTGTTTAACGCAAGGAAATACCACCAAAAAATTAAAAAGGCATAAGATACGGTTACACGTCTAATAAGGTTTTGAGTGCTACCGTGTGAAATATTTTCGTGTCGTTGAAATGGAAAGACAAAAGGAAAACCCGAGGGAGAACTAATTGGATATACTTTCGCTGAACACACTTCTATTTTTGTAACACTCCTTAAAACATGGTTTAATAAGGAACCCAAAGAAGATAAAATTCATTTGCAATCCTGCGTGAAGACAAGGATTATGGTCGAATTTATGACATTGAAAGTTGTTTTACGATGATGCATTCTTCTTTGAGAGAGAACTGTTTTTAGTTAACAAAAGGGAATGAATTTAAAGAGTAATGAAGCCTAGCAAATGTGAATTTGAGGGAAATAAGGGGAGCGTCAATCATTAATGTGGCTAGTTCTAAAAGAAAACTATTTTACGAGCTTGTTTTATCAGTTCTCACTCATAGATCAGTAACCCGTTAACTTCTACGATAAACACATGTACACAAAATGCAAACCACCAGAGAAGAATGTGTAGACGCGAGACCGAATAGATAAGAAAAGCCAGTGAAAGCAACAGGAAACTGAGCTCGGGGGAAATGAAAGTGCAGGGGATATCCTTTCAAATACAAAAACCATGGAACTGCCAGTAGGCCATTATATTTGGAAAAATAATGAGCCAGCACTAGACAGCAGAAGTGCTTTGGCAGAGAGGTCAGATTCCAAGAATTATGGCTGTTCGTTCGAGTTGGTCCCGGAGGATGCTTGGGCGGCAACCCTGTCCCATGGCCCTGGCTTCTCTCGCACGGGAGCAGTGGCTCCAAATCAGGGACTACCTGTAGCCCCAGGACTTGCCGGTGGTACCTAACCTCTCTGAGAAAAACAAACCTGCATACCAAGAGATCACAGAACACAAAAAGACTCAGAAAACGATCTCATGGAAAACTGATGGGATAAATTAGATCGCATTTTAAAACCTGCTCTAACAACCACTCATATGCACACCGAAATCCCAATTCACCGTTTTTCTGGTAAGTGAGGTAGATAGTGATGAACGTTTAAAAAAAAAATTTCTTTTTAAATGTGAGGAAGTGCACACACACACTCTTACTCTCTTATGACCATTTAATTACTATTTCCGATTTTCGAAAACTAAATATAGTTTTGATATACTTTCTCAGTTCTAAAATATTCGTTTAACATTGTAATTAAAGAGTTTTATTTTTATTACTTTCCAAACCTTTTAAGCCTGTGTTGATTACCTCGAATACTTCAAGAAGTTGGAATCTTATGTTGTATTTATATTACTTTGATAATTTACACACGAACATGCTTACTGAACGAAGTGGGACATTACGTTGTCGCACATAAATTTGCATAACGTTGAACTTTTTGAAATCATTACGGACAGCTGAATTGATATTTCATACCTTATGACGCACCTTTTTTATACATAAAAATACAGCTGCATTGTCAGCGGCATTTGAAGCCTATAAGATGCTGGGAAATTCTCGAAATGCAGTTATTGTATTAAACATTCATGCAATTTAGGTTGAGATCCTATTGATATTAGCAGCTTTATATTTTGTCGATACATTTCAGCAATCAAAATCGTTCGTCGTTTTGACAGCCCGTTAACTGTTACATGCGGGATTAGATGCGCGTTATGTAATTTATTCATACTTTGTCATTATAGTTCGCTAAAGAAAAATTATAGTTTCTTAAAACAACTGCCATTAGTGTCGTTCGTACAAACCCCCGTGACTGGTATAAATTCAACGCACTGCGAATATTGAACTTACGTTGAATGTTCAGTCATTCTGTTTTTATCATGGCCGATTTAACCTCTAGGCAAACTTGGTGTAGAAATTAAGAAATGTATTTAGTTGGTTTGGAAAAGTGTATTATACAACTTACAAATTTTTGGTTGTAACAGCAAAATTCTCGACAGCTGAAAAACTGTTCGTGCACCTAAAGAACGTTGCTATGAAAACAAATTCTTGCTTCTTATGACACCTAAGAGTATTGCTCCGTGTGCAAAAATTCATGCAGAAATCTTTCCTGCTTATGCTGAAAGGTTTTTGTTTCTAGTGATCCTAGATAAAATATCACTCTATTTAATGTGATGTGCTGCTCATGGTTCAAAAATCATTATTTATGGGATAACAGATCCTATTGGTTTTTCGAACGATTAAATAACTGTTGCAGTTCTTATACTTTGCATCTAAGATCTAGAAACTGTCCGTGTAGTTATATATGAACAGCAACTGTATATGAACACTCTAGTGTACATTTTCGATAACTTGTTTTTCGTTCTGACCTATTGATTGATTTTAGATTCACTTCTCATTTGTGAGCGATCTTCTATGCAATGTTTGCTGTGTATCATAGAATTCTTCCACGAGAGTTATCTTCCATTGGTAAACTCTTTCGAATGGATTTAAAATATAAAAAAAGGAACAGGGATAAATAGAACACAGATAAATCACTACGGGTGTCCTAACAAAAGTTCTGCACACTGTCCATTTTTCAGAAAAGTGTGAAGTAACGGAAAAAACTTAATCTTATTGCCGTTCAATGCACTCCCCTACGCTACGAATTACAGCTTGTCAGGTAGGTCCTGAATGCCCGTAGTACGCCATCTTTGTTCAGCTGTCGTATTACTCAGATCACGTCCAATGACAGTTCGTCCAGCGATTCGTAGCGGATGCCACGGGACCTATTTTTTAATTTTAGGAAAAGATCAAAGTTAGGGGGACTGAGATCAGGGCTGTATGGTGGGTGGGAAAAGGTTTCCAAGCCGTATTTCGACAAAAGGTCCCGTACCGACGCTGCATCATGACACGATGCGTTGTCATGCAGCAAGATCGCTGCCCACTTCCAACAAGTCGAGGCAATTTTGACGAATTATCAGTCTCAACTTTGTCTTCAGAAAGTTACGATAATATTGTACGTTGACATTTCTCCCGACCGTCACTCGATCAGAGACCAGAACACCCTGGGCATCATACGAAAAAATCATCATTTGCTTCACTTTTGATTGTTGCCGACGACACTTTGAGGGGCGTGGGGAACTTGGATGCATCCATTCCGCTGATTGTGACTTCAGTTCCGGCTCAAAATAACGGGTCCAAGTCTCACTTGCGACAATTGTACTCAGGAAGGTGGCGTCCTCCCTTTCGTACCTGTGGAGGTGACCTTGTGTGATGCTTACGCTGGCTACCCTGCGCTCGGGGGTGAGTTGATGGGGGGCATCCAGCGCGCAGTGACTTGTATTTTTCCCAGTGAGTCTGTCAAAAGCCGGTGAACAGACATGGTGGACAAATTTGCTTTCAGCAATCCCTTCGACTGTCAACCGGCAATTTTCTTCGAGAAGAGTTGCAACAATGGTGACAGATGTTTTGTCTGTCGCCGTTTGAGGTCGGCCTGAGCGGTGATCATCTTCGATGCTGCATCGGCCTTCCCGAAAGCACGCTGCCCAGCGAGAAATAGTGTTTCGATCAAGAGTTCCTTCCCCACAAACTCATTGCAAGGCAGTGTGGATCTGTGTTGGAGTTTTCCTCCGCAGAGTTTCTATTTTCACGTACGAGCGCTGGTCTAACTCTGTGACTCTACCTGAGGAGCTGCACGTTCCATTTACAAACTCGTCCACACAAGTGCCAGCGCGTCGTTCAGACACCGCCGTGTTGCTGAATGATTGACCTTGATATGACTGAATTACTTTCACGATTGCATCATCTGCTTAGTTTTAGATTAACGTGTGCATAACGTATGTTATAACCTTCGTATAATGTAATCCAAGATTACTATTCTTTCGATACTTTTAACGTTTGAAGATAACTTTTCAAGCAGTTGTGAAACTTACCGGAAGAAATTTGATTATCAATTTGAGACACCCAATGCATATTCTACAAGACTAAGTATGAATTCAATGCAACGGAATGTTTTCTGTTCACAATGATAAATGGGCGTAGCTTTAAATGAAAAGCGGCTCGCTTCTATCTGAAGTAATTGGCTCTACGGTAGGCAACACAACCAGATGTGATAAGTGCACATGTTAAGTACTAAATTATGATTGAATCCCTTATCACCAAAGAGATTCGTCCCACTAATGTTTGTTGTTGCTTACGAAACTTGTATGGTGAGAGCATTGCCTTCGTTAGCCAAGGTAGACGTTAGGTAAGGCACTTGAGTGTAGTAAAACAGGTCAAAGATACGAACAGAGGAACGATGTTGACAGGTGACAAAGAGTGTTATATTTACAAGATTGACACACAAATAAACAAACACACAGATAGTGTTTATTTGCATTCCTAAGTCTGACTCATTAAATTTCAGCGCTGGGAGGTTTTAAATGCCAGCAAAAGTGTGTTCAGCTTAACCAAGATTAAGTGGGTAAATAAAGTTTCGTTTGTGAAGAATTCACGAAGCTTACATTAAAGACTCAATATTGTTGCAATTACAGTTTTATTGAAAACATTTGGGAAATTATTTTACATTAACTCTTGCAAAACAGTAATTTATATTGTAGACATCGATATCAGTGTTAAAACGCCGTTAAAATTTAGCAACTCAAAAATGTCAGTATATATCACACACACACACACACACACACGCGTGCGCGCGGTCGATTCACATTATTATGACCCCCAGTTCATACCCAGAGTAATCGCCGTGTGCAGCGCGGACAGCAGCTAAACGGGCTAGGAGTGACTCAATTAGGTGCTGGAAGGTGTTAACATGTATATGGAGACACGACGATTGCAGTGCATTTGACAGATACTTGGAGGGTGCGTGGTGGAGGATCCATGGAGCGAACAACACGATCGAGGTATTTCCCACAGATGCTCAATTGGGTTTGAACTAGAGGATTAGGAGGCCAGAGAAGTACCTCGAAGTCTTCATCATGCTCTTACAACCACTATTGGACATTTCTAGCTATGCGACAAGTCGCATTGTCATGCTGGATGATCCAAACAGCCCCAGGGAAGACAATCTGCATGTATAGGTGTACGTGGTCTGCAATGATAGATTCATAATGAATTTGGTCCATAGTGCCTTCCACAGGGGTGAGTGGACCCAGAGAATGCCACGAAAACATTCACCAAACCATAACGCCGCCCCCACCAGCTTGTATTCTACCAGTAATGGTTGAAGTGTTTGCTCTCCGATGTTTCTCGCCTTATACGCCAAAGTCCATCCGTTCGATGAAGCAGAAAATGTGACTCATCGGTAAAGGCAATCCTTCGCCAGTCAGCGGAGGTCCAATTCCGATACTGCAGTGCAAATGTAAGGCTTTTCTGCAGATGCATCTTCGTTAGCAGAGGTGCAGTGATCATCTGTTTGCGTCGGGGCACAATACACAGCAGTGTTCGCTGAACTGTAGATTTATACGCAATTCCGGTAGCCCCCCTGGTTCATTCTGCCAGTGTGAGGTGCTCCATTGTAGCGTATCGATTGACTTTCACGCAACTTCGCAGACGACGTTCACCTCTCACATCAATCGCACGCGGTGCTCCGCAGTTTTCACGTCGCTTATTCTCAATGGTGCCATTCCTCCAAGAACGATACACTTTAACCACAGCAGCACGCGGACAGTTCACAAACTGCGCTGATTCAGTTTTACTGTCATTCTTGGCCCGAAAGCAGATAATCATCCGTTTTTGCAAATCTGATAAATCGCCTCTTTTCTTCCATAATAGCAACGAGTGATATTTTCAGAATGCCTACAACACACCTTATATACTCTCAAAGCCAGCTCACGACACGTGCATTCTTTCATTGGCTACGCGCTGTTGACGTCAAAAGTAGGAGGTGGTCATAATGTGACTCGACAGTGTATTATCAAAATATCCTTGCTTATCGGCAACCTAAAATGTCGATCAGTCTCTTGTGAGCAGCAATCGTGAATGAAGTAAGCGCCCAATCAGCACGCCTACTTTTCTTGCATTTCATGTCATATTACAAACTGATGAATTTGAATACGTAACTGTAATTATTAAAGATTTAGTTTTAGAGCTTGTTTGAAAACCCTGATTTTAATAACATTCCAGTGTGGTAACTTTGAAGTCATGGACTTACAAATTTTTATAGCACACAAAATGATTGTGTTGAACGCTAAACTATGAACGAGAATGTGAAAAATGAGCTTTTTCACAGGAGGAATGAATAAAGATCCCTAGCAATGTGAGGAGCCGAAATGAAGACATCAGGCACATAGTTACGCTGTAAATTAGCGATGGCAAATCCTTCCTACAGCAGCTGTTCACGGAGATCATCAGTGTCAGTTAAAGCTACATACAGCCGCCCCGGTGGCGCAGTGGTCTAAGCGATGGCCTCTGATCATTCGTCCGAACGGGGTCCGGGTTCGAATCCCGGTGAGGCATGGATGTTGTGTTTGTCTTACGACACTGGATCTTTCCCTTCCCTGGAACCAGTGACCCTAAATTAGGGACGGGAGACTGCTTATAGCCCATTGAGTTGCTCACGGTGGTCGTTAAACCTCCAACCAAAAAAAAAAAAAAAAGCTACATACTTTGGACGTCTGTCAGATACTCAGCGACCCGAAAGAAACAGACTAATAAAACAGCTTAGTCATTCTTAAGTAACAAAAGTACGATAATTAATGAACAGGACGACCTACCAATATTAACTTTAGTTATGTGGCCAATAAATTATCGGAGGCAATTCTTCGTTTTTCCATGGAAGTTCTTAGTTTTGCTTAGTTCTTATAGGTATTAGAAGGTAACCTGTAAACTGGGAGATTGACACAAGTATGTATGCTGTATATGAGCTTTCTATCGTTCCTTTCACATCCCCTCTGAGTATATTGATTCGCGGTTTAGAATACTTGCCTTGTAATTTTTTTCGGTTTGGAACACTCGCTGTTTCTGATAACAGCGGAAGAAAATACGAGAAGGCATAAGAAAGTGGAAACTATTTTTCACTTCCTTAAGTCTCTGAAGAACATCACGCTTGGCCCAGAACATATGAAAAAGATAAAAGTAATAAATTTTCATCAGCATATTTCCTAAAATGTGAAAACAAACTCGCACAGTAGAGCAAGCAAGTAAGGAAACCAGTATATTCTTTCGTCTGAATTTCGAAGCACTTTTGAAAAACGGTATTCAAGACCGCATTGGTACTGTGTTTAACACAATAAATAGAATCCTTCAAGAGTTCACACAGTTGAAAGAATATGATCTGAATAGAAAAATAAATTCCGAAAATGAGTAGTTAAAATAATCTTATTTCTGAAACAAAAAGCGGAAGTACCAGAAAGATTTCGCTTACCTCTGAATTGCATATGGAGATTATACACTGCTCGTCAAGTTTAGCAAGGATCGCAAAAAATGCAAATAAAGAAAAAACAAGAAAATTATGCAATACATTGATTATGATACGCTTTCCAACATACCAGAAATCATTACTAAAGTTATTACTCAAGTTATGAGGATACTGGCTGTGGAATAAATCTTTCACGTGTCCTGACCTTTGACCCCATTTCGATATTAAACAGAACCGGTGTAATACATCTCCAGAACAACATGAAGTTTTGTCGTAATCGACGTATTTTTACGTAAGTTATGACGCATGAGGTCGATGGAATGGATCCTGCTCCTATGTCCTGACCTTTGACCCCATTTCGTCCATTTTCAATAGGGTTCATTTCCAGGTCGTCCCCTACCTCATACTAATATTTCATCGAAATCGAACCATTTTTACGGGAGTTATCGTGCAGACGTACGGAAAGACAGACTGACAAAGCTGGAGAATATGCGCTTCTTTAACCTACGGTTGGAAAGCGTAACCTAGTAAGGCAATCGGAATGAAAATTGGTGGAGATACGTATTTTGTAATGTAAATGCTTAAAATACACTCGAAAATGTCACGTGTACCCTCAGATGCCAAACAGGAACTCTGTAAGAAAAGGGTATTTTGTTAATGGTCAGACTTTCCGAATACCCAATTTGTTGAACATGTTCCAAAGATGTTTAGGGAACTCTGAAAATGGAGAGCTGTGGGTCCGATGGAAGCTGCGCAAACAGTCATAGAAGTGGCTAGCTTCTTTAATGTCGACCATTCCGTCATCTCAAGGCTGTGCGACAATTCCAAGTAAGTGAAACTGTTGTCAGGCCTGTTGCATTTCGACCGAGTGGTACAATACCAGAGGATGACCGCTATATCAAACTGTTAGCCGAAAGGAACCGTAGGGCATTCGCATCATCTCCGAGTTCTGACCTCATGACATCCACAATTTAGCAGGTATGACTCAACTTTTTCCAGGCAGCTCCACAAGTCCGGGATCTTCCAGGCAACCAGTCTTATCTGTACCGTCAACCTCCAGCCATAGATAGGCTCGCCTGAGGTATTGAAGAGAGCAGGTAGGCTGGACTCTAGGACAATGTGCCCATGTCATTTTCACAGATGAATCCAGGATTATTCTGGAATCTGATAGCAGGCGTGTATTGATCTAGAGGAGGTGGGCACTCGCTACCAGCCACAAAATGTCGAAAAACCTTTTTTTAATACACCAAAATTTGAATACTAAAGTAACTGATATAGTGTATTAAATCCATTTATTTTTATGGCGTAATAAGCACGAAGATTCGCCAAGCTTTCGCACTCCACTGGGAGGCTTTTTCAACGCAATGGTAGACATAAAAATGCAGTCAATTGGAACACGTAAGGAACAAAGATTATTTTTGAAAATAACGTGGGTGACATCACCAGCAAATTACATGAAATTTTAGCACGTCGCGACGTGTTCGTCTTTTAATAACGCATGCCAAACCATTGGTAGTTCAGTAGAGATCATAGCATTGCATGCTACCTTGCTGGAGAAGATTTCGACAGTTTCCCTGATGGCACTTTCTTTAAAGTAAGTGTAAGGGGTAATTCTTCTAATACTATTCCATACTGGAGCGGCCGGTGAATGCATGTCTTCTCTGGCGAGGGCTGTACTCTGCATGTTCTAGTTGACACTTCGCACGTGTTCTCTACATATAGTGTCCAAGGATCGCTTTGTCATTCCGATATATATCTTTTCTGTGTTGTCAGGATATACAAACTGTATAGCGTACACATCCGCCATTTTTTTCACACTGTCTCTCCTTGCAGCTTGATACTATATGTGATAATGGTGTCGGGTGACTTCATTGCTATTGATATGTTGTATTTACGTAACAAATTCTTTAACCAATACGCAAAGCCTGGGACATATAGAGCGTATAACGTATGCAAATCCGACTACCTAAATAACGAGGAAATTAATATTTATAGCAAAGGTCTAAAAGCCGGATATAAGGAGGATGAAATGAACAGAATACGCAGAACTGTAAGAAATCGTATAATGTCAGCAATAACAAAATCACCTAGTAAGACAATGAGATAAGCAGGATCTATCGCATATGTCCCAGGCTTTGCATATTGGTTAAACAATTTGACCAATATGCAAAACCTGGGACATATGTGAATACAACATATTAATAACAATAAAGTCCCCGACCCCATTATCACATATAGTATCAAGCTGCAAGGAGAAACAATATGAAAAAGAAAAGGCAGGTGTGTACGATATACCGTTCATATATCCCGACAACACCGAAAATATATATATTGGAATAACAAAGCGATCCTTGGACACTAGATGTAAAAACACGTGCGAAGTGTCAACCAGCACATGCAAAATACAGCCCTCGCCAGAGAAGTCATGCATTCATCGGCCGCTCCTCTTTGGAATAGTATTAGAAGAATTGCCCCTTACACGCACTTTTAAAGAAACTGCCATCAGGGAAACAGTCTAAAACCTATCCAGCAAACTAGCGTGCAATGATATAGTTTCTACTGAACTACCAAGGGTTTGGCATGTGTTATTAAAAGATCGAAACACATCGCGACGCACCGTATAATTACGTGCTAAAATTTCATTTGATATGCTCGTGGTGTCACCCACGTTAGTTTCAAAAATCATTTTTGTTTCTTACGTGTTTCTATTCCTTGCATTTTTATGTCTACCATTGACTTGAAAAACCCTCCCAGTGGAGTACGAAAGCTTGGCGAATCTTTGTGCTTATTACGCCATAAAAATAAACGGATTTAATACGCTATATGCTTTCCGTGATGGTGGGAATACTGTGTGGGCTGGAAATTTATTAGATGAACACACCGACCCGACCTCCATGTGATTCCTGGAGGTGCCGTTACTGCTCCAAGATATCAGGATGATATACTAAACCACTACGTCAAGCCTTTGCCAGTGGTATTGGAGAAGATTTCACATTAATGGATGATAACGCTCGCGCACACAAAGCCAAACTGGTCCACCAATACTTTGATGGCGAATGAATTCAATGAATGCCGCCCTGGTGGCGCAGTGGTCTAAGGCGTTGGCCTCTGATCATTCGTCCGTAAGGGGTCCGGGTTCGAATCCCGATCAGGCATGGATGTTGTGTTTGTCTTACGGCACTGGCTCTCTCCCTTCCCTGGAACCAGTGACCCTAAATTAGGGACGGGCGACTGCTTATAGCCCATTGAGTTGCTCACGGTGGTCGTTAAACCTCCAACTAAAAAAAATTCAATGAATGGAGTGGCCTGCATACTCTCCGGATCTGAATCCTATAGAACATCTATGGGAAGCTCTCGGGAGATATGATCGGCCCTCATACTCCCTTCTTTAAATCCTCAGTGACCTTTAAACGGCTCTTGTGCGTGAATGGCAATTGTTGTTGTCTCACACTTTGAATTTTCTAATTGAGGGTATGAATCGATGCTCCCTGGCTTGCATTCATACCAGAGGTGGCGACATTCCGTATTAACGCGATTTGGTGTTCACAACACGTTTTTCTAATTCCGGGGGTTTTGGGTACTGTAAGGTGCCTGAGTCGGGACCCCAATAATTCACTTTCATGTAGTAATGTTTTCTGTAATTGTTTCGCATTTCCGAGGCAATGTAATGTAAATTCAAACGCACGTGTTGGCACGTGGCACCATTTCCTTTGTAACTGAATTATGTAACCGAACGAAGCATGTGACTAACGTCATCCGTTGAATTCGACCAGGTCTGATGTACAGGTCAAAGGTCACCACTTCCGGTGAACGGCTAACTCCACGCCAACAGATTTCCAGAGGCGGAAAGGGGGTAGGGAGGAGAAGATTAAGAATATAAAAGGAAGCGACACGTTCGCTAGAGGCTTGAGCCGCGGATAGCTTAGTGGTTAGCGATTCAGAATATCGTGCAAGGTTCTCAGGTTCGAACCGGGACTCATCTTTCAGAGATGGTGTGATTTACTAACAATCGCTGAATATCCGCCGTGCATCGGACGAGCACTTTAAGTGACTGCCCCCAGGTTGGACCCACTGGTTAAATGGGTATCCTTTCCTATGTCACCCCACTGAAATTCTCTCACCCCTCTGTGTGCAACATCGTACTTGTACGGTGGCGCCATCTACTGTACTTTAATCTCACTAAAAACTGTCCTGTCAAAGTCGCTAGACTTGCTCTCATTCCTTCCGTTTCTATGTCCTGCCCAAAAGGCGATCTCGCTGTAGGTGGCTGGGACCTAAACTCTACTCACTGTGGACGGAAATCCTACAAGAAATGACTAAGGAGGTTTTTCGCGTTTCACCTCCCACGAAGTAAGACGTGTTGTCGCTAGAGAGGCTTTTCGCGTTTCACCTTCCACGAGAAAGACTTTGTGTTTTACGTAAAGAGTGTAGATTAGACCTCTCGGGGTTTTTCGTTTTCACTGACGGAGGAGTCAGGGTTTTTCGGCGATAAGAGATCGACCGGAGTTTTTGACGGAATGACTCAAGTCCATGTGGCGGAGGGTCTTCCGGGATATCGGTGAGATAGTGAAGTGTTCTCTAGTTGGAAACCTGTTTGCACGTGGAGATAGCCAATCGAACGGAACTTATTCTTTCCTCTATTGATTTTTGTTTCGTCTAACCAAGGACTTGTTATTGGAGTTCCTCAGTATCGTAGATCTTAAGAATTGCTGACTACACGTTCCAATATTTCAACGATCGAGGTTAGCTCAATGGCTCTCAAAAGAACCTACGTAAGGCCCGTTTGAGGGATTCGGATTCAGTAAGGCCCAGTGGTAGATCGAACTCAGCGGGACCTGACAGGTACCTTATTTTATCAGTGTGCTTGTTCTGGCTATATGCATTCAAGTTTCCCAATATTTATATGATATCAACCTGAGACTTGTATGTCTCACCGTGTTAAATTTGAATACATTTGTTTCCATAGTTTTGGAGTTATGATTAGTTGTGTGGTCAGTGCTTAACTTTTGACGAGCAGTGTATTTTGAGACAATAATCCGGGTCTTTATACAGATTCGCTCACCAACGGACGGCTTTTTTACAGCACTAGAACAACTTCAGATTTAAACGTAAATAGAATAAAAGGTTAAAGAAATCAAATATACAATGGTCATGCGAAACTACATTATCACAACATCTCGCGTTATACACAGCATAAAGAAACTTTTTTGTTTAGCTTGAAAGCGCAGTCCATGTACGTGGTATATATCTTGATACAAAGTCAT
The DNA here is from genome assembly GCA_039090855.1 of Macrothele yani. Lineage (NCBI taxonomy): Eukaryota > Metazoa > Arthropoda > Arachnida > Araneae > Macrothelidae > Macrothele > Macrothele yani. The sequence continues at coordinate 126,564,459 of CM077026.1, read as the reverse complement.
TACACGGGTTACTGCGAGATGGACTTTCTATAGTCTCTGTAAGTAAAGTTCCGTTTGCTGTGGTGTATGAAGCAGCATCCTTGCCGCTCCAGAGTGGTTTTACCTCATTATTTAGTACTTCCCTTGGCAGCGCAGCACTGAGTTTCCCATGTTTGACATTCCTTTTATGCTCTTCAATGTCTGGTAGCAAAACACCCGTTTGTTATTCCTAGGTATGTAGTTTTAGTTCCATCGGAGTACACTATGCTAAACGACAAGGTGCATTCCGAGTGGGGACGAATAGCTTATGAGCAGCCGCTTGATCACGGTAACCCATGGAATGAAGTTCTCTACGAATGGTACGTGCACATAAAGAGATTAAAGCATTTTTACTCACCTGTAGACTGAGGTCTTGTGCAGTACTCCGTCGATTAGCTGTAACGACTATTCTGAGGCTTCGACGTCCTCCATCAGATTTTCTTTGCTGCTTCAGGCACGCCATGTGTCTTCCACTTATTCAGTACATCAAAAATAGTTGACTTGGGTATGTTTAAACGCCTCTCGGTTTCCCTTATGGATAACCAACTAATATAACACCCAACAATCTTTCCTTTCTCAAAGTCAGCCGTCTCCCGCCGCAACATTTTCACTCAATCTCACAATGCGATGTCATCGCGGTCAGCCGCAGGCTTCTTTTTATACCGTCTGCAGCTGTACCGCTGATCTTAACAACGCAGTGGATCCGTTCATTTGCTTTTGAAGGGATGTCCAGTGACTTTTTCAGTATAGTGTATATATAAATCATGTTACAAAAAAGGGCAGGGTGTACAAAAAAAATCTTTGAAAAGTATTTTAAGGAATTATGTAAAAGGTTAGTGTGTTTTTACTCTTGCACTTCAGAAGGAGATGAAAATCTACATAAACCCTTGACAGATATTTCAGCATACGTATTTTCTTAAATATGACACAATAGAAGTTAGCTTTTTTACAAGTTTTAAAATCAATTTAAGTGGCTGTTAAAAATACATTATCCAAAACGAAAACCGGGCATACAGTGAAAGGAATTCTGTTTTTGAGTCATGAAGGAATTGGGATACTAATATCGTAGAAATGTTAGCAGTACAAAGAATCAGGACGAAGGAAAAAAGTAATTTTCTTTTTCATAAAAATCCCGTAACGCCAGATAAGAGTGCTTTTGAATGAATATTACAAATACAATATCGAAAAAATGACTTTTTTATTAAACCTGTTTGAATCTGAGCACTTAAAATAAGATGATTAAATGAATTGGAACTAAGGCATACTAACAATCTCCGTAAGGACAAAAGAACTCGGGAAATACTTTGAAAGGACTCTGTCTTTCAGAAACTAATAAAATACTTTAAAGCGCGTATAGTTTATCATTTGAAAACAGCGTTAGCTCACTTAAAAAGTACATTCCTCTTGCATCTACAGATAGTGTTGTTTCTAAGGATTATGTTAGTGGGAAAACAGAACTTCTGCGACAGTATCCCAAAGTATTGTTGAAATTTTAACAATTTAGTAAAATCATGCAATGCATTGATTTTTTATACGCTTTCCAACATACCAGAAATCATTACTCTAGTTATTACTAAAGTTATGAGGATAATGCTGTGGAATAATTTCGCTTCTGTGCCTTGACCTTTGATCCCATTTCGATATTAAACAGAATTGGTTCAGTATATCTCCAGAACAACATACTAAACTTTTGTCGCAATAGAAACATTTTTAGTCAAGTTATTATTAATGGCTGTGGAATAAATCTCGCTTTTGTGCCTTAACATTTGACCCCAGTTCGATGATATTCAACAGAACCGGTTAACTGCATTTCCAAAACAACATAAAGTTTTGTCGCAATCGAAGCATTTTTAGGTAAGTTATGACGCATGAAGGCAATGGAATGGATCCTTTTCCTATGTCCTGACCTTTGACCCCATTTCGCCCATTTTCTATAGGATTCATTCCCAGGTGGTCCTCTACCACATACTAAAATTCCAACGAAATCGAATAGTTTTTACGCGAGATATCGTACGGACAAAGCTGGAGCATATACACTTCTTCAACCTACGGTTGGAAAGCGTAAAAAAAGCATTACTTTCAAGTTGAAAAATAATTCATGAGTATTACCAGTCAAGATGCAAAATCTAAGTACTCCCGTTATTGTACATTTTAACTCAATTTTAAAACTAAGCCGCAGTATTATATCTTTATAAGGTACACAGTCGTATCAGAACAATATGACCACCTACCTAATAATGGGAATAGCCATCCTTGGCCCATATGGCAGCGGCGAGACGGCGTGGCATGGACGCAATGAGGCCCTGGCAGGTTGCCAGAGGCAAACGTGACCATTCGGACTGGAGCAGAGCACGGAAGTGGCGGAGATGACGTAGTTGTGGGTCGACACGTCGAACCTGTCAATTTAAATAGTCTCACAGGTGATCTATGGGATTGATATTGGGTGAGTTTGGCGGCCAAGGGAGAAAGGAAACATCACTGTTGTCTCTGGAACCAGTCACGCATCGCCTTAGCGACGTACCGCGGTGCATTCTTTTGTTGGTAGACTCAATCACAAACAGGGTAAACGTCCAACATGAAGGGATACATGTGGTCTGCGAGGATTGACAGTTAGTTATTGGCGTTCAGGTACCCATCCAGTGGTACCAGCTGTCACAGGTCATACCAGCAAAGCATCATACAAACATCACACTGCCACCGCCGACCTGTACTTGACCGGTAAGCGTATCCATGTGGGGTTATCGTGTGTCTAATGCCGTATCCGCCATCGCCCGTCATTTCTGGGAGTAGAAACCTCTATTCATCGGAGAATGCAACCTTCATCCACTGTCCAATGACGATAGTCCCATGCGAACTGCAGGCGTCGTTGCCGATTGACCTGGGTTAACATGGGCGCCTTGACGCAGCGTCGACTCCGGAGACACATACGTAACAGGGTTCGCTCTACTGTTAGCCAGGACACGTACCGGAGTGTCCCAGCGTTCATTTGTGCGATCAGTTGCTGCCCTGTTGCACGTCGATTGCTCTTTACCAGTCGACGGAGACCACGTTCTCCTCTGGGGTTGATGGCCGTTGGGGCTCCACAGTTAGGACGTCGAGTGGTACCGTTATGACCTTCTCACGTATAGCACTATGGCTCATCTGTTCTGACCGGCCGCTTATATCCTCGTGTGGCCGACTTTGTGACGTGCACTCTGTGATGCGCTAGAGCGGGTACACTGTGATTCCGGACTGGTCATATTATTCTGATACGACCGTGTATATTACTAAATTTTATATTACAAAAGAAATGCCAAATACATATACACTGACAGAGACATTCAATATGCATACCCACCTAATGAGTATGCCCCACCTTTCGCATACACTCCGTCAATGGACTCCACCAGGTGTTGGAAACTTTCGGGGGATATTTTGGCCCATGGTTCCAAGACAGCTGTCCATAAAGTGTTGGAAGTGGAGGGTTCCGGGCCAAATGCATCGTTCCACTTCTCGAGAGTTGCTAGATTGTATTCAGATCCAAAGAATGGAAGGGCCGTTGGAGGGTTGCGAACTCACTTGAATGCTCATGCAAACAATCTTTCTCTTAACTAGAGTAACAAGACGGAACAATGTAATGTTTTTGAGATGCTTGAATTGATAGCCATGAATTGCGTGTATGTGGTATTGCGTGTATGTGGTCAGCTACAGCAGTTTGGTTTAGCATAGCCTTGTGGGACTACTTCAGTTGCTACCAAGGTAGACCACTGAAACACTTCAAAGAACATTTCAGCGCCTGTAACTAGCCCGTAACCACCTGACTTGGCAGTTGGGGTGTACACTGAAGAGCAATTGAATTAGAGATACCTGTCTAGTAACGTGTAGAATGACCTTTCGCCCTGATGACGGCACTGATTCTTCTTGGCATGGACTCAAGACACCGGAAGCGTTGGGAAGCCATACGCATCCACGATGACAGAACAAGCTCTCACAGTTAACAAAGATTTGATGAAGGGGGGGGGGAGTGGTCAGAGCCTAGAACATTTTTCTCGATGGCATCCCAGATGTGCTCGATGGGATTAAGGTCAGGTGACCTAGCTGGCCAAGGAAGAAGCGAGGTCACGTCGGTGGAGTGTTCATCCAACCATTCGGATACAATTCGGGAGCGATGGCACGGTGCATTGTCTTGTTGCAGGATGAGGTTCCCAGTGGGATGTTGAAGACGCAAAAATGGTCGTCCAGGATATCCCGGTAACCTTGACCTGCGAGGGACGATGTCACACGTACCAGGGGTCCCATTTCAGTCCACGTAAACAGTCCCTAGACGAGAATGCCACCCCAACCAGCTGGAAGAGAACCCTGCTGGCAAGAAGTAACCATCGCTTCGTGTGGTTTGCGGCGTACTCGTATCCAACCATTCGCATGTACCAGCGTGAATCTCGACTCATCGGTCTAGGCAACATTTTGCCACATGTCTAGGATCCAGTGGCGATGTTCCTGCGCCCATGCTAATCTTTGCACCCTGTGATGTGCGGTCAGCAGCGGTACCCTCGTGGGACGATGGCTTCTGTAGCCCATAGCGAGAAGATGGTTCTGGATGGTGTGGCTGCTTACAAGTTTTTGTGCACCAGCGTTAAATTGCCGAGTGATTTCTTGGCACTGTGGCCCGTCTATCCGCTGTTACAATGCGAGCTAACCGACGATGACCCCGCTCATCCACGCGCTGTTGTCCACGGCAGTTGGCCCTTACACGGATGGTTTTACCGGATTCGATGTACTCACGCTGCACCCGTGACACAGTGGCTCGTGAAAATCCCAGTGCCTGCACGACTTCCGAGATGGAGTGACCCATTCGTCGGGCCCCGACAATTTGCCCACGAACAAATGCGCTTAGATTCTTCGTCTTACCCAAACTGCGTCCGACTCTGATTTCCGTCGCATCACTCCTTATATTGTCTGATCGCTGCATAAGTCATGTTTCCGTTTACAGGGCCTCCCACAGCGCCACATTTGCATAACGCCAGCTATCTCTAATTCAATTGCTCTTCAGTGTATGTCTTGTGTGGTGTCAGATACATATGCACTCTCTCCTCGGTGTGTTGTAGTTAGAAATTTGATTCATTCAAACAGGCTACTCCTTTCCAGTGTTCTACGGTCAAGTGGCGATTAACGTTTGCTCATTGCAGCCTTACATGGCATGTCCTTAACAAGGATACTTGATGTGGGCGTCGGCTGTTATATTCCAGTAGTGGATTTGTGGTGCGTTTCGGGATGTTTGCACTACTTCCCACAGTACACTTAAATGGGTTCAAATTCAGAGAGTGAGAGGAACATTTGATGGTTGTGAATGTACAGGAACGGGCATCCAACTAGCCTTTCTTGAGAAAGGAAATTAAGACGGGGCAGCTGTCTCCATGGCGCAGTGGTTTAAGCGCTGGCTTCTGATCCCGGTTCGAATCACGGTGAAGCATGGATGTTGTATTTTACTTACGGTACTTGCTCTTTCCATTTCCTGGAACCAGTGGCCGTAAATTAGAGACGGGAGACTGCTTATAGCACATTGAATTGCTCAAGGTTGTCGTTAAATTAAAAAAAAAGTACACGGGACAAGGCAATACCTGCGTGATTCCGTGAGAAACGGATATCCTCGAATTGGGTGGACGTGGTGAGCGAGTACGTCAGCATAGCTTTGTGCTGTGGCGGAGGATCTCAGCACATACCAGTTGTTCAAAAATGGCGTACGTAAACAGTTCCTAAATCAGTGCAATAGTTTTTACTCACCTGAAACCACCCAACTTGAGAGTTCTGGTCCATGGCCTCCCGTGGTCAACGCAGCACTTCGTGGGAGTGGTGTACTTACCTCGATTCATGGGACCAAGGTACACGTTTCCTGTATTCCAAAGTACATCAGCAATGTTTCTTCCTTCACTACAGCCTCATACCCCAAATGCATACTGTTTACAAGGGTACTCGATAGCAGTGCTGAATTCGGTCTCAATTTTAGAATTTCGAGCCTGAAGTATGTCAGCCCGAGCTCAAAATTTACACTGCAACGCATTGTCTTGGCCAGAACGAGCCCCAAAAGTATGACTGATATCAATAAGGATGATAATAATAAAAACTATTGTTCTACACAGACTTTCACTCTCCTTCCTCTCCTTTAATTAACAGACGTCTTTCTTAACTAGGGAGTTGGTAAGCAAACTCTATTTCTGTACAATAGCCACATATGTTTCGACCATTTGCTTCCTTTTGAAATGCTTAGGGCGGCTAAAAAGGTCAGAGGAGCTACAATCTTTATACGTTTCTCAATAGAACTAGCGGGGAGCTGAAGCGTGGAGGTAGGGGGCGTTGAAATTTTTTAAACTCTTAACATTACAAAATCAATGTCTTTTCACGTCGAAAGGCTCAGGTCGAGCCTTTTGACTAGAAAATAGATTCCTTTGGTAATTTCAAGACAGGGTAAGGTTTTGGGAAGTTTTCTTCAAGGGAATCTCAAGTGGGATGACCATGTTGAGTTATTTCACAGGAGTTGAGATCGCGAATAGAAGTTGTTGTATCTAGAGTTTCGAGCTTATTGCCACTAAAGGCTAAATTAATACTTTATTCTTTCATTTATACCTATTTGTCTTATTGTCTACCTACCTGCTTTGAGGTAGGACAACTAAAGACAATGCTAATAGAAAGTTTTCTTTACAAAAAAAGTTCGTTTGCTGAATCCATCGGATAATGCGGATGTTTTGTTTAGCCGTTATAAATTAATATTTGAGAAACATAGTTATCTACTGATGTTACTGCATGAGGATGTTTGTATCAATAAACATCTCAATCTAATAAATGTTATCCTGCAGACAGTTATAAATTTCGTGGGTATGAAAACTTTTTTCTTTCTAGGGCTCGAGCAAATGGGCAGTGTCTTAATATCAATGCTCCTTGGCCACTGCTCTGGAACGGGTTACAGATTTATATATGAAACCAATTGCCAGTTTTTCATTGTTTAAAAGAGCACTAAAGGAATATTATGTTTACATTTTAATTACATTCGCTGAATTATATTATATTGTGATTATGTGTATATAAGGGAGAAAATTACTCGACATGTTTCTTTCTTTACGGGACAGGGGCTACTCAGGATAACATTAGCCTTTTCCCTAGTTCCCTGCTGTGTTGCACTACGGGTGTTTATACACTGTGTGTGTTTCTTAATAGTATATGTGATTTTCATTTGGGTTGTTTACTTTTGTTTTATCAAGGATTTGTAGTTTGGTTTGAACTGCGCGTAACATGGAAAATTAATAAATTACAAAAAATAGTCTGCGTGTTATCGACTATTTAGTATCTGTAGTTCAAGCTTTTCCTTCTCCGCAGAGAGAAGGAAAAGCTTGAACTACAGATGCGTGGCCCATTGCATTTGAAGAACTGCAGATGCCTGGCCCATTGCATTTGAACAACTGCAGATGCCTGGCCCATTGCATTTGAAGAACTGCAGATGCCTGGCCCATTGCATTTGAAGAACTGCAGATGCCTGGCCCATTGCATTTGAAGAACTGCAGATGCCTGGCCCATTGCATTTGAAGAACTGCAGATGCCTGGCCCATTGCATTTGAAGAACTGCAGATGCCTGGCCCATTGCATTTGAAGAACTGCAGATGCCTGGCCCATTGCATTTGAAGAACTGCAGATGCCTGGCCCATTGCATTTGAAGAACTACAGATGCCTGGCCCATTGCATTTGAAGAACTGCAGATGCCTGGCCCATTGCATTTGAAGAACTGCAGATGCCTGGCCCGTTGCATTTGAAGAACTGCAGATGCCTGGCCCGTTGCATTTGAAGAACTGCAGATGCCTGGCCCGTTGCATTTGAAGAACTGCAGATGCCTGGCCCGTTGCATTTGAAGAACTGCAGATGCCTGGCCCGTTGCATTTGAAGAACTGCAGATGCCTGGCCCGTTGCATTGGAAGAACTGCAGATGCCTGACCCGTTGCACTTTAAGAACTGCAGATGCCTGACCCGTTGCATTTGGAAAACTGCAGATGCGTGGACCATTGCATTTGATACCCAGTGCCTGAATAAATAGCCCTCCCGTGTCTCTAATTCCCATCCCCTCCCAATTGTTGAAGAATTCGCTTTACCAACTGGAGAGTGTAAGAAAGGTCTGGTATGCTAAATCATACAAAATCACGTTAAAGACAAGTGTTCTTTCTCCTTCTGAGCTCCAGCCCAAACCGCAGTAAATATTATGCAGCCCAAGTCCCGTTTGAGCTTGGCACATCTCAGCACTGCTCGATAGTCCAGTCATGTCGTCTTACGTCGAATGGACTTTGCACAATCCTTGGTAGGTGTCCTGTTGTTCAATGTTGACTTCATCCTCTCTCCGTTGCGATGCGGAAGAAGTGACACTCTATTCAAACATCAATGGCCTGTTCACGGCCACACATTTTCCTCAGTTCTTTCAGATTTTGATGCAATCCTGGTACTATACGTGCGAAGATCGCAAAGATAAGTTTGAAACGTTCTGCAGTTTTTGAGATGGAGCTACCAAACTTCTCTACCATTGCGATTGCGTAATCAAACTGCACATGTCCTCGTGTTTGCTATACAGCAGGTAGATATCTGACCTATTTATGGCCATAAGAGGTTTTAGGAAAGCCCATTATCGTGGCAGTTAGTTCAGTTTTGTGAATGGGTGGGGTGTGCATTGCTTTCAGTGTAAAAATGTCACTTAATGTCAAAAATAAAATGCATTTTATACACTCCTTCCTCTGTACGAAAAGTGCTTGGCTTGTGTTGTAGTGCAGGGCACTTAATTCGCACACCCACTTCAAATCACTTCTTAGTTTTTGAATGTGAAGGAAAACCTATAGAGGTATGTTACAGATATTTCCGGAGCTTACACTTCAGTCTGTTTACGTTACTTGCGCTACAAACTCCAAGTCAGGAAGCTTGGACTTTTTTCAAAATGTTTTCAAACTCCGATTTGGAGAATCCCGCTGAAAGACCTGTGTTCATAATGTTTGCGATTTCTGCACTAATCGCTTCTATAGCGGAGCATAACGCAAATGCTCTTTTTAAACATGTTTTAAAAGTGGCAGTTTTCTAGGGTTCTGGTCAGGCCGATTTCGGTGGTATGAATTTTGGTACAAACGTGGGTCTGTAGTACACCGTAGTGTCAAGTCCGTCGCTTTTCAGCCACGTGAAAAGCACGGTAAGCTTCCACTACTTTCACGTTCTGCTCGTAGGTAAAAGGGTTGGAAGGTGGGATAGACCTTATCACCTTATCTCTCGGTGGAATGATTTAATACTTTGCTCGTTCTGTGGCCACGCACGGAAATATGGTCCACATATCTTAACCAGGTTTTAAGGAATAGTGCTAAAGCCTTAACTAAAATATTATAAAAGCCTGACTTAATTTTTGACTCTGAACTGAAACAGAAGTTTTAAAGATCTTACTCTGAAAGATATTTTTACCAGTCTAGAATAATAATAATAATCTAATGTGGTCAAATGTGCAGTTCGATTCTTTTTTTTTTGGGGGGGTTGGAGGTTTAACGACCACCGTGAGCAACTCAATGGGCTATAAGCAGTCGCCCGTTCCTAATTTAGGGTCACTGGTTCCAGGGAAGGGAGAGAGCCAGTGCCGTAAGACAAACACAACATCCATGCCTGACCGGGATTCGAACATGGACCCCTTACGGACGAATGATCAGAGGCCAGCGCCTTAGACCACTGCGCCACCGGGGGCAGTTCGATTCCTCCTTCGTTTTGATAGAGGTTATATGTATGAGACGAAATCATCGCATTGTACTGCAACCAAAACCAAACATAGGTACAAAACTGATGCTTCTCTGAAATGAGGATTAAACTTTCCAGCATTAAACATATACTGTAATAATATGGTAATTTAGGATACAAAAGCTTTTTATTTTGACTCCTGCGTTTGTTTGTTTTTTTGTGCTATTTTATAAGCGGTAGTGAATTAGAAATGATTTTAACTTACATTTTTGTTTTGTAAGTTAAAACATATTTGAGCATAAATATGCACGTCTTTATATGAAAATCGATCTAACACGAACGCTCAAAATCTAATGTGAGCTAACTGTGGAGTTTTTACTTACTGATACAAATAATAATGCAGTTGGATCTAAATTTAAACAAGAAAGATGACACCGAATTTTCGGGTGTAATAAGCACGTCTTTTGAATCCGTTCTGAGCCGCCCCGGTGGCGCAGTGGTCTAAGCGTTGGCCTCTGATCATTCGTCCGAAACGGGTCCGGGTTCGAATCGCGGTGAGGCATGGATGTTGTTTGTCTTACGGCACTGGCTCTCTCCCTTCCCTGGAACCAGTGACCCTAAATTAGGGACGGGCGACTGCTTATAGCCCATTGAGTTGCTCACGGTGGTCGTTAAACCTCCAATAAAAAAAAACCCGTTCTGACGCAAATTAAATTTATCAAAGCTATTCAAAGTCAATGGAACCGGTATGGAAAACAATAGCATCTGACGGAAGAAAGAAGTTTTTCAATCGGGTTTCTAATCCCTCAGATATTGCTGTAAACGAAATCGTGAGCTTACGAACTCTTAGAAACAGAGATATCGACAAAAAGAAGATGTGACTTTACGTCCCCTGGTGGGAGAACCATGCAATATTTTTGAGAAATAAGTATTCTCAAAAGGTTTATCCATATAAGGCAGGAATCGGTCGAAGAAAAAAAAATTAGTCGAGTTTTCAGGAGCATAGATTTTGCAACAAATACTTCAGAAGCAGAAATTAACACTTATGACCCCTGGTGGCTAAACCATTCTTTACCAAACATTAGAAATTATGTGAAAAATATTTTCCATCAGGTCTTGTCTGCGATACAGGAATAATTTTTCAAATCAGAGCTTTAGGAGCAGAAATAACGCAGAAAACGCAATTTATCTTTGTGCGCCTTAGCGGGAAGTCTATGATTTCATTGAAAATTTTGAATTTATAGGAAAAACATCTCGCATCGGAAACACTATCCAACAAAGAAGGAATTTTTCATATCGTAATCTTAGAAGTAGAGATATTGACAAAAATAAGATATACATCTACGCCCCCGGCGTAGAAACCATGCATTTTTTCAAGAAAAAAATTTTCCTAAAAGGTTTGTCGAGATGAGTAGTATCGGTCAACAAACAACTTTTTTAAATCGAGATTTTAGCTCATATTTTGCTACAAATACAACAGAAGCGGAAATTAAAACTTACGCCACCTGGTAGACAAACCATTTCTTACACAAATTAGAAAATATGTGCAAACGATTTCCCATCAGGAGCTGTATGCGGTGAAGAAAGAATTTTTCAAATCGGAGATTTAGAAGCACAGATATAGGGGGAAACGCAATTTATATTTACGCCACCTAGCGGAAAGTCTATGAATTACTTGAACATTTTAAAATTATATGAACATCTCACACGGAAAACACTATCCAACAAAGAAGGAATTTTTCAAATCGGACTCCTAGAAGTAGAGATATTGACAAAAATAAGATGTACATCTACGCCCCCTGGCGGAGAAACTGTGGAATATTTTAAGAAAATATTCCAAAAAGGTTTATTGATGTGAGTGGCATCAGTCCACGAAATAATTTTTTCAATCGATATTTTAGAAGCTCCGATTTTATGGCAAATACATCAGAGGCAAAAATGAACACTTACGCCCCCTGATGGCCAAAGTATTCTTTACCAAAAATTTGCCATTATATGCAAAATATTTTCCATCAGGAGATGTATCCGGTGCAAAAAAAAGTTCAAATCGGAGTTTTAGAAGTTATCGGGGAAAATGCAATTTAATTTTACGCCCCCTAGCGGAAAATCTATGCGTAATTTGAAAAAGTAACTATATCTAAAATACTCTTGGACATAAATGGAATCGAAAGATAATTTTTTTTCAATCGGATGTTTAGAAGCAAATATGTGGAATTAAACGTATCTTTGAATTCGACATCATCTGCATTTACGCCCTCGACCGGCGAAATTGTACATCGTAAAAAAAAAAACCGAAATAATCATCAATTTCATATTTCAAGCTTCCCAATGCAAAAATAATTTTTCAAATCGGACTAGTAGTTGCAGAGATATCGTGGGTACAGGCAGACGGACGGACGGACGGACAAACCGATAACAGAAGCACGATCTTTTTACAAAAGACGTGCTGAAAAAGCCGCCTCTGTGGCGCAGTGGTCTAAGCGATGGCTACTGACCATTCGTCCGTGACGGGTCCGGGTTCGAATACCGGTGAGGCATGGATGTTGTGTTTGTCTTACGGCACTGGTTCTCTCTCTTCCCTGGAACCAGTGGCCCTAAATTACGGACGGGAGACTGCTTATAGCTCACTGAGTTGCTTACGGTGGTCGTTAAACCCCAAATAAATAAAATAAAAACGCCCCTCCAAGTGATTGTCTCCATGGGTGTATTGTAAATTTTTATTACCAAACGGGTATTCCTGTTTTGGAAACATTGCTGTAAGAAATCGTCCATACTTCGTTTAGAATTGCTGGTTCCTGAAAGCAAGAGTATCAAAGCCCGAAGAACAAGCACAGTATCTACTTGTTACCCCTCGATTCGAATCTAGACCCGTAGTACGAAAGTCTAGTTTTTTGCCATTGCCTGCGATAGAGATTTTATTAAATGAAATTTTAAGTGCAACTAAGAAGATGTCTCCATATGGCGGTCAGTCAGTCCCAAACCTGTTTAGGATTTCACGTTTTTTCATTACTCAGAATAAACGTTTTTTACGTGCAGCAAAATGTGGGGAAATATTCACCTGAGCAACAGACCCCACAAAATAATTTTTCGGCGGGCAGTGAGTTGAAAGTTTTCCATTCACATCTTTTAAAATAATTCTATTCATATATAGGTGTACTATATAAGCAAGAAGAAAAGATTCTAACATGAGTGCCAACAATTACCGTAGCTCTGGAATATACGCTATTTAGAAGCTCGTATTGTCTTTTCGATAGCCATGTGAAATGGGTTGATTCTATTGTTATGCGCTGCCACAGTGGTTAATTTTTCAAGATTGTACTTTTAAAAGAGAAAGTAACCCACCAAATTGCAGTAATAACTAATAAATGGGAAATTATATCCGTGAAATGGTCCGTTGAGACTTTAACCAAGTGTTGACAAGTGCCATTAAAATCATCAGCTTCATTATCGTAAGTTCGTTATTATCAATTAGTTTTAATTTATGCGTTGAACCGGCGGATTCTCTCCGTGTCTAGTTACAATGAACAGCATCCGGAAGCGCTGTGGGATGATGAGACTTCAGACTTTTCGAAGACTAAATACGGAATTTTTTGTTTTAATTCTTAAGGCATCTGTCGAAAACTGATGTTTCCCAGACGCCCGTACTAATATTAGCTACTGAATGAATGAACAGAATTTAATTCTGTCAATATAAATGCCGTAATAGAAAATCTTCACCTAAAAAAAATGTACGAAGGAGTGTGGACAAAAGATTGTGCAAGAGTCTGGGGAAAGGGAAGGTACACAGAAAGGAAGTGACACAGTTCAAACTATTTTATAATTTTTCCATTATAAAGCAAGCTCGTAAAAAAAAACTTAATGTTGCAATAACTTGGCACATTTACTCCTTTATGAGACTTTAGCAACATTTCTGAAGTGTGCCGTACCGCTCCGGTAGAGCAAATGGTCTAAGCGCTGGCTTTTGACCACTAGTTTTAGATGGGTAGGGTTCGAATCCAGTGTAGGCCTGGGTATTGCCAAGGTTAATAGACATTAAGACTTGCTCATCCAGCCTTCCTCGCAGACGAATAATCGTGACGTCACTGAATGACATTGTCCCAACATGTTAATCGCAGATCCGATCTGTAGCTATGGAGGAAGATGTCTTGTCAACAATTTTTATAACTCAAACATAGAACATAAGCTTATGCAAAAGCACATTTACATTAAATACATAAATTCAGTTCTGTGAATATTTTAGAAACTGAGATTTCAAAAACACCTCTCGCCCATTTTTATTGCGTAAGTACAACCGTTCACAAGGGGAATTTGTGCTCTTTTCGTATACATTTTGAAGGTAATATGCATAGCGGGACGTATTATTCTCATATAATAAATACTTTCTTTGAGGAATAGGAAAGACATTTCAACAACAGTCCCCAGATTTTTAAAATCTAAAATTGAAAACATTATGCATTAAAACATCTGTTAGAATTTATGAAGACTATTCCAGTTGGTTTACGAATAATTCCGATACGCTTCTGTGGTGCAGATGCAAAGAAACGTGCTGATTAGAGGTAGTCTTACGATAGCGATTTGAACCGTAACGTCACCAAGCAATCACCGGAAGTGCAGGATGACCATAACCTTGCCACGTAACATTGGCGATTAGGTAGTCTTGCATTGTGACGTCACTGTCCACATCGCCATCGTAATTACTGGAGGTGCAGGATGAGCATAGCCTTGTCATCTACTAACCTTAGCGAATAGATAGTCTTATGGTGGCGATTTGGACCGTGACGCCACCAAGCAATCACCGGAAGTTGAGGATGAGCATAACTTTGCCAGCCACTAACCTTGGGTATTGCGTTTGTCTTGTGGCGCTGGCTTTCTCCCTTCCTTGCAACCAGTGGCTCTATATTAGGGACGAGAGACTGCCTAAACTCATCGAGTTGCTCAAGGTGGTAGTTACTCCCTCTCTTCCCCAAAAAAGTGTGCTGCTAAGCGTGCTTACTGCACCCAGCATTTTGGCTTATTTAAAATGTTAGTTTGTCAGACAAGTTTTAAGTTCACCGTGAACTGGTGTAAAACAATGACTGTCGTCTGCGACATCCGGCAGATAGCTTATGGCAACAGATCACAGGGCGATTACATGTTTTTCCTACTTCGTTTAACAAAAATTTTAAGAAGGCAGACAACATAAAGAAATGGACAGTGCCATATAATATCCTTAGTAACTAATAAGACCCTGAAAAAAAGGTAAACCATTTTTGCCGATTGAGATTCATGAGCTACTAGAACAATTGACAAGAACTAGAAAAAATATTTAGCTAGATCTCGGAAAATCAGAAAAAATGTTTGTCTCCAGATGGTGACAAAGATTTTCGTGTGCTAGAACTGATCAGGAAAACCATTAAAATATGCTGCGTGCTCAGAAGCACAAGTTTCTGGCTGGTTATCCTGGATATGAGGTACAAGTGATACATTTTCCTACGTGCTCGTAATAAAACAATGACGATAGTCTGAAACATCCGCTGTTTACTGCTCGCATTAATCATGGTCACCCTTACTTTGAATCAGTGGCCCTAAATCAGGCACACGGTTGACAGCTTTTTTAAAACCCTCAGTTGCTCAAGGTATTCGGTAGATCCTGAAACGAAAAAAATATATGTGAAAATGAGCCGTTATGTAAGATTTGCTGGTCTTTAACTTCTCATTAGATCATATCTTCTCAGAGATCTTTAAACTTCTGATTAAAAAAGAGTGCAGGGTAGATATTACTGTTTATGTGTCGTTAATTACGCAAAAGCATAAAGCGATTTTTAGCAGTGTTTACCTATCCGGAACAGACGTTAGTGCGTGTGCTCATATGCATGTCAAGAGGAAAATTTGACAGTAAACTTGGATTCATTGGAATTCAAACCAGAAACCTTAGCCGAAGATTTTGAAATTAGTCTTGTATATACTTTTTTCTTGACTTCTGACGCAGAATTAGATTCAGTTATTAGGGTGTCAGGAATCTGCTGAATGTAAAACAACGAAAATATATTAAAATATGACAATGGATCAGCGGTTTCCTGTAGTCATATCATACTTCCTAGACATAAGTAAATTTTACAGGACTGTAGAAGGGGTAAAGAGCGGGATAGCAAAAAGAGGAGAAAGATGACAACAAAATATGACACCGAATATTCGGTTATAATCAGAACATCTTTTGAATCCGTTCTAACGCGAATTAAATTTTTCAAAGCTCTTCTAAGAAAAATTGAACCGGAATGGAAAACAGTAGCATCTAACCCAAGATCGTTTTCCAATCTAATCTTTTAATCCCGCAGATGTTGCTGTAAAAAGAAAGGTGAACTTACGCCCTCTGGTGGCAGACTTGGGCGTTAAGAAACATTTGAAATTTTATGAGAAACATTTCGCAGCAGAAACTCTCCAACAAAGAATTTTTCAAATCGGACTCAGGAGCAGATGTATCAACAAATATAAGATATGAGTTTACGCCTCCTGGCGGGAAAAACATGCATTTTTTAAAGAAGTACTCTCAAAAGGTTTTTCGAGTGAACGGTATCGGTCCATGAAAGAATTTTTCAGTCGAGTTTTCAGGAATCAATTTTGCTGCAAGTACATCGGAAACAGAAATGTACACTTATGCATCCCTGGTGGCCCCACAATTCTTTACCAAATTTTAGAAATTATATGCAAAACATTTTCCAACAGGAGCTGTGTGCGATACAGGAAGAATTTTTCAAATCGGAGTTTTGGAAGCAGAGATATTGGGGAAAACGCAATTTATTAAAGACTTTCTGATACGGGTGTTAACACCCGTTATCAGAAAGTCTACGAATTACTTGAAAATTTTGAAAAAAATTCGCACCGGAAACGCTATCCAACAAAAAAGGACGTTTTCAAATCGAACTCTTAGAACTAGTGATATTGGCCAAAATAAGATATACATTCACGCCTCCTGGCGGAGAAACCGTGCAATATTTTAAGAAGAAAATATTCCGAAAAGGTTTTTCGACGTGACCAACAGAAGAATAAATTAACACTTACGCCCCCTGGTGGCCAAACCGTTTTTTTTTACAAAAATTAGAAATTATATGCAAAAGATTTCCCATCGAAAGCTATATCATGGTTTGCACATTTCAAGCTTCCCAGTGCAAAAATAAATTTTCAAATTGGAGTAATAGTTGCAGGAATATGTTGTCCAAAGGCGGTTTGAAAAATTCGATTTGAAAAATTCTTCCTGTATCGCAAACCGGTAACATAAGAACGATCTTTTTTACGCTTTCCAACCATAGGTTGAAGAAGCGTATATGCTCCAGCTTTGTCCGTCCGTCTGTCGGCACGATAACTCGCGTAAAAATGGTTCGATTTCGATGAAATGTTAGTATGTGGTAATGGTCAACATGGGGAGGAACACTACTGAAAATGGACGAAATGGGGTCAAAGGTCAGGACATATGAGAGGGATGCATTCCATCGCCCTTAAGCTTCATGACTTACGTTAAAATGCTTCGATTGCGACAAAACGTTATCTTGTTATTCTGGAGGTGCACTGAACTGGTTCTATTGAATATCGTTGAAATGCGGTCAAAGCTCAGGGCACAGGACCGAGATTATTTCCACAGCCGGTTATCTTCATAACTTGACTAAACATGCTTCTATTGCAACAAAACTTTAATATGTTCCGGAGGGTTACTGAACCAATTCTGTTTAATATCATCGAAATGGGGTCAAAGGTCAGGACACAGGAGCGAGATTTATTCCATAGCCATTATCCTCATAACTTGAGTAATGATTTCTGGTATGTTGGAAAGCGTATCATAATCAACGCATTGCATGATTTTACTAACTTGTTTACAAAGGACGTGCTGAAAAAAGGAGGGAGGGAGGGAGGAAGGAATAGAGGAGAAAGAGATGGGAAGATGGATATTCCTAAGAGGGAAGGGACAATCATCGGGAAGAGAAAAGAGGTTGAAAGTGACGGCGAACTAGAAGAGTGGGAGAAAGAGGAATAAGGGAGGAACCGAGAAAAGCTTAAATGAGGAGTTTAGTGGCGCAAGGGCAAAATGCTTTTCATATTGTGCAAAACAGAAGAGTAGTTCGATTATTGGTCCGCTCGTGCCGCAGGAATAACACTACTCAATCCATTGGTCAACCAATTCAAATCGTGTTGGTAATCACAAGGCAAAACGATTTCGTAATGCAGAAATCTGAACCACGTGTTTGTTTCGAATTTTAGTGTCTTCCATGAGCATTTATGACTATATAGAGTCGTCCATCCTAAATTAAAGACACTGGTTCCTGCGATGGCCGAATGGACAAAAGCGGCATCCATGTTTTCCCCTGATATTCTTATCCAGATTCACAAATCAGAAATGGAAGAAGTTCAGAAGCCAGCGTCTTAGATCAGTGGATCACTCGGCGTTGTGATCTGTATTTGAAAATCACTGCACTAAAATCTTATAGCACTTCCAGTAAAAGCATTTGTTTTCTCTTCCTTTGAGTTTTGAATTCCAGAGGGTTGACAGATATGCAAAAACTGCTATGTACCATTTAAAGTTGTCTTCTAGAAAACACACAAATATCACTGTCTTGATTTATGCGCAAATCCAGGCTACTGAGAGACAATGTATGAGAAAATCTGCTTTTCCACTGAGACAACGTCAGAAAAACAAAATGCGTACTGTGTTTTTGTGCATGCGTGTTCCGCGGGCAGTTATTTTAAATAGGATTAATTTCTCATTCACACAAACAAAATGTCTTTCTTCTCTCTACCTGCTCTTTTCTCCCCATAAGATACGTCGTTTTCTTTCCATCAAACAGCCTAAACCGTTACAGAGCCTCTTCCCAAACTTGACAGTTGGAATTGATGCAGACATGAGAGAGCCTTCCTGCTGGCAAATGTCTAAACAACTGTTCCTAGAAAAATTTCAAGCTCGGCAGAACTGTCTGTTACAGACGACCTGCGTGTTTCTCGTATTCTCCTCAACAAGATTATTCTGTCATCGTCCATGTGTTTTTGTTTTCCTCCATTGCGGCTGTTTTGCTGTATCAGCACCGTCGTTCATCCATCTTCCAATTACAGTATTGCTCAAAATTAAAGGATAATGTATAAATTCGTACATGACTCGAAGTCTGAATGAGGAAATTCAACATTTTTTGGTAAAAAGGTTTATCATTACATATGAAAAATTTAGAGAAGAAAATTTACTTATAATTTGCATATGTTAGTATCATATTTTAATTTACTTGCAAGCAAAGTCCGTTGAACAATATTTCAAGTCTTTTGCTTAACACGTGTGGTGTTTTAATGTGGAGTATGATAACCTCTGACAG
This sequence comes from Macrothele yani, assembly GCA_039090855.1. Taxonomy (NCBI): domain Eukaryota; kingdom Metazoa; phylum Arthropoda; class Arachnida; order Araneae; family Macrothelidae; genus Macrothele; species Macrothele yani. Next base: position 126,545,404 of record CM077026.1, on the reverse strand, counting down.
CCAAGCAGCGCAAGCAACTACTCTTCATAATGTTTGAGAGTGTTGATGACTGATTAATACCCACTCCTCAGCAAGAATTCTGAGTTCTTTGCCAAAACTCTGACGAGCTTCATCTCTTACTTACAGCATCCAACACATGCTCAATGGGATTGAGGTAGGTAGCCACTCCATTCGGCGAATATCTTCCTCTTCGAGAAAATCGTCGACCCAACGAGCTTGACGGGTTTGGTCTTATCCATAAGAATAAAATCTAGAAACAGACATCTTTACTGGATGGTTTGATATAAGGGTTCAGGATATAGTCTTTACCTCAGGGCTGCAACAGAGTGACTCTGAAAGATGTGCAGGTCTGCGTGTCGGTCAACCATGATTCCTGCTAAGACCACGCCACCGACCCGAGAGAAGTCCCTTCCTCTGATATTAGAAGGACGTTTGCGGGTTCCTGGCTATCTATAGATGATAATACGCTGGAAATCTGTACTTAAACTGAATAACGATTCACCTGTGAGAAGAACATTCGCTCAATGGCCTGGAATCCAAGGAAAATGTTGGCAATTCCATGTCAAACGTACGAGGTCGCAGGGCGGCGGAAAATAGAGGCACACAAATAAGTGCTCTTTAATAAAGGGATTGCTCACGAGGTCTGCGAACAGTATGCTTTGAAGCACTCGTTCCCGTAGCAGCTATAAATTTGAAAGAGTTGCCTAGCCGACATTTATGTTCGTTCTGTCAGTCAGACTCGCGTCAGGATGGCCTCAAATGGTTGTATTTTTGTGTTGATTATCTGCAGAGTTATGGCACTGAGACGGGCTTTACCTGGTCGATGCATATCTTTTGTCTATTTGACATCTTTTGTCTCCAGAGTTTTAACAAAACATTTTGTAGAACATTCGGTGCACTGGAAACTTCTGTCTAGGACTAACTTTCTGGACGCTGAAAAATTTCATTCAATGCAAGTGCACTGATGTCACGAACTCCTTTTTTCCGCTACCTACAACTATATTTTACTAGGTTTCTGACGTTGGTAAAAGTTGTGTGGATTGAGTATGATTAAGTAACCATTTCTAAAAAAACCTCTTATTAATTAGCAAACATTTCATGAGTTTTGCTTGATCAAGGAATCATCTCCAAAAACTGGAAGTTGTTTTGTTGGTAAGACTTGTGGGCATGCAATTACAGCCAGAATTTATGCTGTGTCATAAACCATAATCTTTCATTGGAGTTTTTTTGAAAAAAAAATGCTGGATTTTTAAGCCTGTTTCAATTAGAAATATGAACAACACAACTGCAAAAAGCGTTTACACACCAAGAATCTAGAGTTCATGCCAAACGTGGAATTCTCAACTTGTCTTTTTATGATTCCCATACCAGGTATCTGACCTTATAAAACCATTTCACTACCGTAGGTCAAAGATTAAAATCTTCTTCCATAGGGTTTTCAATTTCAATACTCATCAAAGCATTCAGTTTCAAACCGTTTCGCCAGTCACACTGAATTCTCTTCATGAAACTGAAACCCGCCTCACAACATGATATGGAAAAGGCAAAATGATAAATTATTTCCATCAGACTAAGCATATCCTTAAACACTTCATAATTTTCTAGAAACAACCTTCTCCAAAAATGACTGAGTCTCTCGTAAGCATCAGTATTACGATCACCTTGTTTTACGTCATAAAATTCCCTCATAATGTTCAAAATCTCAACATCAGCATTTTTTGAAGATATTCAGAAATGATGTATCTGTGCTGACGCTTGTTTTTGTACATTCTTTTGTCTCTCTCAGTACTATGCCAATTGGGTATTTGAAACAATTTTAGTGCTTTTCCATTGACAAGTAATGAGAATGGCATATCAATGTTTTCTAAAATTTTAATCTGTGGTTTTCTTCTTAAGAAATGAACATTATCCCTTTTTATGCTTTGGCTAGAAATGTCCGCTTTTCTGGCTAATCTTAACATGTTCAGTGAAGTCTAAGCAGTCTGTGGCTTCCAACAGTTGGATAAGGTTTGTATCACAACAGAGATTCGAGAAAACAGTTCTTGTAAATTTGTACCGTGTTCTTGTAAACAAAGAGAAAGTACAAAGGAACTGTCGAGAAATGCAGATGCAACAAAAATTCTTAAGTTCAAGCATTTTTCAAAACATCCTTAGCTGCTACTTTTTCATCTGAAGATGCAAATGGTTGTCATTTGGCAACCAGTCACAAATGAAGTTTTCGCAAGCTGTACAACGATGAATTCCATCTTGCCTCATCCAGTCTCTCAGGTTTTACAACGGTTTCTTAATAAGATAACTTCTTTTCGTGAACTGGTTCGTTTATAGCGATATAGGATGAAACTTCTGAACATGTTTCATTGCCAGTTCAAGTGTATTTACACTTTGTATATACAGAAGATGTTCACACATTTTTAAAACAATTTTCCTGCATTATCATTAATGTTTAAAATAAAATTATTTCTTTTTTAAATTTTCTGATTGCCCTTTGTCTGGACTATGAATCTACATCTAGATTTTCAAGATAACAAGGCGTTTCTTAAAATTGGTAGTGGTATTTTATTCTACTCCCTTTCCACTGCTTTCCATAGTCCAATCATTGTTTCAGGTCTGCGTTTAGAAAGTACTCTTTTTAGCAGTTCATCAGGGTATGTTGAAAAATAAGAGCGAAAGGTATAGACTTCATACCAGTTTTTTTTCATTTTTTCAAGAAACAGTGGCCGATGCGAATGTATAATTGGTAGCCTTATCCTGATGGAGTTGTACATTTTGAAGACTGTTGATAAAGGAATAATATTTCTCCTTTAAATATAGCAGTTAAACATTAGTTTGGTAATACGTACAATTGATTTTAACATTCTTTTCAACTTAACTTTAATTTCCCATTTTACTAGAAACCAGCAATAATCATGAATCCTTTACTGAAACTTTTTTTGGATCCCTGGAACCAAGTTCGTAAGTCTTTTTCTGCTCTTTTGAGTAAATAGATTTTTTTGTTGCAGTCGTTCAGGTAGATTCATGCTTCATCAATAGTCACAATTTTCATCTGTCTCCGGCTCAGTGATTTTCATAAAGATGTCTACAGCGTGTTCTGCACAACCCCTTGCCTAGGCAAAAAGCGGTGAACAGTTACTTTCTTTTTTATTTAGATTCAAATCTTTGTTTAATACTTATACAGTTGAATATATTTCAAATACGTGGAAATAATGTAAATAAACGATGTCATTGCTTGTTCGGCCGACACCGCTGGGATCAAATCCCAGATCTCTCGATAATTAGCAGAGTGCGTTCGCTTTACGCTATGGTGCCAACAATTCCCAGCGTTATGTGTAGTTTTATCATTCAGCATCTGACTACACAAATCCATATTTGATGGCTCAGCAACTGATGTGTCGCCATCTAGTGGCATTCAACAGAGCAAGCTGTTTAATTACAGCTGATAAATCCAAAGGGCGATAGAAATGGTGAATATATTTCCAATACGTGGAGATAATGTAAATAGACGATGCCATCGCTCTGTCCACGTTATTTTATAAAATAACGTGGACGGAGTATTTATAAAATAACGTGGACAGAGAGATGACATCGTCTATTTACTTTTACAGTTGATACAGTTTTTGACCACATTACTACTGTTTTTTGAGTCGGCGGATTTTCTTTTAAGACTGAAGACCTTACTTTTGAAGTAGTCTTAAAAGTACTTACGTTCTTTGGATATTAATTTGGTGCTCTTTTTCCTGTTAAGAGCAGTGCTTTGATGACTTTTCCCTCTATTATTAATATCGGTTATTTTACATTTAAAAATGTTGATTCCATGACTTTCAGAGTTTTTAATTATAGAATACGAATATTTTTCTTCGTAAAGAGCAAAACCATAACCTTCTATCCACAGCTTGTTTACGTGCGCCGTTTTCTTAGCAGACGCTACTTAACTGCAGCAGATGTTTCTTTCGTAGTTCATTTAACACGCTGTTGCCAGTTTCAGTTGTTTGAACTTCTTTTATTTTCTACAATTTCTTATCAAAAACTTTCTGTAAAAGTGTGAGCATCCGCTATAGCTTTTAGAAAACGCTTTGCGCCTCAATGTCCATCCCTAGACGGAGAGCCATGTGGTGCATAACGACCATCCAAGAAGAAACTTCTTTCAGTCTTGCTGCAACTTCTGACTTTTTTTCCGCTGATCACCAACTTCATTGGCATCTAAATCCTCTCCTTTTTTTGAGGATAACAAAGATAATCAGAATTCAGTTTCTATAGCTTTTCGTAAATCCTGGAAATAATTTTGTAAATGGGAAAATTTAATGAAATGAGTTACTGCCTTTCTACTATCAATATATTTGACAAGCAATATAGTATTGCGTTACTTGTGGAAAAATTTTAGAAATTTATTTTTGCGATACCATGCACAGTATGAGACCTAACGGTCAGGTTATTACGCTATGAGACAGAAAGAGAACAGTGTACACATAATTCTATGAGACAAGAAGAGAACACTGTACACATAATTCAAAGCAGAGAGCAGTGAATCCGATTAATAGCAAAATTTAATCAGGCACCTATAGTATATTGAAGACAGGTCATTAAACTTACACCCAACGTAGACTCTGGACTAATTATACAAAACTAAATTCGGATGAATATATCTCACAAAATTAAGCATTAGTTCTTTAAATGAGAACACATTCTGTGTATAGATAACTAAAATATGAATTTCATTAGACTTCTCCCAAGTAAACAATCTCTTAATGTTTGCTCGTTTTTACTTATGTCGGTAAGAATGTTCACAGAACTGCACATCATTAAAATATACTGTGGGTCACTAGTCAGCAAAGTCTAACATCATCTGAGTAGTCTTGTTTTCATAAACATTACATATTACGTGTTTTATTTCTTTACCCCGTGGTTCCATGGCCATTGATTTCTCTGTTTATTTGCGGGGCGATTCTAACTTAGCTGATGAATCTTGGGTTCATTCTCATCACAACCACCTGGCACGCCCTCGATCAAGACCGCCGCGTTCTTTCTCTAAGAGGAGGCCATGGCGGTTATCCAGTGACGTCACAGTTTAAGATCTACAAGCTGCCGTCATTTACATTAGATGCTAACGGGATTTTTAGTTTCACCCATAAAAAAAAAAAAAAAAAAAAACCGGAATTATTTCAAATAGTTGGTATCGTTGAGGAACTAACATCACGCGTCCTTCTATGCCCTCGAAGTCCTTGATATGGCAATATTCTGCCAAATAATTTCTTTGAGAAGTAGCTAATTGTTTCCCCTGACATTTCCAAAAAATATTTAAATTTTTGTATTCTGTTGGAAGTGTTAATTGGCGAACTGCAAAAGTTTGAGCTATCTGGAATAATATATTGGTACTTCATACCCAACCCATACCTAGTGCCGATATATTCTGAAAAGACTTGCTAAAAAAACTTTTAATTCTTCGTAACTTTTATGGTAGGTTTAAGAAAACTCTAAATTTCAAGGAAACTCTATCTCATCGAAGGCACCATAAATTGTAATTTCATTTGGCATTTCATTGTTATTAATAAAAACAATTAAGTTTTCCAACTAAGACCAAAGACTAATTATATATAATTCATACTACAAAATTTGTGATGTTGAGATATAGTAAAATAGCAACGCTTATTGACTAATAAATGCTTATTTAACATCGGCTATAATTTCGCAGGGCATTTGGTTCCGCATCGTAACGACGAATGGAGAGTAAACATTCAAATCTTTGTGACATCAGCGTTCTGACGGTAACTGATTTTGGTGTTGTTTCCTCGCGCTTGAAAGAAATGGAGTAGACGTCTTGTCGTTGACAAGCCGTGAAGAGTTGCAGTATATGCGGAAAGCTTCTAATATATTAAGCTTGATAGTCGAATCAGGTTTATCAATAAGCGTAGCGATTTCAAACATAAATTTATGGCAATTTTCGTGACAATATTGGGCCATAGAAGACTTCTTCAGTTCACAGTTCCGTACATAAGTCTTCTGTTCCTTCACACGGAAACTTGAAACAGCGGAAAATAATTCAGAAGCTTCCTGTACTTATAGGGAAGCTCCTGAAAAACAGAATTCAGGAGCTTCCCATAAAGCAAAGTTTTCCCTCCACGTTTTATATTCCATAAGCCCAAACGGACAATGCAGAACCATAGGAGCGCATTTCTAAATAAAAGTGAACAGTGATTTCAATCTATACCACGTTTCTTTAATGATTAGACAGTTTCACTTTCGAGAAATCTGAGACAATCTCTGGTAGATTCATTTCGGAAAATGCACTAACAACGCTTTATAATGTTTAGCAAATTTATACCTTTTGCTAGCAAATCGCTACTGGTGGAATTAGTTCTCACCACAAGCATCTAAGTTTACAGGGAGTCGCTTGTTCCAAATTTAGCGCTACTGACTCCAGCAAAAGATAGGACAAGAGCTGAAGAATTAACATTCAACCTATGCCTCAACCCAATGTGACGTACTGTTCATATGACTGACTCAAGACTCAAAACGGCAAGTTCAGCGATAACTGTGCCTAAACCCGATGTGACCTACTATTCAGATGTGACTGACGCAAGAGTCAAAGCGGCAAGTTCAGCGATCAATTTTGCCGGAGTAGATCAGTCGGGAGAATGTCTGGCCCCGGAGCAGGAAGACGTGGCTTCGAAAACCACCAGCAAAAAAGGGTAACTTCGAAGCGCCCGAACGTAAAGTGAATCTCTTGGTCGTGAGGTTTAAAAAAGAAAGTGGTTTTTTCCACACATCGTTTGGAAAAAATGAAAATTTCTTCTTCTACAGTAAGCTCCAACAAGCATGATTTGTCGGCAGTCACGAAACCTACGATTCTGTGCCTATTCTGAAGCTGGAGGAGACATGCGACGTACCACTGAGGTGACTGGTACAATAGTTAAAACAGCAAGTTTATCAATAAGCACCACTTGCGAAAAGAGGTTTTTCTTCCGCCAAAATTCCCAGCTATGCATCTTTGTATGTAGCTTCTGAGGATATGAACTGGAACTCACCATCACAAATTCTTGGGAATGAGCCAGGTGGACGCCTTCGACCAAAAACAAACACTTTGCTTTTATGAAAGAAAGCTGCAATAATTAGTCATCACATCGTAATTGGCCAGGCTGCAGTTCGCCGCATGTCATACCAATGTGTGCTCAAGTGTTAGACTGAAGTTTGGCAAATACTAGAGGAAATAAAAACAGTAGACATCATTTCATTGACCGAAGGAGAGTATTGCCTATGCAAAGGTTATGGTTTATGCCAATGCCTTGGAAGGCATGCTACCGTGTTCCAAGCTGAAGTGTATATGCTATGTGTATATGCCTCAGAATGTCTGATCAAAAGGGTACCACAATGTGAGTATCCAGATTTGTTCAGACAGTCAGGCGGTTTTACTAGCACTTCGTCAGTGCCGCATTTCATCCAAAATTGTTTGGAACTGCCTCCAGACCCTAACTGAACTGGCAGGGCGGAACAAAGTTCAACTGTTCTGGGTGCCGGGACACAAGGGTTTTGTAGACAATGAAAAAGCTGACCTTCTTGCTAAAGAGGGAAAGAGCAGGCTTTTTATGGTCCAGAGCCGGCAATTAGGGCTCCCCTCTGGTGTGGCTAGATGACTAATTCAAAAGCTGCTGAGGACTAAGCAGCTTGATGTCTGGCATGTTACTGAGGGACAGAGGCAGGTAAAGGAACTTAATCAAGGACCCTTGTCTCAAACAGCAAAGGAGCTTCTTAAACTACCGAAAAATTGGTCTACTTACAGGACATTGTCGTCTTAATAGGCATCTTAATTTGATTGGGGTGAAAGAGGATCCACTCTGCAGAGGATGCCATCTGGAAACACTTCCTTGCATTTACTTTGTGACAGTGACTTTTTTGTAGCACTTAGGCTCGAACACTTTGGTACTCATAACGTGAGACCAAGTGATCTCTCTTTAGTACCAGTCAAGAGCATTCTTGCTTTTGCTCGTGCATCTGGTCTCTTTCGAGATTAGGGCTGGAGATGCACAATAGACCTTAGGTCGTGGTACTGGGTCATTATACCCCCTTCCATAGTTACAATGCATTGACCGTACTGATATCTTTCAACTAACATGGAACTTTCATGGGAAGGCATGACGCTAAATCGTTTGTTTGGTGTCCACTTGGTTTTGTCCACTTTTTGCCATAACCACTTGGCCGAGTGGTCAGTGGAGCTGGTTTTAGTCTAGTCGCCAGAGTTAAAAATGAGGCATGACTAGAACACCTATGCCATGGCGCCGGTCACCCGTGGAACAAACTGTTTCGCATCGTGCATGAGGGTCTGCTCATAGCCCAAACAGTTGCTCATGTTGGTCACTCACTGAAAAAAATAATCCTAGTAGCTCATCCTGCCTTTTAAACGTGGCTGGTGTTTTAGAGACAGGCCCATCTTTTTCGCCTCATTTGCTTTCTCCTTTCCACCTTTTTTGTTTATCTATACATCCTTATTTTGCTTGCCTAAATATTTCGTTAATGAAACTCATTCTTCGGAAATGTATCCATTGTTTAACTTTCGCTGCCCCACACTCTGCATTGTTTATCATTAATATTTCTCTCTCCAAGAGATTGAGATGTGATTTCATTTGCTATTCGTGGCTGTGAACAGTTTTATCTTTAGATACCCGAAGAGAAACAAAAATAGCAATTATATTCATAGAAATGCGAGTAAATCTAGGTTTGAGAAGGCGGACTAGTTCTTTAATATATGACTTACATTGCCTTAGTTAGATGTCACATCAAACGCACAACTTTCCTCTTTTGCCATCGCATTAAAATTGCTAATGCGCTGCTATCAGGGCTAAGTAAGCGCGCCACGATGTTCTCTCTCGTTAAAAGTGAGTAGAAGTCATGTATCCCAGGACATCAGTTTTTCATTATATTGTCCAACTTCTGAAATTTGTTAGAAGATAACGATGATATATCGCGAAAGGTTTGAGGTCTTCATAAACATACAGTAAGATGACAGGGAATGGAAATAACTACAGTTCATTCCCGAAATGGTTAAAATTGTGTGTTAGCTAAATAGGTTTTAAAGCAATGCAAAACAGCAAAACCAACGAGGGTATCGATAACGGAAAATGTTGCTTCTGAAGATTCGAGCAGTGACTTCACGCGTTGCGTGATGAACGCTTATATTTGAAGATAGGCAATCAATCATCACTAAATGATATACAAAAACACCGTCAAGGAGTAGCTTTGGTTTTAATTTATTTGGTTAACTTATAAGCTAAAATTATTTGAGCAGTTGGGTTACACATACTGTAGATTTCACTTTGTAAAACATTTAACCTAACTGTCTTATGTAAAAGAATAGGAACTTAATATGTAACTAATTCATCTGTTCAACTCACTGGAACATCCAATCGGCACCAAAAGACGTCAAATTCAGTATGATTACACTGTGTAAAAAAATCTTAACAATTACGTATTTATCTAAATACATTGATGTTTCTTTATACATTTTGGTGCAGGGATTTCAAAATTGCCGCCATTTTTGGTATAGCATGAATCGTTTAACTACAATTTACGCTACTTCCAAATCTATGCAGTTGTACAGGATGTCACACTCGCTACCGAACCCGGCATTTCTTTAATAAAGTTAACACCAATGAAAATATTGCAGCCGCCCCCGGTGGCGCAGTGGTCTAAGCGATGGCCTCTGATCATTCATCCAAAATGGGGTCCGGGTTCGAATCCCGGTGAGGCATGGATGTTGTTTGTCTTACGGAACTGGCTCTCTCCCTTCCCTGGAACCAGTGACTCTAAATTAGGGACGGAAGACTGTTTATAGCCAATTGGGTTGCTCACGATGGTCGTTAAACCTTCAATCAAAAAAAAAAAATATTGCAACAAAATTTGAAGTGGACTTACCTCATTTCGTGTGAAATGCGACGACATCACATGTGCTGGAAGTGTCCACCATTTGCATCCAGACAGCATTGAACCCGGTGCTGTCCGCAGCTTGCCGAAGTGCTCCTTAGTGGCAGACACATTCCTAAGTGTGGCGCCACTGAGGAGCAGTCCGCCAGCCAGTTGAACGCGCCTCTCTGCTGCTTTGTTATGCCATTTCGCTGAGCGTGTCTACACAATACGGTTGTTGATAGTGAGTGCTCGTGGCTGTTCGCGTACGTGTGAAAATGTATCTGTATATTCTGGAGGAGCGAGTGTTTACTGTTCGCACTTATTGGACAACAGAATCGATAGTTTAGTTAACATCAATTCCTGGAGAGGTTTGCAGTAAGACATACGCCAAGCAAGTCCACCATTTGGGAATTGTCGAAGAAATTGCGAACCAAGGGGACTTTATTAGACGACCACGCAGCAGTGGCGTAACTACCTCCCCCGCAGCCCCCGCGGTTGCGGGGGCGGCGCAGGTAACCAAGGGGCGTACCACAGCTTCCAGTGATAGTTTTTTGAAAAAAGTCTAACACGCACAAAAACAAACAAATAATTAACCCAAATATTCATATTTTCTTTTAAGGTACATTTAACTTTGTCTAAATAAATGTCAAGTTTCACTTTTAAAGCACTGGATGTCCTACAGATTGAAGCTGTTCGGCTCTTTGGTTCCTGAGTTGTAATACAATCGCTCTCAAATCGCCCTCTGAGGAAAAACGCGAGGCCACATGAAGATTCCCCATGAAGGATGTGGGGAAACAGTCAATCAGTCACAAAAATTACGTACACGATAGGCACCAACATTTATTCACAGCAGCCGCAGATCTGCCATATACAAGACTGTGATTTCTTCAAGTGATTTATTTTAGTGTTGTACAAAAACAATTACATGTATTGTTAAATCTATTACTTAAAAAGTTAAAACTCTGCTTCATCAGGACGAACGGAGCCTAAACATTGAGCTCTTGGTATCAGCATTACTTTTCCAGACATTCTCCTTGACCCCCTCCCCTCCTCCATCTACCACACACACACACACCGCGAAAAACGCATCCTCCCTCGTGCTTGAAATCCTGGGATCTTGCGAGAAGCGGGGGGGGGGGGGGCGGGATGGAGCACGTTGTGCTATTTACGGCATTGCCATGCTGGACTGTATTTTCATGCGTACCGTATCACCGTGATCCCCACGAACTGAAAGATCCTTACCTCGTGAAACAAGTGGCATACTGCGGATGGTTTCAGACATTTCGTCAGGAAAATTCGGGCATTCTGTACTACATGTTTTTATCGGACGAGGCGTGGTTTCACCTGTCCGGATAGGTCAATTTTCAAAATTCCCGTATTTCGACCAATGGAAATCCCAACGCGATACATGAACACCTTCATTAACAGAAAATTGGTGTTCGGCGTGGGATGACCCGGCGCCGCATAATTAGTCCCATCTTCTTCGATACAACCATCACAACAGCTGCATATATGGAAATTTTCAACACCTTTGTAAATCAATTGGACGACGAAGAACTCTCCATTGGATATAACCAGCATGATGGAGCGACATCACATGAGTAGTCCTCTTTCGGCGACCGTGTCATTTCGAAGGGTCTATGGCCACCGCCCTTGCCAGATCTAACTCCTCCTGATTACTTTTTATGGGGGTATCTAAAAGGGAGAGTTTACCAAAAGAAACCGCGAACGATAGATGCCTTGAAGACAAACATCACTGAAGAAATTCAGGCAGTGACGGCGGACGTACTGGCAAGCACTTTCCAGGATATGGTGCGTCGGTTCAATGCTGTCTGGACGCAAATGGTGGCCAGTTCCAGCACATGTTTGTGATGTCATCACATTTCGCACGAAATGAGGTAAGTCCATTTCAAATTTCGTTGCAATATCTTCATTGGTGTTAATATTATTAAAGAAATGCTGAGTTCGGTAGCGAGTGGGACACCCTGTATAATGTACGACATGCATTACAATGAGGGGATGTAAAAGTACAAATCATGAATACTATCAATACACAGTGCGAACTAAACATACAAAAGTACAGTATATCTGTCCTAAAATGTTATTTTGGTTCGCTTTTGCATCTTAATAAACACTACTAGCATGGGCACCAGATTCCAGATGTCTTCCATCATGGCTTCATATAATCTTTCTTGATATCTCTGTTCCATATTTTGCGTGTTTTGATGAAACCTCTCACCATGTTCATCCCACATTCCTCCCAAATTTCCTCGAAAAAATTCCGCGGTGTGATTGCAAGTAATAAAGTTTAACAGACATTCGACACCACGTTCTTCCAAAATTGTCAACTAAATTCTACAAGCTGCTTGTAGTTGGTGCTGTACCGGTTTCGAAGAAATTCAGGAATGATAACCTCATCTCAATGTGGAACTAGTCAGCAGATGATGGTATGTTGGGATATGTAATTGCATTTCTATATCTAGGCTTCTTGTACAAGGAAATATTCACCTTACAGAGAGAGTCATCAAGATTATTCTTCGGTTCCATCCAAATTCGAGGAATGCAAAATGGCACTGCTTACGTTGCAGCAGGAAGCCAACCTTCTAAAGTTGATCTGCAACTACCACAGCAAATATGCGGTGACCAAATTTGTCTTCCATACGCATTCCGAAGTAAGCTTGATATGCAGTGGAAAACGTAGGCCCTGTGGTACCTGCTTGCTTAGGATCAGTATAGTACCCAGAAATTATATATGCAATGGAAAACGTAGGCCCTGTGGTACCTGCTTGCTTAGGGATCAGTATAATACCCAGAAATTATATATGCAATGGAAAACGTAGGCCCTGTGGCTACCTGCTTGCTTAGGATCAGTATAGTACCCACAAATTTAACAGAAAGAGTCCGGGTAGAACTTACAAGTTAGTATCGCGGTCACATTGACCCTGTGACAACGGCGAATGAGTGTATTAATAAAAACACAATTTATAACTAAAAAAGTTTGATACCAAAATGCTAAGACCACCGTTGGAATCAGCGCCTTTGAAATTGTATAACAAACATCAGAAAATCAATTTTTGTTTGTGTTATATTCGTTCGTCGATCACATAAGTCCCAATATTTTTTTAACAACGTTTGACAGTGAACTCTCCAACAGCAGCTCTCGTACATAAATCTGATCACGTGTAAATCACTATAACTCTATGGTACATAAATCTCGATAATTCTACATCAACTACTCCACTGAACTCTGACTCGCAATTAGTGCTGCCAAATCGTAAAAGCTCTCGGGGAGGTAATATATTGTTCAGTGAAAAAACTGTTAACCTAGAAATAACTAAATTTACATAAGAGAAACTCAAAAGAAAGGTTAAATAGAGGTATAGGTCAGACATTATTTAAAAGAATTACAAAAGTGCTAAAATTTGAATCTACCAAAATTTCAAATTGGCATTTCCTGTTAATGTTCTTTAATTGGTCAAAAAATTTCCTATTTGATTTTTCCATTGAGCATTTGATTGAGCAAATTCTCTTACCAGCACTTTCTGCTAAACATTTCTGAACTCATGAATGACAACACTGAACATTTATCAGTGTCATTATTTAAGTTTATAGATCTTCAGTTTTCTACAAATTTTTAGTCGAAAGCTAAATCACGAAATAAAATTTTACATATTTGAAGTGCGCTATAGAGAATCATAATCTATCTTGCTAAATTATTCATGGACTACTGGTTGTTGACTGTAGTATCCGCCTGCTTAATTGGGGAAATTAAAACAAATCAGATTCGGCTCAGCACTTAAAAAACGTTTATAACTCTAATGTATGTCATGGCTTTGAATTTGTATTGCGAATTGAATTAAACACTAGTGAACTTCATTCATTGTCATATGAAAGGAAGGACAGCGATTCTTCCGTCTTTGGAAGAAAGTATTTCAAAAGAATATGAGGTACTTCCTATATAATTGCTTGCTAGATATTTAAAATACCATTTGTAATTTTGTATTTGCATTTTGAAAAATGTTTCTTTGAGATATGAGAGCAGATGTGGTAAAACGACTTCAAAAGAAAAGTGTGCTGCTCCTATCGTCAAGTCGTCTGAGGTTCTGGCACTTCTGACCATTCATCCAAGATGTGCCTTCATTAGAGTCCTAGTTGAGGTGTCGTTGATGTTCTTGTCTAATGGCTCTAGCTTGAACCCTTCATTTACACCCGTGGTCCAAAATTAGGGGACTTAAGGACTGCTTTTGGCCCGATGGCTCGCGTTGATCGTTAAATTCTGATACAAAAATAAGTGTCTCTCAGACTTGCTTCTCCAAAACTTTTAGTTGCTACATCAAAATTTTATCAAGATATCACCGACCTTAAAAACGTTGGTATTAATTTTTGTAAGGTTTGGAATCACTGAATTAATTTCAAGATACTTTTTGTATCTTGAGTTTTATTCGACACTTTATCAGAGCAGCTATCGAGTTCTTCATTTCCCACTATTGGTATGTTTCACAAAAATACTTATCACAATTTACCTTCGAAATCTTGATTTATTTTATTAATCAAGCTTTTTGAATAAACTGAAAACATGCTAAATTTTTTCAAAGAAAATGCAATAACTGATCCCACTGATGGAGATAAGCTTACCAATTAGTTGAAGAATCGATTTATTTAGTGAAGTGCACCATTGTCTTCTATTCTTTTTCGATCAAGACTGCTGCATTATTAGTGTGATATGATAAAACGTGATGCTTATATACAGTGTGGCAAAGAATTTTTAAGACTGGGTCTGTAAAATGAAATAGAAACAAGAAATTATAATTTGTTTTGGTTTGTTATTCAAAATAAGTCCCTCCGGCTTCAATACACTTGTTACAGCGATTTAATAATAATTCGAATGCCTGTTCCAGTTCACTTTGCGGAATTGCCTCCAAAGCACGCGTCGAAGCTGTTTGTATTATCGAAATATCATCAAAATAACACCACTTTAACGTCATTTCAAGTTTTGGGAATAAAGAAAAGTCGCAGGGTGCGAAATCAGGCGAACACGGTGGATGATTCAACACACACAGACGTTAATTTTCGCCAAAAATCTACGAACAAGAAGTGAGGTGTGACTGGGTGCATTATCGTGCAACAAACACCAACTGTTTTCATCACGATATTCTGGACGAATTGCGACGAATTCTGCCCATCAAACGCCTCAAAACATTTAAATAAAACTCACCAGTAACTGTTTGTCCACTTGGAACAAATTCTTTGTGGATAATACTCTTACTATCGAAGAATGTAATGAGCATTGTTTTGATTTTCGATGGAACTTTTCTTGTTTTCTTGGCTTGTGGTGAATTTTTTTACTTCCATTCCGCACTTTGTCGCTTTGTTTTAGGATCATATTGAAAACACCATGTTTCATCACCTGTAAGAATCGATTTTAAGAAGTTTGGATCATTTTCAGCGGCTGAAATGATGTTTCTGTAATGTGCACTTCTTGATTTTTGTTCATTGGTTAACGTGTGTGGAACAAGTTTAGCCCAGACTTTTGTTTTGCCCAAATCTTCATGCAGGATGGTTCGAATCGTTTCTTTGTTGATGTTTAAAGACTCTTCCATTATTCTTAGTGATGCACATCGATTTTTTGCCACGAAATAACGCCCTTTTTTAATAATCTCAGGTGTGCTAGATGAACTTGGTCTTCCGGTATGCTTATCATCTTCTAGCGTATCTATTCCTTCCAAAAAACGTTTGTGCCACAGGAAAACATTTGATCTACTTAAACAAAACTCACCGTAAACTTGTTTCATCATTTGGTACGTTTCCGAGGCACTTTTACCAAGTTTTGCGTTAAATTTAATAACAGCCGTTTGTTCCATCTTAATAATTCAACATGAAAAAAATTTTTACTTCTCTAATGAACGGCCGTTTCGTTTGAGTTACTTTAACAACTGCGCAGTACTTTTGGCAGAAAGCAAGCAGATGGTCATGGTTTACAACGCATTAGCGATTACACTGGTGGCGCCACCGTAGGCTGAAATCTAGCGCCAGTCTTAAAAATTCTTTGACGCACTGTATATCTACACTTGCCCTCGGCATGCTTATAGCGCTAAATTCCAGTGGACATATTTGATACTTCGGAAATAATTGTATACAGAAAAATAGACTATACACGGTCGAGTCACATTATTGTGACCACCAGCTAATATCCAGAGTAACCGTCGTGTGCAGCGCGGATAGCAGCTGGACTGGCTGGGAGTGACTTAATAAAGTTCTGGAAGGTGTTCACAGGTGTGTGAAGCTCATGCTGACTTCAGTGCATCTGACAGCTGCTGGAGGGTGTTTGGTTGAGGATCCGTAGAGCGGACAACACGATCGAGGTGGTCCCACAGACTCTCAATTGGGTTTAAGTTTGGGTAATTAAAGCGCCAGGGAAGTATTTTGAAGTCTTCATCGTGGTCTTCCAACCACTCGGCCATTTATAGCTGTGTGGCACGTTGTCGTGCTAGAAGATCCCATCCGCCCTAAGGAAGAAAATCAGCATGTATGTGGTCTGCAAGGATGGATTCATAACGAATTCGGTCCGCATTGCCTTTTGCAGGTATGAGTGGACCCAGGGAATGCCACGAAAACATTCCCCACACCATAACATTGCCCCCTCCTCCCAGTTTGTATTCTTCCAGCAATGGTTAAAGAGTGTTTGTTCTTCGATGTTTCTCATCGTATATGCCAACGTGTTCATCCGTTCGATGAAGCAGAAAACTTGACTCATCGGAGAAGGGAATCCTTTTCCAATCAGCGGAGGGTCCGATTCCGATAATGCCGTGCAAATGTAAGCCTTTCTTGGCGATTCACCTTTCGTTAGCATAGGTGCAGTGATCATCCGCAGTAGGGTTCGCTGAACTGTCGTGTTTTAGACCCTTCCGGTTTCCCCCTGGTTCATTCGGCCAGTGAGTTGTTCCGCTGTAGCGTATCGATCGGCCCTCACGAACCTGCGATTCCCGACGCTCACCTCTTACATCAATGGCACGTGGTGTTTCGCAGTTTCCACGTTGGGTGGTGCCATTTTTCCAATCACGATACACTTTAACTACAGCAACACGCAAACAGTTTACAAACTGCGCTGTTTCAGAAATACTGCCACCCTTGCCCCGAAAGCCGATAATCATCCCTTTTTGCAAATTTGATAAATCGCTCCTTTTATCCATGACAGCAACGAGTGATGTGTTTTTAGAATGCCTGCAGCACACCTTTATATACCCTCCAAGCTAGCTCACGAAACTGCCTTCTTTCATTGGCTACTTTGACGTCAAATGTAGGAGTTGGTCACAATGTGACTCGACTGTGTATGAAAGGTAATCGAATAAAAGGATGAAGAAGCACTTAAAACCAAAGTTTTACTTCTATACACAATTGCACACATGATGCACTAAAGAAATAAACGGAGTTTTGAAAGGGTATCACTTAAAAATAAACATGGAGTATCGGACAACACACCACATGCACTGCTTGCGAAAAACATCGCAGCAATAGAACTACTATCATATAAAAAAACTGTCTCCACAAACCTTACGAAGATTGCGGATCGTCCATCTTCACCAGGTGTTTTTCGACGAACTGATCACGTGGCACGCTAACATCGTGCCACGTGATCAGTTCGTCGAAAAACACAGTTAGAAATAACTCTCTCTCCGTGGGTGAAAACAGTGTTTCGCGACTGTTGTGAGGTGTGCTTATGCTTCATTTTCCCAACAAAGACTACCTTCAAAATAATAAAGGCTTCAGATTTTTCAAAACCGCGTATATAGCACTATGTTTAATGAATTACATACCAAAATTTCTAGGAAATACGGCAAAATTAATTGCCACAGAACTTGTACAATTGACATTCATCAAACCGAAGTATACACGCTAGGTGTTCCGAATGAACATCCTGCAAAACTTCACTCCTCGTAAACATAATAAACTAGATTCTAAGTATTGAGTCAGTAAGTCAGAGGGAAGCCAACAGCCAAAACTAAACTACAAAACTTTCAAATTCAGGAACTTAAAAGCACCCATTAATGCGTATCGGAAATGGCGATTACAATGTTGCGAGAGATAAAATATTCTCATCAGTAATCGAATGACTGTCACCCTATGACGATAAAACCATGAGATCTTAAATAAGTGAGAGATTAGTTTCAAGTAAAGCAGATCTAAGAAATCAAATTTTGAAACCGCTGACTACATCTGTTTTGTACTGAAACGAAGCCCCTAAATGAGAAGCACTGCAATATAAATGGAATTAAAATTTTCTTTTGTCCAGATTCTCCCAACATTTTTCAGAGAACTTAAAAGTATTTTATCTGCTCTGTGCACCTGTGGCTTTATGAGAATTTTATGCACACACACAACTACTTCAAATGAACGGAATATTGACAGCCTGAACAATGGCCTTTACAATCCTTCCTGTAATGTGTGCTACCTAGGAGTGAGTTGCAGCAACAGAGTTTTGATATCCATTAAAAACTTTAGAAGCTATATCTTCCATACTAAAATTCTTTAAAGTCCGGCATTGTAAAATTTCGCGTGCATTCTTCCTCTGATCGGATGATCAAAACGATTGTTTCTCGAGGCATTAGGCACGAAGGAAGCTTTATGAGAACCACGTGACACCGTAGTGCTTTACGAATCCGATATCCATGGCTACCAGCGATAAGCTCAATGAAAATAGGTTATTTGTCATTGAGAAACGTTCAGCGAAGATCTTACTTTTAAGCAACTCTCTTCTCGAAAAAACGTATATACTCAGCGCTGAAGAAAAGAAACTTGAGATTTCATTTGCACCGACATTAAAATAATTTCTAATTTTTTGAAAATGGTTTGGTCACAATGAGGCGTCAGTCTCAATTTTTGCTTCTGATGAATTTGCAAAATCTGAGCTTCTAAAATCTCGATTGAAAAAAAATCGTTTGTGGGCAGATACTACTCGCGTCGACAAACTTTTTAGGAATGCTTTTTTAAATAATGCATGGTTTCTACGCCAGGGGGCGTAGATTTATATTCAATTTTTTTGTAAATATCTTTGCTTCTAAAAGTCCAATTTGAAAAGCTCCTTCTTTGTTGGGTAGCGTTTCCGGTGCGAAATGTTTTTCATATAATTTCAAAATTTTCAAGTAAATCATAGATTTTCCGATTATAGCACAAAGGTAAATTGCGTTTCCCCCGATATTTCTGCTTTCAAAACTCCGACTTGAAAAATTCTTCCAGTATTGCATACAGCTCATGATAGAAAATGTTTATTTTTATGTAATTTCTGATATTTTGTAAATGTTTTGGCCATCAGGGGGGCATAAGGTTTAATTTTTTGCTTCTGATGTATTTGCAGCAAAATCTGATCTCCTGAAAACCCGACTAAAACGTTTTTTTTTCCTGGACCGACACCACTCACATCGAAAAGAAAAACGTCTTGAGAATAGCTTCCTTCTTAAAATAATACATGGTTTTCTCGCCAGGGGGCGTGGATGCATATCTTATATTTGCCCATATCTCTGCTTCTAAGAGTCCGATTTGAAAATTTCTTTCTTTGTTGGAGAGAGTTTCCGCTGACAAACGTTTCTCATATAATTTCAAATTTCTCTTGACCCACGAGTCTGCAATCAGAGGGTGTAAGCTCATGATTCGGTTTACAGCAATGTCTGCGGGATTAAAAACCCAATTCAAAAACTTCTATCTTCGGTCAGATACTATTGTTTTCCATACAGGGTGTTCCATTGACTTTGAATACCTTTGATAAATTGAATTCGCGTTAGAACGAATCCAAAAGACGTGCTCATTAAACCCGAAAATTCGGTGTCATCTTTCTTGTTTCAAATATTCATCGGTTCAGCGTACTTCGAGAATATAATTTCCAGTTTTTAAGGAACAAGTTAGTAAAATCATGCAATGCATTTATTATGATACCCTTTCCAACATACCAGAAATTATTACTCAAGTTATGAGGATAATGGCTGTGGAACACCATTTCGCTCTTGCGCCATGACCTTTTGACCCCATTTCGATTATATTAAACAGACTTGGTTCGATATACGTCCAGAACAATATACCAAAGCTTTGTCGCAATAGAAGCAATTTTAGTCAAGTTATGAGGATAATGGTTGTGGAATAAATCTCACTTATGTGACCTGGACTTTAACCCCAGTTCAATTACATATTAGGAGCCCCCACTTTCAAAATGGTTCTTCTTTCCATTTCTGAGCTGAGCAATATTAACAGAAAATAGAAAATAGTACCTATAGGAACAGAACTATTGATTTTTATAATTTATGAATGAATCATAATTCCTAGCGGAATACTCTTTATCGGACCACAGGCCGCTAATATTTGCATTTTCAGTTCGACTTACTCGTCTCCTTTTAGATTAACATGTCTGGTCCTGTCAGCAGATAGACGATTTTTTGCGCTGAACATAAGATTATCTTTCTCTCTGAGAATGTCTACTTCGATCTACTGCGACTGTCTTTCTCTTTGTAAAGCCATTCTTTGCCTGTCATTTGACAATCGAGATTGTTTCTTGCAAAGTTTCATTATGACGGGATAAACAAATTCTTTTAGTGTCCGATGTACTACGACCTATATTCGATTTTCGTCTCTGCATAATGTTAATACAATGTTTAAATTTTAATGAAAGAGCTACTCAAAGAGATACATATACGTGTGGACGAAAACAACTAAGCATTTAGTTTGTGCGAGCGCCGATAAACCAATTCTTTCAGCGTCCGATGTAACTACGCATTTAGTCTGTGGCTTTAATGCTGCCAGACCGGCCGTCGCGCATGCGCCTCGCGTCCCCCCCCCCAATGAGCAAAACATTTCGTAAACCGAAAGCCGCGCATCGCTGTTTAGACTGTTGAAGCCACAAAAGAATGTAAACGGCGGTTTGTTCTTTGACTTGTCACTAAACTCGTTACTGCTAGACTCTCTTTTGTCATAGATTAATGTTTCATACACCTAAACCTTCCTCGACAAATGCTCTAGGGAATGGTGAAAACCGCATCAAAATCCGTCCAGCAATTCTCAAGATTAGCCCGAACAAACAGACCGACGCCTACCGGGGACTTTATTTAATACCATGTACAGATATTGAGATGCAGGAAATCTGAATCATCGAGCATTTTTTAGGGCTTATTTTGTTCTTTAACTTAAATGAAAACCCGTTTCCTACAGATCGCTCTGTCTTCGTGAGCATATAAACTTATATCCAAACAGAAGCCAAACAGGTTTCATGCCATCCAGAGCCCCTTTTTAATTCCTTAGCATTTTCTCCTAGTCTTTCGCTATGTTAGCGTTATTTTGGTATACCTTTCACAGCCATTTCGAGGTCTCGTCCGAGTCATTCCTCGCACACGGTCATGAAAAATCAACTGTCTCTTCTGTATATTCTTTAGCGCTCTTTCCCTTTAAGTTATCTTTTTTTTTCTGTCATTTGCTATTCTTTTTTCTTCTTGAGGTTCTACATGATCTTCTAAAGGCACCCATTTCTCTACTGCTGTTAGTCTTTTTTCTTTGCTTCTCTGAAAGTCTCCGAATATCGAACTCCGTACAGCAAAATACTATATTCAGTAGCGTTACTCATTTTCTTGTTTTAGTTATTTCTTCACTGCCAAACGCCTTTGTATTTTCTAACAGCTCTTTCCCTGTAAAATTCTTTTTCATGCCTCTCCTGAATTTCGACGCTTTCGATCTATTCGGTTCCTAAATAACTAATTTTCAGATAACATAATTTCTCTACCTCTTAATTGTCAGCGCCGCTGCACGAGTGATCTGAGGCGCTAGGATTTAATCATTCGTCCGAGGTAGGGCCAAGTTCTAGTCCCGAATGGGGTATAGATGGTGATTGATGTCTCCGAAACCACAAATTTGTATGTATGTAGCAACTCAATGGGCTATAAGCAGATCCCTAATTTAGTGCGACTGACTCCAGGGAAGGGAGAGAGCGGGTGCCGTAAGTCAAAAAAGAAACATCCATGCCTCACCGGGATTCGAACACGGACCCATTCGGACGAATGGTCAGAAGCCATCGTTTAGACCATTGCGCAAACGGTACATTAGGTGTGCAACTTAATTCTCGGCTACAGGCACGACACGTTTAAAACAAATTATAGCAAATCGAATACGTACCTAATCAGGGAAATAATCCCCGTCGTGCTGGATACATTTGAGCCATCGGTCAGGGAGCTTCCGAATGCCACTGCGGACAAAAGAGGGCTGTTTCGAGTTGATAAAGTCATCAATACTTGTGTGGACCTCCTCGACAGAAGTGAAGTGCGTATCACTCAGGTGATGTTTCAGGGAGCGAAAGAGATAATCCGACGGGGCGAAGACTGGAGAACACCTCTGGTGGGACACAATTTCCCATCCCAGATCGGTGATCGTGTTTAAAGTCGTTTTTCGCGGTGTGAGGACTCGCGTTATCCTGAAGCACCAGGACCGACCTTCTGCCCTTGCCAGTGTATGGCCTTTTCGCCTCCATCGCGTCTCTCACACGAATGAGTTGCTGACAATAACTCTCAGCATTGACCGTTTCACTAGGTTTGAGGAACTCATAGTGTACGACACCGCGCTGACCCACCATATGCACAGCAACTACTTCCTGGCATGGATATTCGGTTTGGCTGTACTGCTGGTAGGCTGACCTGGATAAACCCACGATTTGCACCCCTTAGGATTATCGTAGAAGATCCAAGTCTCATCACAGGTCAAAATCTTGTGTAGGAAATTTTTCTTCTTGAATCTGTAGAGCAAGGACACAGCAACATCGTAGCACCTAGACTTGTTCGCAGCTGTGAGTTTGTGGGGCAGCCAACGGCCCTCCTTGTGAATCCGTCTAAGCTTGTGCAGGCGCTTTGCACTGGCTAGCCGTGTTACTCCGAGTTCCTGGGCAAGCTCTGATCGTGTGAGACAGGGATCCGCGTCCAGCAGTTGTTCCAGTTCCTCATCGTCAACTTTCGGTGACTGTCCCGAACGTTCTGCATCACGGAGATCAAAATTTCCCTGCTTAAACAGCTAAAACCGCTTCGTACAGGTACCGTATTGGACACAGCAGCCTCACCCAAAGCAGCACAGATATTTATTGCTTTTCAAATACTCTATTAAAGTTCCTAAAGCTATGAAGAAAAGACCATTAGTAGATTTACTCTTGTTTCCGATACGTTAAAAATATCGTTGAGAAAAAAGTGCGCTTTTTGTTAGGCCGTCTTAGTTTAAAAATATAGTTGTAATATCTTGTTTAGAAATTCCAAAGTAATTATGAATATCACTTCTTAAAAGCTTTTATGAACAATGCAAAACATTGTGCGTTTTTTTCGGGGAGGAAGAGAAACGAGTCTTTGTTCTCAAATAAAATTTAAGAAATATTTGATACAAAAAAAGTGGATAAACAAGGAAAACAGAAGAGATAGAAAAAAATATTAAATTTTCTTATTGCTAGAAAAACAAGACCACTCGAGCTTTTTTATCCTGTACACTTTAAAGTTTCTAGTTATTACTAACATGTGTGTGCTTTGCATTTGTGTTTATCTTTATTTCTTCATTCCATATACCCTGTAGGCTTGAATTTAATTGCTGATGAAATAAATACTTCGTTAAGGATTTGCATACACATCATCAGAAACACAAAGCAGATATCTTAAAAAAAATCACAACCTTTTAAAAAGTACTTTTTTCACTTTTTTCATCTGGGTTCCCACCAGAAAAAATCTTTGACACTCCTATGGAATCATAGGTAACACCACCTTCACGTTTAACACAGCTATTAGGACTTCTCCATAGCTATTAGTATGAACGTGCAAGGAAATAAGTTAATTGTCAGGAAAGAAAATAAATGCAATACTATCTTTTGCAAAGGTTTTTACACTGCGCAAAGAAATTATTAATAAGCAACGTTTTCGGATCGTCGAATAAAAGGGTCGTTAGTAAGAACATGAAAAAACAACACTGTGGGCATTATTTTAATTAGGAAACGAGGGTTCCATAACTGAAAGCAAATAAGATTAAAGAGTTTACTTAATTTTTAAAAATAGAAAATTCAGTCCAGAAAAGTAACTGGAAAATATAAATGCTATTCAGAAAACAGCGCTGAAGAACTACGTATACGAACTTTGCTTACTACATTCCGCGTTAACGTGCCGAGGGGACAGCGTTACGTGAGGAAGAAGTCAGACAAGTATTTTATCTTGGCCGAAACAAATCTTATAGGGGAAATTGCGAAGCTAATCAGAAGTTATCTGAGCCGTGCAAAATGTTACAAGAAGTAAGGATAAACCCAATTAAATATTGGATTGGTGCGAATGAAATGTTCGGCGTGAACGAGCATTACAGCCAGGCACCCACCACAGCGGAATGGAACCACCCACAAGTATTGCGGCTATTACATCACAGGTTACTATTACTAGCCAGCAGGTGTATGAAGAACAAGATCCAGGAGTGTTTTTTTTTTTTTACAGAACGTGGATTGCAAAAGAAACATGCAGACGCTGTATTTGAGAGTAATCTTCCTGAATGAGTTAAAACTGGGTCATTCTGCAGGAATTGCCGCCGATAGTTCACTTCCTGTCCACGAAACAGTTCACGACAGACAACTGGGTTCAACATGCAGTTAATGACTTCTTCCGGTCCCAGCCACAAGACTTTTTTCGTTCCGGGATCATGGCCTTTCCGAACAGATGGCAACTATGTGTTGATACCGAGGGGGATTATTTTGCCTAGGTAAGTTGTCCTACCATTCCGTTCTCGGCGTCCACTTGTGCTGGTCCTATGCCGGACATTTCATTCCACGTGTGCCGGCCTTTTGCCGGACATTTCATTCGCTCCAACCCAATGAAAAAGATGAGACTGAAGCCCTCAGAGTTCAAGAGGTGAACGACTTGTTTACTCTTTCCAACCGTAGGCTGAAGAAGCGCATATGCTCCAGCTTTGTCAGTCTGTCTGTCCGCACGATAACTCGCGTAAAAATGGTTGGATTTCGATGAATATTTAGTATGTGGTAGGGGACCACCTGGGGACTAACCCTATTGAAAATGGACGAAATGTGGTCAAAAGGTCACGACATAGGAGCAGGATGCATTCCATCGCCCTTATGCGTCATAACTTGCGTAAATATGGTTCGATTTCGACAAAATTTTTGTATGTCGTAGGGGACCACCTAGAGACGAACCTTATTGAAAATGAAAAAATTAGGTCCAAGGTCAGGACATAGGATTGGGATCCATTCCATCGCCCTTATGCGTCATAACCTACGTAAAAATGCTTCTATTGCGACAAAACTTTATCATGGTATTTCCGAGGTACACTGAACCGGTTCTTTTGAATATCATCGAAATGGGGTCAAAGGTCAGGACACGGGAGCGAAATTTATTCCACAGCCATTATCCTCATAACTTGAGTAATGATTTCTGGTATGTTGGAAAGCGTATCATAAACAATGCATTGCATGATTTTAGAAACTTGTTTTTCATTTAGCAACTGTTGATAATATTTACGACAAGACATTGTTCGATCTTTGACAAAAATAGTCTCGTATAACAGTCGCAAAAATAAAATAAAAACTAGTAAAATCCCTCAATTAATTAAGATACGTTTTCCAACATTCCAGAAATCATCACTCAAGTTATGAGGATAATGGCTGTGGAATAAATCTTGCTCCTGTGTCCTGACTTCATTTCGATGATATTCAACAAAACCGGTTCAGACAACCTCTGGAATGACATGTTGAAGTTTCGTCGCAATCGAAGCATTTTTAAGTAAGTTATGATGTATAAAGGCAATGGAATGGATCCCGCTCCTATGTCCTGAAATTTGACTCCATTTCGGCCATTTTCAATAGGGTTTGTCCTCAGGTGGTCCCCTACTTCATACTAAAATTTCATTGAAATCGGACAATTTTTACGCGAGTTATCGTGCGGACGGACGGACAAAGCTGGAGCATATACGCTTCTTCAACTTACGGTTGGAAAGCGTAAAAAACACAACACAAATCCTATATACAATATGATGTAAATAACACCTTTAGTAACTAGTCAATGTAAACGCAGAAGGTTGGACTACGCCAAAAACGTAATGACATAGTCTGAAAAATGGAAAAGCGTTGTGTTCTCAATGAGAAAAAATTAATTTAGATGGCCCCAATAGAAATGTTACTGGAATGATATACGAAAAAGGTCCAAAGAATGTCTTAGCAGACAAGTTGGAGGAGGTGGTGTGATGGTGTGGGAGGCTTTCCGCTATGGAGGTAAATCGAACATTAATATTATCGATCACCTTATGACATTCAGGAGTTGCCAGGCTATACTGTACGAGCACTTAATTCCATTTGGACTCCAACCAGGTGGAAAGAATTGGATTTTCCAACAAGATAATGTGCCCTGAAATGAAATGCTTCTAATTCCACGAAACAGGGGATTACAAATGAAACAAGAAATGTTACACTAAATTTTCAGTTGTAATGAGCACGTCTTTTGAATCCTTTCCAACGCGAATAAAATTTATCAAATTCATTTGAAGTCAATGGAACCGGTTAGGAAAGCATCACCCGCATTTCTGCTATCTATAAAACATCCAGAAATAGAAACGGCTACAAACTTCCACCGGCTGCTAAAAAGTATGTTATGAAAATTAACAAATGCCCCACAAAGTTTCTCAGCAGAAGGAAGGTATCTGAGACAGACTTTCAAATCGAACAGTTAAAAGAACAAATGTAGAAGGAAACATAATATAACCACATACGGCTTCAATCGAAATATGTTGGAAGGCGTGTAGTTATATATTTCTTCTATATTTCTCCAAACGGAAATGTTGAAATTTGGCAAAAACATTTCTTCATTGAAAATTCTATGCTAAGGAAAAAGAACGTTTGAAATAAGTCTCCCAAAAGCAGAGGTAGCCAGAAAAAAGTTTTGACCATTAGGCCCCTAGCTGAAAATCTGTGCATTTTCAAAGAGGATAATGCTTCCCATATTGATTGTAGCGAATGGCATACACTAAAAACGAAATTTCTCAATAGGGTTTTTAGAAGCGAAGTAACAGCTACAAACGGAAGAACACAAAACACTACCTAACGACAGAGCTGTGAATTAACAAAACTCTTCAATTACAAACCTCAAGTGTTCCGCAAGGCAAATTGCATCCGGTGTTGAATTTCCTAAATCGCCTATTTAGAAACAGATGTATTTAAAAAAAACAACAGAATAAACATTTGCGCCTCCTAGCGCCGAAATTGTGCATTATTTTGGAAAGAAAATAGTTTTCATAGTTAGTATCTGACAGAAAAGGAATTTTTTTCAATCCGGTTTTTGGTCCCGTAGATATTGCTACAAATATGCTGTAAACGGAAACTTGAACTTACGCCCTCTTGTGGCACACTTGTGCGTTAAGAAAAATTTTAAATTATGAGAAAAATTTCACAGCGAAAAAACTCTTCAACAAAGAACTTTCAAATCGGAACATTAGAAGCAGAGATATTGATGAAAATAAGATACATCTGCGCCTCCTGGCAGAAAAACGATGCATTCTTTTAAGAAGTATATTCGGAAAAGTTTTTCTGAGGTGAGTGCTATCGATCCACGAAAGAACTTTTTTTTTCAATAGAGTTTTACAAGCTCAGATTACGCTACAACAACAGCAGAAGCAGAGATACACTTACGCCCCTAGTGGCGAAACCATTCATTACCCCCTCCCCCAAAAAAATTATATGCGAAGCATTTCCCATCAGGAGCTGTATCCGATGCATAAATAATTTTTCAAATCGGACTTTTAGTAGCATGGGGAAAACACACTTTACGCCCAGCGGAAAATCTATAAATTTCTTGAAAAACGAACTGCACCTAAAATAGCCTCCGGTATAAATGGTATCGAGCGGAAAAATTATTTTTTCAGGGCCGCGTATGGCCTAGTGGTCAACGTTCGTGACTTCCACGGAGAAGACCTCAGGTTCGATCCCAGGCAGGTACGAACGCTCGAACTACTAAATATCCGCCGTGTGTCGGATAGGCACGTAAAGCCGTCGGATCCCGGGTACCGCCCTCCCTCGGTAATAAATAAGGGCGTCTTTCTCCCCCTTTCTACCTCGCTTCCGTGTCACTTTCCTATCGGGCGCTCTAGCCCAAATCTCCTAGCTTCCTATTTCTCAGGGTTGTTTAAGACCTGGGGTCAGACACTCCCTTTCTAAAACCCTCTACATATGATCTGATCTGAATAATTTTTTCAATGGGATGTCTAGAGCCAAATACCTGAAACAAAATGATTTTGAATTCAATATCTGTATCTGGCGGAGAAGGTTTGCATCGATAAAAAAAGGAATGCAAAGATCATCATTTTCATATTTCAAGCATCCCAAACAAAAATAATCTACCAAATCTGACTAATACCGAGGGCAAGTTGAAAGTTTTGCAATATTTGGGTCATTTTATGTATTCATGCGTACCTTTACGACGAAATCTGAGTAGCATTCAAAGTATAGGTCACCGTGTTGCACAGTCTTCAGCCGGTCTGTCTGCCTGTTCTTATCCTTCGTGACGAAGAACTCCTTCACCCCAGCTGCGACCTTTTCCTGACTGTTGAAGTGCCACCTGCGAAGGAAGTAGGACATGGACCGGAACAAGCAATAATCCGACGGTGCAAGATCCCGACTATATGCTGAATGTGGCATCAGTTCGATGCCCTCAAGTTCCTGGAGTTTTGCCAGGGTCGTTTTCGCGGTATGAGGCCTAACGTTGCCTTGCTGTAGGACAGCGCGCTTTCTGTTCACCAGTGACGGGAACTTCTCTTCCAAAACGCCATACATCCGTTTCAGCAGTTCAGAATAGTTTGGCGTTGATGGTCCGACATTCTGGAAGATGGATTATCTCCTCGAAATTCCACCAGACGCAGAGAATCACCTTCCGCTCGAAGCTCCCACGTTTGGCAATAGGTTCAACCACTACCGTTGTGTATTAGGATTACGGAAACAGACCCACTTTTCATCACACGTAACGATTCGCTTGATGAAACGTACATCGTGCGGGTTTTGTAGGCGTTTCGTGCACATTTCCACTCGGCGGTTTGCTTCAGAGGGCGTCAGTTCGTGAGGGACAATGCGGCAACTCCAATAGACCTTGCCGAGGCCATGAAGATGAACCACGGTGGTCTGTGATATGCCCAGCTCTCCTGATAATCTCAGAGTGCTGGTTGTCGGATTTACCTCTACGGCATGGCTCGCGGCCTCCGCATCCACGGTTCGCGGCCTACCTGACCTTCGCTGATAGTCGAGGTTTCTGTCACCTGAGCGAAATTTCTCGAACCATCTGACTGTGGTCCACGGAACCTTCCCCTTTCGAATTACAAATGTTTCGTGTTGCTTGAGCAGCGTTATGGTTTAGTTCAAAGTCGTAAAGCAAAAGTTCCTTAATTACCCGGTTTTGGCTGTTCATCTTTTAGGCGTCCCAACCACATTTAGAACGTCGACATGCAATGCTGTTTGTTCACAGCAACGACTACCACTTTACAGTAGCGAACAAAAGTATTAGGCGAAATACTTTTTCGACCATAATATTTTTTCTGCTGGACCAAATCGGGTCATTTTGGGATATGATATGTGTTATTCAGTTGTAAACATGACCCATATGCAGATGGATCGGAAATCTTAACACATATCAGGTACCGAACTTAATTGCAAAGATCGTACAAATTGACCAACAAAGTAGGTGTGTATCACATTCATTTAATGCAACGATAACAGAAAACAAGTACGAGAAAACGACAAAACAATAACTAATACTTAGTGGGATAACCACGAGACTTAATAACAGCTGCACAACAGGCCGGCATCGAGTCCACTAGCTTCTCGACGGTGACCTGCAGAATTCGCGCCCATTCTGCAGACAGCTGGTCGAACTTCTGGGCCCTATTCCGGCAGGTTTTCTTCGCACTTCGTCTCTCCAGCTCCTCTCACATGTGCTCGATGGGGTTGAGGTCTGGAGATTGGCTTGGCCAGTCTAGAAGTGTGACCTGCTGCTGCTGGAAGGCTGCCTTCGCTACTCTGGAGGTGTGCTTTGGGTCGTTGTCTTGCTGCATGGTCCATCCGGGTGGCATGTTCTGGTTTGCCTATGGGAAGACATCGTTGATGAGCATGTTCGTGTAGCTCTGGCCGGTCATTATTCCGTCAATCTTGATGATTGGGCCCATTCCATTGCGAGAGAAGGCGCCGTAAACCATGAGCAATCCTCCTCCGTGCTTGACAGTCGGCTGAATAAACTGGGAGTTGAATCTCTGGCCACACGGACGTCGTACGTATCGGATGCCATCACTTCCGAACAAGTTGAACTTGCTCTCGTCGGTGAAAAGCACCTTACTGCGGTCCTCTGCTGTCCAGTGTCGATGACGGTGCGCGAACGCGACTCTGGCTCGTCGATTCTTGACTCCGATGAGTGGTTTCTTGGCGGGGGCGTCTTCTATTCAATCCACCAGCAATGAGACGACGGGAGATGGTCTTTCGGCTGACGTTCAGGTCGTCGCAGTTGCGGAATTCGTTGGCGATGTCAACAATAGTCAAGGTGGGATCAGCACGAGATCAACGGAGGATGTGTCTATCCTGACGCAACGTAGTGAAACGAAGCCTACCACATCGCGGACTGTTCTCGACGGTCAGTCTTCTTATAACGTTGCAGGATAGCTGAAATGGACTGGTGTCGGATCTTCAGGGCCCTCGCAATGTCGGTGACGCGCATTCTGGATTCCATCATGTTCACGGCCGCCTGGCGAGTTCCTACAGGGATCTCCGCCTTTTTACCCATTTCTGAAAACCTAAGATTGACTTATTATCACACTACACATCACAAAACCCACAAAAATCACAAGAAAAACATTAATACATGCAGCAAACAAATGGGTAATAATTGGCGACTTTTGAATATGGCTCATTTCGAACGACAAATTCGCACTGAGCGAAATACAAACTACGCGGCATTGTGACCAACGATTCAACACATATCATATCCCAAAATGACCCGATTTGGTCCAGCAGAAAAAAATTATGGTCGAAAAAGTGTTTCGCCAAATACTTTTGTTCGCTACTGTATATCCCTTTCGACTGACGGCAGTGCCCGACTTGAACTACTTTAAACACGTGACATACACGCCGCAGCACATGCATTTTTGCGAATATTGGAAAATTTTTGACTCATTATGCATTTGCAAAGATGGTGTCCAGGGATTGATGGACGGAGTAATATCTATTTTCCTATCTATTTTTTTTTTTTTTTTTTACAAAAGACGTACTAAAAATGCGCAATGGACTGGGTCTCAGAACCCAGACTTAAACGCAATGGAAAATCTCTCTTCGTGTATTTGAGGCTTGCATTTTTTATTTTAAAACACACAAAAGAAAGCAATATTCTTAATCAAGAGAATTGCAAGTAGGAATATATTTCTGTTGAGGGAAAATCGACGTTTGCGAGTTTATAAGACTTGATAATTACAATGCCAAACATATTTTATTCCCAAATTAAGGCAAAAGTAAGTGCCCTAAGTTATTAATTCTGGAAATATTTTCTGCTTTGTAATCATCATCATCATCATCATCATCATTGTCAACCATTATCAATCCACTGCTGGACGAAGGTCTCCCCAAGTTTCCTCCACAACGGTCTGTCTTGTGCCAGTCTCCTCCATGTCACTCCCGCATATTTACGAATTTCATCCACCCATCTCCCATGTGGTCTTTTTCTGGGTCTTTTCCTGTCCCTTGGAATCCAATCTAAAATTTCGGCTGTCCATCTATGGTCTGTCCTTCTGGCAGTATGTCCAGCCCATTGCCATTTCAGGGATTTAACTCTGATCATGATGTCTTCCACTCTCGTCATTTTTCGGATCCACGAGTTCCTCTTCTTATCTCTCCTGGTTATACCAAGCATGCACCTCTCCATGCTGCTTTGAGTTGTCTGCAGCCTTTGTATGTCTCTTTTAGTTAAGGTCCACGTCTCTGCACCATACGTAAGCACTGGAAGGATGCATTGATCAAACACTTTTCTTTTAAGACATAATGGCATATTGCTCTTGAAAATTATGCTGTTTCTTCCAAAAGCTCTCCAGGCAAGTTTTGTACGCCGATTAATTTCTTCATCAATGTGACCCTCATTTGATATCTGCTGTCCAAGATAAACATACGTATCTGTTATCTCCAGTTTTTCTCCATCAATCGATAAATCTTCATTTCTTGTAAAAGCATTGAACATCACTTTTGTCTTCTGAAAGTTCATTTTTAATCCCACTTCTTTACTCTTGTCAGCAAGTTCCTGGATCATAATCCGCAGCTCTGATGGGGTAGTTGCAAAAATGACTACGTCATCAGCAAAACGAAGGTGGGTTAGATAATCTCCATTAATCTTTATCCCTTTGTTTTCCCAGTTCAGTGATTGAAAGACATTTTCCAATGTGGCATTAAAGAGCTTCGGAGATATGGTGTCACCTTGTCTCACTCCCTTTCCAATTTTTATGTGTGTTGTATTTTCAAACAGCCGAATCTTTGCACTTGCATTTTCATAGATGTTATTAATAATATTAATGTATGCATCTTCAATACCGCAGGATTTCAGAGCCGTGGTAACTGCTGATGGTTTCACCGAATCAAAGGCTTTTTCATAATCGATAAAAGCCATGCACAATGGAAGTTCATATTCCCTCGCTCTTTCAATTAGTTCTCTCAGTACGTGGATATGATCTATTGTGCTGTAGCCACTCCTGAATCCAGCTTGTTCTCTCGGTTGAGCCATGTCCAGTGTTACCTTCAAGCGGTGTGAAAGAACTTTAGTGAAGATTTTATAAACCACTGATAGGAGGCTGATAGGTCTGTAGTTCCTGAGATCCTCAATGTCACCTTTTTTATGTAGCAGGATCATTGTAGCATTGTTCCAATCCTCAGGAATCTTCCCTTCATTAAGGCATCGAGTGAAAATTTGGGCGAGTACTGTTTCAATTTCTCCACTTGCTTCTTGTATGATGTCTATAGTAATTCCATCTTCTCCTGGAGCTTTCCCCCGCTTCATGTTCTTGATTGCATGAGCAACTTCTGCTGGGAGGACTGGAAGAACTCTGGTACCTTTCATGATGTCTGAGTACATGTATCATCCCTTTCATATAATTTGGAGTAGAAATCTTTCACTCTTGTCAAAATTTCGCCTCTATTTCTTGTTATAGAACCATCTTCTTTTCTCAGAGCCATAATCTGTTTTCTTCCCTTACTGAGATGTCCCTTTGCTATCTTTAGGCTTTGGTTGTTTTCAATTGCTTTCCTCACTAGCTCACAGTTGAATTTCCTTACGTCTTCAGTGATACTTTTTCGTGTTGTCTTGCATAGCTCTATATATTCCACTTTGGAAGTCACATCTTCTTTAGTTGTCCTCATCTCTCTTCTTTTTTGCATCAACATTTTGGTTTTTCCTGATAATTTGTTCACATGCAACTTGTTCTTAGACCCAGCTAATTTTGTTGCTGTTTCCATTAGAGCTTTGGTTACTTTTCTGTTAACTTCCGAAATATCCACTTCTTCCGATGTTAGGCGTTCTAAAGCAGAGAATCTGTTCTTCAGTTCCAACTTGAAAGTATTATGGTGTTTTTTAAGGTTGGTTATGTCAATACATTTTGTTTGTCTTATGAGCTTGCCACGTTCCAGTTTAGTGTTGAGGTGCATCTTACATCTCACCAATCTATGGTCACTACCTGTGTTGAACTTGTTCAGCACACTGCAGTCTTCGATGACGAATTTTTTTGTTACACATAATAAAATCAATTTCACTTGTCGTCCCAATTGGATGTCTCCATGTCCATTTCCTGTGTGGCTTTTTCTTGAAAAGGAGTTCAAGATGAAAATCCTTCTGCCTCTGCAAACTCAACGAGAGTATTTCCACGCTGGTTTCTGTTGCCGTGACCGAATTTACCTACTGAAGTTTCATTCTGTTGCCGTGACCGAATTTACCTACTGAAGTTTCATTCTGTTGCCGGTGCCCTATTTTTGCATTGAAATCTCCCATAATTATCTTCAAGTGCTGCTTACCTTTATTATTTAGATGACGAATTTCCTCATAAAATTCTTCAATTTCTTCTTCAGGATGACTTGTGGTGGGTGCATAAGTTTGAATAATCTGAGCCTGGTATCTTCTCGATAGTTGGATAACGAGTCGTGCAGCTCTGTCAGAGGAACTTTCAACTTCTACCACTTTATCCTTCAGTTTCTTGTTTATTATAAATCCAACACCACTAGTTCTGCCAGTATCTGTCCCACGATAATAGAAGAGATGTCCACTTTTCAGTTCAATGAGATCTTCTCCTTTTCTCCTTACCTCACTTAGCCCTTGACGATGTCCCACTTGATCCTTTGTAGTTCCTCTTCCAATTCAAGAAGCCTTGAATCAGAAGATAGGGAGCGTCCGTTATAGGTAGCCAAGGTCAGCATCAAATGGCAGCCTAGTCCGGTCCTCCGGGGATTCTTAGCACCCTCTGCCTTCATGTCGCACTGGCCGCTGCCTTGGCCAGGTACATTCCAGCTGCCGGAGACTGAGGGCCAAGATTTAAGTTGTAGAGTCATTTTGAGGTGTTTGGCCATAACTCACCACGCTGGCCAAGCGGGTTGGTGAGTGTGGGATAGCATTTCCTCTGATCCCGATGGTATAGTTATACCGCTATTGGCGGTCGTCAGATGTAAGGTCAGGTGATGCGTAACATCACAGCCTCTCCTTGACAAATGTCAACCCCGCCTTCTCGTGGTGCATCCTGTTCCCACTAAAGGGGCTCTGACGACCGCCAATAGCTTTGTAATATATGACTTATATTTATAATTCCTTTACAGCTAATTGTACTCTTTAGATTTACTCATGTTTAAATGATGTAATAAATATCTAAAAACACTCTTCCTCATGATATTCTTCAATAATCTAAATTAACATTATATACCAGATCTTTTTTGTGTTGCGGATACTCTTCTGTAGGAGATAGGCGGACATATTCCTGCTATTTCTTGATTGTTTATAATTACTTTACACAGTCGAATGGCCTCCACGGTGAAGCATATGACTAAACGCTGTATTCTGATCATTCGTCCAAGATTTGCCGGGTTCGAATACCTGAGAAATACGGATGTTGTGTTTGTCTTACGGTACTGGATCTCTGCCTGTATTGGAATGAGTAACCCAAAATTAGAGACGGGCAATTGCTTAGAGCGCATCAAGTTGCTCATTGTGATTGTGTTAAACCTTCAATCAAGAAAGAAAACAAGCTACACCGAAATTTTTGGTTGTGGACACGTTTTTTGAATCCGTTCAGTAGCGAATCAAATTTATTAAAGCTATTCTCAAAGTCAATGAAACTGGGTAGGAAAACAATCAAACGTTTTCCACAATCGATAAAACATTCAGAAATAGAAACAGCTACTTACTTCCGTTACCGGCAAAAAAGTATGTTAAGAAAATTAACAAACCGCGCACAAAAAGTCTCTCATTACACAAGGAAGGTAGCAAAGACAAAGGTTTTCAGATCAAACAGAAGAAGAAATACAGAAGGAAGCATGATATAACTCTACGCCTCCTAGCGGAAGAATTTGCATAATGGAAAAGTTGAAAATAGGCGAAAAATATTCATGGAAAAAGCTATGCTAAGGAAAAAGGTGAGATAGCAAAAAAAAAATTAAAGGTTTCGACCTCTACGCTCCTTTAGTGAGAACTCTTTGCATTATTTAAAGCTCCACATCTCTATTGTTAGGAATGGTATACAGTAAAGAATAAATTTGTGAATGGCGTTTCTAGATGCGGAGATACAGCTGCACAATGAAGTACACAAACACCACCTACCGACAGAACTGTGAACTATAAAACTCCTTATATACAAGCCTAAAGTATTCTACAAAGTAAATGTCATCCAGTGTTGAAAGAATTTCTTAAATCGCACATGTAGAAGCAGAAATATTAAAAACATATTAAGCATTTGAGCCACCTAGCTGCGAATTTGCGCCTTATTTTAAGAAGAAAATACACACACAGTTTGCATAGTTAGCATTGTCTGACCGAAAAAGAAATTTTTCAATCAGGTTTTTTTTCCCGCAGATAATATTGTAAACATGAAATTACGTCCTCTGAGGGCAGACTTGTGCGTGCTAAGAAAAATTTGAAATTATATGGAAAACATTTCGCAACTGAAACCCTCTCCAGCAGAGTTTTACAAATCGGACCCTTAGAAGCAGACATATCGACAAAAAAGATATACCGTATCTACGCCTCCTGGCGGAAAAACTATGCGTAAGTAAGTTTAAGAAGAAATTATGTTCTCAAAAGGTTTTTCGAGGTGACCTATATCGGTCCACGACAATTTTTTCAGCTGATTTTGCTGGAAACACATCAGAAGCAGAAATTAACACTTACGGCCCTGGTGGCCAAACCATTTTTTTTCCAAAAATCAAATTCTATGCAAAACATTTCTTGTATCTGATGCGGAAAGAATTTTTCACATCGGTGTTTTAGAAGCAGAGATCTCAAGGAAAACGCAATTTACTTTTACGCCCTTTAGCGAAAAATCTATGCGCAACTAGAAAAAGTGTCTATACCTGAAAGTCTTCGATATAAATGAAATCGAAAGGTAAAATAATTTTTTCAGTCTGAAACATATGGAATAAAATGTATTATTTGAACTCTATATCCCACGAGCCGGCGCGGTGGTCTAAGCGTTAGCTTCCGATCATTCGTTCCAAAGGGGTCCGGTTTCGAATCCCGGTGTGGCATGGATGTTGTGTTTGTGTTACGGCACTGGCTCTCTCCCTTCTCTGTAACCAGTGACCCTAAGTTAGAGACGGGCGACTGCTTTTAGCCCAATGAGTTTCTCACGGTGGTCGTTAAATCTTAAACCAAATAAATAAATAAATAAATAAATAAATAAATAAATAAATAAAAAGAAAAAGCTTTAGTGTTTCGCCCCGGTGGTCTGAATTCGGCTCTCTCCCTTCCCAGTCCCTCTCCCTTCCCAGCTCCCTTCCCAGCTTCTCTTACTTCCAACTGGCTCTCTCCCTTCCCAGCTTGCGTGCCGGAGTAAGCACGGAGGATTTTTATCTTGCGACTTTCACAGCTTGTGACCTGTCAAAGAAATTGCATGAGTGCCTGGCTATGTGACTCCACGTAGTTTCGCGATGATGCATGTGTCGTGGTGGCACATTCCTGCTCTCATCTCCTGGAACGGACGTGGAAAAAAAAATTAATCTGCGAGAAGGTCACCTCATATAAAAAAACCAAAACTGAATTATTCTGCGAATCCAGAATATACTCTCTCCATAGAAGAAAATGTCCCGCAGAGGGATTGTTTCATGTACGATACAAAAGAAACATACAGCAAGTAGTAATACAGGCTGAACCGGTTGAGGCCGCCCCGGTGGCGCAGTGGTCTAAGCGATGGCCTCTGATCATTCGTCCGTAAGAGGTCCGGGTTCGAATCCCGGTGAGGCATGGATGTTGTTTGTCTTACGGCACTGGCTCTCTCCCTTCCCTGGAACCAGTGACCCTAAATTAGGGACGGGCGACTGCTTATAGCCCATTGAGTTGCTCACGGTGGTCGTTAAACCTCCAATCAAAAGAAAAAAAAAGAACCGGTTGAGAGAGGCAGATAACTGTATATTTGGGGAACTTTATTTCGAAAATGGTGACTACCACTTACCACAATGCAAGGACTAATACTGGTAGGAAATGCATCCAAGAATTCTTAAAAAAAAAGCTCGTCCTGATTTATTGCACTTGCTCCTGAAGCTCGCTCCCAGTAGCCACTAGATTCAATTCTGGTTTCAAAATATTGCATATCTGCTCAATCAGCTACAGATCTGGTGAGCGTGCTGAACATTGTAGGAAGGGAGAGAATCATAGACACTAAAGCAATGAGTGCGGTATGCGATTTTGCTGGAATGACTCTTTTTTTGTGCAATGAAGTGGTTAGGCGATAGGGCGAAGAATGGTGCTCACAACACATTCTGCTTGTAGTTACAATTTTCTTCGAATGTGGGAGATGGTCGACCGTACTAGCTCGGACATCGAGTGGTTAGTGGTGTATGGGGTCTAAGCAGTCATCCGTGATGAGTTATAGGGCTTGGCAGATGGTGATGGCTCCTCGTCTCTTTGTTGGACGGAGCAAGCACCATTTCCAGCATGAGCAAATCTAATGCACCATGCTTGCAGTAACTCTCTGCAGAACGAATTCTAATTCCAGACGATGTGTGGAAGAAACGTCAGTTTTCGAAGAACCCAACGGCCAGTGGATCAATTTCCACGACCATGGGCCATTATGGCGTAATACAAATTTACCGATGGCGGAGCTGGAAGCCGCATCCTTCCGCTCCGGCGTCGAATACTTTCCCGATTAAGTTGCACCGACGAATTTTGTCGTCCGCCGCGATGGCTTCTGATAATTCGTCCGAGATGGGTTAAGGTTCGAATCCCGTGAGGCATGGATGTTGTGTTTCTATCTCCCTTCCCTGGAGCCAGTGGCCCGAAATTAGGGACGGGCGACTGCTTATAGCCCACTGAGTTGTTCACGGTGGTCATAGACCTCCAATCAAAAAAAAAATTGTTGCTGCAACTGATATGCATGTCACTACTTTCCCGATTAAGTTGCACCGACGGAGTTTGTTGCTGCAACTGATGTGTTTTCCCGATTAAGTTGCACCAACGGAATTTGCTTTTGCCGTGCGGACATGCATGCCACTTCTGTTGTACGCCACATATCGTATATGAATATTATAACGTATGCATATTTTTCGTGGCGGAATTTTTCACCCCATAACAGATTTATCGAGGATATGTGTCCCAAGCTCCTCGTTGTAAGCAAGTTCTGCTGTGTTAAAAATTCAGGAAAATTACAAACTGCATTTTTATTCGTTCAACGAGGAAACAGCATCTCAATCAAAAGAGTTCGGAGTTTAAGTGAGTGAATTTATTCAATATCTTAACTCTTTTGTGATACTTCATATCTTTGAACACCAATGACGCACACCATGAAATATTTCGTTATGCATTCAGGAAGTCACCAGGCCCAAGATCACAAAATATTACTAACATAATCCTGAGGAATGTAATACCAGTTTGCGATAAAACCCTCCGGCAGCGTGAGTTGTGTCCAAGACTTCTAAAAATGTTTTGCTTGAGCAGACTGACATTCCAATGTCTATCACTTGCTGCAGGTCGTGACCAGAGAAGCCACAGTTATTAAAGTGTCAGATGTGGACGATGTGGGGAGAAAAACAAAGATGCGACAATCTTGCTAAAGAAAGGAAGCAAGTGACAAACGATACAGATCAATATAATGGTTCAAGTAGCAAAAGACAAATGTCGCAAGAAGCATTTGAGATAAGACTGTAATCAAAACAATAAATAAATAAATGAATGCCTGCAGCTCTGGCAGAGAAAAAACACAAAAAAATATACACACTATATTGACAAAAGTCACCGGACACTTAGAAGAGAAACACAACATAGCATTTATTGACATACATTAGTACGGTGTCGGTCCACCTTTGGCCTTAATAAAAGCAATGACTCTTTGAGACATGCTTTCTACAAGGTTTTGGAACACAAAGCTATTGGTATGCGCTTGCATTCAATGCATAATGCTGTCTCTAACTGTTGCTTAGTCGTAGGCCTTGATTCCAAACTTCTTACACGGCGCTCTAATTCATTCCATAGGAGCTCTATGGTATTAAGTTTAGGGCTTTGTGCTAACCAGTCTACAAACGATACAGAATTATCATCTAACCACGCTGTAACAGTCCCTGCTTTTTGTGGCTCGGTGCATTATCCTGCTGGTACCTACAAGACTCTGTTCCATAGTATTGCCACAGAGTTGGTAGGACATAATTGTCCACAATATAGAGATAAACTTGCTGGTTAAAAAGGTTTGTCCACGGTAACCAATGGGCGGGGATCATACCACGAAAAACACCCCAACACGAGTACACTGCCAGCTCCAAACTTAACCGTAGGAAGAGTACACTGTGGTAAATAGTGTTACCCCGGCTGCGGCCATACCCACACACGGCCATCAGGTTGATGGGTCGTGTATCTGGATTCATCAGTCCATACGACCAGTTTCAATTGATCTGCGGTTCACGATAAATGTTCTTTACACCATGCTAAACGACGAGTATCATTCAGAGTGGATATGAAAGGCCTATGA
The DNA here is from genome assembly GCA_039090855.1 of Macrothele yani. Classification (NCBI taxonomy): domain Eukaryota; kingdom Metazoa; phylum Arthropoda; class Arachnida; order Araneae; family Macrothelidae; genus Macrothele; species Macrothele yani. Next base: position 126,505,327 of record CM077026.1, on the reverse strand, counting down.
GCAGCCGCACCACCACCACGGTAACCCATGGAATGAAATTCTCTGCGAATGGTACGTGAACATCCCGAGGTTCCAACATTTTTACTCACCTGTGCACTGAAATCTTATGCAGTACTCCGTCGATTAGCTCTAACGACACTCTCTTGAGGCTTCGACGTCCTCTACCGCTCATTTTCTTTGGTCTGCCGGTACGTTTTGCTGCTTCAGGTACGCTATGCGTCTTTCACATATTCAGTACGTCCAAAATAGGTGACTTGAATATGTTTAAACGCCCCGCTGTTTCTCTTATGGACAACCCACTAACATAACACCCAACAATCTTTCCTTTCTCAAAGTCAGTTCTCTCCCGCAGTGACATTTTCACTCAACCTCACAGTGCGATATGATCGCGGTCAGCTGCAGGCTTGTGTATACCGTTCATTTGCATTTGAACGGGTGTCCGGGGACTTTTGGCAGTTTATATATCTGGGCGAAAAGTTGAAACTTTACCTTGAGAAAAGTACTTCTACGTAATATGTACAGCACCAAATCACCCCTTAAGCTACAGCATTTACATTAGTTTAACAAGATGCAAAATGTCCTAAATGCTCACGAACAAGGTTGTTTTCTTTCTTCTTAGCTTGACGACCTTCAATAAGCTGTGAAGATTAAAAGTACACCGTTATAGTACAAGATAGTTTGCTTCAGTAAATAATCTGAAGTAAAGAATAAAAGCAATAATGACGCTCTCGTTATTTATTCTTCTCAATGCTCCCGTTACGTAGGCAAACAGAGCTGCTGCAGATTGCTATTTGGGGAGGCGAGGGCACGTGACCTTGGCATGTGGTGGATGCAGTCCCTAATCTTAAAATCGCAGTAACCCAGCAGTTGTAAAGGGCGTAAACATGTCCGCTCTTTTGTCGGAATGCTCCATCGTTAAGCAGCGTAGAATAGTAACATTTTTTATGGGCTGAGGGTGTGCAACCCGCTGAAATTCATCGTAGGATGCTGGTGCAATATATGGAGGATAAATGTATGAGCCAGAGACATGTGTATAATTGAATAAAAAATTTTCAAGCTGGTAAAACGTATGTGTTTGATGAAGCTCGCTTGGGCCGTCCATCGACCTCTCGCACAAAAGACCATCTGGATTGCCTCGATGCGCTCATTAAAGGAGATCGCCTGGTTACTCTGTCTGAGATTACGCCAAAAGTAAACATTAGCTATGGTTCTGCATTCTCAAAAGTGCATGGGGAACACCTTCAGCAGCGTACCATGTACAGACTGCTTGATTCCTACTGTGAAGCATGGAGGTGTATCTCTGATGCTGTGGGTTGCCATAGCATGGCATTCTTTAGGGCCAATGATTATTCTTCAACGTACGAATCCATTCTTGGGGACCATCTGCAATCAGTTCTGTAAGCATTGTTTCCTAATGATCGCCCCTGCTTTCAGGCAAATGTTCCTCTCGTGCATTGTGCCAAATCTGTGAAGTTGAGGTTTGCATAGGATGAGGTACAGCAATTATCCTGGCCACCTCAAACGATTATTGAACATTTGTGGGAATATCTGGAGCGAAAGGTTAGATTACACTTTATACCGTCAACACACTGGCATAGATGGGGCATATTTTACTGGAAGAATGGTCTCAAATTCTATTATCGTACGTGCATGGCTTGTATAAATTTATTCCAAGTCGAACTGCTTTGGTTCTGAGAACCCTAGCTGGACTTACAGTTTATTAATAAAACCTTTTCCACAAACAGTAAATGTTCTCATTATTTTGATAAACCGCTGTATCGTCTTATGACAGTTCACGAAGAGAAATATGAGATTTTAAATTGAAAGCCAAACGAAAAGTAGGCTGTGTTTCCCGTATTGCTTTTAAATGACAAAGGAGAAAATATTGGTATTTTCGGTTTGTTTACTTACCTAACTTGTGTTCTGAAAGTCATGAGATGAAATATAGGCAATAAATTAAATTAAAAAAAATTGAGTACCTTAAAATCATAAATGTCCTGGAAATCCAAGGCTACGACATCAACAAAGAAGAAAGGAACCGGATAATATTTAGAACGCTGCAAACATATACAAAGTAAAACAGAATATTGTAACTTAAAAGCAGAGATTTTGCTTTTCTAACATTATTGATGAGAGCGATTTATGGAATTTATCCAACAGAAAGAAAAGAAAATGCTTATATTTCAGTAACTCGGCGATTTCAGAAGAGTAATGGCGGAGATAACATGGAATGACGTAAGAACAAAAGGATGAATTGACCCGAAAAAATAAATTTGGGTTTAGTGAATGAATTGAAAACATGAAACTGGAGAATGAGGGATGAGTAAAAAGGATTCCTGAATGTGGGTATATTAAAAACATTGGTGAGTTGGATTAAAAATATTTGCAACGTATACAGCAGAGTTTCAATTTTAGGCAAACCTTTGGAACGTAGGAGCAGATATTCAATTTTAGGCAGACTGTGTTTATCAGGTTCATTACTGTCTATACGGACGTATAGACAGTAATGAACCTGATAAACACAGTCTGCCTAAAATTGAATCTCTGCTCCTACGTATACGTGCCAATTCTTTTCTAACTGGTGCTTAGCCTCTTGAACAAAATAGGTATTCTTTGACAAAATGCAATTATCCTTTCGTTTGCTAATATCGGTTTATTTCAGTTTCAAATGAAGAAAAACATGAAATGCTGCATGGGAACGAAAAATAAAGTTTAAACACAACTCTACAAGCAGTTTGCTTTGCTCTCATTTGTGTTTTATAAAGTGGAATTCAGAAAAAAAATTGCTAAAGATTGAAAAAGATTGCTAAATTCTCAAGTTATGTTTTCATATTTTCTTTTAAGAAAAAATTCCTTAATACTTTTAGGAAGGCTAAGCAATTTAAATTCAATGATAAAAATAAGTGAATCGAAAGGAAAATAAGTTGGAGGTTTTGAGTTAAGAACGTTTTTCGAGGTTAAAAAAAGCCATTAGAGGTAATTCCTCGAAAGCTAATTGAAGAAACAATGTTTCTGACAATAACTTCAACATAAATTTCTGAAAGATTTTGTTATTTGATCGAACTGAAACGTTGGAAAAATCGTTACAGCACATACTCGATATCGTCATCTTGTATAGGACTTCAGCGTGAAGTGCTTTTTATCTTGTACTTTTTCTTCAAAATACGTTGAGTACTCTTACGAAATTGAGTGTTTCTGCCTCTAGCTTAAGATGCAACGTTTTTTTTAGTCTTTTCCTTAGATACATCTGAATGATTTCTTTATTTATGATGCACTCAGTTCTTCCTTTTAATTTCGAACGTCTAACAAAAATAATTAAATCTTGAAAGGATGAGATGTGAAATTAATTAAACAGTAATAATTGTGCTCGTTAGTCTAACCTACGCTCTTTAATCAAGAGAACTCACTTTGGCTTGGCAACATGAATGCAAACTTGCTGCAAATTGGAGAGGACCCAGTAGAAGTTTACGTAACTTTCAAGAGCAATGTAATTAGGCAAAATACGAAAGAATGTGATACTGATTTGAGACAAAGCTTGTCTCCAATCGATTTTTCCTTTGCGTGATGATTAATTGCCAAAGACATCAGTGGGAAGAGTTAAATATAACCTTTCATTCTGTGTTGCTTGTATTCCAGCAAATGGAGAATGAGTTTTTTCATAGTACTTTCCAGTCTCGCATTTTCTGCCTGTTTCTCGTTATTTTACTAGAAGCCGGCAAATATATTTCGCAGAGTATTATTTTATTTGTTTTATGAATTAGAATTGTTACTCGTCAACTGGGAAACCTTATTCCATATATCTAATGCACAATAGCATAGGGAAAATCTTTCAAATACCTGGAGACAATGTGAATAGACAAAGTCATCGCTTTTTCCATGTTATCTTTAACACACAACAACCGAAAAACTGTTATTCGGACACCGCTAGGATCAAACCCCAGCACTCTCGATAACTAGAAGAGTGCATTCGCCTTACGAAGCTTTATCCCAAAGAGCTAATTTGGGTGTTCTTAAACAATGTTGCTGTTTGTTAAAGAAAACGCGTAAAGAGCGATGAATTTGTCTATTCGCACGATAGCATTTTTGCGCAATATGTTAATTTCATTCTCAGTTTTATTAAATATTAAAACTTTTGAGTCACAGCCTCTCAATGAAGCATAAAGAAAAGTGACTTTCAAAGAAAAACGGGCGGGCGAATCAAGCTGGCTGTGATTGGCTGGCATTTGATTCAGGCACAGTACGCACATATCAGGCCCTGTGATTTTTTGTTTTTTTTATTTAGAAGAACTTGGTATAAATTTCTTAGATTTTCTTGATCAGTCAGTCTCAGTTTAAATCTTTTATTAGACCAAAGTGTTAATCTTCCTATTTAATCACTAGTCTACTTTTCAAACAAGTTGCACGTTTCAACGAGTTAGTTCCACGAGCGTCTTTCCAGCTCATTACAGAAGATTCCTGTTAATTGGGACACGTCGGGCTTGTAACAACATGGCCCAGTTAGGCGACTGTCCTAATTATGCAAAGCTTTATTCCAAAGAGCTAGTTTGGGGTGCTCTTCAATAGTTTTCCCAATTAAATTGCTGCCCCAATTAACCGATCGCTCAATTTACCAGAGTCTACTACTGTATTTGCAAGTTCTTTTGTTCTATAATTTATTTATGCTTGTCTGTGGGTTTTTGTTTCCAACCCTATTTTGTTTGATAATTTGCTGTCGCTTTAGGAGCATTTACCAATCGATATTGGCATGTCGCAATCGTTCACTGAAACCAGAAAAGTTACACCCTTGAGGATAATGCTCTTCTGATAAAAAGGTTACCGGGAGTTATTACCTCCTCTCACCTACATTTTTCTACTTACATGCTTTCCTACGATGAGTTCTGTGATATTTCTTGTTTTCTTTTTCTGTTATTTATACTTTTCACACCTTTCTGGCAATTTTGTTGATCTATAGAGTGTGCAACTGATTCTCAACCTGTCTGATTAGCTTTGTCGTAATTTATCTTCATTCACCTAGGTGTTTTCATCATTTCTCATCTAAAAACAATTTTTCGGTTGCTGTGTGTTTCTGGAACGTGGAAAGAGCGATGTATTTATTTATTATTATTATTATTATTATTTCTCATCTTTCGACATTTCTCATTATATATATGTACAGGTGTGCGTGTATGTGTCTTCAACACTAGATTATTGTTTCAAAACTTCCCTAGTCCTCCTTTCCTTTTCTAAAACGAAAATGTCTTAAGTATTTGCTTATTTCTCATTCATCTTAGTTATTACATAATCTCATCCTTTAGCAATTCACAGCTGTATCAAGGTCTCACCAAATTTCTTCCACAACTTTGTCATGAGCCACCCCTCCATTTAACCCAGACCTACTTTTGAATTTCAACATCCCATCTCACACGTGTCGTCTTCTCACTTGGAATTCAATCAAATATTTGATTCGGCCAACGGTGGTCCGTTCTTCTAGCAAATATGTCCAGCCCGTTGCCTTCAGGGATGTTACCTTGATCTTGATATCAACTGTTTTCACTTCTCTGATTTAGGTGTTCCTCTTCCTTTCTAAGCATGCAGTTCTCCATACTTCTCTTAACGGTCTCGAACCTCTGAATGTCCTTTTTTTAAGCTTTCCAACCGTAGGTTGAAGAAGCGTGTATGCTCCAGCTTTGCCCGTCTGTCCGCAAGATAACTCGCATAAAAATGGTTCGATTTCTATGAAATTTTAGTATGTGGTAGGGGACCGTCTGGGGACAAACCCTATTGAAAATGGGTGAAATGGGGTCAAAGTTCAGGACATAGGAGCGGGATACATTCCATTGTGATTATGCGTCACAACTTGTGTGAAAATGGTTCGATTTCGATGAAATTGTAGTATGTTGTTCCGGAAGTATAGTGAACCTGTTCTGTTGAATATCATCGAAATATGATCAAAGGTAAGGGCATAGAAGTGAAATTATGTATTCATTACATTCAGAACTGCTATTATCAAAACATCTACTTTCAGCAATTCGTCACGCTTTAGATATAGCTCATTGAGAAGAATTCTCGATGGTCATTTTTTCAATTTCTTCCGTTATTTCCTGCGGAAATGTTCTTTGTGCTAATCACTGCAGAATAAGTTTTTCATAGATTATACTTTATGGATGTACTTCCTGGCGTGGACTCAGTGGTAGGAAAACGCGGCAGGAATATACGACACCGAACCTGATTATCCTGTGGAACTGACAGCAATGTGTGACAGAACGACACATTATTTCGCCTGCAGGGGTGTTACTTCATGAGGAACCATTAGATGGTTCTTGGAGGAGAAACCATGCTGGTTCAGCTAACGAACGATGATGGATTGAAAAGATTCCATCTCAGCCGCCAATTGTCGTGTACTGGTATCGGAATTAGCTCTCACAGCTTCGAATAGGATGTTGTTGGACGTACTGATATAGGCTTGCTTTCGAGGTTGGTGTGTCCAGCATTAAAACGCCTGAAACATTTAAACATTTTCTTGCAGTGCTGCTCTCCACTGTTTCTCGCCTTCAACTGCGCACATTTCTCTCCCTGCTGCGTTTAACCCTTTTTCCCAATAACAGCGTTCGAGCACCCGAACAGCACGTGTATCCGCCTCAATCCGGCTCTCAATTGATAATGCAATGTGACTTCGTGCCAAATGCACGTCATTAGCTTCGTGTGTTCCACGTCATTGAAGTATCCAGCTAACGCTAGCTCGCGTTTCGCTAAGGAATGAAGGCGGAACGTTACGTGTAGCTCAAAACGGAACTTCTGACTCTCACAGATACATTAGAACTGATTTTTTTTTATTGAGGATCCAACGACCACCGAGAACAACTCAATAGGCTATAAGCAGTTGCCCGTTCCTAATATAGGGCTACTTGCTCTGGGAGAGAGCCAGCGCCGTAACACAAACACAACATCCCTACTGGCCCTCCTCTATCGATCACCTGCATACTTTTACAGAATCTCTGGCTTCAAAATATCCTACCATAAAGTTCGCTACAGAATTTGAAACGGACTTCACCCATCCTTTCCTGGATATATTATTAAAACGTGACCCCATCAACCACAATGTCATTACATCTGTATACCGAAAGCCTTCTGCTACTTCCTGCATTCTTATCACATCCTCTAAGTCCAAAATTGTCTCTGATCCGTTTCATGCTAAACCGGGCCAAATTGCATTCTTCGACCTCAGATTTATACAACACTGAAAAAGAAAGGATTCTGCTGCTGCCTTCGGCTACTCCAGATCATTAGTGAACAAAGTACTCCGACAAATGCAGGAGCGAACGTCTTGTGTCTTAGCCAGAAATTACAGATCACCTAAACATTTTGTGTAATCTGTACCCTATGTTCCGCCAACAACTAATATATTGAAAAACATATGTAGACATTATGGCCTCAACTTTGGGATAAAGACCCACAACATATGGTCTTTAGTCAAAAATGACAGGGATCATATCCAGATGCAAGACCGACATGGAGTTTATGTAATCCCACTGAAAGCAATCTACCCCGAGAAGAAAGACCGAACCTACACTATCTACCAACAAGTAATTGGACACCCCTGCAATCGACGGTATCTGCTGTCCTGATACACGTTACGGCCGTCGTCGTTAAATATCGTGTGGGAAACAACAACGCAACCAGTCGCATGCAAGATGCCATGCAGTTAGCAGCTCTCTGATTTCGAGTAAGGTCAAATCGTCGGGTATCACAGAAATGGCCGATCCATACGTGACATATCCAGAGAGTTGAAGTACCCAAAATCGACAGTGGCCTACGTGATTGGCAAGTAGAAGATTAGAGGTGACTGTCGGAATGTGCCCCGACCCGGCAGACTCACAAAACTGGGAGTTAGAGACCGACGGGTGCTAACCAGAGAAATTCGGAAGAACCGCACCAAATCGATGGGCCACATCCGCGAGGAGTTTCAACAAGCATCCGGAAGTGTTCTTTCGATAAATACTATCCGTAAGGAAGCCTAACTGCTCGGTTATCATGGACGTGCTGCCGTCCACAAGCCTTTGATCACCAAGTGCAATAGCGCTGCTCGGCTAACGTGGTGCAAAGAACGCTGACAGTGAACCTTTGAACAGTGGAAACAGGTTCTCTGGAGCGACGAATCAAGGTTCACCCTCTACCGTTTGGATGGCAGGGTCTGGGTTTGACGTCTGCCCGGAGAACGCCTGCTGCCGGAATGTATTGTGCCAACTGTGAAGTTCGGCGGCGGTGGAATTATGCTATGGGGGTGTTTCTCCTGGTATGGCACGTGACCCTTGATCGCAATTCCTGGTAGACTGAACGCCGAGTTCTACTGCCCCATTTTGGATGACCATGCGCTTCCTACGTTGTGGCAGTTTTACGGGGTGGACCCATGTTACTTGCCACCTGCCATGTTTGGAGGTCCACCATGGCTTGGTATAGTAACAATGGGGTTAATCGAATGGACTGGCCTGCGCAGAGCCCGGACCTTAACCCTATTGAGCACCTCTGGGACGAGTTGGAACGTCGACTTAAGGGGTGCCCCCACCTTCCGAAATTGGTGAAGGAACTGACCTGTCTTCTCCAAGCCGAGTGGAAGAAAAATACCGCTAGCCGTCGTACAACGCCTGATTGAGAGTATGCCCGGAGGGTCGCAGCTGAATCGTCGCTCGTGGAGGCTCCACCAACTATTGAAGGTGAATAAACTTCCTTTTTCTTTGCTATAACAGGTGTCCAATTACTTGTTGGTAGATAGTGTATATAGGTTCGACGACCCGTAATCTGAACACTCGCCTGATGGATCACACATATGACATAAAAATCTGATCCACAACCACAGCAATGTTTCTCCTACTTCGAGAAGTAGCGTATCAACCTTTTGTGGGACGAAACAATCACATTAACTACTCCAAAATAAAAAAAAACTTAACTTTCTTCAATGAAAGCCTGCAAATCTTTGCCCATCAGCAACAGTGTTACAGTGATGATTTCCCGTGCGTCGTGCCAAACCCTTAAAAATATTTACTTCAGAGTGACTTACCAAATATTGACATTAATTGATAACAAATGCCAACACATTGTTATGGATTGTGTTGCGGTTATTCAATAATAGTGCGCATGCCCTTTATGACAATATACGTCATGTCCCTCCCTTAAATGTATTTAACCCACTGCTCGCATAATATGGCCCACAACTGATGAGTCCGATGCGGACCTGAAAGTTCTTGTGTGCTTTTACCTTATATGTAAAGTTTTTAACTAAGGTGCTTTTACATTAAAGTGTTTTAATTTGTAATATCGTGTTGAGAAAGCAGTAATTCACCCAGTCTACAACGCAAGCACGAAACACTTATGGAGTTCAACATCCATACCTCACCGGAGTTCGAACCCAGGCCCCACTTGGACGAGCGTCATGAGGCAGCGCTTAGACCACTGCGCCGCCAGCTGGATTTGAAACCTTTCTCCTTAAACGAGCAGACTGTTGTAAGCACAAGCAATTACTGTAAAGGGAACTGTCTATAGCAGTGTTTCCCAATCGCCGGTTCGCGAGGTTTCTCTTGCCTGTCCTCAAGAAACGAGTAAATTTATTTTTCTTTTGAATCGAAATGGAGTCAAATCTAGATCTTAATATTTTTTAACAACTGTCGCGAAGCTTAAAGGAAGCTTGGATTGCTAATCTCTTTACAGAAGATGTGAACTCCTGCGGGCTAACTCGCCTGGAAAAAAAAATTGTTGAACTTCCTTCTGATGCCAGTCTGGTATCGAAATTCAGATCCAAATCTGACTCAGATTTGGGGTATTATGGAAAAAGAATGCCAGTCTCGGCGACAAAGTCCTAAAATCATTGCTAACCTTTTTGACCACGTGTTTATTGCGAGATAATCTTTTCACCCGTTTCGGCTATCAAAACAAAGCACAGAAACGTAATGGATATTAATGTTGCCCTCTGCTTTGCAGAAACGACGCTGGAATCACCCCTCGAGAAGATTATCGCGAAGCAGCAGCAACAGATGTCGCATTGACCCCAGAAAAAATTGTTTAATGGTAAGGATAATAGTGTGATACAATGATTATGGATTGCACTTATTAATCGTAAAAGAATATTAACAGATTAAATGATATTAGCTGTAAGTAGGAGATATAGAATAATCTGGTACATAAATTATGGATTGTACTCAGTGATCATTATAATATAGAATATTAAGAGATTAAATGCTCGGAAATAGCCTAAAGGTTTTGTTTCAGAATCACAGGTTTGCGAAATTTTTTCCCAACGTTTTGGCTGTTCGCAAATACAAACTGCACTGACGGAAAAAAATATCCTAACACCAAGAAGGGGTTGTGTTAGATAAACGACAGTTGGTAGGCGGTGAGAGTACATCTGTAAGATGACGTCTATGCAAATGTCGCGCTCGGCGCATACGTGTGGCGCTAGTAGCGCCCTCGGAACAGGCAAAGCAGGTTTGCTGTAAATACGCGGTGTAACGTTCGTGAGCGTTAGTTATCGTTGAGATTCGACGTAGGGTGTTGATGTTAGTCAAGAATGCCTTTAAGAAGACGAAGAAGCCATTATCAACAGCTCACGGAGTTTGAACGAGGTCGTGTAATAATGCTACGAGAAGGTGGATTTTCTTTCCGCAATATTGCAGAACGACTTGGCAGGAATGTAGCCACTGTGCATGATTGTTCGCAGCGGTGGTCAAGGGAAGGTACTGCCGCAAGAAGACCGGGTTCAGGCCCGCCACGTAGCACTACTGAGAGGGAAGACCGCCGTGTACGGCGTATGGCCGTGGCGCATCGTACTGCGTCTGTGGCAGCAATTCAAGCTGCAATTGCCAACACAGTGACACAACGAACTGTTACAAATCGGTTACTTGAAGGACAGCTCCGAGCCAGACGCCCTGTAGCGTGCATTCCACTTACTCCAAACCACTGCCGTTTGCGACGTCAGTGGTGTCAAGCTATAGCTCATTGGAGGACGGAGTGGAGATCTGTTGTGTTTTCTGATGAAAGCCTGTTCTGCCTGGGTGCCAGTGATGGCCGTGTGTTGGTTAGAAGGAGGCCAGGTGAGCGCCTGCAACCAACCTGTCTGCGGCCGAGACACGATGGACCTACACCTGGAGTTATGGTCTAGGGAGCAATTTCCTATGACAGCAGGAGCACCCTCGTGGTTGTCCCACGCACCCTGACGGCACAGTTGTACGTCGGTCTGGTGATTCAACCTGTTGTGCTGCCATTCATGAACAGCATTCCAGGGGTGTTTTCCAACAGGATAATGCTCGCCCGAATACCGCTGTTGTAACCCAACATGCTCTACAGACTGTCGACATGTTGCCGTGGCCTGCTAGATCACCAGATCTTTCACCAATCGAGCACGTATGGGACATCATTGCACGACAACTCCAGCGTCACCCCAATCAGCATTAACCGTCCCTGTATTGACCAAGTGCAACAGGCATGGAACTCCATCCCACAAACTGACATCCAGCACCTGTACGACACAATGCATGAACGTTTGCGTGCTTGCATTCAACATTCTGGCGGTTACACCGGTTATTAATGTACCAGCATTTCACGTTTAAAATAGTTCTTCTCGCGCTTATATTAAGCTGTGATCTTGAAACCTTAATCGATTAAATATATTACCTATACAAATGTATTGCCGCCATTTCATTCCTCTACAACTATTTTTTCGTGGTGTTGGGATTTTTTTCCGTCAGTGTATTTGGGGACTACTGGTCTGTAGAACACACCTGATAACTTATTATTTTTCTGTTATATTGCTATTTTCGTTACAATCCCTTCTTATTCCTTCGCTAACTCATTGTATGAAATTTTTTATCAAAATCGTGCAGCTTTTTGCCATTAGTATATCGTACAACGTCATGTTTTCACTGCTTCGAAACGCGTAGATGTCCATTCAAAACTATTTTTTTACTCTGTTTAAATGTGCTACGAAAGGAGAAAATAATCGCAGAAAGCATTCTATCGCAAACTTTTCCCCAACGCAGTTAAGATGCGTGCCGATTGAATGCTTGATCTGATTTGGTGGCGCCGAGTTTCGCATTTTATGTTCTATTTTTCATTTGTTAGTTTTATTTCGAACATTGCTCTCAGCGGTTTGTGATTCTGCTGACATTAGAGGGAGACTATTTTCGTTCGGTATCCAAAGGTGAAAGAACCCCTGCATTGAATAGAGCACAAAATTTTCAGAGCGGATACAAATATCAGAGGATCTGGGCGGATAAATACCTGATCTTTTTCTTTCCTCGTGAAGGTACGAAAAGTTATTCGAATCGTGGAACAAAAATTGATACGGAAAACTAGCAAAGCTTTATTATCTACGTGAACGCGATGCAAAGTAACTGTTCCGGTAAAATGTAGTTTTTGAAACATTAATGGAACCTATGTAGCGAACGTGTTTTCTGATCTAAGTTTAAAAGAAAGTTCCTCTTCCGACAAGAGCTTGAATATGCGCAAAATCTCATGACTGAACAACAAATGAAAAATGGAGCGTTGAAACGATTTTCTGTGCAATAATAATTCAACAATCGGGGCATTTAATTTTTCTCCTGCTTTTGAACAACTATATAGGGTGATTCATAATACAGGGTGATTCATAATCAGTGGAGAGCGATTGGAAGACTAGAGGCAGGCTAGTCAGCTGTAAATTACAAGATGGCTGCAAGTGAGTATTTCTGTGGTCCACAGACTGCAAGCGATTTCAAAATACACTATTAGCTTCTCGAAGGTGTAGCGAAGGAAGGCCCAGGGCCACATTATTGGATAACCGATATTCCCGATTAACCGATATTCTCGATTAACTGTGCGGAAGTACAGAATGCCTATCCCGACACAGCTGAGATCTGCTCTTGCCGCTGCTTCAGAAACAGGGATGTGCTTTCATTGCTCGCAGAAAGCTTCACGAAGAAGAACTTTATCATAAAGTACCTGCATTATGCGTGTCCTTTAAATTCTGTCACTGGAGGGAACATTTGAACTGTAAAAGACTTCACGACAGTTGTACCGAGAAAAAAATGGAGGTCAGTACTTTTTACAGATGAGTCCATACCAGCGATTCCAAAGGTGCTCTGATCTGGAGAGTACCAGGGATAAGCAACCGAGCATCTATGAACCGTGAAAGGGACACTTATGATGGTGGTTGCCTGCTGGTATGGTCCGTGAAAAACTACATAATGACGGTGGTAGCGTGCAGAACTTTGTGCATCAAAGAGCAACCGTGAATGTTCGACGCTATAGAGATGATATCCTGGACACCAATATTCTCATTTCTGTAGGTGCCGTAGTATTAGGTGTACTAATATGTTTCAAAGCGTTTTAAGACAACGCATCATGTAATTAGAGAGAAAACAATACCTTTACGAATCAAAATATGCGACGCTATCGCCTTCCGCCATCTGACTGATTCCAGCCATGAAGAACACTTCACCGAGTGACGCGATGAAGTCGTCAACCCAGTTTTGCACTTCGTCACATGTCCGGAACCGCACAGCAGACAAACCACTGTGCATCGATCGGAACAAATGATAGTCTGAAGGGGCTTCCCAGCCAAGCGTTAATAACGTTTCCTTGACAGATTTCGCGACATGCGGCTTATTGTTGTCATGCAGTAATTTAACGGGACGCAGTACTTTGACTGTGAATGGACAGATTTCCTAATTCAATTGCAGCCCTTTTTGCTTTTAGCGATCAGCAGTAACAGTTTGACCCTGTTCCAATAGTTCATAATAGAGCACACCCTTCATATCCCACCAGATGCACAGCAGAACTTTCTTGGAGTGAATATTGCGTTTCGGTGTCGAAGTCTTTTCTTCACCCGGGTATAAGTCTCTTTTGCATTTGGGATATTTGTACCATATCCACGTTTCATCACCCGTAACGATTTTCTACAGGAAATACTTTGCGTTGTTTATTCAACAGATTCAAACACTTCATGACAAGCTCATCCTTGTTCCTCTGGCTCAGGTCATGTGGCACCAATTTTCCTTCCTTCTGAATATTTTCAATTGCGCGTAAACGATTGGAAATGTTTTCTTGAGTTTCCCCAGTTGCTCAGCTAGTTCGCTTTGCATTTGAGACAAATCTTCATCCAGCAATGCTTGCAGTTCCTCATGTGCAACCTTCTGCGGGGCGCCGCTTCATTTTTCGAACGCTAACATCAAAATCACCTGCTTTAAACCGTCTAAAACCAAAACTCACACGTGCTTTTTGATACATAATTCTCCCCAGAACAGACCAGATAGATGCACATGCTTTTGCAGCACTTTTTCCTTGATGAAATTAGTAACGAATGCAGTGTCGAATAAATGCAGCATCGCTTGTCATCTTTGACCTAACGATGTGCAAGTGCGTTTGACTGTTGGGCAAACTTCTGTGTCACATTTTATACTCTGGAACAGTTAGTCACATGACAACAACGCGGGGGATTTCGAATATGTAAATTATCGGTATGTGTCACACACACAAAAAAAACCACTTTAAAACTTATTTTTACACCTAACATAAACATTTCCCCTGTAAGACGATTACTCTCGTCCCCACCGAGCTGGTAGAATAATACCTTCAAGAGAGGACCAACGTCCGTATGTATATATAAGCCAGATAGGTCTCCTTACCTTAATCCAACCGATTATGTCTGTGATGTTCTAGAGATGTGTTCCTACCCTCAATCTCTGTCCTCAAGATCTGAAGGGTTTTAGACAAGCTTTGCTCAAAGAATGGTTGTTGCAACTTACTGAGGTTCTAGACATCAACAGCCTGAAACTTTGCCGTGAGGGGTGACTGCACTCTTTAATGAGGTACTTTGGGTATTTCATTTTGACACCCTATTTTTCACTTGTTTCTGTATCTTGTCATTTTTGTCAAAGTGAAGTGTTTCTTACGAAGTGTTGAGCCTTTCCCTAAAGTACGATATCTTGCAGTTCTGATCAAATATCAATATCCATTTAATTTTGTATTTTGTTAGGTATACTTATACTAGAATTATACTTGAATATTATAATCAATTCTTCATTCACTGCTGGATGAAAGTCTCCCCAAGTTTTTTTTCCATTTTTCTGTGGTTGGAAATTATCATTCATGTCACTGCAACAGTTTTTTCAAAAAGCATTCAGTAATCTCACGTGATCTACCGAGTTTTAGTACATCTCACGTTATCTACCGAGCGCCGCCCCGGTGGCGCAGTGGTCTAAGCGATGGCCTCTGATCATTCGTCCGAAAGGGGTCCGGGTTCGAATCCCGGTGAGGCATGGATGTTGTGTTCGTCTTACGGCACTGGCTCTCTCCCTTCCCTGGAACCAGTGACCCTAAATTAGGGACGAACTACCACCGTGAGCAACTCAATGGGCTATAGCCCATTGAGTTGCTCACGGTGGTCGTTAAACCTCCAATCAAAAAAAAATCTACCGAGCATTCAGTAATCTCACGTGATCTACCGAGCATTCAGTAATCTCACGTGATCTACCGAGCATTCAGTAATCTCACGTGATCTACCGAGCATTCAGTAATCACACGTGATCTACCGAGTTTTAGTATCTCTCACGTGATCTACTGAGCATTCAGTAATCTCACGTGATCTATCGAGTTTTAGTATCTGTCACGTGATCTATCGAGTTTTAGTATCTCTCACGTGATCTACCAAGAATTCAGTAATACTGTCCATTGGTAACAAAGCTAATAGTTCAGTTATCCATCGGAGCTAAGTTTTTCTAGTAATATGTCTAGCACCTTTTTCACTTGAGGGTCTTTGATTTAGTCATATCATGCAACTCTTGTCATTTTTGAAGTAGAACTACGTTTTTCTCTGTACTAGGTACGGGGTAACATCGGGAGCACGGATGCGACGAAAACATGTCACAATTTGAACGCTTATATCTTCCAAACTAATAATCGAAGAGTAATAAATAATACGTTATTAGTTTATAAAGTCGCTTTTATAACAAAACAAGTTTAAATCTTCCAATCCTTAACTCTTCGATACAGTAGCGTTAGAAATTTAAACTACTAGGGGTGTTCAAATGAAAAGGTATGAAACGTCATAAGAACGTAACCGTTAACATATTTGCCTATGCCGCTATGGGAGAACGTAGCGACACATCCAGGGATGCGATTGGAATCGCCGGCGTGGATCGGAGCATGCGCGGGCGCCCGCATGCACAGGAGAGAGCAGAGGCTCTTATAAAGAGCGCCGTCCAATTGACGCGGCAGTGCGTGTGAGGACAGGATGGCGTTCACATTGCAAAATTCGACGATTGAGGAGCAGCGAGGCGTTATCCGATTTCTGACAGCGGAAGGTGTTAAACCGACCGCTATTCATCGCCGGATGGTGACCGTATATGGGGAAGACTGTGTGTCCAACAAGTCAGTGAGAAAATGGAGTGCCCGTTTTCGTGCAGGCCGTGAGAGTTTGATTGATGACCCGAGACCAGGCCAGGCAAACACAGTCATCACGGCCGATCTCATCGACAAGGTGGACGACCTAGTGAGAGGTGATCGGCGTGTCACATTGCGAATGTTGGCGGTGGAGGTGGATATCAGCGTTGGAACAGTGTGGACAATTGTTCACGACAGGTTGCGTTATCGGAAGGTGTGCGCGCAGTGGGTTCCGAAGCAGTTCACCGACCAGAAAAAGGAACTTCAACATCTGTTTCGGTATCATGAAGACCCCACTTTCCTGGAGCGGATCGTCACAGGTGATGAGAGCTGGTGTCATCACTACGAGCCAGAGACAAAGCAGGACAGCATGCAGTGGAAGCATGCGTCGTCACCTCCCCTAAAAAGTTCAAAGCCGTGGCGTCAGCAGGCAAGGTGTTGCTCACCGTCTTTTTTGACGTCCAAGGTCCACTACTTGTTGAATTCCTCCAGCACAGACGAACCATTAACTCCGACGTGTACTGTGAGACACTCCGAAGCCTACGCAGGTCCATCAAGAACAAAAGACCGGGGCTGCTCACGGAGGGTGTGGTTCTGCTCCATGATAATGTGCGTCCACACGTCTCCAGGGTCACACACGCGGAACTGGCCAAGTTCCAGTGGGAGCAGCTTGACCATCCGCCCTACAGCCCGGACATGTCGCCCTGCGATTTCCATGTGTTTGGTCCCCTGAAAAAACATCTGAAAGGGAAGCGCTTCCACTCGGACGACAAACTCAAGGACGCTGTGAGGACTGGGTCTCGTCACGGCCACAGGAATTCTGGGAACAAAGAATCCTTCGGCTCGTTAATCAATGGGATCGTTGTGCTACGGCCTATGGTGTATACTTTGAATAAAGTCTTCATTTATACCCACAGTGTCGTTTCGTACCTTTTCATTTGAACACTCCTTGTAAATTTCGCGTGATTTTTTCTCCGCACGCCATTTTAAGGTTGATAACTAGTGAATAGATAATGACAGCGATGACCTCAGCACTACATTCCGTAGCTCACGGTCAGAGCTGCTAACGAACGTATATAATAAACAGAATGAAAGTGGATTTAAAATTTATTTTTTAGATAAGTTGGTGAAAAATTTAGAAATACCGCGAAAATCCAGGGAAAATTACTGTAAGAACCGACGAAAGTTAAAGAAACAGCTAGAAGAGAACGAGAGGCATTCAAAAAAGCCCAGCTAAGTCATCAATCGAAAGGTCACGGGAATGTAGGGAACGTTAAAAGTCCGCGCCAGGATGAAAGTTTCATTGTTTTTTTTTAAAGATTTTTCTTGTTAATATTTCTCCTTTGCTTTGTGAGCCTGGCCTGAAGTTTTAAGAAGTACCTTACATATCACCATTCTGCGATCCCTTCCTGTGTAGAATCTGTTAAGCAAACTGCAGTCTTAGATGAAAAATTTCTTGTTACACATAAAGAAACTAATTTCACTTGTTATTCCATTTCGGTGCCTCCATATCAGTTTCCTCTTTGGCATTTTCTTGAAAAAGGAATTCATGATAAAAAAAAAACTTTTACGTCTCCGCAAACTCGAGAGAATTTCCAAGTCTGTTTCTTTTAGATATGAACAAATTTACCTACCGAAGTTTAATTTTGTCGCTGTCGAATTATTTCCACACTGCAGTCTCGCATAGTCTTAGAGCGCTACTTACCCTAATAATAATAATAATTATAATAATGTACTGAATAAACATTTTTCCTCAGCTGAATGTAACGAATTGTGAGAGAATATTCCGAAAATGTGTACCGTAATGAAACCTTTGTAAAAGTATTGTGATATCGGGATTTGAACGATACCGTAAGTATCTACTAAAGCGAGGCAAATCCATGCAACCTTTACCTATTTAAATGGATCCTATCATATCGCTCAATCCACGTTATTTTATAAACAACGCATAGCAACTGAAAAATCGTATTCCGACACCGCTGGGATCGAATCCCAGATCTCTGGATAACTAGTAGAATGCGTTAGCATTTACGCTACGGTGCCAACAATTCTCTGCGACATACGTGGTTTACCAGTTAGCATCTGACTACACATATCCGTATTGATGGTCTCAGGAACTGAGACGTCGTCATCTGGTGGCATTTAACACAACAGCTATTTAATTGTAGCTGATAAATCCAAAGGGAGATAGAAATGGTGAATATATATCAAATACGTGAATATAATGTAAATGGACGATATCATCGCTCTGTCTACGTTATTTTACAAACGTTTTCAATTGCTATGCGTTGTTTAAACGTTTTCAGTTGCTATGCGTTGTTTATAAAATAGCAGGGACAAAGCGATGATATCGTTACATTATCCCATTTACATTATCTTCACGTATTTGATACTGTATATTTATATTCACCATTTCTATCGCCCTTTGGATTTAATAACTAATTAAACAACTTGCTCTCTTGAATACCATTAGATGGCAACACATCAGTTGTTGAGCCCATTAATATGGATTTGTATAGTCCGATGCTGTCTGGTAAACCACGCACGACTTTGAAAATTGTTGGCACCATAGCGTACAGCGAACGCACTCGGCTAGTTGAGAGATCTGGGGATCGATCCCAGCGCGGTGTAGGATGAACAATTTTTCAGTTGTTAGGTGCTGTTTATAAAATAATGTGGACACAGCGATGGCATCGTCTGTTTACGTTGTCTTCACGTACTTGATATTCACCGCTACCGATTTATGTCTGTAGCTGAAGATCACCAAAAATTAGTTTTTTAATCAGAAATAAAACTCGTAAAAGAAGTACAAACTGAATGAGGTACTAATTTCCAGATTGTAGCAGATTTCTTTTTGCCTACCGGAAAAAAATAAAATAATAAAATTAACTGGAAAGTCAGCGTGCTACGAAGAATTAAACTGAGTTGTTTCTCTTCTCTGCACAATGCAGATGAAACCGATAAATTGTCTTTTGTATAGTTCTTTTGGATTTAGTTGAGAACATTTTATCTAAGATTTTTGATTGAAAAAGTTAATATTCACGAAACCATGCAAATGTTTTTTTTTTTTCAAATGTGGATGTCAATATTTTAAAAACATTCTACTCGTGCGTACTTGCGCAACGAATAACGTGCTAAATCTTGGATAATTCCGGCACTTTACGCGATGCAGACACCAACACGCGGAAAAATACATTCTAATCCGGATTATGTTTATTGGCTTTTAGTTTGAGAATTTATCATTTCGGTAATGCACTTTGCGTACTTTGTTAAGAGTGTGGACGGCCCTAGGCTCTCCCGCTGAATTTTGATTTCGTTGTTGCTTCTCCTCCACTGGAGTCAATTCGTGAGCTTATAGGATTTCTACGCTGAACGAGAGCATCCAGAAGTGGAGTTAAAATTAATTTGAGAAAAAAAAATGTTTCGTTCAACTCTTTTCCCTTCTTGAAGGCCAATGACATTGGAAGTATTTATCATTTATCACTAGTATGCAAATAAATCTTTGACAGATCGAAAGGCTACTAATTTTGCTACTTACCTGCAGTTCAGACGATGAGCACCGTAACTGTGTTAACATTTGATTACAAGATTAATCAAAGTTCAGAGCTTTGACGTTATTAAATAGTTTATAATTTAATAGTTTATATTTTTCACCTACCGATGGAGTTACAATTGGAAGAATCGCGGCAAGGTTGGGATTCATCAGTTTGTCCACAAAGAAAATAAATTACCAACAATGTGTTTCATATCAACTATGGATTATAAGATACGTAATGCAATTTAGGTCCATAAGTGAAGATATTTATTTCTAACTATAGAATTTTCGGTGTGAATAATCACTATATGACCCCGAAACACAAAATTTGGGTTCATGTAAGATATTTACTCATACATTAATTCCACTCAAAATAGTATAACGACAGTAGTAATCCGAATTTCTTGGCGTCGCATAGAAATCAAAGTTTCAGAAGCTTCCGCGCATCAACCAGATGGCTTTTTCAAGGAAGGTAGACAGCTAACTCCAAACTGAATAGGCCGCACCGGTGGCGCAGTGGTCTAAGCGATGGCTTCTGATAAATCGTCTGGCCGCCCCGGTGGCGTAGTGGTCTAAAGCGTTGGCCTCTGATCATTCGTCCGTAAGGGGTCCGGGTTCGAATCCCGGTCAGGCATGGATGTTGTGTTTGTCTTATGGCACTGGCTCTCTCCCTTCCCTGGAACCAGTGACCCTAAATTAGGGACGGGCGACTGCTTATAGCCCATTGAGTTGCTCACGGTGGTCGTTAAACCTCCAATCAAAAAAAAAAAAAAATCGTCTGAGATGGGTCCGGGTTCGAATCCCGTGAGGCATGGATGTTGTGTTTGTCTTACGGCCCTGGCTCTCTCCCTTCCCTGGAACCATTGGCCCTAAATTAGGAACGGGCGACTGCTTATAGCCTACTGAATAGCTCATGGTGGTCGTTAAACCTCCAACCAAAAAAAAAAAAAAAAAAAAAAACTGTACAGTAGAACACTAACAATTTGAAGGCGATGTCGCGTGCGTGCGTGTCCGCGGCTGGACAGTAAATAAGTAGACGCAGATGTAACTATTCGCTCGAAAAAACTAGAAGTCACGTTGATTGGACACCAATACCGAAGGAGAAAAAGATTCATATGGCCTCACGGAAAGGCGACTCTCCAGTTTTTCTCGATAAAGTCAATTATGTACACCATACGATCAATTCCACTACGGAGCTTGAACACAATAGCACCTTACCTTATCTCGACGTCTTATTGAACAAATCGCCTGACAACCGCCTTCCTTCGTACAGAAGTCTGTTATAAACCCACGTCCGTCCTGAACCTGATGCTCCGCAGTTAATTCTGCCCTGATGATTACAAGACAGCCTTCTTCCTTTCTCGAATTAGAAGAGCTTTCTCAGTTTCCTCCGATGCTCGTTCTAGACCACGCGAACTAAAAGATATCGTCGAATTGCCCACTGGGGCAGGATACACGCCGAACCCCGAGATGCACAACTTTATTCGAAAAGTCAAAACCAGCAGTGTTAATCTTTCTATGCCGCAACTTCGCTAACTGGGCTCTATTCCCTACATACTAAGTATTTCCTATCAACTCAAAAACGCGCTCAGGAAGATGAACTTCGGTGTCGGCATAAGGTTTCCGGCATCTTTATTATAAGATGCTTAAGAGTAATATTGACAAGCCCACTCTTCTCAATAATGCAGGTGTCTATGCCATCCCGCTACATTATCCACATGGCTCAAGGCGATACTACATCTTAATAACCAAACGTTCATTTCGGAATAGAATCAACGAACATAAAAGAGATACCAAGAATGTTTAAATAACCATTGCCTCGTCCAAAGAAGTAAAGTTAAAGTCCGCTGAATCTATGTGGAATATTATAAAAAAATTAGCATCATACTCCACACACAAACCACAGCCAGGCGTGCAATGATAGTGTATCTAGAGTTGCCATGCATATGGAATCAATTCTTCAAATAATGCTGCGTTTTCTCCTTCGGTACTTCCTGCTCAACCAAATGTGACTTCTCGATTCTGTGAGTAAATACTCACATCTGCGTCTATTTATTCATTGTCCAGTCACATACAAGCCAACGCGTTCAACTTGTTGAAGTGCTCCATTATTCAGTTAGCTATCTACCTTCCTTAAAAAAACAAAACAACATCTGGTTGATGCGCGAAAGCTTGGAAACTTTGATTTCTACTCTACGCCGAAAATAGTTTATTCTGTTAAGGATAGTGAACAGTTTTTATGTTTAAGGTGGTTCCACTTAAAATCTCTGCCTTATATTTCCAATGGTAAACGTTCGTTACATATTTGCTTCGCAATTAATGTATTCGCAAGGATTAAAACTTGCACATCGACAAAACTAACTTTAAGTTATAGCATGGTATACTTAATACTTGCGAAAACATAACCATAATTAAGTAATCCAACATTTGTTTGTCTACTGACGCCATCAATGTACAGGTGGCGCCATCTATTAACAAGTCTGAACATTACTAAAAGAAAAATGATTGATTTTTAATATAATTATGGTTATGTTTCAGCAAGTATTAAGTATCCCATGCTATAACTTAAAGTTAGTTTTGTCGATGTGCAAGTTTTCATTCATCCTTGAGAATACATTAATTGCAAAGAAAATATGTAAAGAAGCTTTACCATTGGAACATAAGGGTAAAAATGTTAAGTGGAACAGCCTTAAATGCATACATTTCTGAGCGAACGAACGAATTCGTCAGAATGACTCATAGACGATATTGCATCAATCTTATGGTCAGTATTTACGGAAAGAGGGATTGGAGCAAATATTTTTAGCTTGAAAGCAAATATTTAGGAGATAAATACTTGCTTTTGAAGCCTTTGTTTCCAATACATTTACTCAGGATGGGAAAAATGGAGGGTTTCGGAGATAGTCTGTGTTGGGTCTATGCGCAAAGCGGAAACTAATTTAATATTGATTACTAACATTAAACTCAGAAAAAACGCATGGCATTCAGTTTTATGACTATTCCCTTGGCCTGATGCAATACTGCTTAAAGTTCTCCAGGTAAGTTTTAAGAAAATAAGACCACTGTCAGCAGATATTGAACATACAGAATAGGACAATATTCAAATTGGTTAAAGCAAATGTGTAAGAATATTATGAGGAAATATTAACTCTTGAACGACTATACCGCCGAAAACACCGTATATTCAGGCGTCCACAGTGGCCAGAATCTCCTCTCTCGAGCAAGAGGAATTTCCTACCTTCACATGACTTTGAATTTGTATTTTTGGTCTCTTGAGGATTAGAAGTCACTATTGTTGTCAGTAACCAAAAAAGTGAACGATGAGTTTTTTTATTCCTGGGCGATATTTATTCTCACGACACTGTATTAGATAATTGCAGACTAAATATTGGAATAAAGATAAACAATAAGTGATGAGAACTAATATACAACAAGTTAATGAACTTAGAACAATATCTGTCAGTTTTCTAGCTGTAGAAAACAAAATGGCATAGCTGTGCTTTCGCTCACTAACTTGTGGCTTTATAAAGGCTAATTAAAACTAAATTATACGGAGGAAATCAACAGTGAACGTTAATATTTGAAAATATATACATAACTTTTAAGTTCATTGTTCAAAAAGGGAACAAATACACGACAACAAATGTCAACAAAGTACAAAAAAAAAAAAAAGAAGACACGATCTTAACATTTCAAGAAATCTGACCACAAGGGATGCAGATCACGGGAGAGAGTATCGTTGCATGCTGACGTCGTAGTAAGAATTTCAAACGTCTCTCTGAAAGCTGTTCCAATGTGGGTGGTGTATACACCAAATCGTCTCTGAAAGCGGTCTCAGTGTGGGTGGTGTATACACCACCCACATTGAGACCACTTTCAGAGAGACGATTTGGTGTATACACCACACACATTGACACCGCTTTCAGAGAGACTATTGAAATTCTTATTACGACGTCCGCATGCAACGATATTGTCTCCCGTGATCTGCACCCCTTGTCGTCAGATTTCTTGAAATGTTAAGACCTTCCTTGTTTACTTTTGTTTTGTACTTTGTTTGTTGACATTTGTTCTCGTGTTTCTTTCCTATTTGAACAATGTGAACTTAACTCAAAGTAAGGACATGTATATATTTTCAAATGTTAACGTTTACTGTTGATTCCCTCCGTATAGTTTAGTTTTAATCAGCCTTCATAAAGCCACACGTTTGTGAGCGAAAGCTCGGCTATGCCAATTTGTTTTCTACACCAATGCGACTAATGGATATTGTTTTAATTTCATTGAATTATCGTAATATTGATAGAAATTTCAAATACCTGAAATAAACTTTATCAATCAAAATAATCACAGCCCGCCGCAACGAACTGTTTTTAGCATGGTGCACATTTCTGTATGCCTTGGTGAAAATTGTCAAGCTTCGGGATATGACAAACTCGTGGAAATTAATTTTCAACAGATGCTTGACTGGGAATCTATTTTTCTTGTAGAAAGGTCCTTGAAGTGATCGTCCATAGGAAAGAGATCAGGTTAATAAGGTGGTTTAGTTAAGGTTTCGTACAACTGGTTCAACTTGTGAATCGTTTGGTGTGTAACGTGGGATAAATGGAAAAGGGCTCCAGGGCTGTTGACTGGTGCCAGATGTTTGGTGGACAGTTTTTCATGCATAATTACAAGTTCCTGACTATGCTTATGCGCCGTGATGGTTTGACTCAGATTTTTAAGAACCGGTGAATCGCACCATCTGCTGACCACCAATATTGACCACCGTTTTCTTAGGACGGAGTACCCAATTTGGGCGTGTTTCGAACCTTCCCCGCCGTCCAGCCATTGTGCTGAACTCCGGCTATTGACATGCGCCATCCATTTTTCTTCATGCTTGATGAGGTTTCTCAAAATGTCGTTCGTTTGGGTGCTCATAAGCAGAAAAGAGCAGTGTTAAGCTTTGTGCTGTTCCATGAACTTACGTGGAATCTTTTTATTTATCACCTTCACTTTGCATGTGGCCTTGAAATGTCGAGAAATATATCCATATTGTGTTCCAAGTTTCTCGCATAGTTTTCAAACCGTTCAATGTGGATCGGGTTCAATCAAGTCCTGTAACTCTGCACCACCAGTAGCTTTTAGCCTACCGCGTTCATTTTCGCAGCTGATACCGTTTGACCGGAGTCTGGCGAGGCGAACAAAAGTATTTTGCGTACGCTAATAGTGTCTTTCCCAAATACGATACTGATGTTGTGTGCTGCCGCCGATGCACAGTGTCCAAATATAAACTCTTATAACAGGAGGACACGAATTGGCCTGTCCACATCACTGTAACACTATCTCCTTAAAACTGATGAAATATCCAGTGCTTTGTAGGTAGGAGCCTTGAAGATATAAAGTTACAAGTCACAATGCGCGATGTGTTAAGTCCTAAATTACTTGCCAACTGCGCGAGTGTGCAAAATATGACAATTTATCTGCAATAACTTGAAATATGTACTCATCAGTGGAATACTGCAATGATTTCCCCGGGAAATTTATGGAGATTGTACGTACAAGTACACTGAAGTGCTAAAAGTCATGGGGTACTATGTAGTACCATGTAGGACCTCCTCTTGTCCGGCGAAGTGCGGCAACTCGGCGTGGCATGGATTCCACAAGTGCCCGAAGACTTCTGGAGAGATGTTTAGCCATGCCGTTTAAATAGCAGAACACAATGCCCTGGTATCTGTAGGTGCAGAGTCTTGGGTGCGAATAGATCTTTCCACCACGTCCCACTAGTGCTCTATTGAATTCATGTCTAGCGAATGTGGCGGCCGCACCATCCGTCGGAACTGTCCAGAATGCTCCTCGAACCAATTTTGGACAACTTGGGCCAGATGACATATTGTAATCGCCTGGAAAATCCCATCGCTGTTGGAGTACATGAAGTCCATGAAGGGTTGCAAATGGTCACCCAGCATAGCAACAAAGGGATTACCGGTTTGTGACGTGTTTATGAGAAGCAGAGGACCAAACCGTGCCACGTAAAGACACCCCACATATGAATGGAACTACCACCAGCTTGCACAGTGCCTTGTTGAAATATTGGGTCTATGGCTTCATGGACTCTGCGCCACACCCTGCCATCAGCTCGTAACAACTGGTAGCGTGACTTATCGGACCACGCCACATGTTCCCAGTTTTCCAGGGTTAAATTTCCGTGTTCACGAGCCCAGATGAAGAGCTGTGTCCGATATCGTGGTTTTACTAAAGATATTCTAGTGGACCTTCTGCTGCCATACCCCATGGACGCTAACTTACGCTGCACAGGCCTGATGGATATGTCTGTGGTACCTTCTGCATTGAATATGGATGTTATTTGAGCCAGTGTCGCTTATCTGTTAGCCTGGACAAACTGCGCTGGTTACGGTCGTTCAGCACCAGTGGTCGACTACTGCACTATCCACGATAGGTGCTAATGCCTCCCATGAAATATTCCCTGTACACACCGTAGATCGAGGAACTTTGAATGTTAACACAACTTCGGAAATTTAATGTCCCATCGGTCTGGCTTCCACTACCATGCCCCGTTCAAACTCCGATAATTCCCTTTGACTTGCCATAATCCTACTGGCAGTTAAGTCTGACTCATGAAATTACACTTCGTAAATGAAAAAATCGTGGCGGGCGTTGAAGCTTTTATACGACGGCACCTCCAGTTAGAAATTTGCATACTGCTATCTCATGACTTTTGGCGCTTCAGTGTATATCAAGCCTGCAGATTGGGAATTTATATGGTGACACAGATGTAATCCTACCGTTAATCTGTAAAAGAAACTGGACGGGAGAGTTTAAAAGTAGAAACCGACAGTTTTGTGCGTAATAATATTCTGGGTGACAAACTATTTTAAGACTTTATTTTTAAAATGTTAATTGAATACTTGGCTGCAGAATTTAATAAATTTTATTTGCCTTCCATCTCTGCTCCATTAAGATGTTACACTGGCGCCGTTTGAATTTAGATTTCGCAAACCCCTAGCTTACTGCTAATTTGTTGTAGGCACAAGCGGGTAAGATCACAAAATAATTTTGCACACTGCGGTCATTCAGTTACTTAGAGACGTCTGCCACATCCTGTAAAGATGCAGTGGACAGAGGAAGATCCCAGGCAATGTTCCACCGTTGTTGTTTTAAAAGAAGTTCGCTCAGTAGACAAAACATTGCAGTTAGGGACGATAGGCAGTAGACATTGGTATCCCCCGAGAAGATTGGAACAGGCCCAAACCGAAAGCACGCGAAAAATAGGCGAACAGAAGAGCTGCCCTACGGTATATCGCAACGATGAACATGGTGTTCTGATCAACTTTGATCGTGGACGCATTGTCGGCACAAGACAAATTGACCATTATATCTCCAAAGTGGTAAGAATCCAAGGGCAGCCATATCAATGTTGTACTGGGAGTATACCATCGACAGACGTAGCAGCGCCCAGAGAGCAAGCTGTAGCCAACCATGCGCCATAGGAGTCGGAAATATTCGTACAAGCCGTGCATTTGACAACGGCGGTGAAAATCACAACTAGGTTAAATGTCAGAGGCCGAAGCAGAGTCTGCGAGTGAACGGTATGGCGCACAATGAGTAAATTTTGTTACGTGACCCAGCGCCCTACTCGTGGGTCACTGTTGACTGCTCATCAGTGGGCATTACGTCTCGCCTGGGGCCGCAACAATTAAAACGACCTCTGCAGAGAGGCGTCACGTGGTGTGTTCAGGTGAATCCCGTTTTCAGCTGCACGGAGTTGACCGTAGAGTGCGTGTGTGGCGTCCACAGCATGAAGCCTTGGCCCTGTCGTGCCGGGTCCGCTCTGTTCAAGGCTGTGGTGGCTTTGTGATGGTTTAGGGGGCTTTCTCATGTGAAACAATCAGGTCCCTTAGGGTGTCTGGAGTGGTTCTAAACAACTGCACGCTAACAGCATGTGCCGGCTGATCACCTATACGCTGTGATGGCCTTCGCGCATCCTGTGGTCGATGGTCTGTTGCAGAAGGAAATTTTGCCTCCCCACCGGGTGGCAACCGCTCGTGGAACAGTCACGTGAGTTTGAATCATCCAATGACGCCGAAGTTCCTTGGATTTAAACCGTATGAAAGCTTTCTGGGCTCCCGTGGAGCGGAACATCAGATTCATGGAACCGTAACCGAAGTATCGGGTCGAGTTGTTGTAGACAATGCTGCATCAGGCATGGCTGGCCATTATTCCCAGAAACCCTACGGCATCCGGTGGAGTCGTTGCATCGACGCGTGCAAGCTGTGTTTCGCGCTAAAGGAGGACTAACACGCTATTATATAGGTATCTCTAATGTTTTATTCATTGAGTGTACATTCCTCCTGCTTTAATGCAAGAACTGGCTCCATTAGCCAACGAAACGAAGGACATGCTGAAGGCATCTTTTGGTATGGAGTGCAGAGCTAATGTTAGTTTTTTTCCACGTCTTCAATGTCTTGAAAAACTTTTACTTTTGAAGGTAGCTTTAGTTTAGGGAATAAAGTAGTCACGGTGACAAATCTGGAGAATAGGGGAATGGTTGAGTACACACTTGTTTTCGTGCCAGAAATTGGTGTATACTGACTGCTCAGTGTGCGGGTGCATTGTCGCGAAGAAAGAACCATTGCCCGTTTTTGTACTCAGGCCTGAGACAAAGAATCCTCTTCCACAGTGGTTCCAAAATCGATGTGTAAGCATCGCCAGTGACCGTTGAACCTTCAGGAACGAACTCGTGATGCAGGATTCCCTTGTGAAAATTCTCCAAATACGTGGTGTCAATGAATAACCAAATACATCACTCTTTCCACGTTTTAGTAACACACAGCAACCGAAAAATTGTTAAATTGTTCCATTATATATAGCCAGTGCCGTTAATGCCCACCAGATGGAGACGTCTCAGTAGCTGAACCCATTTTACGGATTTACTGTGTCAGAGTCTGACAGAAAAAACACACTGCTCCGTTGATTGTTGGCCACCGTAGCGTAAGGCTAACTCGCTCGGTTAGTAATCGAGAGATCTGGGTTTCGGATCCCCAGCGGTGAGCAGATAACAATTTTTTGGTTGCTATGTGTCGCTAAAATGTGGAAAGAGCAATGTACTTGTTTATTCACTGACTCCACGTATTTGAAAGATTTTCACTTTGGATCTCGCCCCTTTGGATTCAACTGTTATAATTAATATATACCCAGTGCCTTTAATGCCCACCAGTGGAGACGTCTCAGTAGCTGAGCTCATCTTACGGATTTATGATGTCAGAAGCTGACAGAGAAACACACACAGCGCCGTGGATGTTTGGCCACCGTGGTGTAAGGCTGACGCGCTCAGCTAGATATCTAGAGATCCGGGATTCAATTCCCCGGCGGTGACAGATTAACAATTTTCGGTTGCTGTGTGTTACTAAAACGTGGAAAGAGCGATGTATTTGTTTATTCAGAATTCCCTTGCTGTCGCAAAAGCACACAAACGTTGTCTTGATTTTGGACTCCTGTAACCTGGTGTTTCCTTTGGGTGACTGTGTTGACTTCCACTGAGTACTCTGACGGTTCGTTTCAGAATTATAATGAAAACACCGTCACGTACCACAACACGTTGGAGAAAACTTTGCATGGTTTCGGCAGTCTCGAGGATGTCTTTTAACGTACTCCATTTGTGTAGGTTTCTGTTTGTCTGACGAAGCATATGGAACAAAACGAGCACCAACATTGTTTCCACCATATCGCACTTTAAAATTTGACGAATTGTCTTCTTATTAATGCCGAGCTCACATTCCAGTATCCTCAAAGTCACACAACGATCACTTTTCATCCTTTCGTGAACTTTCTCAATGAGTTCAGACATGCACACTGAAATCAAGCATCCTAGCCTTTCATCATTTTCCAAATCTTCCCGCCCATCCTTGAGACGTGCATACTATTAGAATATCTGTACACGAAATAGGCAATTAGCTCCACATTCATCTGCAGCAATGAATCTGTCTAAGATGCAGTTTTACCGATTTTCAAATAGAACCGAATATTTTTGTCTGCTCATTGACGGAGCATTGGCAATGTTCTTCCACCGAATGACGTCATGCACAGCGTAATTAATCTGCCCAATTCTCACGAAAACGCTGCCACCGCATGGCTGTTAAATGATTCATAAAATTCCCGAAACGTGCGTTTTACCAGGATTTAAAAAAAAAAAAAAAAGGCAATTACTTGCTGCACCGTGCATTTTCTATGAAAAAATAATTTTACCTCAGCTCAAGGAATACCCAATATTGTTCTTGACTTAAATAGTAGAACTATACTAATTATCCCAAATTTATTGGTGTAGAATATAAATCAAAGTTTGCAAGCTTTCGCACATCAACGAAATGGCTTTTTCATGGAAGGTCGACAGCAAACTGTTGTTGTACGCAGTTGTCTTGGTAGACAGCAAACTGTTGTTGCACGCAGTTGTCTTGATATATAGCAAACTGTTGTTGTACGCAGTTGTCTTGATATATAGCAAACTGTTGTTGTAGGCAGTTTGCTGTCTACCTTCCTTAAAAAAGCCATTTCGTTGATGTGCGAAAGCTTTCAAACTTTGATTTCTATTCTACACTAATAAATTTCGGATCATTAGTATAGTTATACTATTTAAGTACAGTTGGTGTATAGTTCCTTGTTATTTAATTGTTCTTGACGTTGGCAGCTATTGCATTTTCGTTAAAACCTCGACATCTTTCTTAATTAGTGCAGATAATTGCGCACATGAGAAGGATTTTAGTCGATTTCCACATAAATAAAGCGTTTCAAAGGAAGGAGCTACCTGCGGTCCGTTCTTTCTTTCTTTCAGAAAGAAAATTCCCTTGCGGATACAACGAAATATGTTTACTTTCTAGCTGCCTGTATCCACACAGTTGTACATTTTCATTTGAATTGCTTTAATTAATTGTTTCCAGTTGCTCAACAGGTTTGTTAACTGAAATTAGGATTGATGTTTCAAAATAGGAAGATATGGAACAAACAAGCAAAATATTTCGGAGAAAACTTTCAGGGGAAACTTGATAATCTCAGATACTACGAGGTAATATATGCTAATGATTGCACAAGAGAGAGAAGGCATTCTTTCAGCAAACAGTCAAGTTTCTTTGCCTAGGAAAATAATCGTGAACAGAATAAATCA
Organism: Macrothele yani; assembly: GCA_039090855.1. Lineage (NCBI taxonomy): Eukaryota > Metazoa > Arthropoda > Arachnida > Araneae > Macrothelidae > Macrothele > Macrothele yani. The sequence goes on along the minus strand of CM077026.1, from coordinate 126,474,254 downwards.
TTCAGAATTTGCATGATCAGATTTCACCAATTGCTCTGCGGTGAAGCCCTTTCAAATGCTGCACATAGCATATGTATTCAAGAACAGAAAAACACTTTGTTTAGGATGAGGAAAAAGTTGCGATTTTTTTTTGTCTCTCTGAAGAGTTTATGGTAGATGTATATTTTATCTTAATTCAATGAAAATTTTCAGATTTTTTAATAAATGATGAGAAATATTTGCATCTTAGAAATTTATTCGAACATCAAGATATATTTAATTTAAATATAAGTGCCCCTTAATTTTCAGTGGTAGAAATTTCAGAATATAAGTTACCTGTGTAGCGGTTCAAAAAATAAGGTTGTTCTACTTCAAAGTGCTTTGCTATGATTGCCCTAATCTAATTAAACAAAGGCTAGCTTTCAAAAAATGTAAATCGTATATGTCGCAAGATTTAAAACAGTGCATCGATTTTCTAATGAAGTACCTATTTCGCACGCATCTGTTACAAAATTATATGAATACCTTAAATGTCTGATAAAATATGAAGTTTTGCTGTATTTAACAATCTTTTGTTTTGCGCTCGTTTGTAATCGCATAGTGTCTCCTCGAAAGAAATTGTTCTGTTTGGCTTTTTGCAAGCTGAACTTTCAGGTCACAAAATATATCAGAAGAGAAATATCGCAAAAAAGAAATATAATCTGATATCCGAAAAAGTGTGGTTTAAGAAATAATTAAACTTAAAAATTTCTGTATGAGGAACACAAGGGTTCTTATAGGAATTTTGCAAGAGTACAGACGTTTGATGTATCTTCTAATATACAGTATTTTGGTTTTTGGCGGCCTGGTTTCTCTTAGCGTCTAAGTTTTTACTGTTATTTCGTCTTTTTTTACTCTTGTTTGTTTTGGCGTTTACCTTCTCCAGGCTTCAGTAGGAATATTAAGTCACCCAATCTGATCACAAATGGTACTCTGCTGGATGCTTAGAACTTCAATTTTGTAACAATCCCTTCTTTTTTTTTGCATCTGCGTTTCTCACGATAGTGTAAAAAAATCCCCTGCCGGTGAGTCTAATTTTCATAACCAGTTAACAAGCTATTACCACAGTATATATCCCCTTTATCTCAACAGTCATCGTCATATTAAACAGCAGGGAGTTTTTTCAACGCGCACTGACTGTCTAGTATAACAGCAGCATACGTACTTGAACGTTAACTATGATCGACTTCACTTTCTTTTAGCACAAACGAAACCCTACAAATCCCCACTTATCTATTGTTTGAATGCACAGATCATTCCAAAAGTTTTGCAAATTGCACTGGCGCTGCCAGTAGGATGATGAAATCGCTCCAATCGTTGCGCCAGTTGAGAGGCAGGCTTCAGTATACAAAGTTGTGTCTACGTTTGCTGGCTAATTTGTTCTTGCTCAGAAAAATTCTGCGCAGAAATGGAGGAAGAAAGTGAGTCAGTTCAGATCTCGCATAGTGACCAGCGATCCTACATTAAAATTGAAACTTTAAAAGGAAAATTCCCTACCAAAATTCATAAAGATTTATGTGAAATTTGCTGGGTTAGTGTAGTGGATCGCAGCAGAGTGTCACGGTGAGTTTCTCCTTTTCCTCAAAGCCCGGAAATCATCGAAGACTACCCAAGAAGTGGCCGGCCATCAGATGCAACGGACGACACTTCTGTGGTTATCGTCAACAGCATTTTGGAAGAAGATCGACGGAAAACATGTGAAAAGATTGAATATAAAGCAAACATGTCTCCCGCTTCGAATTTCAGAAGGGAAAAGTGGCTGCCAATGGGTTTAATCTGAGTGAAGAGCAGCAAGCAGTTCGCAAAGGGATCGCAGAAAAATTGCTTCAGCGGTACGAGGCACAAGATGAACAGTTTTTGGACAGAATTGCTGCTTTAGACTTATCCTGGATACCAGATTTTGAAGCATTACTGAAATCACAGTCCGCTTCGTGGAAACATCCAGAATCACATCGCCAGAAAAACTTCCGCCGCCAACAATCGAAGGTTAAGCTGATAACTCTTATGGCAATGTTGGAATGATAGCAACTGACAGAGTGCCCGAGTGGACCACTGTAACAGCGGAACACTACAAAAGGTTTCTGCAAAACGTTTTGCGCCAAAAGATTCGCCAAAGATGGCCCGACATGCTCGAAGCTGGTGTCATCATTTTGCACGACAACGTGAGGCAGCATGTTGTCCGTTCAGTAAGAAAAGGATGCTGCTAACAACGGAGCCGTTAATTTTCGTCTAAGAACGCCGCCGCATAGCATGCGAACCCAGATGAAAAAAAGCTACACTGGACTGGCAGAAAAGCTGGGACGAGGAAAATATGGGGAGGAAAACGAACAGTGTCTTTCCCCGAGTCTCCACCAAGAGAGTGGAGTCAGACGGGTTCTTGAACCAGGTACTCACTGGTCATGGCGTATTGTCGGAGTACTTCTGTCGTTTTGCGGCAAGAGAACGGGCGTGCGTAAACGCGGCCCAGACCGCAGACGCTGCCCACATGATTCCAGAGCAGATCTCATTCAGGCAAGAGAAAAGTCCTCGCTCCAGAATTGGAAAAAACGAGGGACCTCTCGATCCTGCTCGCTCATCCCACCTTTCGATCCTGCTCGCTCACCCCACAGCGAGACAGGGACTCATCGAGATGGTCAAAAACCTTGTCGTGAGACAAGATCTCATGGTAGATGAGTGAAGACTGCAATGAAGAGAAGAACGATGACTCCGGCATACAGTCGTCACCGCAGTATACGCGCTAGTGCTGACATGGATGTTAAGTCAGATTATATCCGGAAAACTTAAAACTGTCGTCGTCCTAGAGCGAGAATCTAACCCGCGTCTCCCGGATAGCGCTCGAGATGTTAACCACTAGACCTCCATGAACGACTAAGTTACAAGTTTCCGATTAATTTGAATATAACCATCACAGGATTTGCTAGGCGAAGCAATCGGCAATCCAGTTGAGCAAATCTGGAGGTTAAGAATTATTTCCCGTGATTGCCCGGAGAAGCAAATAAATCATGAATGCAATACGGGATTACACCATACAATTCAAGTACGTTGTTTATTATTTGACTTAACATCCACGTCATATTTACACCAAAAATCAGATTCACATCTTCAAAATTTGTATTGTATAGTGTAATTCCGTATTCCATTAAGGATTTATCTGCTTCTCCGAGCAATCACGGGATAGAATTCTTAACCTCCACATTCGCTAAACATTATTGCCTTTTGCTTCCACTAGCGAATCCTGTGATGGTGATATTCAAATTAATCGGAAACTTGAGACTTGGTCGTTCTGGGTGGTGTAGTGGCTAGCATACTCGGGCGCTATCGGGGAGACGCGGGTTCGATTCCGCTCCAAGACGACAAAAAATTTTTCGGATATAATCTGACTTTACATCCTTGTCATATTTACACCGAAAAACGGATTCACACCTCCAAAATTTGTATTGTACGGGGTAATCCCGTATTCCATTCATAACAATGTCAGTAATTATTTTTTCATCTCTGTGAGAGGGCTCGTAAAATAAAAGGATTGATTTCCCAACGCATGAGACACTCAGTGTAAATACATGAGTTTGTACTTTCATTTTAGTCTAGATACTAATAAAGGACTCTAGTCCCAAAATTCCACTCCGCTGGCGAACGGATCTCCCAGCCAGTCGCAAAATTACAATCCCGGCCCATTAGCACGTCACACGGAGGGCTATGGCAAAGGGGCGGGAAGTGGTGGTCCAGCGGGGGCAGCAGGACCACCACTGATCCGGTCCCTGGGCCGATTATGTCCTGGTGGGAGCCTGGCAGGATTGCTCGCGCAACTCCTACACTATCAAATTTTGAGAGTTCAATCTATTCCTGCAGATTCGACATTTGATGGAGCAGGATTAATCATCAGCCTAGCTTACAGTAAAAGACATTCTGGAAAAGTATGGATGGGAATTGCTTCCCCACGTGCCATACAGTCCTGACATGGCCCACCAGACTATGACTTGTTCCCAAAACTGAAGAAGCCATTCCGCGGGAAACGATTCAGAATGTTTTTAATGACGTGGCCTTAGTAATCCGACGCCTCGAATGTGGAGGTGCCCTGACTGGAATATAAGACTTGCCCAAACGTCGGGCTGCTGTTATAAAGAAACAATGCTAATCTCTAGTCCCTAAATTAGGGACTAGCTATTTGCTATAACTTTAGCTGCTCACTTATGCCATTAAATCCCTAGCTAAACACTAAAGCTATAATTTTAGATGGCATTTACGGACGACAATCATTGAATTCTTAGAATAAGTTCTAGTGAAATAAAGATAGATGGCCACAACACAAGAAATTGTATATTTGCATTTAGCATTATAGAAACTACGAGGAAAAACATAGGGTATCAATTATTGGAGCTGAGGAATGCCAATTTAGTCTGTAAAGATAAAGAAAACACAATATTTAAAAAAAATGAACTGGGCAAGTGCCAATTCACGCGGATCTGTTTTAGAATATATGGAGATTTCGCACTGTTCTGTTATTTCGGAAATTTGCATTATCTGGGAAAGCATGCATCTTTAGGATAAAATAGAGACAGATAACCTAGGCCAAATTATGCTGGAACAAAAATGCGCTAGATGCATTGAAGCTGTGTGGGCATATTCTGATTGGCTATGCTAGTCTTATTAGATCTTCTAGAAAACATTCCGTAAGTTTTGACACGCATCTCTTCTTTTATATAACAATTACGGTAATATAATTTCAGTCAGAACCAATTTATCGATTGTAGTTTACATTTCTCTCTCCCCAGTTGAGTTTTCACGGCGAATATTATTTAGATCGCATTATTCACTATTTAAAGCGGGGAATCCCTCACCTGTTATACCAATGCATCCTTTTGTTAGTTACTCGCAATGTTAGCCGCATGTGGAATTCGTAACTATTCTAAATTCTGAAGGAAGAACCCTGTATTTTCTTTGCTTGCAACAGATATAATCAGATTGTTTAGTTGTCACTGAAAATATACAGTGAACTTCATTGCTTTATCATTCCCACGAAGACTGTTGTTTCGTTGAGTTAAACTTACTGTTGCACATTGAGAAGAATCAATGCCATTTGACAGCAACTTTTGTTCCCGACGTTTTTGCATTTGTTTAAAAATGTTTTTATGAGAAGACTTATAAACAAATTTAAAATGTGTACCTCCTTTGCACAATGTTCCTCTCCTCCATTATTATCTCAAAGCTGTTTGCAGACACATCAGTTAGAAATAAGCAAAAAATCTATACAATACTTAAACATATTTTGGAGTTGAATCTTAGAGTGTTACCAAAAATGCATTTGCTATTTCGAAATAAATTTGAAAATTCCGACGCGTCGTAAAAACATCTGCCTGCAACTTCATAGTTCCAAATACCCAAAAGAGGCATCTGCTGCCGTGTTTTATTCTTGAGGTGCACGGGGAAAAAGGAATTCCCCGAAATGCTTTATCAAATACAAAGATCCAAAGGGGATTTTATTGGACAATATTTTGTCAGACAAGGGAAGTCCCAATAGGAATACAATTAACAATAAGAATATAACTCAGTATAAGAGGTCATGTTTTCGCGAATATAAATGATTTCAACGTCACTTCATTCTAAGATTTATCCTCAAGGGAAATTAGTGTTTCGTGCCAGTATTTTTCTACAAGTTAGTTCAAATATGCTTAAAAACATTTCATTTTGATTTCTTCAGTAAATTGATAATACTTTGAAAAACATTCATTTTTCTAACAGTCGAGAGGAAAACACTTTATAACATTAATTCAAAATAAATGAAACTATCCAAATGGGAATCAAAGTTCATATTCAAGAACGAATTGATTTTGCAGAGTTATTTGTATTCAATTATACTTTTCAGACTTTAAGATTTCATTGTGTCTGAGGCAATTGAGAACAACAGCAAATACATATCCTCTTGCCCATCATTTTTTCCCCATCCTATGGGACGACTTAATTTACATGTTCCTGAAAATCTGGAAAAGTAAGACTACGCCAAATTATCAGGCGTAATAAAAATTTTTGAATTATTTTCGGAAAGACAAAAAAAATATATTTGAAAGCATGTACGCCTCCTAGTGAAAATCGTCACCTAACTTAAAATGCACATTATTAGCAGTGTTCATACTCTGTTGAAGCTGTTAACAAATCAGCAGTATTTCTATACAATCGAAAAACATCCCCAAACAGAAATACAGTGTAACCTCGGTTATACGTTTTTCACTTTTGTACGTAATTCTGCTGTAGTTCCCATATTTTAATGTAGTTTCTATCTCTTTTTAATTCAGTTATACCTTATTCTTTTATACGCTTTTTGCAATTATACGTTATATTTTGAATTGTTGATTATCCAAAATACACGGTTCTTCGCTTCTTTTATACGTAATATGGTATGTTATAAGTTTGAAAGAATAGAGCGTTTTTTGCAGTCACGAAATAGATAATGAAACCAAAAATTTACTAAACGTTCACAGTTCTCCTTATCTAAATTAAAGAAATTTGAAATAAAGGTTAGTGTGAATATTTTACTCGGCATTAATACTGAATCTACTAGTGGGCTAACAGTTTTGAAAAGAGCATGCTTATAATAAGTAAAGGATGTGTAATGGTGGTATTGAATATAAAACAAAATCGTGTTTGGATCTACTACCTGGGTTTTAAAGGTAAATTTTTTTTCCATATATTGAACATATGAAATCGTATAAAATTTCTTAACCCAGTTTTTAAAATAAAATTAGAACAAGAAAATTAATGTAAAAGTCAAGATAGACATAGGTAACAAACAAAGAATTCATGTATGTGCAAGTATGCCTTACATTATAAATAAGCGTAAGCTAAAATATATTTCTTAATTCCGCTTGCCGAATTGCTATCATAATGCTTACTTTTCAAATCTTTAGCTCGCTCAAGTTGAAAAACTTGTGATCTCAAGCAGCACTCTTTTAAAATAGTTAGCTCAGAAGATTCTGCTACTCGGCCCTTCGCAGCTCAAAAACTGCTCTTTCTCTCTGCTATATTTAATAACTACTTTATATTTACCCTCAAGTGATGCCGAACTCGTTAGGAAACAAGTGTTATTAAGTCGGAAAGCATTTAACGCGAAGAAACCAAACTCGATAAAAAGGTTAAATTAGATGTACGTACGTACGTTACAAGAGACAGTATTACAACGTTGCAAGCAGGGGACGCGGAAAGTAATTTGCCTCCCGGGTACAAACCCAGATTTGCTGCTCCTTGTACGAGAATATTTTTCAATTTTTATTCGGTTTTACATGAAATAAAAACTTTTAGCAACATCCTTTTCTATTTCCCGTAAATTAAGTGTTTCATAAAACACAATTGTCTCATATAAAACTGATGGGAAAAAATTCTGTAAAGCTGTAGGCCAGATGACGCTGTGAATAATCGAAGTCAGGTTCCTCTGTCAATTTACACAAATATATACACACACACACACTATATTGACAAAAGTCACCAGAAGCCAAAGCATTTACTGACTTACATTAGTACAGTGTCAGTCTACCTTGGCCTTAATGCATGCACTGACCCGTCGAGAGACACGCTTTTGGCAAGATTTTGGAACACAGCTATTGGCATGCGCTTCCATTCAGTACGTAGTGCTGCTGCTAACTGTTTCTTAATAGTAGGCCTTGGTTCCAAACTTCTTATGCGGCGCTGTCATTCATCCCATAAGTGCTCTATGGGATTAAGATCAAGGTTCTGTGCTGGCCTGTCCACACACGATACGGAATTATCGTCAAACCACGCCGTAACAGTACTTGCTTTATGGCTCGGTGTATTATCCTACTGGCACCAACAAGGTTCGGTTCCATAGTATATTGCCACATAGTTGGTACGGCATAATTCCCCAGATTATCGAAGTGGACGTGCTGGTTAACAGGTTTGCCCACTATAAACAATGGGCTGGGACCATACCACAAAAAACACCCCCACACGAGTACACTGCCAGCACCAAACTAGACCTAAGGAACAGTACACCGTGGTAAATAGCGTTCCTCCGACTGCCGGCATACGCACACACGGCCATCAGACTGATATATCGTGTGTCAGGATTCATCAGTCCATAGGACCAGTTTCATTGATCTACGGTCCACGATAAATGTTCTTTACACCATGCTCATAGACGAGCAGCATTCCGAGTGGAGATGAAAGGCTTATGAGCAGCCACATGACCTCGGTAACCCATGAAATGAAGTTATCTGCGAATGATACGTGTATATACCGAGGTTGCAGCATTTTTACTTACCTGAACACTGAATCTATTAGCTGAAATCTATCCGTCTATTAGCTGTAACGACTCTCCTGAGGCTTCGACGTCCTATAACACTGATTGCCTTTGGTCTTACGTTTTGCTGCTTCAGGCACGCCATGTGTCTTCCACTTATTAAGTACATCCAAAACAGTTGACTTGGGTATGTTTAAACGCCTCTCTGTTCCTCGTACGGGCAACCCACTAATATAACACCCAACAATCTTTCCTTTCTCAAAGTCTATTCTCTCCCGCCGCGACATTTTCACTCAACCTCACAGTGCGATACGATCGCGGTCAGCTGCAGGCTTGTTTTTATACAGTTTTCAGTTGTACCGAGCATCTTAACAACGCAGAGTATCCGTTCATTTGGTTTTGAATGGGTGTCCGGTGACGTTTGTCAATATAGTGTATGCATATGTACATATGACCGGCGTCTCTTTAACTATTCTAACAAAAAAATCTCTCATATAGATACATATAGAAATAATACAAATAAGTTATATATAAAACTAAAAGCAGAATTCGAAACAACTGGTTTTCATATCAAATAAAAATATTTTTTCCCATAAACTAAAAAACTAAAACCTGAAGCTTCAAGAAAGGACAAACATGCAGAGTTTCAGCTAAAATCAACTTTTGTAGCTTTTTCTTTTACTATACGGATATTTAATCAAACGTAACTTTTCATGCTTTAAAGGTTGGAAAACAATCCTTCCCCGTAAGCCATTGCTACCGAGAGTAAAAATTTGAAAATAGGGCTTTATGCACCTTATTACCACTATCAAGTCTATGGAATGGAAATGGGGACATTATAATTTTAAAGACATTTTTGGATTTCGAGCTTAACAGTAAGAAAAAGATGTTTATTTTTAGGCAGCGAAAAAATACATAAAATCCCAAAATGGTTTCGTTTAACTTAACATAGTACACGTGTCACCCCCTCTCCAAATGTATTTTGCTACAGGCATCAAAAATATTCTTAAAGCTGCTAAATTGTTTGGGAAATATATTGAGTCATTTGAAAATATATATCTAAAGCACTTTATGGGTTCTTGTGATACTTAACTCAAGTAAAAAAAATATTCTGTTTAGACACCAATCTGAAGCAAATATATCATTCTTTTTGTGCAATACTTGACAATTTTATTTGCAAATCCGTACTAAATTTTATTTTTTATATCTCTGCTTACTGTTAATAAAATTAAAGGTCAGTTAAAAATTGAAATGTCTCTTTATGCGCGTTCAGGTGTTTGAACCGTTCTTATCCTTGTATCAAAAAATAGGGAAGTTATTTTTTATTTCTTTTTGACAGACCAACATCTCATCCGTGGTTTGGCACCCAAAATTCCTTTTCTTGCTTTTTTTTTCTTACGTGGTCTAACCACCTCAACAGTTGGGAATTGTTTCGCTATCAATTTTCAATTTCCTCTGCAATTTCTTTATCTTCAGCAAACGTGACTTTAAAACTCCCATGTGTTCTACAGTCTTTTAAACGGCTATTTACCTCCTTTAACATTTCTATTATGGTTGTTATAACTACAGCAGATTGTAGGATTAATTTGCTACTAACTTTGATTTTTAAAGAAAAAGTATACCAAAGCTTTCTAGAACAAATAAACTTGTATGGTTTCCGTTTTAATTTTTTTCTAAGAAATATTGGTTAAATTTCATGTATCACTGTCTCTAAAGGATTCATTAAAGCGCAAAAATAATGTAACATTGGTTACATCCAAATTGTTCCCAAGTTCTCTTTACCTTTATTGCATCGATCCTGCTTTCTTACGTTTCTCAACACGGTTTTACGGTCAACGCTGGAAGCTCTTTCTTTAGAATTTGCCAACGGCAAGGTAAATCAGAAAAAAAAGCTTATTTTATTGAACAATGTCGAAAATGTTCACAATTTCTGGAGAAATATTTCGTCGTTGTTCACGACCATATTTAAAGTAATAAGCTACTCACAGTACATAAAATGCGTAAGGCTTTTAGTTGAAAAATTAGATTTTTTGTAGTTCATTGTGTTTTCCCTTCATATTGACCCCATTGTCATAGCATTGGCCTTGAATATCATGAATGCTGAAATCTTCAAGATTATAAATAATTTAGAAAAAGAATTGTTAATTAATTGTAAGCCCTTTGCACGCGATATCCGTTACTGAATAAAAAAAACTAAGAATTATTCTCTGATTTGAAGTCGCTTTTTATTAAATTATATAATGAACATTTTTTACTAAAAAATAAACGTGCCCCATAGCATTACGATTTCTCACAGTAAAACATTTTCGAAACTTTTCACATGTCACTGATATTAATTTATCAACCGCAGAACTTGATTTAGGCGCCCTGCCGCCCCTGGAATCTGGCGCCCGGGTGTTTCTCACCTTTTGAATTCTGGCTTGGCGTGTCCCAGCTTGAAAGGAAGATTTGGTCTGCGGTTCAAAGAACAGTATTAGTAACAGTAAAATGTCTCGCAGGTGGTCATTGAAAAAATACTTTTTTCGTTTTTGCATCACTTAGTTTGTATCTATGCGAGGAAAAACAGAGGGAAGGAAAGAACCATCAGAGTGAGACAGACAGCGCGTGGCAGAAGCGCAGTGAAATATAAAACTGCAGGGAAATGAGCAGTAGAGTAAAATGAATTGCACAAAGAGAATAACTAAAGGAGATACAGACACAAACGGGTGGAGAAATACAGTCATGGAAAAAGTTTGAGACCGCACAATATTGTTCAAATGAGAGGCTGTAATATCTTAATTATGAAACATATTCGATCAGCCTAACAAATGAATACTACATACGTATTTGCATTGAAATATCATAAAACAAGTGCACAGTCTGTGTACATAAATAAGAAAGGAAAAAGTTTGAGACCGCAGTTTTTAAATGCAAAAAAACATCCGATTATGACCTTGTTTGTCACCCATTTACTTTCAGAGCGTCAACCTGTCGTTGAGGCACAGTGTTAATAAATTTCGCAACCTCTGATAAAGTAATTGACTTCCAGACAGTTAACTATAGCTGATTTAGGTTCAGAAACGTTGTCGTATTGCTCGTTGTTTGCATATACTCTGTGTGCCATGATGCCCCATATGTTTTCACTCGGATTAAGAGTCTGTACTCAGAAATTACCAGTTCAGTCCAATACTGCAATCCCATTGTCAGATAGCCACTCAGTTGATTTTGATCTATCCACTGGAGTTATCTTACTAAAATATTAAATCACGATCCATTAGTTCTTCTCTAAGGGGTATAGAAACGTAATTGACTTCCAGACAGCAACTACAGCCGACTTAAATTCAGGAACTTTGTCGTATTGCATGCTGGTATAAACGCGGTGTGCCGTGATGCTCCGTATGTTCTCAATCGGATTAAGGTCTGGACTGCGAGATGGCCAGTCCAGTACTGTGATCATATTGTCAGATAGCCAGCCACTCAGAAGTTTATTTTGATCTATGCACTTCAGTATTATCTTGCTGAAATATTAAATCAGTATCCATTAGATCTTCTCTAAAGGTTATAAAAAACGTATCAAACAAAGTTATGGTTTTCCTCGTTTTGTGATGCCAGCCCAAATCATAACAGTACCACCTCCTTGCACCCTCTTCGACAACAAGGGTGGTTCGTCTCTCATTTCATGTCAATAGTAATGTAAACCATCTGAGTTGAATTTTCTTTTCATCGGTAGACACTGCTTTGCCTGAAAGATCTAGATTCGCTACATGTTCGGAAGCTAACTTCATACTCGCTTTCATATGCTCTTTATTTAACTTTGGTTAATTTTGGCCTCATGATATTTTAAATATTTGTAGTGCTGCAATACATACGTTCTTTTTCCTGGTGTTACCGCGAGTTGAAGATGCTTCTGTTTGTCTTAACCTCTGATGTGGACTCAGTCCTTGGCCCTAGTGCACAAGATCTCCTTGATGAAAGAATAGAGGCTGTCCCTCCAAAAAATAATGTCTTTAGAAAATAAAATAAGAAAGTCTGGAAGATAGTAAAGGAGGAACTGAAAATTTTCAAGGATGACTTCAGATCGCCCAGGAAGACGCTATTCTAAGCCTTTGGCTCTGCCAGAAGCCAAAAGGCCTAGACTAGCTGATAGAAATTCATACTCAAGGGAGTAGCCACTCATTTATCAATCGAAGAAATCTCAGAAGCTCTGAAAGTGCAAGGAACACGTACAAGGAGCTTGGAGAGATTAAGGTCTGAATCGGGGGCATACAGAGATTTTCTCATATTCCAGGCAGAAGAAGAAACTACTCCCGGACCCATTACTATTTTGGGGTACAGAATGACCATTGAAAATTACAGATCCCCAGCATCAAGAGGTACAGCTACTTTCCGCAGTAGAAGAGGATGTAGAACCTCTACAATAAGCCACAGAGGTAGCTCCCGGTGAAGAAATACAGCTCCAGCTGCACAGGAGTTTATCTGGTAATCATATGCACAAGCTGCAGCTCAACAGCCATAATCCGGTTACCAGTGCCACATGCCCTTCGGGAATTCTAGGGCTTGACGACAAAAAGCGCATGGAACTGGCTTCCATGCGGCTTGGATTAAATTAGGCGTATAAGGGGGAAAGGCCCTTTTTATTTTTTCAAAAAGGAATAGTCCATATCGTACGTAAAAAAATAACAAAAAAATAGAAATGTATATAAACACATTTATTTATATACATAATACAAATCAATTTTATATATATTAATAAAATAAATTATTTATATTTACTTAGTCGAGCAAGTCATTTGATATTGAACTCCAAGAATGACGACAGAACTTGACGGTAACATATACAAAAATAGATAAAGGGCTCTTTTATGGGCCAAATCTTTTTTCATCAGCAAAATTTGAAATACTTAGTGTTAGGGAAATATATATATATCATCATCATCATCATTGTCAACCATTATCAATCCACTGCTGGACGAAGGTCTCCCCAAGTTTCCTCCATAACGGTCTGTCTTGTGCCAGTCTCCTCCATGTCACCCCTGCATACTTTCGAATTTCATCCACCCATCTCCCATGTGGTCTTCTTCTGGGTCTTTTCTTGTCCCTTGGAATCCAATCTAAAATTTCGGCTGTCCATCGATGATCTGTCCTTCTGGCAGTATGTCCAGCCCATTGCCATTTCAGGGATTTAACTCTGATCATGATGTCTTCCACTCTTGTCATTTTTCGGATCCACGAGTTCCTCTTCTTATCTCTCCTGGTTACCCCAAGCATGCACCTCTCCATGCTTCTTTGAGTTGTCTGGAGCCTTTGTATGTCTCTTTTAGTTAAGGTCCACGTCTCTGCACCATACGTAAGCACTGGAAGGATGCATTGATCAAACACTTTTCTTTTAAGACATAATGGCATATTGCTCTTGAAAATTATGCTGTTTCTTCCAAAAGCTCTCCAGGCAAGTTTTGTACGCCGATTAATTTCTTCATCAATGTGACCCTCACTTGATATCTGCTGTCCAAGATAAACGAACGTGTCTGTTATCTCCAGCTTTTTTCTATCAATCGATAAATCTTCATTTCTTGTAAAAGCATTGAACATCACTTTTGTCTTCTGAAAGTTCATTTTTAATCCCACTTCTTTACTCTTGTCCGCAAGTTCCTGGATCATACTCTGCAGCTCTGATGGGGTAGTTGCAAAAATGACTACGTCATCAGCAAAACGAAGGTGGGTTAGATAATCTCCATTAATCTTTATCCCCTTGTTTTCCCAGCTCAGCGACTGAAAAACACCCTCCAATGTGGCATTGAAGAGCTTCGGAGATATGGTGTCACCTTGTCTCACTCCCTTTCCAATTTTTACGTGTGTTGTATTTTCAAACAGCCTAATCTTTGCACTTGCATTTTCATAGATGTTATTAATAATATTAATGTATGCATCTTCAATACCGCAGGTTTTCAGAGCTATTGTAACTGCTGATGGTTTCACCGAATCAAAGGCTTTTTCATAATCGATAAAAGCCATGCACAATGGAAGTTCATATTCCCTCGCTCTTTCAATTAGTTCTCTCAGCACGTGGATATGATCTATTGTGCTGTAGCCACTCCTGAATCCAGCTTGTTCTCTCGGTTGAGCCATGTCCAGTGTTACCTTCAAGCGGTGTGAAAGAACTTTAGTGAAGATTTTATAAACTACTGATAGGAGGCTGATAGGTCTGTAGTTTCCGAGATCCTCAATGTCACCTTTCTTATGTAGCAGGATCATTGTAGCGGTGTTCCAATCCTCAGGAATCTTTCCTTCATTAAGGCATCGAGTGAAAATTTGGGCGAGTATATATATATATATATATATATATATATATATAATAAAGGGTGCCTTTCAATCAAACTTCCTCAGCAAAGATGACAAAGTAATTTGCAAATTTTGCAAGAAACTATATCTGAAATGAAATATTGTGAGAACTGGGTACTCTCTTGTTTGTTTTCTGTGCTTTTGTGACTTTCGTTACGTGCTCCCTGATTTTTCTTGATCCCCTTCTTACCCTTACCTCTGTTTTGACATTGATATTTGTGGTCGACTGCTGAACAGGTATGTTGGGCAGCTTGTAACTTCCTCACCTAACAGGAAACCGTATATTTCTTTAACTCTAATTTTTTCCGCACTACGTTATTTTTATTTCACTGTTAAGGCACCCTGTTCCGGCTTCTAAATTATCTTAGTTATTTTCCTCTCTCCAAAAGGTGCAGCACGCTGTAGGTGAGTGGACTCTGAAACTTTTTAGGAATTCATCGAATCGACTCCTGTTTGTTTTGCCATTTCAAATACTGTTATATAGTTATCGGGATCTTTCAGAAAATAGCCCATTACAGTTTACGATCTTCCTATATGAACGGCAATTTGTCTGAGAAAAGCCGCATTCAGCACATATTGTAATTTTACTTTTTCCAGCATAGCTTAAAAATTTTCCAGAGCCTATCCTGAAACCGTGGTATTTAATAAGTTCTCTGAATGTAATAACAGTTCTATGAATTTAAGCAGCTCAGCCGCGTTTCTACCCATTTACGCCGCTCCATTAGGAAATTTTGTCCCAATGTGTGTGACTCCGGTCTAAATTTTTTTTTCCAGCATTTTATATAGGTGATTGTAGCTACGACGTATTTCTGTTTATTTAAAAACACATTTTTTATGCTTTAATACTTCCTTATGCATAAACATTGTACTAATAAACGTTTTAAGTTATCTCCTTAAACGAAATTGCCATGTGGTCTCAAGTTTTATTCTATGACTAGATACGGCCAGATAAATACGAAGGCTCTGATATCAGAAAAGCGACACTGAGGGAGAGATACAGGAAAGCAAGACAGGAATAACGGCAGTGAGGTGGTCCATTAAAGGCACAATAGTTACTAGTTTGGCAGATATATTGGGTTGATGCATAAGTTCATGCAGCGTTTTTTCACCGCACTACAGGAATGGAATCAATCAACTATGTATACCTCCCCCTTCATTGTTTGCGATGGTGTCCCAACGTCTGGATAAGTTTGCAATGCCATTTTTTGAAAAACCGCGCAGGTGTTGCTGCGAAGGAATAACAAAAAAACTTCTGGAGATCAATATCACTGTTGAACGTTCTCTCGAAGTGCATTCGACAGAGTTTCGAACAGGTGATTATCTGAAGGAGGCGACATCTGGGGAATAGGCCGGATTTGGAAGGATCTCCCATTTCATGTCCGGAATGGCCATTTTGGCCACGTTTTCACTATGAGGGCGTGCGTTATGTTGGATAAGGACACCATGGGGCCTATGTGGCCGTTTCTGCCCAATTGCTTTCTTCGCACGGCAGAGCTGCTCACAATAGAGTGCAGCGTTGACGGTCCGATTCCTGGGCAGCATTTTCCAGTGAATAATGCCATCCATGTGCCACCAGATACAAAATATGATCTCCGCAGGATGAAGGTCATGTTTTGGACGTGCTTTTAACGTCCTGTTTGGGCTTAACCATTCCATGCGATGCCCGAAATTCACGTACAGGCACCACTTTTCATCTCCAGTAACAATACGTCACAGAAAGGTTTTGTGTTGCTGAGAAAATTCACGATAATGGGTGGGCAAGGAACCACATATGGCAACACGCTGATTCTTGGTGTTCGCGGTGAAACTGTTAGGCACTTAGGACTCCAATTTCTAGACCTTTCCCCATGCGTTCTAGGTGGCGCACCACGGGGCGTGATCACAGTTCATCTCAGTGGATAATTCGCGGATCCAAGTGGATGAGATGGTTCAAATGATCCTCGTCAACGTGAGATGGACGACCTGAGCGTGGAGAGTCGTTGAGGTCAAAATCGCCACCTCGGAACTGCTCGAACCATTTGCTGGCTGTCCTCAAAGCCATAGCATCCTCCCCATGTACAGCACACATTTATCGAGTATCCTACGAGGCTGTAAATCCCTTGTTAAACTCGTAGAGGAGCAGATGTCGGAAATGTTTATTCCTCTCTACTTGACACTATACTCCCGGACCCGAAAACCATTAGCCACAATCATACAACGCAATAGGATTTAGATACACGATATTACTGGCTACATTTTGGTATACAACTGGCCATCTGTACAGTCACTACTGGCCTGGGAAACACTCGTAAAATAAAAACGGCATGAACATATGCATCAACCCAATATTTGGTTTGTTGGTGTAAATTCGAAAAAGTAGAATGAAGAGAGATTATTCTGAAGAAAGTAGATACCAGTTTAAACATAACTGCAAAGTCAGCCTTCACACTCGCTTTAATCTCTTTGTCAGTTATTCATTTATAGCCATCTTTTATGTGAAGCATCTGGGACAAGCGGGATAAATACCGGGAAAGTCATAACATTCATACCAGCACACTTATGTTGTTAGTTTCCAATAGAATTGTTACTGAAAGTCCTTTATCATGAAGAGAAACACTGGTGGGAGTTTAGTTTGTTTTGAAAAAAATGCCTTGCTCTTAATTTAAAGCTACTGTCATGTGTTAGAAGTGAAATCTTTAACTGATAATCCGCAGTTCTTTTCATACGTTCTTCTCTCACCAACTTGGTTTCAATATTATGGTTTTCCCAGCCCCGAGTAAAATAAAAGAACAAAAAAAAAAAAAAAAAAAAAAAAAAAAAAGGATCCGTTAATCTTCAGAAAAACTTTTCCAGGTTTGCTTTGTTCTTCCGTACAAGAAAAGAAATGGTCGTTGCTGCAGCTTGATGTTACTCGTATGACCTTACTGAGGAATCAGATTTTTTTCAGTCGTATTGTTTTGAGGTTCCTCCCGTTTACTAAGCGTAGTTGTTCCTTATCCTGCCATCTTTCCATTGCAACGTGTCGCTGTAGAATGAAGTGAATATATCTTTTGAGGTCACCTAGCAGTCATTTCTCAGTGGAAATTCTTCACCAAAACAAGTATCAGTTAAAATTAGTACCTGAGACGTTCGAACACGTATTCATAAATTTTATATATAAAACCGATTTTCGTGTAACAAATTTAATAAAGAATATATCACTCACACTTACGATGCCCGAATACTTTTGGCCGTGAAGTGTTTACCAAGAATATGATCGAAATGTAACAAAATTTCCAGAATGTGCTCGTGCAAATCTATTCCTGGTTATTTTCCCAAACACTATTAAAGCAAACAATTTTACATTGAGACTACCATCAACAGACAGGAGCTAAGAAACTAATTTTGCCGCCATTTTACCATGTTTTTTGTAAGAAAAAAAAAGATCGTGCTCATGTTATCACTTAGTCCGCCCTAAGGAGCTATTAGTCCGATTTGAAAAATCATTTTTGCATTGGGAAGCTTGAAATACCAGAATGATGATCCTTGCATTCCGGTTGTTTTCCAATGCAAAACTTTGCCTCTAGAGGGTGTAAATGCATATTATATCGAATTCAAAATACATTTTATATCATATATTTGCTTCTAAATATTCAATTGAAAAAAATTTTTTCGTTCGATGCCATTCATAACGAAAAGTATTTCCAGTGATGCATAGATTAGTTTACAAGTGATGCATAGATTTTCCGTTAGTGGGCATAAAAGGTGAATTGCGTTTCCCACTATGTAAATATGCTCACAGCCATATACAGATGGGAAGAAAGTACTTCGTATATCTTTCGACATTCAAAGTCTTTCTCTTGACTGAAGTGAATTTCTGATGTTTTGGATATAATAAAAAGCAAAAATCACAAAACTTGCGCTGTGAAAATTTAGTTTGATTTAACAAAATAAATAAAAAAATAAATCCACTCGTTTTCACCTTTCAGCTCTTTGATCAGCAAATATTCAAGTTTTCTGACACAGCTCTCTGAAAAGGATAAAGAGAAGCTTTTCATTTTGCACACCATAAATGGCGATGAAGAATTCCATGGAAAATACGTCCCGAATTTATTTATTTCAATGAGATTTTCCCGCATTTGGAGTCGTAGACCGAGATTTTCATATTATCTCTTTAATAGCGTAAAGAAGCAGTTCAGTTTTTCTTCAAATTCTAAAGTTTTCGTTTTTTTCACATGTACTTGCCCTTTAAGAAACTCTCCAAGCGTTGCCCTTCGATCTTCCACAGTCTGTGACAAACGCTTTTCTCTTTGTGAGGGTTTTCAATCTATGACAGGTTTTACAAAACAACGCATTCAAACTGATGGGGGGGAACCGAAATTTTGCTTTCTAATATACAGGGTAATAAAGCAATAAATAATAAAAATCGAGTTTTTCTGAATCTAACCCCGTAAAGCAAAATTTATTGTAATGATTTATTCCATTTTGAAACAACTGCGTCGTAATTTTACAATGCACATACTGCGCGAGAGTTTGGTGGTGTGTAAATAATACTGCCTAGAGATACAGCACATTGAGACGTGTGGTGCTAATCGCGCTGTGTTACCAAATATGAAACAACGCCCGTCAGTGAATAGATGTGAAGTATCGACCAATATTGACAGCGCATGGTTAGACTCTGCGGAGAAACTGACATTTAATGCCATAGCTGAATGACGTCAGCACTGTTTGAACAAGGTGGACATTCACTGGAATGTCGTCCAGTTCCTCGTTTGTCAGTCGAAGCAGCAACAAAATGGTGCCACAGGGCCAAGGAAATTTCCACAGAGGATCAAGTGTAACGGCTGTTCATATTGCTAAACAAGTGATTACCTACACTAATTCAATTATACTCGAAAAGCTCAGCCTATCTTAAATATTTGTAGGTAAGGGCCCAAGTACCTCTTTCTGGTGAAAATTTCAAGTCACAAATCCCATGTTTCTTAGACTGCTCTTCAAAAAAGTGGATTTCCCAGCTCTCTGAGTTTTCAAGGCCTTTTTTTTTGGGGGGGGATTATTTTGGGTCAGAATTTTCACGTACAGAATGAAACATGCAGAGGATAAGTGTTTTGGTAAACTTTTTATCACCTTGATATAACATTTGTTAGAAGATAAAAAGACCTAAATAAAAACTTTGACAGACTTATCGAAGAAGCTGAAGACCATGACCCGAATGTTGTGTTAGCAGACGGGCTATGGCGGGAGATGCCAGGGTTGGCTGAAATATCGATCAGTAATCGAACTACTTGGATCATCGTATAGAATGATTTGTGTATCAGGGTATAGGGTGATCATTCGGATCACTGATTAAAGTGGGTAAACGACGTTATATCTCAAGACTTCCGATTCTGCTGGTCTTTTAACTTCAATGTCCTGGTTGTGTGATTAACTCATTTTTGGATGTCCTTGCATCTAACTCGTCCTTGTTGGCAATACACTGAGCTGGATGCCACTATTTCCTTCTTTAAGTACACACGTAGGTCACTGAATTAGAAATTTTTATTCAATATCGGGTTGGACATTAGCCTGAATTAACGCATGCGGTTTGGCGTAGATTTCACAAGATGTTGGAATGCATGTACGTCTACAGCATATCAGGCGTTCACCAGTTTGCCTTTTAACTTGCTCAAATTTTACCGAAGAGAACTTTCCTTTCTGATTTGTTTTTCTAACATGTCTTATACATTCTCAATGTGGTTCACAGCCGGGCTTTGTGGTGACCAGAGAAGATACTGTAATTCGCTGTCTGTGTTTTTTTGAGAAACAGTGAGAATGGCAGCGAACTCCAGTATCCTCTCTGGTCACCACAAAGCCGACTACATCTTCAGACATGGAAAGTAACATTGTCTTCCAGAGAAACAGTTCAGCTTGAAAAAAAGTCAACACTTGATCGGCAACAGTGTTCAATTAATGCTTGGAGGACACCTGACCGTTCAGAAATATCAAGGGACACATTTCACACATTCAGAACGTGTCTCATACTACGTCACCACCTCCAGAACCTTGATTTGTGTTCACAAGGTAAGTTGGGTTCATTGTTTCGTGAGGCTGCCGGCAAACTCTGCCTACCGGCGATGGAGAGCCTGGTGTTCCGCGACTCGTCCGAACACATGACTTTTCCCAGTGTCCAATCATGGTGTTTGACACTACTGTCGACCAGTTTTCTCGTAGAAATCGCAGAAATCAGTGGTTTACGTATAGGCAAAGGACTGCCAATACCGATCCTCTACAATTCCCTTCGAATAGTTTGCTTAGATATGGGTCGGGAACAACCTTTATTGAAAGTTTCAGTTAATTGTTGCACACAGGAAGTCCTGTTTCTCCGTACAAGCCACCTCATACTACGACGATATCGTTCCTGACAGATTGTTGTCGTGATAGAGTTAACGTCTTTCAGAGAAGTAATGTGGGTTATTTTAAAAGACTCTTGATATCTTTCCTTTTGAGAAACTAGCCAGCTCTTCTGTTTCGGGAAGAGTCGCTCCAACCAGACGGGCACACACAATAAGCACTTTATCGATCTGCAAAATATCCTTTGTTTCTCCATTGTGACCAGCACTACTGACCATGGGAAATTCTTAAATAGTTCCTAGATTACGTGGTGACGCACTTGACTAAGAATTTCCCATATAGTTGCATAAGTAACGGTTATATGCACTAATTGTCATAAAAACTGCGCACCAAGAAGGAATCGTTGGATTCAAATGAATATTTTAGTGGTGAAATGGCACATACCAAGGACAGAAGTGATTACAATATCACGGCAGTAGGACGATATCCCGCGGACATACGCGGTACTAACGCTGACCAGAATGTGTACCGTCTGGCCACTTCGTGCTCGGGTACATAGGGTGATACGGTCCGGCATGGAGTCAAAGAGACGCCGTATGTTATCCTGGGACAGACTGACACACATTTCTTGCAACTGACGCTCTAAATCAAAAACACTGGGACATGGAGAACGCTGGGGGTCCCATCTGGTCCTACTCGTGCTCTCGATGGGCTAGAGATCAGGCAGGCCACAGAAGCGTCAAGGCATGACGTCGACAGTCTTGAGAAACCCGAGCCGTGTGAAGACCGGCATTATCTTGTTGGAAAATGGATCCAGGCCACCCAGCTTGGAAAGGCAACATACGGGGCCGTAGGATCTCCTGTACGTAGCGCTGGGCGGTCAAGGTCCCTCGGATCACTGCAAGGGGAAGTCCGGCTGTCATACACGATGGCACCCCAGACCATCACGCTTGCAGTTCGGGACGTGTACCGTTGTACAGTAAGGTTGGGGTTGTAGCGGTCACCAGCGGTCATCCACATTCCGACACTGTGGTCGTCCGTTCCCATAAAGAAGCGGGGTTCGTCGCTGAACACCAGTTCGTAGCATTCCACTTTGCTGGCTGCTGACACCACTGCAATAGACGCCGACGATGGTCAGGTGTTAATGGCAGAAAACGTAAGGGACGTCGAGAGTGCAGATTCGCCTCTGCCTGACGTCTGGAAATGGCTCTGGCGGACACAGAAGTCTTTATGCAGCATTCACATGTATCTGGATATTGGACAAGGACGTCGTTGCATCTGTGTGTACCGCTCTCACGATCCCACGGTCCTCTCTGCTGGTAGTGTGTCTGAGTCGTCCAGAGCCAGTTCGCCGTGTTTGGGTGCCTTCCCGTGTCCACTGCTCCCAACACGATCGCACCGTACTGTCCGACCTGCCCAAATGGCGGCCGATTCGGTGAGCCGGCCAGCCAGCCTGCCTCTCTCATCCCGACGATATTACCTCGTTCAAACTCCGCCAGTTGCCAACACGCAAATTTACGGCAGCTCCTCGGCATGTCTATCGCTCAGGTATCTCCCCTGACTCTTACCGTGCACTTCGGCACGAATGTGAAGTACCCTGCGCGGCGCCTTATAAGTCCCAAGGATGGCGATTGCAGCGCCGGTCATGGACGCACGGGCATGCGGTATCCTGCGAAACTTTAATCATTTGCAGGTCTACCCTCCCGTAGCTATTGGCCGAGTTTCGCATTAATCGCACGGGTTTTTCTTGGTGCGCAGATTTTTTATGACAATGAATGCACATCTGCATAAAAGTTTCTAGTTCAGAGACTGGTGTGTGAACTTATGATTCACATTGCTATTGGGCTAGTTAAGGCCAAACTGTTGAGAGCTCTTGTACACTTAGGGCCAGACAGTATCTTCCCAAAATCTTCAACATTCGTTCGTTCATCCCCAAAGAATTGTAACAATATCTACTGTTTCTTTTTTATAACAAGGCATAGGTTATCTCATACTTAAGGCTTATCTAACACCCTTCGTAGGACAGGGAACGACATCGGCAGACGTGTGTGCTGTAGTTCATGTATGTATAACACGTTTGAAATTTACTGCTGGTACAATAATCTTTAATTTCAATCATTATTGAAAGACTTAAAGATGAAGGCAATATATCAACTTGAGAGAGCGTTTATGTTCACAAAAACATGGAGTTCCAGCTCATATTTCGGTTAACTGATGAAGGGTTCGATAATGTCAGAAGGGAAATAAAGAATAGAAATGAAAGTAATGTACATTTAAAGATCACCGCCTTACATTTGTAACCAAAACCACAGACTTAATCTTCTGCATTTTTCGGTACAATAGGCGGGTACCTTATTCCACCATTGCACACAATTAACTCTTTAATACATTACTAAAAACGAACTAAATTGTACCCGGTACTGTGTGAATACGACATTTAACATGCAATCGGTGAAATCGTCATTTCATGGCAGTGAATGATTGTTTTGCTAGAATCAGCTCCAAAGCCCCCTTAATCTTGAAAACTGTTCGTCTATTACGCATTCTACACGTGTAAATCTAATTAACAGTATAATAATATACACTACCTGACAGAAAATGATACGCCACGAAGATGTAAATGAAGCGCCGTGAAAATCGCAGGGTGCGTGCACACGCACAAGTCATGCAAATATTTGCAGGCCAATCGCACGAATGGCGCGCGGGATGTAAACGGACAACCAGCTCGTGAGACCATCCGTCGAGACGTCGTCACGGCCGCGAGAAGTGAGAGGTTCTGCTGTAAAAGTGTCTGGAGAATGAACAAGGGGTGCTAATGCCGTTAAGACGCCGTCGTACGCGATTTCGTCAAACCGATTAATTAAGGAGAGGTGTCATCGTAGGCCTTCGTACCACCGGATGGTCCTTGCGTAGTATTGTGGAAGAAAATCCACGTGATGCCACAACCGTCGGTCGAATTTGCGGAGAGTGCTCCCAGGAAGGATCTGTGCAACATCGTTCGGGGACTGGAGCACGGAGACAGAAGTCCGAGCGCACCGATAGTCGTATCCAAAGTCATGCCATAGCGGACTCACATGCCACAGCGGGCGACATTTTGCGGACTGTACTGGGAGGCTTGGATTTGCCGATTGGCTGCGTCTGGTTTGCTGTCCAGCAGTCCGTGGCGAAGGCTACTCCTAACAACAAGCTATTGTCATCACCGCTAGGCGTGGTGTCGCTCCAGAGCTGCGTGGGGTGCGGAATAGAACAGTGTGGTGTTCCGCAACGAATCGCTGTTCTGTCTCACCATGGAGGATCGCCGTGTGATATTCTAGGGGCGACGTCGCCAACGGGCGGATTCCTCCGCCATTGTGGAGCGCTTCACAGCCCGGCAACGTGGAATCATGGTATGGGGTGCTATCAGCGCCAATAGCCGATCAAAGGTGGTACGCATTACGGGCACATTGACGGCACGTCGCTATGTTGACGAGGTGCTGCGGACCGCGGCACTACCTAATCTGCAGGGCATACCAAACTCCGTTTTTCAACAGTATAACGTCCGGCCACATACCGCTCGGATCAGCCTGAACGCTTTACACGGTGTGCGGATGTTTCCGTGGCCAGCACGATCCCCCCGACCTCTCGTCCATTGAGCATCTGTGGGACACGATTGGACGTCGGTTGAGAGTACCCTCCCATCCCCGCAAAATGAAGATTTACTGTGGACTCGGATGAACACCACATGGTCCACGATACCGCAGGACTATTCAGATTCTCACTGCCTGCACGGTCGCATTCAACGCTAAATCACCCAAAATGGGGTACCACACTCCTTATTGATCATCCTGTATATTCGGCCACCGAAGCCTAGGCTATATGTTACAATTAAATCATTTGTTCAGGAAACTACTTTTAAAAAAATGTGTGTGCAGTTTGTTCTGTTTTCGAGCATTCTTTAATGGTGGGGCAGTTTCTTTTGTCAGGCTGTGTATTTGAAATGCAAAGAGACGAAAACGAATATAAGCCGCCAGAGGTGGCCGTAGGGTAGGAAACGCTGACTTCTGCCCATTCGTTCTAGATGTGCCCGGGTTCGAATCCCAGTTGAGGCATGGGTAGTTAGCTTGTCTTATAACTCTGGCTCTCCCTCGTACCTGGAACCAGTACCCCTAAATTATGGACTGGATATAGTTATAGCATTAGGAGAGGCTCGTAATGGTCATGCAACCCTGATATAGAAATCTCGGTTGTAAATTTGTATTACCTCTTTACAGAACACATTGGTCACCTTTCTCCAAATAGATGCAGAAATCATCCTATCTTTCTTTTCGCTTTCTGTTTCCATTGCTTTATCTGCAGCCAAGAATTTTTTATTTCAGAAGGAATGCAATGACATGAGTTTGAAAAAAAACACTGTGACCTCTGTAGGTAAAAAGATTTACCCAACTCTATATCTGTAGTTAAGTACTGCGAAAGTCGGGAGAGCTGCATGGATTCGACGTCATCAGATGGCAACCACTGCTGGAATTAAGAATGACCAAATAAGGGAGATCGATTTACGTATCGTGATTAGCACGTGACAGGAGCAATTTAATGCCGGCGTCAACGACATGAAAGCCACGCACGCTCAATATCAAATTTTTGTTCTCATTTGTTTCGTTCATAGCTTTCTGGTTCCCGTAAATAAATTCACAGAATGGAAAATAGATTTGCTTCTAGAAAGCCTTCCTTTCGGATTTCGCTTTCAAACAGGTCACTAACCCGTACAACAGTGATAAAAAAAAAAATCTGCCAAAGTTTCAACTCTCTACCTGGATTTTCCGATGAGGTACGTTTGCCATCCACACACTTTCTACATTATTATTATTTAAGAGTCGGATAAACAGCTGTGAAGTTTTAATTTATACCTTGTTTCGTTACACTGAAAATTCAAATAAAATACTGTGCGGATATGTTAGGTGTACAAATAAGTTTTAAAGAGTTTTAAGACAACACAACATGTAATTTGAGAGAGATCAACAATACCTTTACGAATGAAAATATGCGCCGTCGTTATCTATCACCTTCCGCCATCCGTCGGGCAGCTGACGGATTCCAGCCATGAAGAATACTTCGTCGTGTGAAGCGATGAAGTCGTCAACCCATTTTTGCACTTCGTCACATGTCCGGAACCGTACAGCAGAGAAATCATGTTGCATCGATCGGAACAAATGTTAGTCTGAAGGGGATATATCGGTACTATACGCCGAGTGCTCCAGAACTTCCCAGCCAAGCGTCAATAACGTTTCCTTGACCAATTTCGCGACATGCGGCCTAGCGTTGTCATGCAGTAATTTCACGGGAAGCAATCCTCTGCCTGTGAAGGGACGTTTCCGACAAATTTCCTGATTCAATCGCAGCAATTGTTGCTTGTAGCGATCAGCAATAACAGTTTGACCCTGTACCAATAGTTCATAATAGAGCACACCCTTCATATCCCACCAGATACACAGCAGAACTTTCTTGGAGTGAATATTGCGTTTCGGTGTCGAAGTCGTAGCTTCACCGGGGTCTACCCTTTGTGTTTTGCATTTGGGATTGTCGTGTCATATTCACCTTTCCTGTAAAACAACTTTACAGGGTGATGAAAGACTTTCTGTGCTGTTTATTCAACAGATTCAAACATCGCCTATCGTTATTCTTCTGGCTCAGGTCATGTGACACAATTTTCCTTATTTCTGAATTTTTCCCATTCCGCGTAAACGACTGAAAATGGCTTGTTGAGTTACCCCCAGTTGTTCAGCTAGTTCCTGTTTGCATTTAAGACTAATCTTGATCCAGCAATGCTTGCAGTTCCTCGTGTGAAACCTTCTGCGGAGCGCTGCTGCGTTACCGATCGCTAACAACAAAGTAACCTGCTTTAAACCCTCTATAGGAAACCTCACGTGCTATTCGATAAAATATTCTCCCCCAGAACAGATCGATGTACCGGATGATCCAAAAGTCTTGCACATTTTGAAGACTTAATAACTCGCCGAGGTTTGAGAGTAGGGCAGAGCGGTTTGCGTAAAAATGATCAGAATGACATCGTGTTTTTTTTGTGAAATCACATAAATGTTTACTCGTTTTACTTCGATTTTTCATCGCCAGATGGCGCAGCAACAACAGGTTGGAAGTGTCGAGAAAAATAGACACCTGATTGTACCAGGTTAGACACCTGATTGTACCAGGTGTTCAATGTGATGGCTGTCCTGTTCCAGCACTGCCTGCAGACGAGAGAAAACACCATGGACGGCATTGAAGAGCATGTCCGGTGGTGTATAGCTGCCACATGGTGTCGAATGGCATCTTTCGGCATGGCTAACGAAGTGGGGCACCATCTGTACACTTGCGATTTTAGGTAACCCCAGAGCCAGATATCGCAGGGTGTCAGCTATGGTGACCGATAAAGCCAGGCCTTAGGAAAGTGTCGGCTCAACACACGATTTGCGCCAAACTTGTCTTGCAGCAGTTGCTTAACGGAACGTGCGATTTGGGGTGGTGCTCCATCCTGCATAAATGTGCACATATTCACTGCATCCTGCTCTTGCAAGCTAGGGATAACGTACGTTCGTAACATAATAGCATTACGTGCACCTGCCACTTAAACGGTTTCGAAGGAGGTGCCGCGTACCTCTTCCAAAAAAAAAAAAAAAAAAGACCGATAATGAAGGAAGCCGTGA
This sequence comes from Macrothele yani, assembly GCA_039090855.1. Taxonomy (NCBI): domain Eukaryota; kingdom Metazoa; phylum Arthropoda; class Arachnida; order Araneae; family Macrothelidae; genus Macrothele; species Macrothele yani. The sequence goes on along the minus strand of CM077026.1, from coordinate 126,446,705 downwards.
ATACACCACACCACACGTTCACTTTCGGCTGATGAAGTGGCGCTTCAACGACTTCTCGGGGATGTTCCGTGGCCCAGATGCGGTAGTTGTGCGTGTTTGCCGCTCCGTTTAGGGAAAAGTGTGCCTCATCAGTCCCTAAAACGTTCATCAGCCAGTTCTCGTCGACATCCATTTGTCGAAAAAACCATGCTGCAAACTCCTGACGCTGCACGTAATCTCCAGCTTGCAGTTCATGCTGCCGTTGCAGTTTATACGGGTATATGTGCAGAATCCGTCGTAGTGTTCGCCATACAGTCCCGTATGGAATGCCTGTTTGCCAAGAGTCCCGTATGGAATGCCTGTTTGCTGGATGTGATTGCAATGTCATCCATTTCCTGCTTAATCGTCTCTGCTGCAGCAGCACGTGTTCGTGGTCTACCGCTTCGTCGGCGTGCTACCAAATATCTAGTTTCCTCGAATTGTTTTCACCATTCGCCGCAGCGCAGCACTTTTCATTGGTTCTTTCCCACTGCGATCACCTTTCAATGACCGGTAGGCTCTCAACGCAGCACTCGCACATTCAGCGTTGCAATAGAACAATTTCACCAAGAGCGCTTTGTTGCCGCCCCGGTGGCGCAGTGGTCTAAGGCACTGGCCTCTGATCATTCGTCCGAAAGGGGTCCGGGTTCGAATCCCGGTGAGGCATGGATGTTGTGTTTGTCTTACGGCACTGGCTCTCTCCCTTCCCTGGAACCAGTGACCCTAAATTAGGGACGGGCGACTGCTTATAGCCCATTGAGTTGCTCACGGTGGTCGTTAAACCTCAAAAAAAAAGCGCTTTGTCCGGTAATGGCAGCATACTGACACGGACCGCTGTGACTTGTGGTTCCAACAAGGGGGTTCCTAATTTAGGTTGAGAGACCCGAACCCATAGCGCAATGCGCCTTTTGGCAGGTGAAAGAGAATCTAAGAGAGTTAGGGGCAGATTGCCCTGATAGAATAGCAAGAAAGAAAAGTATGGAAATATTAGAGCACAAGAAGTAAACGGTTTCCCGTTAAGTAGTGAAGTTATAAGCTGCCCCTACATACTTACCTGCAACAACAAGCCGTTTCGAGCGATATTTCTCTCTGCAGAAAAATGCCCGGTACACCGCTGCCACAGATGAGTACAGGGGGAAAAGGAGAGAACACGGGAAAGGGAATCCTGAAAAAAAAAAAACATCACACACAGAATAAGTTTCCCAGAGGAAAATCGACGTTCAACACCGGATAAGACAAAACTGGCCATTTGCTCAGTGTTTCTCTCGGGTCAGCTATTGCTTCGTTACTCGTCAGCCAATGAGGGAAAAGATTTTCCCCATTGGTTTAAATTTTTTTTCTCAGGTTTACTTTTGTTGATTCTTGCCTGACATGTCAGAGTAACCATAGCTGAGGTGGTGTGATCACAAGATTACACCGATCGAGGTTTAAGTTACTCATTTTGAGTAAACAACAGATACCCACGAGCCCAGACATGTTTGCCTATGGCGCCATCTGGCGATGAAAAATGTAAGTAAAATGAGTAAAACTTTGTGATTTCATAAAAAAAGCCCGATGTCATTCTGATCATTTCTGCGCAAACCGCGTGTTATTACGTTTTCAAAATGTGCAAGCCTTTTGGATCACCCGGAACATGCTCCTGCAGCACGTTTTCCTTGATGAAATTCGTAACGAATGCAGTATCAAACAAATGTAGAATCGCTTGCCATCATTCACCTATCGATGTGCAAATGCGTTTGACTGTTGGGCAAACTTCTGTGTCACATTTATGCTCTGGACCCGTTACGGCCACACGATAACTCGGGGGAATGTCGGATATGTAAAATAGCGGTATAAGTCACACAAAAACGCTTTAAAACGTATTCGTACACTTAATATATGAAATACAATATCCGGAGGACTCCAAGCGATGCTACATCGGAATGACCAAGCGTTCGTTTAGAATTAGACCCAACGAAAATAAATGAGACACAAGAAACTAAAAAGTAACCGCTGCCCTGTCCTCAGAAGTCAAGTTCAAGCCCGGTGATCCTATGTGGGATGATATAAAAAAATTAGCTTCCTACTCCACACTTAAATCTACGGCCATTCGCGAAACCTAAAAGATCCTTACCAATGGTGAAGCTTGTAATGATAGCGTTTCTTTAGAATTGCCACGATTTCGGAACCAGTTCTTCAAATGAGGCGCTTTGTTCCACGGTTTCGCGTGACCAACAAACGTGACGTCTCATTTTCTGTGAATGAATAATTACGTTCACCTCTATTTATTTATCATCTAGTCAAGGCAACACATTCAAATTGTTGAGGTGTTCTATTATTCAGTTTGCTGTCTACTTTCCTTGAAAAAGCCATCTGGTTGATGTGCGAAAGCTTGAAAACTTTGATTTCTGTTCTACGCCAATAAATTCGAATTACGTAGTATTGTCATACTACTGTATTTTGAGGAACGAAATTTCGTTTGGCGGGTTTTGCTGTCTAGTAATGAAGTCTCAGACTAAGTAATTGCTGCACTTGATTTAAATTTTAACACTTTCTTTAACTTCAAAGTTAGTGTTCTATAGCCTCAAAATCAGGATGAAATCATTTTGAGAAGTGCGGCATCAGATAGTTCTCGTCGATGGTTATCTTCAGTTCTTTAACTAATTTTCTTAAGCTGAAAGTATGGTTTTTTCATGAGCTTTAATGATACTTCTATTGGTCAATTATGCACAGCTGTGGGGTAAATTTTATTTTGCGTGCAGAAACGCTATTTTCCAAAGAAAAATTGCATTCACGTTTCTCTTCATCATTCTTGCACTTAGAATTTACTTACCTGAATACAGGGAAATAAATATATCTTCAATGTTTTAAAAATTAAATGAGTTGTACCATATCAGATTGTTTTTTTGAAATTGAATGAATGACACCTAATGGCTTTGTTTTCTTGCTTCAAACGATGTTCTAACCTGGTACTCTCACATAATAGAATGGTCAAATCTGATTTCTCTGAAGCGGATCATCAAACGAACTTTGCGAAGGCATCTCACGCTGTCATTGTTTTAAATAATAGGCTTAATGGAATTGCAAGGTTAAATAAGAGAGATAAACGCAAAATGTTTTCACTGTAATTGAATAGGTGTAATATGTTTATACAAAAGCTGAAGTAATCAGTAAGGCGGACTTGCATCAGCTGATCTTTTCTTTAACACAGCTGTTTAGATTCAGGTTCCTTTTCAGAGCGAAGAAGTGATTCAATATAGTAGAGCAATTGAACTTCGGAAACAAAGGGGTGCGAGCTGGCAAGAAATTTTCGAATTAGGATGCGCGTATATTCAGTAGTTTCTGCATTAAGTTGGAGTCGTACATACTTTGTTCAGTATGCAACGGGAGTTTCTCCGTAGATTGGAATTTTCTGGAGGAAGAGAACAGACTAAACATGGTGGACGATGTTGTAAATCTGCATGTAAAAGAATTTATTCCGATGACGAAAAAAAAAAAAACCAACCACACAAAACAAGCATAAAAATGGTTCTGACTATGGATTCGAAGGTGAAAAACATCTGTGCCGAGAGATTACCGGAAATCAATGACAAAGGTCTTCCTTTGCGCAGATATTCTTGTGCAGCAGTTTCAGAAAATTGAAAACAAATTCATTGAGTAATAAATTTGAATGAGTTGACACTAAACTAAATCACTGAGAGCACTGCAAAGAGGATATTTAAACAATCACTAATGGAAATGATACACTTTTTTTATATTATACATATATGGGTTAACACATACAGCGTACGTTCTACTGTCGCGGTGTAAATTAATTGGTTTGCGGATTATCTTCACATAATTTTTTCAACAGCACTCTGGAAGAAAACATGACTTCACTGGATGCTGTATACGGTTTCTCTCGAGAGCCCAATTTTAAACTGATAGATCTTACTAAATCCTGGAGGAATTTAGGAATTTTACTCTTATATCGGGACTTAATCATACTTCACAAACACAGCCATTCTCACGTTCAAAAAGTAGGAACTGTACACCAAATTATACTCAGAATAGTATAACTATACTAAAAATCCGAAAATTTTTGGCGTAGAGTAAAGATAAAATTTTCCAAGCTTTCGCACATCAACCAGATGGCTTTCTCAAGGAAGGTAGACAGCTAACTGCAAACTGGATAATAGAACGTTTCAACACTTTGAACGCGGTGACTTGACTAGACAATAAATGATTAGGAGCAAACGTGACATTTCGAAGAAACGAGATCACGTTGGTTGGCCACGCGGTACAATGGTAGAGAACTCAGCATTATTTTGAAGAATCGATTCCAAATACGTGGCAACTCCAGAGAAACGATATCATTGAAAGCCTCGCAGCTGGTCAAGATTTCCAAGGTTTCGTGAATGGCGAATAGATTTGGGTGTGGAGTATGAAGCTAATTTCTTTACATCACTCCATATAGGATCGGCGGACTTGATCTTGACTTCTATTGATAGGGCAGTGGTTATTTTCCCGTCTCTTGTATCCCTTTTATGTTCGCTGATTCTAATTCCAAACGAACGTTTGGTCATTCCGATGTAGTATCGCCTGGAGCCGTCCGGATATTTTAGTGAGACGACACAAACACCTGCCTCATTGAGAAGAGGGGGCTTGTCAATATTTCTCTTAAGGATTGTGTATTAAGATGCCGGAGATCTTATGCCGACACCGAAGTTCATCCTCCTGAGCGCGTTTTTGAGTTGATAGGAAACATTTGCTATGTAGGGAATAGAGCCCAGTTTGCGAAGTTGCGGCTTAGAAATATTATTAGCACTGCTGGTTCTGGCTTTCTTGATAAAGTTATGCATCTGGTTCCAAGTATATCCTGCCTCAGTGGCCAATTCGATTATATACAAGAAATAAAAACATATTAATTCCAATTTATCCAGTAACAGTTTTAGATCACATATCAATTACGCTGGTCCTACAATGTGGAATTATTCGCTGCCTAGTGATCTTACAACCCTTAATGTTATGTTATTTAAGGAAAACTTAGTGTTATTTATTAGCTAATCCTACATAGTGTAATAATATTATGGTAAATTGTTCTTACACTTTTATCCGCCTTTCAGTAGCATGCCAGCATGATTTTTGTTTTATTAAGCGTACTCTTGTTATTTTGGGAGAAGAGGGCTAAGGCCGGCCAATTTGATCTTTCTCCTCATTCCATGTTGTTACCACATTATATCACTTTGTATATGTGCCATGCTATTGTGTATTATTACTGTAACAACTTAAATGTAATAAATGAAATGAAAATTCTTCTAAATGTTGAGGTTCTAACAAAGAAGTGGCAAGTGAAATAGCTCATGTAATGAATTAAATGGATACATCAGAAGGTTTTGTAAATGTCTACAAAGTAGGTGGCAATGAATGGATACAAAATGATTAAAGTGAACCAGAATTGCAGTACTGAAAGTGATGCTCAAATCGTTCCAACTGCTGTGAATCAAAGCAAAGAAAAAGAGTGAAAAAAATAAGATGCATCAATCACAGCACAACACTGCCGTATGCTGACGCTGTCAGAGTATAACAGTCATTTGGACTTAGAGTGTAACGATATCTCAACTGTAAAGAAAATTAAGCAGTGAATCTATCATGACAGCACTTCCCTGGGTAACACTGTATATGAGTTAGGGAGAATTTTAATAAAACGATAAGTCGTTTATAAGAAAAATTCGAAATTACATTTAAAAACGACTCTCGGAAACGAGGAAGAATTAAAGAATATTAAATAATAAAATACATTTCTAAAACACAAAAATTTAGATGGTTTTTACCTTTCAGCTTTTCATGCTTCTGTGATCCATTAGTAAGGATAACCGTAATTTGCTTATGCCCATATTTTGAGCAATTGAAATGCCAGAAAATCTGAATTCTTATTAACCTGTGTTCTTTTGTGTACCCGGATGTTAAAAATAAGCGTGAAAACAGCGTAAAAGGAAGGGAGTCTTTTCAGTTGTTTGCGGAGACCAGGAAGGAAGTTGCAGAGTTGTTGGAGATTGAAGAAAGCCGTAGAGTTGTTGGAAGTTGTAGAGTTGAAAGTTATTCAGTTGTTTGCAGAGGGCAGGAAGGGGTTGGTCGAATATGTATTTCGAAGGAAGGGAGTAGATAAATTCCCCATTTGAATCGTACGATGAAAACTCGTCGAAACTACTGAAACGAAGAAATGCCAGAAAAATTTCCTTAAAGCTATATATGTCTGCTTCAGTGACGAGCAGCCGTGCTTGTGTATGACAAGAACAGTGCCCAAGAGTTAGCTCTGCCGTGAAACCTTCCCGACCCCCAATCGCCTTTCAAGGAGGGAAAAGTGTCAATTATTTATGCAACGCTGTAAGTAACCGTACGTCGACCCTGAAACCAACGCTTTGCTTGGGTGATAATTTGCAGAGCATAATGTTGAACGGTGAGTACACGGATGGTCGTGGGTTGGAGATGTTACCTAATTTAAAGTTTGTTTAATTATGTGCCCATGAATGACTGGATTAAATCAGTCAACCACAAAAAACTAAGTATTTTCAGTATATCTCTACTTAACATTTCCGAAGAACTGCTAACCGAACGAGACAAACATTAATTTGCGTTAAATATCGATACGGCACTTCTTATTAACCTTTCGACACTCTCCATTGGACAGGCAGATTGATTGGAATTCAATGTTGGCCACAGCAAACGATGAGAATTCAGGCCATGCTAATTCATTAAGATACACGGTCGAGTTACATTATTTTGACCACCACCTAATATCCAGAGTAACCTACGTGTAGAGCGTGGACAGCAGCTACACTGGCTGGGAGTAACTCAAAACGATGTTGGAAGGTGTTCACAGGTATGTGGATCCATGTTGACTGCAGTGCATTGGACAGCTGCTGGAGTGTGCGTAGTGGAGGATGCTCAAAGCGAACATGATTGAGGTGGTCCCACAGATGCTCAAATGGGTTTAAATCTGAAGAATTAGGGGTCCAGGGAAGTACGTTGAAGTGAAGTATTCATCGTGCTCTTCGAAACACTATTGGACAATTCTAGCTATGTGACACGTCGCATTGTCGCTCTGAAAGATCCCACCCCTAGGGAAGACAATCAGCCTGAATGGTTGTACGTGGTCTGCAAAGATGTATTCGTAACGAATTCGGTCCATAGTGCCTTCCACAGGTATGAGTGGACCAAGAAATGCCACATAAACATTCCCCAGGCCATAACGCTGCCCCTACCAGCTTGTGTTCTTACATCAATGGTTGAGGAGTGTTTGTTCTCCGATGTTTCTTGCTTCATACGTCAACGTCCATCCGTTCGATGAAGCAGAAAACGTGACTCATCGGAGAAGGCAGTTCCTTGCCAATCAACGAAGGTCCAGTTCCGATACTGCAGTAAAAATGTAGGCCTTGTCCGCAGATGCACCTTCGTTAACATAGGCGCAATGTCCATCCGTCTACATCGGAGCCCCATACGCAACAGGGTTTGCTGAACTGTCGTTTTAGACACACTTTCGATAGCTCTCTGCTTCATTGGGCCAGTAAGGTGCTCCACTGTAGCGTGTCGATCGACCGTCATGCACCTTCGGAGCCGACGTTCACCTCTCACATCAATGGCACGTGGTGATCTGCAGTTTCCACGTCGCTTATTCACCATGGTTCCATTTCTCAACCCACGATACACTTTAACCACAGCAGCACACGAACAGTTCACAAACTGCGCTGTTTCAGAAATACTGCCACCCTTGGCCTGAAAGTCGATAATCATCCTTTTTTGCACATCTGATAAATCGCTCCTTTTATCCATGAGAGCAACGAGTGATATGTCTTAAAAATGCCTACAGCACACTTTATATACCATCCAAGCCAGCTCATGACACATGCTTTCTTTCATTGGCTATGCGCTGTTGACGTCAAAAGCAGGAAGTGGTCACAATAATGTGACTCGACTGTGTATATTCTGTAAAAAAATGTGCCGTAAAATGTGCCTATATAGTTCTAAAAACACATTTCATCATAGTATGGATGCTAATGAGCTTTAATTTAGATCTACTGGAAATCTTCCGATTCGTCTCCGGCGAAAAAAAATACACCGATGCTAGATTTATTCTGTATTTTCAGCCAAGAAGTCTTCCAGTTAACAAAAGTAGCTACCACTAAGTAAGAAGGCTCCCTGAGGGAGTAGCCTTATTAACCTCCACTCATGCAAAGCCTCTTTGCTTTCAAGGCAATTCTCCTCACGCATCCCCGCTATGACGATGAGCATTATCATCTATGAGAAACAATTCTGAACCAACATCTACAAAATGCTTGTATGGGTGTTCTACGATTTTTCTCGATACCTGAGGGTAGTCACTTCCCCTATCGAAGACTTGTACAGATGTACGACCATCGGTAGCTGTACCTGTCAACATCATAACCTCTCGATACCTGAGGGCGGTCACTTCTTCTACCGGCGACTTGTACCGATGTACGGCCATCAATAGCTGTATCTGTCAATACCATAACCTCTCCTGTGCCAAAACAGTCTGTTTCCTGTATATTTGTTGGGTGACTTCCGATGTTGACCTTTCTTCACATGTATTGGCTTCAGGAATCACATGTTAGCGAAAACTGGAATTATGTGTTAAAAGTAGATGTCCATTTGCCATTCTACTTACAGCATGATAGGTCCAAGCTTGTGAATGCAATATTAATTTTTCAAATCGAACTAATAGTTGTAGCGATATAGAGTCCGGACGGACTGCCGGACAAACCGATAACATAGGTATGATCTTTTTTACGAAAGACGTGCTAAAGATACGGGAGAGATTCCTAGTCGGGTTACAAACCAAAATTCGTAAATTGTGTGAGAGCTGATATTAAAAAAAAAATATTTGATAAAGTGACGTGAACTAAATTTTCTAAGAAATGGTCAATCGTTAAAACCGATGGGTGTTCACGTCCGTGGTTCCCAGTATTACGTACAATGTGCACCTTGAAAGATTTATGTTACTCGGGCGTAGTCATCAGCATAGAGTAAAATCTATTTAAACTAAATGTTTTAGCAAATTTCAGCTAAGCAGTCGTGCTTAGCATTCTTCATTGCCTCCTCCCTTCCCCTAAAGTTCTGAACTGCTGAAGCCGACAATGGGTAGGGATCGTGGAACGCTACAAGAAGTATAAACAGTGATACCAGGGATTATGAAATGCTAGCTGAAGTACAAACGGTGACATCAGAAAAGGGGAACATAACAGAAATTGCTAAAATAGAAATACCAACGTTTACCACAATCAAAGGTTTATTGTGAATAGACTATAGTTTCGCAGAGCGTTTGGTTCGGCATCATCACGACGAATGGAACGTAAGCATTCACATCATTGCGACATCCTCAGTTCTGATGGTCACTGTTTTTCGTGAGTTGCTTCCAAGCGCTTGAAAGAAATTGAGTCCACGTCATGTCGTTGACAAGCCGTGAAGAGTTCCGGTATATGTGGAAAGCTTCTAATACATTAAGCTGTATAGTTGAATCGGGTTTATCAATAAGCGTAGCTTTTCCAAACAGAAATTTAGGGTTATGTTTTACGTTTTCCAACCGTAGGTTGAAGAAGCGTATATGCCCTAGCTTTGTCCTATTGTCTGACTGCCTGTCCGCACGATAACTTGCGTAAAAATGGTTCGATTTCGATGAAAGTTTAGTATGTGGTAGTGGACCACCTGGGGGACAAACTCTATTGAAAATGAGCGAAATGGGGGGGGTGTCATAGGTCAGTACATAGGAGAGGGATCCATTCTATTGCCCTTATGAGTCATAATTTGCGTAAAAATGGTTCGATGTCAATGAAAGTTTAGTATGTGGTAGTGGACCACCTAGAGACAAACCCTATTGAAAATGGGCGAAATGGGGTGTCAAAGGTCAGAACATAGGAGAGGGATCCATTCTATTGCTCTTATGCGCATAAAGTGACTAAAAATGCTTCGATTTAGACAAAACTTTATAATGTTGTTCCGGAAGTTTACTTAACCGGTTCAGTTGAATATCAGGGAAATGGGATCGAAGGTCAGGACAAAGGGGCGAGATTTGTTCCACAGCCATTATCCTCAAAACTTGAGTAATAATCTCTGGTATGTTGGAAAGCGTATAATAATCAATGCATTGCATAATTTTACTAACTTGTGACAATGTTGGGCTATAGACGACTTCTTCAGTTCACAGTTCCGTACGTAGGTTTTGTGTTCCTACACACGGAAATTTAAAGCCCTGTGGGTCTGTTCTATATATGAAAGTCCACATTCACAAGGTATCTAATAAATTCCCCAGGAATTTGTCTTCGACGTAATCATTTGATCCGAAAAAATGTCTTCTTTGTGGGTTTGAAAATAACTTTGAAATTCAAACTCTTGAGAATTTTTGAAACTCCGAAGCAAATTAGTGGAACAAATTGGATAACCACCCAATTCTGTCTTAATGGGCGATCTAACAGCGTGAGTGAGCAGACAGGCTTCGGTTTCCTAAATTTTTGGACAGCTTTGTTTATAACGGAATGAATATATCCTCTGCGTACTGCAATTCGGTTAACCCTTTAACGATCAAAACGCCCGTACATACAAACGCCCATAGCCGCCCAAAACACCTATCTAGAGTGAATAAGATTTTCTACCCGTATGTTTTTTAAATCTTCACGACCTATGAGAGATCAGCAGGAGTCGCAGTCACTCACCTTTGTTGTTATTAGTCGAAAAATTGAACAGACAGTTTCGGGAGTTATGATACACTGCAGGCCACCCAAAATGCAACACCAAGAAGGACACGAGATAGCAAAGCCAGATTTACTGGACACATAAGAACAGATACAAAGATGAAACGATTGAGCTTACAGGCCCGTGCGACTTGCGGAACACGCAGACATCAATAGTTCGTGTGGCCCCTATGGCTGGCAATAACGGCCGCTACACGCCGCGGCATCGAACGAAAGAGGCTTTGGATGTAAGCTTGGGGTATGTCTGTCCAGGCTGCTTCCACACGTTGTCACAGTTCATCAGGCGTAGTCGCAGGTGGTGCTTGCTGGGCCACTATGTTGCCGATCAGCGACCAGACGTGTTCGATGGGCGACATATCGGGAGAACAGGCAGCAGTGACACCTGGTGGGTCGTGAAGAACTGTTGAACGATGCGTGCCTCGTGCGGGCGCGCATTGTCCTGTTGAAACGTGTCCGCTGGCAGGTCCTGTAGATAAGGGAGCACCACAGGCTCCAAAACGTCGGAGATGGTGCGGTGGCTGTTGAGTGTACCGGCGATGCGTACCAGAGGGGTGCGGGTGTCATATCATATTGCGCCCCAAACAATAACGCCAGGCGACGGACCGGTATGGCGATACATAATGCAGGCGTCATACAGTCTTACGCCGTGGCACGCGCGGATCCGACCATCGTGGTGCTGCAGGCAGAAGTGGGATTCGTCGGAGAAGAAAATGTCTTGCCATTCCGTAGTCCAGGTGCGGCGTTCAACGGCCCACTGCCACCGCACTCGCCGGTAGTGTAACGTCAATGGTAATCGAAGCAATGGGCGCCGTGCGACAAGTCCCCGCTCCTGCAGAAGACGTCGAAAGGGTACGTGCTGACACAGGTTGTCGCGCAACATATCCAAATTCCTGCGCTAACGTTCGTGATGTGGCGGTGCGAGCCCTTAATGCCTGCCACACAACATGCCGGTCTTCTCGTTTGGTGGTGTGCCGCGGCTGCGGCAATTGCTCACGTCGGTCCGTCCGTCCCTCCCTCCCTCCTGCATCCACAGAATCCACACTCCCCTCACTGTGGCTGGATGTCGTCCCACACGGGCGCCGATGTTTCGGTACGATAAACCGCTGTCGCGATAAGCCACTATTCGTCCTCTGGAGAACCCCGACACTGCGGGCAGTCACGGGAATGAATTAAAATCTCCAGATTTGCTACGTACGAATGCCGGTTGGTTCGAGTAGCGAATGTAGTGATGGTTGTATTCAAATTAATCGGAAACTTGAAACTTGGTCGTTCTAGGTGATGTAGTAATTAGCATACTCCGACGCTATCCGGGAGACGCGGATTGGATTCTCGCTACAGGACGATGAAAGTTTCAAGTTTTCGGATATTATCTGACTTAACATCCATGTCATATTTACACCAATAAACGGAATCAATCTTCCGAATTTGTGCTAAAGTTAAAAAGAATGTTAAAACCAATTCCATATTCTGTATTACCAAAATAATGTTTTAACTCCTATATTCTACGAGAAAATACCATGTCTTTATTCCAAGAGCAGAACTCCATCAGGATAAGGCTACCCACCCATACATCTAAATCTACCACTTTTCCTTTAAAAAAAATAAATAAATAAAGTACATACAATTTTTGGTGATATTTCTTCAAAGTTCACTGATGTGTCAATAACGGACTATTGTGCCTTCTGAATGTTAAAAAGAGCGCTTTCTGAACGCAGACATAAAACAGTGATTGGGTTATGGAAAAAAGTGGAATAATAAAATACCAGTACCAATTTTAAGAAATGCCCTGTTACCTGGAAAATAAAGATGTAGGTTTATATCCATAGAAAGGGCTATCAGAACATTTAAGAAAGAAATAATTTGATTTTAAACATTAATTAAACTTTGCTTCCTTCTGGGTGCAAATTTTGTTTTGACGTAATCGACAGGAATAAAACTTGGTGGGTAGGTTTCACATCGTAAGACATGCAAGTGATTCAATTATCACGCTCGGCCGCGCGTGTATAACGCAAGCAAAGAGGGGTCGCAGCGCTGTGCTAACCGGCTATATAATAAGGTCGTCTTGTTGCTCGTGCTTGCCATTCTGACTCTTGCTGTTGTGTTCATCCTTTGCAAGCGAAGTATGCCTCGGAAAAAAATCTGAAGCAATTCCAGCAGTTGGAGAAGTTCGAGAGGGGCCGCATCGTCGGGCTTCGGGAAGGTGGATGGTCTTTACGTCGTATTGCGCGCCATATCAGTCGTGTGGATATCACTATAGCACGCTGTTGATAGAACAAGGCACTCAGCAGCGAAAGGAGGGGTCTGGGAGACCTAGACGAACCACGGAGAGAGAGAACAGGTTGTCCGACATGAGCAGAGTGACCCAACAGCCACGATTGCGGATATTCAGCAAGCAGTGGTGCCCTCCGTGCATCGCCCGATTAGTGGCAGATCTATTGGCAGACGGCTGCACGACGTAGGACTACACGCACTCAGATCGTTACGACCACTGCCCTTAACACCATTGTATCGTCGCCAAAGACCGCAATGCTGTCGTGCCAGACTGTCATGGAGCCACGCAGAACAGCAGCAGGTGATCTTCAGTGACGAGTCCTGCTTTTGTCTTGGAGGAGACGACCAACGAATCCGCGTGCCAAGGCACCATGGTCAGCGCAAGCATGAATGGTTTGTTGTCGAGCGTCACACGTACAGAAAGCCTGGTGTCATGATGTGGGGTGCAATTGCCTACGATGCCAGTTCACCGTTGGTTTTCATTTCGGGAACTTTGACAGCCCAACGTTACGTTCGTGAGGTCCTGCAACTGGTGGCTTACCTTTTCTAAATGCTCGCTCTGGTGCGATTTTCCAACAGGACAACGCTCGTTCGCATACTGCTGCTGCCTGGAGAGCTTGCCTTCAAGGCTCTGACACTTTGCCATGGCCAGCCGAATCGTCAGACCTATAGTCGATTGAAAATGTGTCTGATGCCATTGGACGTGCTATCCATACTCCAACCCTACCGCACAATTTGCAGGAACTGGGTGTGAAGTATCATGCTGCATGGAATGGCTTGTCGCAGAACATCATTAGGAACCTGTACATCTCCATGCCGAGACGTCTGGCATGCTGTGTGAGCAAACATGGTGGCAAACGCCATACTGAGACACTACTTATTGGCGTGTAACTGTATAAATATTGCCCATATCAGTCTCAACGTTTAATCACTTATTGTCCCTGGTGACCTTTACCTTCCTCCCGAATAGCATTGCAATCCGATATGTCCTTCTGGGTGAAACTATTTTTTTTTTTTTTTTGACGTAGAGTGTATATCGCTAAAAAATCGTCCTAAACATATGTGAACATCCTGTATATTTCTTCTGTGATATTAATGTTCTTTTCTTTTAACGAGCTTTTGTTTGTTTTGCAAATAAGGAAGCTTTTAGGATAAATTAAGAAGAAACATAACTTACCGGAGTTCCGGAAAACTTAAAAGACAAAAAAAATTAATTTCAGTTTTGAAATTATTGTAGCACACTCAGAGTGGAAGTCAAATTCACCGAACCTTAAATTGCGGGTCTATCCCATTACTTTCGCACAAAATGGTTATGTTATCGAAATTTAACAGACTGCTGAATTATTAGAAATGCTGTCGGATAATGCATTCAAGTGCAAATGACGCATAAACATGGAATAAATGTCTGGAACGTTTCCTTGAAAAAGCTGACGAATTCAATTTTTTAATAACAAAATTCTTTTCATAAACTCATTATTGGAAACATTTCATTAGGCAAGTAAGTACTTCCCGTTTTCCATTAGTTGTCAGTAAAAATGACGTGCCCGAATGCGGCAAACATAGCATATGCAAATTAATGCAATAAATTTAGACACAAATCTGAAAAAGTGAACATGTTCTGTCAGTAAACAAAGAGGATAGAACAACCTGACGCTTTCATAATCGTGCACTCTCAAATAAAATAATGAATATTTAAGAAATATAAAGATGTGTACCTAACAGTTGTCTTCCACTGACTAATATACCAACTATACCTGTGTATATCACACTAGGGTACCAAAGAAAATGTTACCAAATGTCATTCACGCAACAGCACATGATTCTGTTTCTTTGTAACCTTTTTCCTGTCATGTTTATTACTCTTTATATAAGCAAAATATTTTATCTTCTAGCCCATTCAATCCGAAGTAATGTAATTTGCAATACGAGTGCTTTAAAATACATTTTGTGCATACCAGTTGTCTGAAGTTGGGTGTCTCATTAATAACTGTTTCGTGCTCATTAATGTTCTTGCGCCGGAGTTTACGGTAACGTTCCATCCCTCGCAGCATGAAAGCGCCAAAAACATGCAAGTTATGAAGACGTGTGCCTCTCAGTAATATATATAGATACACACACGGTCGTATCACGTTATTGTGATTACCAGCTAATATCAAGAGTAACCGCCGTGTGCAGCGTGGACAGCAGCTAGCCTGGAAGTGACTCAATAAGGTGCTGGAAGGTGCTCACCGGTATGTGGAGCCATGCTGACTGCAGTGCATCTGACAGATGCTGGAGGGTGAGTGGTGAAAGATCCATAGAGGGAACAACACGATCGAGGTGGTCCCACAGATGCTCAATTGAGTTTAAGTCTGGGGATTAGGGGGGCCAGTGAAGTACTTTGAAGTCTTCATCGTGCTCTTCCAATCACTCGGACATTTTTAGCCGGGTGACATGTTGCATTGTCGTGCTGGAAGATCCCATCCACCCCAGGGAAGACAATCAGCATGTATGGGTGTACGTGGTCTGCCAGTATGGATTCATAACGAATTCGGTCCATAATGCCTTCCACATGTATGAGTGGCCCCAGAGAATGCCACGAAAACATAACGCTGCCCCCACCAGCTTGTATTCTTCTTTGAAATAATTGAGATTATTATCGTTCAAAACTAGGGATGGGATATTCGAACCCTCAAATCCCTCGAATCTTGGCGCTTTTTTCGTCATTCGATTCTTTCGAATCTTAACCTAAAAACTTGGCGTTTGGTGCTTGCTCCAGAGCGATATTTGTTCGAATTTTTGTCAGTATGACTAGTTCTGACATTAGCAAACAATCGAAGAAGATCGTCTACAGGGTGTCTATTTAAAATAGCTCGTTACTTCCGACATTTGAGGAAACTCTCTAAAAAGATCTTGATCACACCACCATTGACAGTAATGTGAGAAAGACTATTCAGCACATCAGGTGTCATAGCTGATAAAAAAACCCAAAAAAAAAAAAAAAACGAACTAGGCTAGACCCAGAGTGAGTTCAAATGCTACTGTTTTTAAATAAAAATCTCCATAAAGGTTTCTAATATTTTTACATTGCCCTGAAAGAGTTGTTTTTTAGTAACTCTTAAAACAAACATGTTTTTGATTTTTCTTAATTTCCTGGAAATAATTTACTCAATTTAGTGTTCCATGTTTAGTGTTTTTGTACATTAACTTTTGAAATAATCCTACACTTGCTTTGATTTAAAAAGGTTTTGGAACTTTTGTTATTACAGAAAAATGTCAAAAGTGTCTATCTTCAATATTTTTTTTTGTCAAATTATGTTCAGAATTCGAAATGAACCTCAAGAGTTATGTACTTCATTTAGTAAACGTAAATTATAAATTTCATTTGTATCTTCTTAATAAGTATATTTTTTGAAAACTGTATTCTTTAATTTGTTTTTCATTAAACACAGATTTCAAGTTTTGCTTCAATTGAAAACTTTTAATCTTAAGTAGAAGTCTTTTCTTTTCCCTTATAATCATTCTTATATGAAGGATTCGAGAAAATCGAGAGATTCGTCCCAGCTCTATTAAAAACTGTTTTTTAAAGCAAGGGCTATAACGCGCTTCCCTATTGGATTAGAACTTCTGTAGCTGCCAGGAAAGCCGTCAAACATTTGTTTAATAGTTAAAGTAGCTTCATGATTGTTATTATGTGATTAGTGGCCCGACAACCGGCTAGATGCACGTCAACAGAGGGCGTTCCTTTTTATACAAAGATATTGTCCAATCATTAATGAAGCATTTTCACCGCCTTGGCTGCAACATCAGCATAAAACTTCATTTTCTCAACAGCCATCTCGATGGATTTCCTAAGAATCTAGGTGAGGGGGGATGAACAAGGTGAAAGGTTTCGCCAAGATTTAAAAAAAATGGAAGAGCGATACCAAAGAAGGTGGGATACTTTATAATGGCCGATTACTGTTGGAGTATTAAGCGATACCAAGGAAGGTTGGACACTTATATGATGTCAGATTACCGTTGGAGTATTAAAAATGACTGTCAAAATATGGAGGTCTCAGGGAAATCTTCCAAGCGAAAATTTCTTAAATGAAATAGAGAGTAATTTACTCATTGAAGGTTATGCTACTATATACACAGTCGAGTCACATTATTGTGACCACCTCCCTACTTTTGACGTCAACAGCGCGTAGCCAATGAAAAAGGCACGTATCGTGAGCTTGCTTGGAGGGTATATAAGGTGTGCTGTAGGCATTCTGAAAACATATCACTTGTTTCTGTCGTGGATAAAAGGATGATGATCAGCTTTCAGGTCAAGGGGGCAATATTTCTGAAACAGTGCAGTTTGTGAAATGTCCGCGTCCTGCTGTGGTTAAAATGTATCGTGATTGGAGAAATGGCACAATTATGAACAAGCGACGTGGAAATTGCGGAACACCTCGTGCCATTAATGTGAAAGGTGAACGTCGGCTTCTAAGGTGCGTGAGGGCCGATCGACACGCTAGTAGAGCAACTCACTGGCCGAAAGAACCAGAGAGCTACAGGAAGTGTGTCTAAAACGACAGTTCAGCAAACCCTGCTGCGTATGGGGCTCCGATGCAGAAGGATGGTCGATGCACCAATGCTAACGAAGGTGCGTCGGCAGAAGCTTACATTTGCATAACAGTATCAGAATTGGACCTCCTCTGGTTGGCAAAGGATTGTCTTCTCCGATGAGTCACGCTTTCTACTTCATCGAACGGATGGACGTTGGCGTATAAAGCGAGAAACATCGGAGAACAAAACACTCTTTAACCATTGCTAGAAGAACACTAGCTGGTGGTGGCAGAGTTATGGTCTGGTAAACGTTTTCGTGGCATTCTCTGAATCCATTCATACATATGGAAAGCACTATGGACCGAATTCGTTATGTATCCAGCCTTGCAGACCACGTACACCCATATATGCTGATTGTCTTCCCTGTGGTGGATGGGATCTTCCAGCACGACAATGCGACGTGTCACACAGCTAAAAATGTCCAAGAGTGGTTGGAAGAACACGATGATGACTTCAAAGTACTTCCCTTGTCCCCTAACTCTCCCAGACTTCAACCCAATTGAGCATCTGTGGGACCACCTCGATCGTGTTGTTCGCTCTATTGATCCTCCACCACGCTCCCTCCAGCATCTTATTGAGTCAACGCTAGCTCGTCTAGCTGCTGTCCGCGCTGCACACGGTTTACTCTGGATATTAGCTACCATCGTTTAGGACAATTCAGGTGTAGGAAGAATCACGTTACAGGGAAAAGTGAGCAGTGTTCCCGTTTACTTGGGACGTGGTTTGAAGCTGCTTGTATTCCTCTTGATAAGTGATGACTCTTTTGTATTGTTTCGCCAAAGGATTGTCCTACGATGATGCAATTCAGGAATCTTCCCAGGTTGGGGTTTCTACATCCTCTGCAACAGTCAGTGACTATTATCAGTCTTGCAGAGAACTAGTCACAGAGTTTATGGTATCTTACGAAGGACAGCTTGGTGGAGGCCCTGGTGTCATCGTAGAAGTGGATGAGGCGAAGATTGGGAAGCGGAAGTATAATCGTGGTCGTCTCGTTGAGGGCACCTGGATCCTTGGCATCTTCGAACGAGATTCGAAACGGTTAAGGGTTGAGATCTGCCAGCAGAATAACCGCTCTGCTCACACATTGCTGCCGCTCATCCAGAAACATGTTCAACCTGGAAGTACTGTAATGACTGATCAGTGGGCTGCGTACCGCAATCTCACATCCTGTGGTTTCTACAACATCTGTCAGTAAACCACTCACTCAATTTCGTCGATCCGACTACTGGGGCGCATACGCAAGGTGTTGAGAGCAATTGGCGGCCCCTCAAACGCACACTATCTGATGGAATTCAGAAAGACCACTTGGCCGACCACATTCTGGAATATTTATTCCTACGAAATTGTGGTCTTTCCTCTGAACACTGTTTTAAGGTGATGATTACTATCATCAAACAGTTCTTTCCTAGTACGTAACGATTTCCACTTCAATATTCGTACTAGATAGACAGGTTCTCAATGAGGAGGAAACACTTCTTTTCCGTCGTTATAAATATTTAACAACACCTGAACTACTCACATTCCATAAAGCTATATTAAAAAATAAACCCCTACCTATCAAAAATACCCCCCGCCGCATATTTCGCGTTCCTAGCACACCTCCCGCACAACACACACACCGATTACGTAATGCACGCAGCGAAGGAGCAAAAAACGCCGATGCAGCTGCAGCGCCACCTATCGCGAAACGTTTCTCCCGGCATTCCAACAGCGCGTTAACTGAAGCAGACGATTAGGGGCCGAAGATTTAAGTGCTTCCAAAACATAACATTGTCCTACATTGTGATAAAGCAGGACATTTACGCTGATATTTAACACAAGATCAAAATTTCTTTTATAGAGGATTTAGTAGCTCACAATTTGCAATAAACTTTTTGTTATTTTCATTAATCTGGAGAGAGCATTGAGACAAACGAACACGTAATTTATAATTCATGCTTGGTTATGTTTCTCACAGACAGGAAACGAATTCTTAAGCTGTAAACGAAATTTGTTTTAGGAAGATTTTCAGAAAAAAATTAATAAAACTGATTAATTGAAATCTCGTGAAATTGCGATGTGTAGCAACTTGAAACTACGAGGGATCCAGAATTTATTGAAGTCACTTGCACGTTAAATCTCACTAATCCTCGAAGCGATGAATAGAACAGACATAGCATACAAAAGCCGATATACTGCGTTGAGTTTGGCTTCCATTAAGAGGATTTACGGCACACAATTGTGGATGGAATGGATTTAATGAGAATGTTTTTAACAGGCGATCTGATAATTGCGCGCAAATAGCCGATGAAATGAACACATTTCGTAAAACCTTGCAGACAGATATGTATGTCACTACAAATATTCTGAGAAAATAGTTGCAAAGGGAGACAATCACATGGAATAAATACGATTAATTTCTGTGTAAAAGGAAGTTTAAGATATACGGAATAAAGAAGATAAACGAGATGTTCCATGGCGGTTGCCGCATATCTTAGCCCTCAAATCTAATTTAACAGTTCATCCGAAATTATCACTAAAGTCGTGTATTTGCACGATCCATAAAACGCCAAATGTAATTGCTTCAAACATACCGATGATTCAATAAAATAATTAATACATCGGAGCTAAGTTAAAACCGTCGTATTTACAATTAAAATTCATTAGATCTTTCTGCACTTACAAATAAAGGCCATCATCAGATGAAAGACTGTAAAAAGGTATAAGAAACGAAGATATATATATACACTATTATGACAAAAATCACCGGACACCCTTCAAAAGCAAATGAACGGATCATCTGCGTTGCTAAGATACTCAGTACAGCTGCAAACGGTATAAAAACAAGCCTGCAGCTGAACGCGATCATATCGCACTCTGAAGTTGAGTGAAAATGTCGCGGCGGGAGAGAACTGACTTTGAGAAAGGAAAGATTGTTGGGTGTTATATTGGTGGGTTGTCCATAACAGAAACCGAGAGGCTTTTAAACATATCCAAGTCAACTGTTTTGGATGTATTGAATAAGTGGAAAACACATGGCGTGCCTGAAGCAGCAAAACGTACCTGCAGACCAAAAAAAAAATAATAATCAGTGATAGAGGACGTTGAAGCCTCGTGAGTCGTTACAGCTGATCGACGGGGTACTGCACAAGACCTCAGTGTGCAGGTGAGTAAAAATGCTGGAACCTCTGTATGCTCACGTACCATTCGCAGATAACTTTATTTCATGGGTTACCGTGGTCGTGCGGCTGCTCATAAACTTCTCATCTCCACTGGGAATTCTACTTGTCGTTTAGCATGGTGTAAGCAAAATTTATCGTGGACAGTAGATCAATGGAAACGGGTCCTATGGACTTATGAATCCAGATACACGATCCATCAGTCTGATGGCCGTGTGTGTGTATGGTGGCAGCCGGGGGAACGCTATTTACCCCAGTGTACTGTTCCTAGGGTCAAGTTTGGAGCTGGCAGTGTACTCGTGAGGGGGTGTTTTTCGTGGTATGGTCCCGGCTCATTGGTTTTCGTGGCTAAACCTGTTAATGAGCAAGTCTACTTCAATATTCTGGACAATTATGCCCTACAAACTCGATGGCAATACTATGGAACCGAGCCTTGTTTGTACCAGCTGGATAATGCACCGAGCCATAAAGCGATTTTTAATGATGAATTTTTAAACTTCAAATTAAACTACTGGTGCAATAAGTAAAGTGAACATCGATAGAATAGAGTATTTTATCAACATGTATATAGTGATTTTAACGTTAAAAGAGCTGGAACCATAGGGCAATAATCTGTGTGCAACAGTGTAAATAGAAGAAAACATTAAAACCAAAAAGTTTCATCTCCCAAAGAATTATCATTGGAATATCGCGACATGTGTTGAGAATCGTCAATGAATCCACAAGCAAGAAAAATGACACACCAACAATGTGAATCATATGAACTGAGGATTAGAGGTACGTAATAGTACTTAATCTATTAGTGCATATAACATAATTGTTACTATGAACTTTCGGTGTGAGTTATCAACGCGGACCCGAAACAAACTTTTGTGGTTCTACTGAGATATTTTATTGAAGTAACTTTGTTTTTGCGTTAGTCCTAAGGCATTCAAAATAGCTTCAATTTCAGCAGTAGAGACCAAATCCTGGGTGGTAAGTTTATTTTTGATTATGTCACGTACTGCATTCAAGAGGACGCACTGCGGCCTCTCTTCACCATTGACTTCTGTCGACGTAAAACCAAAGTCCAAATACTGTCATAATATTTTCGATATTTACGCTTCTTCACATTCTTGCCACTATTTGACAGTGTGCCCTCTTTATTTTCACTTTCACAACAATAGTGAAAATAAAGAGGGGTAGTAAAAACCGATCCATTTTTAAAAATACATACGAGAAGAAAAACCTCACTTAATTACAACAAAATTTAGTTGATATGCCTAAAGTTCACAAACGCCGAAACTGAGCGACAGAGCATCAACATAATAGATTGCTAACCACCAAATGAGTCACAAATGACAACGGATGAGCATATTTAAAGGATCTGGTGACTTTCTCGAAAAATCTGGACTGAGTCTCATTTCTAGACTCCCGGAGAGCGAGGGAGAAATGTTTATCAGAAGCACGAAGGCTGGTGAGAAAGCTTAAGTTACTTCCGGTAGTGGCCAACCGCGGATCCCACATGTGCGCCCGTTGGGTGGTAGTCTTGCGGGGGAAAGCTCATGCTTGTAACATTATTGTAGAGCGCCATCTAGTAACCATTTGTAGAGGCTTCTGCAAACAGTTATTACTAAGTGAGTTAGTGGTTTGCACCAGGTCCGCTAGACGTCGCGTCCTATCACATTGAATTGAAAATGGAAATGAAATTATCAAAATTTTGTAATATTTCGCGGCGCCCCTGTGAGGAAGCTGCAGCTACCCAGGGCGCCGCGGCGCACACTTTGAGAACCACTGGTCTAAGCGATGGCGTCTGATCGTTCGTTCGAAAGGGGTCCGATTTCGAATCTCGGTGAGGCATGGATGTTTGTCTTACGGCACTGGCTATCTCCCTTCCTTGCTGAAACCAGTGACCCTAAATTAGGGACGGGCGACTGCTTATAGCCCATTGAGTGGCTCATGGTGGTCGTTGAACCTGCAATAAAAAAACATTAAAATCATTGTGACATCATCAGTTCTGAAGGTCACGGTTTTTGGTTAGTTGTTTCCACGCGCTTGAAAACAAATGGAGTCTGTGTCATGTCGTTGACAAGCAGTGAAGAGTTCCGGTAAATGTGAAAAGTTTTTAATACATTAAACTTGATCGTTGAATCAGGCTTATCAATGAGCGTAGCGTCTCCAAACAGAAGCTTATGGTTGTTTTCGTGAAAATACTGGGCTATAGACTTCTTCTTCAGTTCACAATTCCGTACGTAGGTCTTGTGTTCTTTCACACGGAAATTTAAAGCCCTGCGAGTCTGTCCTATATGTGAAAGTCCACATTCACATGATATCTGATAAACGTTGATATTTTATTTATCTCAACACCACAAGTTTGTAGTCATAAATTATATATAAATGTCTCAATAACCTAAAAAAAAACTTCCTATAGTACGTTTTGTCTAAATAGTTTTTTGTACATACTCTGTTTATCAGAATAATTCTTTTCTTCACCCTTAAAGAAATAACAAAGTTCAGTAAAAGTCTTTCTGCTGCTTCGTGTTTGACATATTCACAAGTGGCTTATCTACCAAAGAACTCGATCAACTATTTCAAGTTTCTTACTTGTACTGGCGGAAGATTCCGTCTTACAACAGCATTTATTTCCACCATCAATCACTCTTTTTTTCTCTTACTTTCTCTTGACGAGTTACACAAATCAAAACAATTTTTTTCTATGAGAAATGAAGCTGTAAAGTGGCGAGACTGAATTGCTAGCGAAATTTGTCAATATTAGAGCGACGACGCATTTTGAAACGCCTCGCCATTCTTGCCAAAAAATTTCGCAGAGAGCAGTCGAACTACATGGCTGAGATTTATTTTTTGAAGAGCCATTTAGATTTTATTTACTTTTCAGCTGCAGAAAGAAGTACTTCATGAAGCAGTGATAATTTTTTTTATCCGCTCTCGCACACTCAAAGGCAAATAGAAAAGGACGACCCATGATTGAGACGGATAATCCGGATAAACTTTGAGTGCGATACAAAAAGTGTGAACTTTTATGAAATATTGCAACCGCTGAAGGAAGGGGAGGATAAACAATGCATATAGAAAGAGCTTTTATGCGGACGAAGAGATTTAAATAAGGAATAAGTCACGTTGATTGAAGAAAAATTAAGTATCGATTTGGATGTCCAAATGTCATTTAAGTGGTGAAAAATCATAGAACAGAACAGGTGAACGGGATAATTAATAGAAACCACGTAAAACTGATTTTCAGCAAATTCTATGAGATAAAATTTTGATGTACTCAAAACTCAGGGGTGTATCTTGGTATCGCGAATGAAAAAATAATCCCTTTTCCAAACCAATTGAATAAAGCATACCGATAAGAGCAGCGAAACACAATTTTGATAACCAAACTATTTCTGGAATTGGAGGATGCCATGACACAGTGTCTATCTTGTTTCAAATGACAGTGAAAATGTTTCAGACAGTAGTATCAGTACACAGAAAAGTTTAGGGAAAACAAGACAAGAATATACACTCTAAGTCAAAAATATTGTTGGACCCACAAGGAAGCAACCAACAGGAATGAAACTTGGTGGGAAGCTTTGACATCGTAAAGCATGCAAATGATTCAAATATCAAGCTCGGCCGCGCATGTCACAAAAGCAAAGAGGGGTCGTAGCGCTGTGCCTGACTGGCTACATATGGTCGTGCTGTTGAGCGTGATTGTCATTCTGACTAGTGCTGTTATGTTTGTTGCATCCTTTGCAAAGCGAAGTATGCCTCGAACAACAGTTCGGAAGCAATTCGAGCAGTTGGAGGAATTCGATAGGGGTCACATCGTCGGGCTGTGGGAAGCGCGATGATCTTATCGCAGTATTGTGCGCGATAAGATCATACCGGTCAGTCGGATATCACCATAGCACGCTGTTGGCAGCAGTGGATAGAACAAGGCACGCAGCAGCGGCCGGAACGGTGTGGGAGACCTAGAAGAACCACGAAGAGAAAGGACTGACGGGTTGTACGACATGCGCGGAGTGGCCTAACAACTACGATTGCGGATATTCAGCGAACAGTGGTGCCCTCCATGCACAGTCAGATTAGTGACAGCACCACTGGCAAACGGCTGAACGATGTAGGATTACACGCAACCAGAACGTAACGACGACTGCCCTTAACGCCATTGCATCGTCGCCAAAGACTGTAATGGTTTCGTGCCAGACTGTCATGGAGCCATTTAGAATGGTAGCGGATGATCTTCAGTGACGAGTCCCGCTTTTGTCTCGGAAGAGACGAGCACCGAATCCATGTGTGGAGACACCGTGCTCAGCGCTAAGATGAACGGTTTGATGTCGAGCATCACACGTCCAGAAGGCCTGTTGTGGTGGTGTGGGATGCTATTGCCTACGATGCCATGTCACCTTCGGTGTTAACTACAGGCACTTTGACAGACCTACTACGTTAATGAGGTCCTGCAACCAGTGGCGTTCTTTTTCTGAACGCTCATTATGGTGCGACTTTCCAAAAGGACAACGCTCGTCCGCATACTGCTACTGTCTCGAAAGTTTGCCTTCAAGGCACTGACACTCTGCCATGGCCAGCTACATCGCCAGATCCATCTCCGATGGAAAATGTGTGGGATGCTATTGGACACGCCTTCCAAACTCCACCCCTACGGCACAATCTGCAGGAACTGTGAAAAAAAGATTAAAGCTGCATGGGATGGCTTATTGAAGGATATCATTAGGAACCTATACAACTATATGCCGAGATGTCTGGCTTGCTGTGTGAGCAAACATGGCGGCCCGACGCCATACTGAGAGACACTACTTATTGTCGTGTAGCTCAATAAAAATTGCCCACATCAGTCTCAATGTTTAATAATTTATTGTTGCTGGTAGCCTTTACATTCCTTCAAAACAGCATTGCAATCCGACACGTTCTTGTGGGTGCAGCTATTTTTTTGACGATGAGTGTATATGTTATTTCACAGACTTCTTCCATGGCATAAGCTGAAATGCTTTTAAAGGACAATGCAAAGAGGAGGAGGAATAAAATAAATTTTAGAGAAACTGAAAGTCGATCCCTTGAACTGCCAGCTTCATCAGGAGAACCGAATATTGTCTGGGATTAGTGTAGACATCTGCAAGTAGACAGAATGATCCTCCTAAATATGAGATCGCAACCTGAATTACATTAAATATATTATCAAATTCCGATACTCCATAGATCGTAACAGCTGTTACGACTAATACTGTCACAACCTGCGATTGAATTCAGTGTAATGTGCTTCGGTGTGAAAAACTTGCAAGATTTTTTGACAATGGCAAATGAGAAAGAAGGATCTCTGTGGGCTGAGAGTGTACAGAATAACTAGAGGATCGCGGTCAAAAAGTAATGCAATCTGTTATAGAGGCAGCTGTAGGATTAGGATAATTTGTAGTTTACATATTCTTTATTAACATCTTTAAAAATATACTAATGGAAACTTTGTGTTTTGTAGAAGGAAAGTTATAGAACCTGAAGTAAGCACTAAATTCGGACAATGGTCTGACATACACTGGCGAAAAGTGAAAAAAGAACACCAAGAAGGAATTGGCGGACGATCATGAAATTTACATATGTTAATGGGGTCGAGTTTACGTAGGTGTGATGTTAATTTCGGCACCAACCGGTGAGCGCTTAAGCCACAGCACGGCATAATATGCAAATTATCGTCGGTGGTATTTAAGGAGTACGGCGAAGTGAATGTAATCAGTCGTCGGCGTACGGACACGTGCGAAGACCCTGAAGAAGCTGCAATGCCTGGACATGGAAGACTTGTACGATTTCAGCAGTTATCGGACTTTGAGCGAGGTCGTCTAGTCGGACTCCGCGAGGCCGGGTGGTCGTATCGTTGTATTGCGGAGCGAATTGGACGGGAAGTATCGGTGGTGGTACGATGGTGGCGTAGATGGTCCGAAGAACATTCCCACACGAGAAGATGTGGAACCGGGAGCCACAGACGGGACTGATGAGCGGACCGATCGACGCATAAGAAGAGCGGCGTTGTCAAGCAGAACATCCACTCCGACGCAAATCCGAGCTGCCGTTGCACCTGAGGTGACTGTGTGAACAATCCGCAATCGTCTACTGGATGCAGAACTACGTGCACGTGTGCCTCTGGCATGTGTACCTCTGACTGCAACCCACCGTCAGGAACGGCTGCAGTGGTGTCGCCAACGTCTGCATTGGAGAACGCAATGGCGATCTGTCGTGTTCAGCGATGAAAGCAGATTCTGCTTGGGAGCCTCCGATGGCCGTATGCGTGTTCGCAGACGCACAGGGGAGCGTCTCCACTCTTCTTGCATCCGCCAGCGACACACAGGGCCTACACGTGGTCTTCTGGGGTGGCGAGCGATCAGCTATCACTCCCGTACACAACCAGTGTTTGTACCGGGTACGTTAAACAGCACCTCCTACATCAACATCATTCATCCCATTGTTGTGCCATTTGTAAGGTCGGTCCATCGTGGTGTTTTCCAGCAAGATAACGTACGCCCACACACGGCACGTGCAACGCAACATGCAATTCAGGGAGTGAGACAACCTCCGTGGCCTGCACGTTCAACGGATTTGTCCCCCAAGGAGCACGTGTGGGATTTTATGGGATAACGACTTTTTTTTCTTTTTTTTTTTTTTTTTTTTTTGATTGGAGGTTTAACGACCACCGTGAGCAACTCAATGGGCTATAAGCAGTCGCCCGTCCCTAATTTAGGGTCACTGGTTCCAGGGAAGGGAGAGAGCCAGTGCCGTAAGACAAACACAACATCCATGCCTGACCGGGATTCGAACCCGGACCCCTTACGGACGAATGATCAGAGGCCAACGCCTTAGACCACTGCGCCACCGGAGCGGCGGATAACGACTTATCTGGTCTCCACGACCATCCCCGATTTACGCGTCTAGGTTGAGGATACTTGGAACTCAATACCCCAAACTTACATCCAACATCTGTACGACAGACTCAATGCCAGAATTGCACAGTGTGACGCAGTTCATGGCGGTTCAACCTCGTACTAACCATGTTACATGGAAATGTTATTTTTCAGTTTACCAGCAAATACAGTTGTATTTTGCCGTAATGTTTTGATCACGTTATCCTCTGTATTCCGTTATTATGCTGTATAAATTTCGTTGGTATCAGACGTCTCCTCCTTGGTGTTCTTTTTTCACTTTCCGCCTGTGTAGTTTCTTTTCACAACCGGTGAAACTTCAAACGCTGTAAATCATGAAAAACGTGTTTATGGTGAAGAAAATATTGATAGGGGCAATGTCTTGAGATGGATTCAGCGCTTCAAAAACCGTGATTTTGAAATTAGTGACAAAACCAGACAGAGTAGACCAACAACAGTACAACGGATGAAAAAGCAGCTCTTATTAAAAAATTATCCAAGCTGAGAAAAATAACAAATAACATAATAAAAAAATTTAAACGTCTAAAGGAGGTGTTATGCAATTGCTTTGAATATCGAAACATTGGCTAAAAGTGGGTTCCCAAGCTTCTTACATGTGAGATGAAGCATGTAAGAAGACCTTTTGGAGAATTTCTCCGGCCTGTCATCTGGGGCTTTTAAGGGGGTCATAACGTGTGGCGATACCTGAATTTATCTTTCCATGATCTAAACTTCAGTCAATGCAATGGACTCACCAAGCATCCCCAGATAAGAAACAATCTCCAGGTTTTTTCCATCTAGGAACAAAATAATGATCATGGTCTTTTAAGATCTAGATGGCATTACTTTCCTTGCCC
This sequence comes from Macrothele yani, assembly GCA_039090855.1. NCBI lineage: Eukaryota > Metazoa > Arthropoda > Arachnida > Araneae > Macrothelidae > Macrothele > Macrothele yani. The sequence goes on along the minus strand of CM077026.1, from coordinate 126,418,200 downwards.
CACTTGAAAAAATGCTTATACTAATAACAAAAGAGATTGAAAATTCTTAAGGAAACGTCAGGAATTTATTAAAACTAAGGGGCCTCACCTAAATAACGTACAGATTGCTCATCTATTCCTTTTAATAATTGCAAGATTTGTTTGGACTTTAACGTATCACCATTTATAAAGTCTGGTCCTGCCATTCTCGAACTTTTCCTCTTTGGTAGATTAAAGATATTTTTAAGTAGAAAAATATTTAATTCCGGTGAATATTTGATAAATAAGTTTCAAGCGCTGGTTTTAAGTGCCGGAACCGGCATCTTACCAGCGTGCTTTTATGGGCTGGCAAAAACGTTGGACGTAATGTGTAGAAAGCGAAAGTGAATAAATTGAATGACGCAGATAAGAGGTAACGTCTCAATATTTGGCTCAAATATTATTGAGACTGTGTCTGCTGGAAATCGTTGTTCTCGGGCTACGAGAGGGTTTTCTATTCCAGCTGAAGCTTTACAACGCTCATTGCTGAAGGCATTCATGAGAAATTAATGACTAGCCAGAAGTCACAGACGAGTAAGTAACAACTAGATCGGAGCCCATGAAAGCTAAGGATACGACGGGGACAAGAACCATGCAGAAACTCAAAGGACAAATTCCATACTTTACGGAATTGATATAAAAGTTTGCTGAAGAATAAGATCTGGGAAATGGGGCATTCATTCGTGTATTGTGATACTAGTTTCGGAAAACGATATTTCGAATACTGAGAGATACGACCCCAGCACACACGGAAAGGAATTAAGACCTAAATATCAGTGCCCTAACGCGAGCAATTCCTATTTTCTTTGTATTTGGTACGAATAATAATTCGGAAGGATCCATGCTTTAGAGGTGTCTGCAAAGCTCAGTCCATTGGACTATGATTACAACATCTACACTAGTGGCTCAAACTGTATAAACGTTTAGGGAAATTTATATTTCTGAAGTTTGTCTCAAAACACCAGTTTTTTTAGAATGTTATAAAATTATATATCATTAAAAAGGAAATACAATGCAGCACAATTTATTAAAAGAAAAAGTGCATTTTAGAAGAAGTTGTACTCAGGAAACCATGATAAAGCGTATTTCACAATTTCTCACCATTCCTGTTTGTGCTCAGTCGAGAAACTTTTTGCCACAATTGCAACCTTACAATGGCGTCCCACGGAGTGAACAAAGTGTTTTAGTTCAAGTGTTATAATGTGAAACCAAGATTCTCTATGAAGTTTGCTTCATTCCTTCTGACTAACAAGTTTCTTTAATCGACTCTATACAGATTTTCTATTAGATTTGGTTCACCTGGCCTTTCCAGCAGTATAATATGATATCCCTGAAATCACTTTTTGCAAACAGCAGCAATATGACAAGAAGCTGAATCATGTTGAAACACTTAGGCTTCATCATCCCTGAAAAGATCACGTGCCGAAGCCTCTGTTTTGGCTCAAGTATATCAGTGATGTATTTTTTATCATTTAAAGCACCATTGATCACACAAATTCTGCCCAGAACTTTTGCTGTAATACGACCCCAGATCATAACACTAAATGGATGCTTTATGGTGTAGCTGTAACGCATCCAAGCAGATCTTCTTCTTACATACTTCATTCCATTACTGCCAAATAAAAAAAAAAAATAATCACCAATGCGTGAGCCGTGACGATTACGTCATACAAATGATCATCCCTCAACAAACTCCCTACCTGACCCAACTCAGCCCGAATAATTGCCCTTATTGCTGTACCTACTATGGCCGACCAAACCCCAAAAACTAAATACAAAGTCCTAATATTTTTATGCTTGTCGATGGTAAGGATGGTAGTAAGAGATGTTGTTTCAAGAGTGGGGACAGTAGTAAGTTCTTTAGTAATATTTTACGTGTATTTGCGTGTAGTATACATTATAGATTGTTGGGTGGGTGTGTTAAATTGGTGGAGAATAAGTTTAGGGGGAGAGGGGAGGTTTGTGGCTCCGGTGCTGTTGGAAAAAGTTGTATTGCCCTTGGTGATTTTTTTGGTAGGGGTTTACGAAAAGTAAGAAAGTTAATCTTATAAGCTTTCAAGGTTTATAATGTGACATGAGAAGATTTACAGTCTTAGATCTTTGAGATTTCTTTGTTTATTTCAGAACTTGCAATTCGTTGTTTTTATTAAACTGTTTTACTGCAATGGATAAAGTCATCTATAGATATTCTGGTCTCACCACTCCAGATGACTGTCTCTTTGTTCTTGAGACCAATTAGCATGGTTTTTTTATCTCATTCTAATATCATCCTTCTTTGTTTGGGAGATAGAAATGGCTTTTTTTCCTCGGAATTCTAGAATTTAAACCATCTTTGAATCTGCGTTTTAACATTCCTAGCACACATCTTAAACCCACATTGAGACAATTTTTAATTCACCTGGATTATTTTCTGCTGTCATTTAAACACAGACTTTTTAATTCTTCTATCACCACATACTGTTGTACATCTTTTTGTTTTTGGCTTTCCCGTTGGTTTTTGAATTGAACGATTCTGCTGATAACTGTTTCACAGTTTAGAAATACCCCTTTTGGCTTTATTTCTACCACTTTTCTTATGATTTCCTCATAGGTGTATCTATCTTTACGCAAAGTTTTTATTTCATACAGCTCTCTAGTTTATCAGTAAACCCTGTTTATCGCCTTGCTAAGTTGCACAGCTTACAAAGTTATAAAAAAATAGAAACATTTGTTAAAAAAACCAGTGGCCAATTCGATGCCGCTCACAACACAACTGAATACCAGTTCTATTTTTAGCTCTGACACCCGGAAATGAGAGCTTACTCATATGAACACCTCTTTGGCTGCATGGTAACACCTCATTGATTGCATGGTGTCATAACAACACAGCAGACCAATCAGTCTCATAGGTCATTTTTGAGTTAAGGAAATCCACTTCTTGTTACATGAGGCAGTTGTTTCTTCTTGTGGTTATTTGGCTTTAACTTTTGGTAGAATTAAGATAATTGAACACAGTTTGTTGCATTATATTTTGCATTAAATCATCTTTCTAATGATATATAATTTTATGGTATTCCAAAAATGACATAAGACAATCAAGCCTCAGAAATACAAATTTTTCAAAATGTTCTACAATTTTGTTCACTAGTGTAGGAGTGCAATTGAATTTCTCACGTGACCGATTATCCCTCGAAACGTGAAGCTTCAAAACCAGCATATGCCAAAAATGCTTCAAAGAAAATGCGAGTCTCTGTAGAAGATTGGAAATAATGCAGTGTGACTTTTAAAAATTCAGACACACGATTTGGACAAGATTAAAAAAACCCTATACATAATCCCGTTGAAATGTTAATTTCAGAATATTTTCACTCTTTATAGTTATTAATATTTAGCACTACTTCTGTTGACTTGATGGTATCTATTTAGGATTCATTAGAAGTTAAACATAATTAAAAAAACATTTCTTAAACATAATAAAAACATTTCTTAAACATAATAAAAACAATATTTCTTAATAAAACAATATTGTTTTTAAGAAATATTAACATAATAAAAACAATATTGTTTTTATTAAGAAATATTAACATAATAAAATATTTCTTAATTTAAACAAAATAAAATATTTATAAAAACAATATTTTAACACTTTCATTCCACATGTCTAACACCTTTGCTCAAACATCTTCATTTTTTAAACTCACTTTATATCAAAAGCTTCTGAATTTACGAATATACGAAAACAGTAAATGCCATAACAAACTAATTTTGAGAAAGGAGTAAAATAAGCTTTAAAAGGTTAAAACCAGACCAATGGTTACGGAAACACACTTAAAGGAAAAATAAGAAATATAGCGGCCAAACGACCATAATCCAGATTAGACCATATGTAGAGGATTTTAGGTAAGCAGTGTCTAATTCCAGTCCTTAAACTACTCTTAGAAATAGGAAGCTAGAAGATTTGGGCTAGAGTATCCAATAGGAAAGTGACAAGGAAGCGAGAAAGAAAGGGGAAGAAAGGCGCACATATTTATTACTGGGGGGGGGAGGGAGAGGGGAGTCCGATGGCTTAACGTGCCCATCCGACGATAAGCGGATATTTAGTGGTTTCAGCGTTTAAAGCCGCCTGGGATCAAACCTGAGACCTCTCCGTAGCAGTCGCGAATATTAACGACTAGGCCATTCGCGGCCCTCGACCATAATCGAAACCATTTGGCTAATATGAAACGCCTACGGGAGGGTATAAATGAGTTCCAGAAATCAAAATTTGGGTATAGAAAACTTCATACATCATATGACTTAGTTCCCACATTATCAGAAGTTTTTCATAACACACACACACACACAAAAAAATATTTGTTAATTGAATCCATTGGAAGACCTGGAAGTCCTGTTTTTAACCGTTACAAATTGTTGATATTTGAGAAAGCGTTTAGTTTTAGACTTATGTTCTTTATGCACAACGAGTTTATGCGAATATACATATAAATTTAATAAACACATGTTATCCTTCACAGAGTTATTAAACTCGTGGGTATGCTAATTTTTCGATTCCTAGAGCTCGCCTCAGTGCGCAGTACTTCAATGTTAATGCCCATTGCCCCCCCCCCCCGGCTCTGGAACGGGTTGCCGAATAATATCAAATCAATTGTTAGTTTCGCATAATTTAAAACAACACTTAAGGAATACTATGGTTACATTTAGTTCATTTATATTGTATTACAATAAAATGTATCCAAATTCTTGACTTGACATTTTTCTTTTTTTTTTTTTTTTGAGGGGGTCCAATTCTTGACTTTTTTTTTTCTTGACTTGACATTTTTCTTTTTTTTTTTAATGTAAGCCTGAGTAGTAGAGACTACTCAGACTTACATTAGCATTTTCCCCTGGCTTCCTGCTATGCTGGAATCTAGGTATTTATACAGGGTGCATAGGACAGTCCCTTTAGCCTGAAATAACTTGCGAACGGAGAGAGGTACAGTTATGCAAGTGAGATAATGGTATAGTAAAGCGACTACGTCCAATCGAATGCAACCAATAGCAGCGCCGCCAGTGGCGAAATGCGGAAGTTAACCATTTCAAATCGAAAACTAAGAGAGATACAGCAAAATTTCCAAATACAAAGTTGTAGAACATCAATTAATTAGTACAAAACGACATTTGTTTCACACGGATAAGATAAATTGTCGCCTGAATACCCTAAAATGTCCGAAATCGATGCGCAACCTTTTGTGTGAACGTTTGAAGGGAACAGGCATAGGTATTAGCAAGTACACACAATTAATTGCATAAATGCGTACTTATGTCAATACAGTTTGATGACGCCAGACAAAACAAAAAGGAAAACTGGCGCACAGTGATAAAAAAAGTTAACGTCTAGTATGTTCGAAGAGTTCGCCATTGCCCACGATACACATTTGTATTCGTGAAAGTAACTCTGCATGCACATTCCTCAGCATGGAAGGCGTCACACTATTGCAAGCACCTGTAACACGACCACGTAGATCCAGCAGACTTGTAGGCGCTGTTGCATACACCTGATTTTTTATGTAACCCAAGAAATCCAAGCTCGCCATTCTCACACAGCGTACGTAGACCTAAACTTCTGATCAAGGTACATCCTGCTACTGGTTTTTATATCGTAGGGACGGTACAACGTCTCAATCTGCACTTGCATACCGCCACATTTGCGAAATGTGAATATGCAGATTCGAATCGTAGCGAATCGATTTCAGACATTGTAGGGTATTCAGGAGACAATTTATCTTACCCATGTGAAACAAATGTCGTTTTGTACTAGTTAATTGATGTTCTACAACTTTGTAGTTGGAAATTTTGCTCTATCTCTTTTTGTTTTCGATTTGCAATGGCTAACTTCCGCATTTCGCCACTAGAGACGCTGCTATAGGTTGCATTCGATCGGGCGTAGTCGCTTTACTATACAGTTATCTCACTTGCATAACTGTTATGCCAGGCTAAAGGGACTTTCCTATGAACCCTGTATGTGTTTTGCATTTGCACATAACGTGATTTCGATTTGATTATTTCTGGTATATGGATCATTTTTAGGGATTTTTAGTTTATCTTTTAATGCGTGTAACATGGTAAAATAAAATTCAATATTCCGCCTGAATGAGAGCGATGAAAAAATGATGATTCACACGACACTCCGAGAGACAGACAGTTTATAAAACATGAAAGAGCCTCTGGCGTTAGTTTGAATGAGAATCATAGACTCGCATTGCATTGAAAGTGGCATAAACCCGTAAATCATACAGTTTGGCCGAATAGCAGGAACGCGATATTTCGCCTGGAAAATTCCCATTCCCGATTGGTTCGTCAAAAAGTTAGCAACATTTTGTGATCGCTAGAACTCGGGCGTAGACTTTTCCCCAAAGCTGAATGAGATAGGTACAGTTATTATGATTAAGCGAAATATTTGAAGTAATCTTTGTATATGTATGAGCGTATATTGCTCATTAATGGATTATATCAACACCCATTATCAATCCACTGCTGGACGAAGGTCTCATCAAGTTTCTTCCACAAATGTCTGTCTTGAGCCAGTATCCTCCATGTCACTCCCACATGTTTTAGAGTTTCATCCACCCATGTCCAACGTGGTCATCTTCTGGGTCTCTTCCTGTCCCTTGGAAACCAGTCTAATATCTCGGTTGTCCATCGCTGGTCCGTTCTCTTAGCAATATGTCCAGCCCATTGTCATTTCAGGGATTTTACTCTTTTCATTTTCCTTATCCACGAGTTCCTCTTCTCTTTCCCAGATATACCAAGCATGCATCTCTCCAGGCTGCTTTCAGTTGTCAGTCTTAGTATGTCTTTTTTACGCTTTCCAACCGTTGGTTGAAGAAGCGTATATGCTCCAGCTTTGTCCGCCTGTCCGCACGATAACTCGCGTAAAAGTGGTTCGATTTCGATGAAATTTTAGTATGTAGTAGCTGACCACCTGGGGACGAACCCAATTGAAAATGGTGTTAATGGGGCCAAAGGTCAAGGCATCGGGGCGGGATGCATTCCATTGCCCTTATGAGTCATAACTTGCGTTAAAATGGTTCGATTTCGATGAAATGTTACTATGTGGTAGGGGACAACCTGCGGACGAACCCTTTTGGAAATGGGGTCAAAGGTCAGGACACAGAATCGGGATCCAGTCCATCGTCCTAATGCGTTAAAACGTACGTAAAAATGATTCGATTGAGACAAAACTTTATCATATTGTTCCGGAAGTATACTTTACCGGTTTTGTTGAATGTCATCGAAATGGAGTCAAAGGTCAGGTCATAGGAGCGAGATTTTTTCTACAGCCATTATCCCCATAACTTGAGTAATGATTTCTGGTATGTTGGAAGGCGTATCATAATCAATGCATTGCATGATTTTACTAACTTGTTTGCACTTCCCAACCGTAGGTTGAGGAAGCTTATATGTATGATCCAATTTTGTCCATATGTCTGTTTGTCTGCCCGATAACTCGCGTAAAATAGTTCGATTTGGATGAAATTTTAGTATGTGTTAGGGAACAAACAACCTGTGGACCAAACCTATTGAAAATGGAAGAAATGAGGTTAAAGGTCAGGACGTAGCAGTGGGATCCATTCCATCGTCCTTACGCGTCATAACTTACGTAAAAATGCTTCGATTGCGACAAAAGTTTTTGTTGTTGTTGTTGTTGCACCGAATCTGTTGAATACCATCGAAATGGGGTCAAAGGTCAGGGCACGGGTGCGAGATTTATTCCACAACCATTATCCTCATAACTTGACTAAAAATGCTATTATTGCGACAAAACTTCAGTATGTTGTTCCGGAGGTATACTGAACCAATTCTGTTTAATATCGTAGAAATGGGGCAAAGGTCAGGGCACAGGAGCGAGACATATTCCACAGCCAATTATCCTCATAACTTGAGTAATGATTTCTGGCATGCTGGAAAGCGTATCATAATCAATGCATTGCATGATTTTATTAACTTGTTTAGTTAAGGTTCACGTCTCTGGTCCGTTCGTAAGCACTGGAAGAATGCATTGATCAAACACTTTTCTTTTAAGTCATAATGGCATATTGCTCTTAAAATTTTACTCTTTTTTTCCTAAAGATGTCTAACCAAGTTTTATACAGCCATTAATTTCTTTATCAGTGTGACCCTCGCTCGATATCTGCTGCCAAAAGTAAATGTAAGTAACGATTGTCTCCAGATGTTGACCATCAATTTGTGAATCTTCATTTTTTTTTTTTTTTTTTTTTTTGTAAAAGCATTGTACATCATTTTTTTCTGCTGAAAGTTCATTTTTAATGCCACTCGTTCAGGCTTCTCAGTAAGTTCCTGGGTCATACTCTGCGGCTCTAAAAGGGTAGTTGCAAAAGTGACTGTCATCAGAAAAACGAAGGTAAGTTAAATCTCCATTATTCTTCATCCCTTTGTTTTGTGTAGTTCAGTGATTGGAAGACATTTTGCCATGCAAGATTAAAGAATCTGGGGGGTGTATGTGTTTTAACTTTTCATGAGAAAGTGAAAATGACCAAATGCGGCCTGCTGTCATCCCACTGAGGTTGACATGGAGATCATGGAAAGGAGGGGCAAACTTAATGTTTCCATAAAATCAAAGAGAATTCTTCGTGTGCGCACACAAAATTGGATGACTAAGGGTACAATTCTGGGGGGGCTCGAAATATTCCCCGCCCATCACATGATCAACATATTCTCTACCATACAATTACATTACAGGTATGAAGACCAAACTAAGCTCACAACGGTACATTCAAAAATATAGTACTGAACTATTTTGAATTTTTATTCTTTTAATTCTAAAAATGGTGAGCTTTTGAAATTGAAAAATTTAATGAAACATGTTGTGATAAGACTACCAAGATGAGTTGATATTTCATCTTTTATTGAGGTACATATAAGGTTACTCCATTTCTATGCGAAACGCGGGTCAGCTTCGAATGAGTACCGCGATGAAATGAAACACACGAAGCTGATAATGTGAATTGGGCGCTGAACCGCACTGCGTTATCATTTGTGCAGAAAATGGAGGTTGATCAACATGCTGTTAGGCTGCTTCTAACGCCAATATAGAAAAAACTAGTAAAATCATGCAATAAATTGATTATGATACGCTTTCCAACATACCAGAATTCATTACTCAAGTTATGAGGATAATGTCTATGGAATAAATCTCGCTCCTATGCCCTGATCTTTAAAGCCATTTCAATGATATTCAACAGAACCGGTTCAGTATACCTCCGGAACAACATGATCAAGTTGTGTTGCAGTTGAAAATTTTTTACGTAAGTTATGACCCATAAGGGCGATGCAATGGATCCCTCTCCAATGTCCTGACCTTTGACCCCATTTCGTCCATTTTCTATACGATTCGTCCGCAGAATGTCCCCTACGGCGTACTAAAATTTCATCAAGATAGAATTATTTTTACGCGAGTTATCGTGCGGATAGACATACAGACAGAGCTGCAGCATATACGCTTCTTCAACCTACGGTTGGAAAACGGAAAAACGTGTTAAACGCGGCAGAAGCAACCAGCGAAATTTGTTCAGGTGAAGACGAGGAAACAGTAGACAATAATTAAATTATTTGAAACTAATTTCTGCGTTTCAATGCTGAGCACACCAGTAGCGAAGACAAAGCCTACTTTACGACGTTCAAAGATCACCAACACTGGCACCCTGGTTGAGGATGTTACAGCGAACCCCGGTACCATTGCAAAACAGCTGAGGGAAGGGGTTCTTCCCAATCCTCATCTTCCGCACTAGATGGTTTCTCCTGTAGGGCTCTTCAATGATTCCCACAGGAATTGATACTACAGCAGGGGAGCAGCGTGCCCCCCCCCTCTCTCTGTCGCATATTGCTGTTGTTTCTATTTTCTAGTACTCTGTGTTTCGTGAATATCTCGTTAGCAAATCTTACCTTTTGCCGAGTCACTCCGACAAATAAGTGGCGACGAAGATGAGATTGTTAGGTGTTAACATTTATTATAGTACCTTTATGCACAAATACACTCATACGATACACGAAGACACATTCACTCCAACGTAAACCCTAGAACAATAAATCACATAATACTCTTTATTCAATTTGCATTTCGCAACTGGGCATCGTTTCTACTTCGAATTTTGTCTCCTTCTGGCGTCGAGGCAAACCAGAAGAAATAAATCCACCAGCGCTCCGCAATTACGGCTCTTGCGTCATCCATTATCAATAAACAATCACAAACGCGCTGGGTTGCATATAAGTGCAAGTTTCAACAGCTGCCAAATCGATAGGACGATAGCTTTTGGCGTCGTATCGTCGTACGTCACGAAATTTGAATATTCCTGAGTTGTCCTACAACAGGTAGCCAATGGCAGAGGCCACACTGCAGGAAGCCCAGCTAGTAGTGCAAAGAGGGCGGCTCGAGAGGTAAGTCATGCTGTGTATTTTGTGGAATTGAACTGGGAAATTGTGCAAGATGATCAGGCAGGGTGTGAACGTGAACCTCTATGCTGAACAACTGATGCGGATCCATGACTCTCTGCTCCAACGCTATTCAGCGCTCATCAATAGACAAGTTAGTAAAATCATGCAATGCATTGATTATGATACGCTTTCCAACATACCAGGAATCATTACAACTTATTACTCAAGTTATGATGATACTGGCTGTGGAATAAATATCGCTCCTGTGCCCTGACCTTTGACTCCATTTCGATAATATTCAACAGAATTGGTTCAGTATATCTCCAGAACAACATGATAAAGTTTCGTCGAAATCAAAGCATTTTTACGTAAGTTATGACTCATAAATGCGATGGAATGGATGCCGCTCCAATGTCCTGACCTTTGACACCATTTCTTCCATTTTCAATAGTGTTCCTCCCCAGGTTGTCCCCGTACCACATAGTAAAATTTCATCGAAATGGAACCATTTTTACGCGAGTTAAAGTGCGGACGGACGGACGGACAAACAGACAGACAGACAACACTGGAGCAAATACGCGTTTTCAACCTACGACGGAAAGCGTAAAAAACGGGCCTTGCTGCAGGTGGATAATGCCATGCCCCATCTCCATGGCGGCTCAGAGGATACTGCAGGAATAAGATGGGGGGCAAGATCCTACCCCATTTTCCATACGGTCCAGAGCTTGTCAAATCCGACTACCACCATTTTCGCTCCTTGGTCCATTTCCTAGAAGGAAGGCATTTTTCTTTGAATGGGGAATTTGACATTGGAGAGTTTGTCCCGGAATCTGCCGAGTGCTATTGCTGTATAATGGTGTCTCTGGTTGAACGTTGTAGAAAACAACGGTTTGCAGAATGAGGTGAGACTGTATATCTTTCTTGGATCATTAAACCTTGGGACAGCTTTTAACTCACCCTGATTAAGGGGTGGGACGGTTCTTGTTTAAGAAAAAGTTGAGAGGGAGACGTTCGTCCCGTCCCAATACGATTGACGCAAGCACACTACACCTGTTCCCAATCAGACATAATTTTTAAGTTATGACTGGAAAACGTTAAATCACGAATTCAATATTTAAATTATTAATCTGTCCGCCGAGAACTCTAACAGAATGGTATTGGACCACAGAAATGCTTAAAAACATTAATAAAATTTCCAAGGAATGAATTACAAGACTACAGAACATCACAAGCGAGCGTAGATAACAAGTAAGGTGAATGGAGCCGCGTTTACTGCGGAAGCAAAGGAGAATTGTCTGACGTAATCGATCATTAACTCTCAAACCTTGCACGTATGGCCTGGCCAGAAACCGGCTACCGGCTTTGCAGCAAATTTCAGTAGTGCTCAAGATGGCCGGCAAAGAGTGTAGACGTGTGTTTCTCGTTTGTTCAACGCTATCGGGATGTCAAAGTACGAGCAACGCGCGAATATGGAATTCTGTTTCCACCTTGGATACTCGGTGTGAGAAACTCATCGAAAACTGACAACCATTTATGGTAAAAGTGCTGTAGCCCAAAAGATAGTTTTACAGGTCTAAAGCTTGCGTTTCTTCTATTGAAGACGAACCTCGTCGTGGGAGACCATCAACGGCGGTACACGACGACGTCATGGAAATTTGCGCAATGATCAGGGAGAGCCCACGCGTCACCAACAGAGAAATTTCAGCGGCGACAGGTGTGTCGTTTGGTTCTGTTCAAGCCATCGTCACTGACAAATTCAACATGAAACGTGCTAGTGCTATGTTCATGCCTCGCTTCTGAACGACGTCCAGAAGAGCAATCGTAACACAATTTCGTCTGAGTTGTTTCAACGTGCAACAGCAGATGCAAACTTCTTATGGACAATTTTGACGGCTGATGAAACCTGATTCTATGGTTACGACCCTGAAACAAAGGTCGAAAGCTCTCAGTGGAGAACCTGTTCCGTCCGAAGATCCAAGAAAGCACGCCAGTCTCGATCGCACGTTAAAGTTCTGCTTTTGTTATTTTTCGATATCGAAGAATTAGTTCATTGGGAATTTCTACCATGTGGCTCCATTATTAATGTTGCACGTAACGCCTGAAAACCAGCGAATGAATGCTTCACGACGACAATGCGCCAAGTCACACTGCTCTGCCGATCATCTAATTCTTGGCTGCAAAATTATTTTTCCGGTGCTCCCTAACCACCCTCACTCACCGGACTTAGCACCGAGTGAGTTTTGGCTGTTCTCGAAACTTAAAGCAAATATGAAAGGTTAACGTTTAGATGCTGTGTAAGACATCAAAGGAAATGGAACTAATTTTAAAGGACATTCCAATTTCCAAGATAGGACTGCTATAGGTGATCCGAACAGTGGCAGAGATTTTGGAATACGCGCGCGCGCGCGCCTAGAGGGTTTATTTTTAAGGTGAATAATTTGCGTAACACTAGTGTTATATCTCTTCGGTAAAAACATTCACCTTATTTCTTCATCACACCTTGTAATGTGAACCTTATTATCTTTTATTAAATTCTTAGTATTTAGAACCCCATTGATTTTAGAAATTGATCTTCTCGAAGAAGCACGAAATCCAAATTTAACTGAATTTATTTGCTAAATTATAAGAATTCCGAAGCCGAATCATTTGGGATTTCGCTCTGCGGAGTGGAAGTTGTTATTCGAGCTGGGAATGCAATTCTAATTATTTCGACGTTCTTACACTTTTCCATCAGTAGAAGGTGGATGCGGGGGAAAGAGTATCACGACACAGTTTCTTTTAACGTGAATTCCACTAATTTTATCAGTGTAATGCTATATCTGCAACCAAAAAAGAGCTATGTTTGAATTTCATTTAACGAACAACTCACTATTTATTTCAAGCGAGTGTCGTAAAATAAATTTTATGCTCAACAGCTTTCGCATGATGTTTTTGTGAAGATTTTATTTAAAGGACATAAGCTAATTAAAGGGATTTCCCTAAACATTCATTTCAGAGCTGGGTTTTTTTTTCTTAATACATATTTCTTAAAAAGATATATTAAATTACTTTCACTAAGTTCAAAAACATCAATGCAAATACTGGAAGGGAACTCATCACGTGACGCGAAATGCGAATTATGCAAACATGAATACAACAGTCGCAGATAAACTGAAACGTGACTTGCTGTGAGGAGATCCTGAGAATGCCACATATAGCTTAGCCACATGTCCTAATACGCAATAAAATTATCTAGTCACGTCAGTGCAAACTGAATTTTAAAACGTTGTGTGCTAGAGATGCTCAGTTTTCATGAATTTCGGAAGAGAACATGTTGTATGATTCCATGAAGGCAAAGTGTCTACCACTAAGGTGGTGTATGCCGTTTGTTTGGGAGGAAAACCATCAAGTTTTATATCAGGGGACGCTTAAATATACAGTGAGTCACAAGCATATTAGGTTCACGCTGGTATTACATCTATGAGAAGGAATATCTCACAAGTTGCTTTATTTTTAGAAAAACAAATTATATAAGAAAACTCTTCTCAAGAAATCTTGAACCAATCGAAACCTACGAGATGCACTTATATTTATCATATTTTGTCTATCGTATTTCAAGCAGATAGAATAAATTCGCTAAGCCAGTTATTTCTGTCACGTGAGTAACGAACTCAAAATACATTCACGGAAACAAAAATTACAATCACGGACAATGAAATTGGCGCACCTAGAAGAAAACATGCTAAAACCGCGAAATTTTGCAAATAGCTAGAGGGCGTGCTGGTATGCAAATGATCCACGTTTGGTACGAGTGCGCATGACCGCACACCCTGTGGTGGCGCTGCAAGCACCAACCGACAGCTTTATGAATCCGCGTGCAGTCGACGCAAGAGTACATAGTGACAAGAATGCCGGATAGACGCCAGAGACGTCGATTTACGCAACTTACGGACTTTGAGAGTGGCCCGATTATCCGGATGAAAACCGCAGTGTAGTCGGCGCGCCGTATAGCTCGCCACGTAGATCGTTCTGACCATACCGTCCGACTGTATTGGGAGCACTGGACACTGACGGCGGCACTGCCACACGGCGGAGAGTCTCCGGACAGACACGCAGGACCACCGGTAGAGAGGATCGACGGATCGTGCGCTAGGCACTACCGGATCCTACGGGGACCCAGTCCATTATACAGGCACATGTAGAGGCTTCTGTGTGCCCACGAATCATATACAGACACCTCGCAGAAGCGAATATGCGATTCCAGCGCTTAGTACGTGTGCAGCTATTAACACCGGAAAATCGCCGGCTCCGTGTGCAGTGGTGCCAGGCCAGAGCGACGTGGAACGCCACAGACTGACGACGTGTGGTGTTTAGCGATGAGTGCCACTTCGTTTTGGAGACAGATCTGATTATCGTCCCCGGGTCAACGGCAGAATCCCAACCTCGCTATCGAGCGCCACACATCCCCAAGTGCAGGCATTATGGTCTAGGGAGACATTGCTTACGATAGCCGACCAGCTCTAGTAGTAATACGTGGATTGTTGACAGGCCAGCAGTATGTGTATGGGATCCTACGGCCCCCATATGCTTCCATTCCTGGCTGGGATTCCAGGTGCGTTATACCAGCCGGTTAATGCCCGCCTACACACGGCTCAGGTTGCTCAGGACTGCCTACGTCATGTCCATACATTTCCATTGCCTGCCCGCTGCAAGGACATGTCCCTTATTGAGCATGTGCGGGACCAGTTGAAACGCCGGCTGCCGCCGTGCTGCATTATCCGGGATTTGGAAGCACACCGTTCAACACGTGTGGGCCAGTCTGCCGCAGGACAACATCAGGCGTCTGTTTTTCTTCATGCCGGACCGTATTGCAGCATGTATCGGAGCACGAGGCGGTGCGACGTTTTATTGAAGATTACTGGACTGCGTGCAGCAGATCCCTCTGTAATTGTCCTGCAACTCTGTTTTTGCCATCATGTGTATCATTCATCTGCATCATTACGTCCACAAAATTTCATTTCAATCCGATGCTTCCTTCTTGGAGCGCAAATTTCATTGTCCGTGAGTGTTAAAATAATTGTGAAACCTATGTACATTGTCCGTGAACTGTAATGCGGTATGGCAGGTAATTAACGCACACCTAGGCGCGAAATCTGTGAAGCTCTTTCAGGAGCGACTTGCTTTAGTAAGATGCGCTTGAATCTGCTATAGGAGCATTCCGCAGGGCGTCATATAATTGCAGAGTGCAATTATGAATGTCTTGTGGCGCCACTTAATCATCCTTCCTCAATCTGGACACAAGGATGTCAAATGTATATGCTCGATATTTACCCTATGGAGATGTTGTCGAATATTCCAGATGTGGTCAAAAAAAGGAAAGATTTGGGGGTATGGCTGTCCATAAAAGCCAATGAGAATACTGAGATGAGGATACATCTGAATATTCTCATTGTTAAAATTAGGTACTAAGACAAAGTTTATTACCTGAAGGTATCTGAACAAACACATACCTACGTTATTCACTTTTAGCACGTTTTCGTTCGAGTCGACTACTCTTCTCGGCAATTCAAAATTTGCATCTCTATCGACACGTAAATAAAACAGGGGAAATTGAACACACATTAAAACGAACTCTAAGTTAATAAAACATCAAATTGAGATCATGCTAAAAATGAATAAGTTAAAGATGGAATTTTCGCAAAGGGTATGGTCGAACTCAAACCTGTGAAAATCATGGTCTACGATCGCTTTCTGAAGTCTGTAACTTCCGTCCTCAGACAGCCAACTTCTCAAAGCGATGACACATCCAGAAGTGGTTACATTTAAAGAAGGGTGTGTTAGGGCATGGTCAGCAAACATGCACGTGTTTCCAGTGGAGGTTGTTAATATGACGCTGATGCTATAGGACGACACACATTACATGATGACTTGTATGATCAAAATCACATCACTGAAACTCTGATTGAAAAGAGTCAATACAATTCATGATTTACATGAACGTATTGTTGCGCAGAAAATATTTCGTGCACGAAATACCAAAGGCGTACTGATCCTGAACGTTACGTCTCTTCGTACCGTAACTCTGACAGCGGGTGTAAAGGTCAATAGCCGCGCAGTGGTCTAAGCGATGGCTTCTAATCATTAGTCTTAGATGAAGGCCGGGTTCGAATCCCGATGAGGCATGGATGTTGTGTTTGTCTTACGGGATCTTTCATTCTGAATGGTCCCCGTGATCAACTTGGTATGAAGTACGTAACAGAATTGTTCACCTAACCGTGTAAAGCGGAGCAGACAGAGGTGATGCGTGTGGCTTTGTCAGCAGCACGTGGGTCTTCAGCGTAGATCTGCTTACATACAGCTGCTTCTCCGTTTAAAGATTCTTTTTTTTTTTTGTTCTTTTGTGTAATGTCAAAAGTTCATCTTTCTTTTATAGTGTATTAAGTGAACGGTTGATTTCCTCACGCTGAGGATTAAATGGAGTTCATTGCGACTTGAATTGGTCTTCCACCAAAAGTCTGCCTGCGGCACTTGCTAGGCGTAGTGCTGTCGTGCGGACTTACGCATCGTGATTTCATTGTCATTCTTAACAATTAACCCTCTACCCTGTTTCATTACATAATGTTTTCATGGAATGGGTCACTTTGAGGAAGTGTCCCACATGCATGTACAGATATACTGTCATCCATGAAAGATTCGAAGACGCAATCCTCTTTTTGTTTTGGTGTTGACAATTGATCCTTCCTTGTCTTTCCTTATAATTAATTCTAACTGAAGTATGTAGGGTGTGCTTTCCATCTTTATGAATGACATTTTTGTTAAGCATTTATAATTTGTTGCATACAGTCAGTTTACCTGGGCTTCGTTCATAAGTGTGTAATGTGCCTTTCGTCCTAAAATTGAAGATCATCGCTTTTCCTAACAAACGATATTTCAGTTAGGCTACAATCTAATTACAGCAGTTGGTCGGAAAGACTTAGACGCTTTAGCTCGTAAAAACCGCATGAGTTTACTAATTTAACCATAATCATTAGTCAAATAATACTACTTGCCATTGCATTTTGAAGGAGAGCCACAAAGGAGGTGGTTTTGCCTCCGGCTCTAACGCCGAACGAACGGTAGGTGTGCTCATATGTCGAGGAGTCTGCATACAGCGAGTGCTCAACGAGATGCTTTGACAACTGACTATATAGACTATCTACCAACAAGTAATTGGACACCTGTGATAGCAAAGGAAAACGAAGTTTATTCACCTTCAATAGTTGGTGGAGCCTCTACGAGCGGCGATTACAGCTGCGACCCTCCAGGGCATACTCTCAACCAGGCGTTGTACGACGGCTAGCGGTATTTTCTTCCACTCGGCTTGGAGAAGACAGATCAGTTCCTTCACCGATTTCGGACGGTGGGGGCACCCCTTAAGTCGACTCTCCAACTCGTCCCAGAGGTGCTCGATAGGGTTAAGGTCCGAGCTCTGCGCAGGCCAGTCCATTCGATTAACCCCATTGTCACCATACCAAGCCATGGTGGACCTCGCAACATGACAGGTGGCATTGTCATCCTGAAAGTAACATGGGTCCATCCCGTAAAACTGCCACAACGTAGGAAGCGCATGGTCATCCAAAATGGTGCAGTAGGTCTCGGCGTTGAGTCTACCAGGAATTGGGACCAAGGGTCCCGTGCCATACCAGGAGAAACACCCCCATAGCATAATTCCACCGCCGCCGAACTTCACAGTTGGCACAATACATTCCGGCAGGAGGCGTTCTCCAGGCAGACGCCAAACCCAGACCCTGCATCCGAACGGTAGAGGGTGAATCTTGATTCGTCGCTCCAGAGAACCTGTTTCCACTGTTCAACGGTCCACTGTCTACGTTCTATGCACCACGTTAGCCGACAGCGCTATTAGACTTGGTGATCAAAGGCTTGTGGGCGGCAGCACGTCCATGATAACCTAGCAGATGGGCTTCCTTACATCGAAAGAAAACTCCCGGATGCCTGTTGATATTCCTCGCGGATGTGGCCCATCGATTTAGTGCGATTCTTCCGAATTTCATTTGGCCAGCACCCGTCGGTCTCTAACTCCCAGGTTTGTGGGTCTGCCGGGTCGGGGCACATTCCGACAGTCACCTCTCATCTTCCACTTGCCAATCACGTAAGCCACTGTCGATTTTGGGTACTTCAACTCGCTGGATATGTCACGTATGGATCGGCCATTTCTGTGATACCCGACGATTACACCTTTCTCGAAATCAGAGAGCTCTGAACTGCGTGGCATCTGGCATGCGACTGGTTGCGTTGTTGTTTCCCACACGATATTTAACGGCTGCGGCCGTGACGTGTATCAGGACCGCAGATATCGTCGATTGCAGGGGTGTCCAATTACTTGTTGGTAGATAGTGTATATCTATAAATATAAAATTTAAATTTGTATTGTATAAGATCATGTTTTGAATAGGTATATTTGCATTGTATCATTGAATGGCGATCAATCTTGTATGAATGTTCCTCACCTAATTAAATCAGTTAGTGGGAACGCAAATAAACTGTAGGTGTGCTCATATGACTGGAGACTGGCTCACGACAAATGTTTTACCGTGAGGCTTTGTGACCTGTCTGTATTTATCTATACACATAAAATTTAAATTTTGAATTGTTTAAAATTATGTTTTGAATCCGTATATTTGCATTATTTTTTTAATGGTGACTGATCATGTTAAGTTATAATGTAACTCAAGTAACTGAACTGATTAGTTCAAGGAAAATAGACAATTTTGTGCATATCTATCTGTATCTACATGTGAGTTGCTACTAATAACATGAGTTATAACAGTTGCGTTTCGCAACACTTTTCTACAAATGTAGATATCTTGTTTAGTAATCTTATTGTCAAAATTCTACATGGAAGGTTCAGTGTCAATCATTTTCATTTAACATATGACACAGGTGAAATGCAATTTGTAACTTTATCATAGTTTAATTTTGTAACTTGTATGAAATATATATTGTTCACTGCATAAGTCACAGGTGAGACGATAACAGTCACATTTCCCATCGTTTACATTTTGTAGTTTATCACAGCGTGGGCATGTGTTTTTGCAGAGTTATTTTTTGTATGTATTTTTAACTATATGAGGCCGTGTGGTCTCGCACTTGTTACTTTTAAATAAACTATGTATGGTGAACTATACTTACAGCTCTTATCTCTCCCTCTTCCCTGGAACCAGTGGCCCTAAATTAGGAAGGGAGACTGCTTATAGCCCATTGAGTTGCTCATGGTGGTCTTTAAACTTTCAATAAAAAAAGTCATTAACGGTATAAATAGCAATACTGAGCTTTGTAAATTAGTGTTATTCTTGTTCTTCAGATTGGAAAGACAGCAGACTTCAGCGAGTTTGACAAAGTCCGAATTGTAATGACTAGACGACTGGGTTAGAGCATTTTCGAGACTTGCAAGGCTTGTGGGGTTCTCACGGTCAGCAGTGCTGAGTACCTTCAAAAGAGGTCCGAGGAGGGCAACACTAGAAACTGCCAACAACGTGAGTCGCGATCACTGCTCATCGGTGTGGCGGTGAGCACAGGCTATCCGGTATGGTACGAGCCAACAGAAGAGATCCTCGGGCGCAGCTCACCGGGAATTTGAATGCTGGTGACTTGAGCAATGTGTCATCACATAGTATGTAAAACCCTACTGAAAAAGGGTTGTTGGCCACAGGCCACTCCAAGTGTCCACGGTAACGTCGCTTCGTCACCGAAAGATCTTACAATGGGCACGCGAGCATAACAACTGCAATTGGACCATGAATAATCGAAAGGAGGTAGTCTGCTCAGATGAATCTCATTATCTGCTGCACCATGTAGGAGGCAGGGTATGTTTTAGTCGCTTGCATGGGGAAGTGTTTGCAACATGATGCACCGCAGGACGAAACAAAATCGGTTGAGGAAGTGTAATGCTTTAGGCAATGTCCTCCTGCAAAACCGTGGGTCCAGTCATTCTTGTGCAGGAAACCAGGACGTTTTACCACCTACCTAAACAACATTGAAGCCCAGTAATATCCATTTCACGGCAGCGGTATTTTCTTCTAGTAGTGCCTTTCTTTCAGCAGGATAATGCGCCATCACACGTTTCTAGGATTGTTTGAGAATGGTTTTTGGTTGCGTGTGCAAGACTTCCAGGTATCGCTCTGGCTTCCAAATTCTCAATCCAATCTGGCATCTGTGGTTTGTGTCGGAACAGCAAATTCGATCTGCTGCGGCTGAACCACGTGCCTTACAAGAGTTAAAGGATCTGCTGGTAACTGGTTGGTACAAGATACAACAAGACACCTGTATAACTATTGTAACGTCTCTGTCTCGCCTGGTAAGAGCTGGTTTGACGGCACATAGAGGTCCAATATCATACACTGGTGTGGAAAAATTAAGGACGAAGAGGACAGATTAGCATAACAGCGGCACGAGCAGGCGGAACGGGCCGAAAGACCACTCAGGAGATAGACTAGGGTCCGGTACGGTAGGGCATGCGCATATCTGTAGCATGACGTGGGGGGGGATGAGTGCCGGAAGGGTATAAAGCACACGGGCGGTGTACGCTCAGCAATTCGGTGAAAGCTATTGCACGGTGTACATCGGTTTTAACGACGTCGAGTTGCTGCCACCGTGTGATATGGCCAACAGAAAATCCAGTAGACGACATCTGGATGACTTTACCCTAGGTCGCGTCATTGGGAAGTTGAAAGAACGTCGAAGTGTGACTTGTGTGGCCGAGGAGTTCGGGATCACTCACAGCATCGTTTCACGAGCTTTGAAAGCATTTCAAACGACAGGAACAGCTGTCCGAGAGTTTAGAAATGGTCGTCCACGAGCAACCACGGTGGCGGACGACCGGCATATTGTCCTACATGCGAGAAGAGACAGACGGCAGACAGCGGGAGAAATCGCAAGGCACATGCAACAGATAACTGGACGTCCGTTATCGCGTTATACCGTGGCCAGGAGGCTGTACAAATGTGGTCTATTTGAGCAACGACCAGTACGGTGTGTACCATTAACGCCTGCTCATCGGAGACTGCGGTTTTTGTGGTGCCAGGAACACAAGAACGGGACACATCAGCAATGGGGTCGAGTTCTCTTTACGGATGAGATCCGATTTAGTCTGACGAGCGATTCTGGACGTATACACATCTGGAGAGAGCAGGTAACACGCAATAACATCATCGAAAGGGACCGGTTTGGAGGTGGCGGAGTTCTCGTTTGGGGCGGTATCATGCTTGGTAGCCGTACTGACCTCCACATCTTCCAAGGGTGTTCAGTCACTGGTGTCCGCTATTGTACCCGAGGTTCTCCTGCCTCACGTGCGTCTGTTTAGAGGTGCTGTGGGTCTTGAGTTCCTCTTCATTGACGACAACGCTACACCTCATCTTACAATGGCTGTCGCAGAGCTGTTGGAGAGTGAAGATATTGAACGCATGGATTAGCCCGAAAGGTCCCAGGACCTAAATCCAATCGAACACGTGTGGGACCTTCTCGAGAGGCGCTTGGAAGCACGTCACCAGCCGCCAGCAACGATTCCGCAGCTGCGATTGGCGCTACAAGAGGAATGGGCCGCGATGCCTCAACAGCTCCTTGACAACCTCGTCCTCAGCATGGACAGACGTTGTAAATCCTGCAACGCAGTCAGAGGTGATCATATCCCCTACTAAAGACTGGATTTTTCTTGGCAGCAATCTGTCACATGGACGTTTGTCTTCTGTCCGGTTGTGCTCTAAGCTACCTTTTCAATTTTTCAATAGAGTGCTCTTGTATCCTTTGGATTCCTTGTTTGGACGGTTTTGATCACTTGTCCCATATTCTTACATCTTGGGGATCGTATGGTATGATTTGAGTCTATGTGGAGCACTTCTGCACGACGTTACATTCGAAAAACCGTCTCGTCCTTAATTTTTGAACGCCAGTGTATTAGGCAGGATTCATAATGTTTTGGCTCTTCAGTATGTAACTGATGAGTCTGACATTTCATGTCAGAGTAGTCTTCTATTTAATGATTTATATTATTAAGGTAATTGTTTCCTCGAATTGTTAGAAGGTTCGCTTCTACGTAAAGAAAAGTTACACCAAAATTTAGGAGAGAATTATAAATGATTGGAACACTTTAATCAGCCATTCCTTTAGTTAATTGAGGAATCACAGGATAAGAACTAATATTGGTCTGTGTCATATCAGATTTTCCCAAGGCAACCTTTGTTTTACAGCAGGCGTTGAACATGGATCACCACCCTCATCTCCTATGTTCGTATATCAACAAAATCTTACGAAATGCACGGATTGAAATTACAGCTGAGCCGCTCAACGGGTTTTCAGTTTTGCTTTATATATATCTATTAAAAATCACTACTGCATGGAGTTTACCGATAGGCAAGTGTCCGGATACTTTTGATCGGGCAGTAAATATCAGACTCAGAAATAACTTCCTAAGTTAAAAAGTCTAGGATGCAAGAACCAGCTCAATTTATCATAACGGCAACTGTTTATTCTCAACACACTGGAAGTTCAGGTCACCAGTTACTAAGTCATACAGCTGACTCTTAATAACGGGCTCTTGTATCAAACATAGAAACTTCAATTATATAGCTACAACACTTCCATTTGTCGATTCATATAAATCTACAACAAATTTCTGTCTCTTTCGCGATTCCAAGTACGCATATCGCCAACATATACACTACATCCGCTACATGCACGCTTATCTTTCGACGTTTTTTTTTTGTCTCACTCACTATCAGCTTTGTCAAAATGTACAGGCTATTCGGGAAAGTAATTGGCCGTTCAGTAAAAAAATCCTTAACGAGAAGTAACAAAATGTACATAAGGAAAAGTGACGTTCCTGTGGTGCAGTGGTCAAAACAGTAGCTTATGACTATTCATCCGAGATGGGTCAGTGTTCGAATCCCTGTGAGGCATGGATATAAGTTATGTTTGTCTTATGGCGCTGGCACTCTCCCTCCCCTGAAACCAGTGGCTCTGAATTAAGGACGTACGACTGCTTATAGCCCATCGAGTTGCTCACGGTGGTCTTAAACCCCCAATTTAAAAAAAAACTCAAACCTGACGTAAAATTAAGTCTAAATCACAATCTATTGGAAATAGAAAATATTATCTATTATCGTTATTAAAGCGCGGTTTTCTTTTGAATAACAGGCGAAGCTTTTTTCAATGGCATTGATTTGGCGATATGTTCTTTCCTCTTTCTTATGATAAGCAAACTTTTCTGAAAATTTCCACGCACGGCATCGTTTGATTCAAAGTTGATAGCCGAACCTTTTTCGGCTTCTGACCATTCGTCCGAGATGGGTCCTGGTTCGAATCCCGTGAGGCATGGATATTGTGTTTGTCATATGCCACCAGCTTTTTCTCTTCCCTGAAACCAGCGGCCCCACGAAAAGGTATTTATTTATTAAATAAATAAGCACCTTTTCGGTTTTATCTTCTCTACTGCTCGAATTTTTTGCATTCTGGAAATGGGGAGGGGTCTGCCAACTCATCAAGCATGGCACTGAGTCAAACAAGAGTCCGATGTTGTCATGCCGATACTTAGCGTGACATTGATCCAAACAACTGTCGGATGTTATCCTAAGTGCTCGGCTAGTTCGTGGATGTACGACTCAGCATTTGTTATACGTGCTCGATTGGATAAAGGTCTGGAGACTGATGGCCATAGGAGTGTTCCAAAACCACGGATCTTTTATCGAGAAATACGTGCTGCGGGAGACCTGGCATTATCATGTTAGTAAATGACATACTGGGGACGTAACAGGAAAAGCAACACTATTGGTAGAAGGATGTCGATTTACTACTGTGATGCTAAAGTACCACGTAGCTTACTAAGGGAAAACGGCTGTCATAGGAGATTGCTCCCCCAACTGTATCGTCAGGTGGGATGAGGGTGTGGCAGTCTACAGTGCAGACGGGATCAGAGTGCTGGTCCGTCTTCCTCTAGACGTGTGAATTGGTCATCTGCTCCCAGGGAAAAGCGGAATTTGTCACTCAATACCATACGATTTGATTCGAACTCAGTCTACGCTTCCCAGGACACACCGCCACTACGGACGGCTCTTGCGATGTTTGCTGGTTAGTGATAGCCGCCAAATAGGTAGTGAGAATGTTACACCGCTGCCAGTTGTCTTCCAATAGTGCTTCTTGATACTGCATGCTCCATGAAGTACCATATGTGCCTGTTGATGCTAAATAACAATACCGTTGGTGTCATTTTCGCAATCCTCCTTTCCAGTTGTTTGCCTGAGCCGGCCGGTACTTTCTTGGCGGCTACGTGTGCCCAGAGCTACTGTTGCCAACATCGTCTTCCTCCGGTATAACTAGGATTCAGGTTCTGGCCGATATCTCGACATGAACAACCGGCATCTTTTGGGCCCCACAATGTGTTCCCTCTTAGTCGTTGGGTGCATGGTTGCGGCATCATGATCAACCTCTAATGTCAACGCCACTGCAATAACTGTCAGAATGGTCAATATAATTGAGCGACTCCTTACATACATGGGCGTCGAATTTCTAATCATGTGCATTCCAAGTTTCCTCGCTGACGGAAAATTTTATTCAGGTGCTTCGATTTTCTTTCACAGAGTGTATTTTAAACTTACGGATTCTGTACAATGCTGACGTGAAAGGTAATATTTTATGCATTCTGATTCAAATTCCTTTTCCTATAAGGAAAAACATGTGTTGGTTTCATGAAGTGAGGTTATTAATTTTTTCGTTACTTTTGACAAAAAATCTTTAGGAAAAATAAAACTTACCTACTCCGTTTTGGAGGATAATCAAAATAAATATGCTTTCTTTTCATAGTGTTAACAAGGACGTGCAGATAATGACATTTGATTTTTATGGAAGAATGTTTGATAGAACTTTTAAAGTACTGATGAAAGAAAAAATAAAAATCAACCGGGTCACCTGTTACAAAAGAACAAATTTCCTACTTCAGACTCAGCTCAGTCGTGGAACATGTTTTCGCCAGCTATCTGATGCTTAGCAGTAGAATTGGAATCCGCATTTCTTCCCTAATGCAATTTGAAAATCCACTTTACGCCGTAATGACTTGCAGAAGATAAAAATAGACTTACCACAAATAATTCAACTGTTCTGTGAAGTAAAATTTCTGTTGAGTGCAGCGTAAATAAAAGGAGTGACAAACCATGACATTCAGGATTTAAAAAAATTCCCAAACAAGGCAAAGTTAAAAAATATCAAAGCAGAACATTTCCTTATCACTGATCTTAAAATCGAGACTGCTATCTAAGAACAAGACCACTTCATTGAAAGTAAACGCGGAATCCTGTGGAAAAGTTATCAACTTTGCTGTGTGATTATTTTTGTTTCGACTTAAATTTATACAGCAAGCTATTCCTCGACTGGTAATGAATAAATTAAATTTAAATGTCTCTATGGATTTTTTTTTTCATATACTTTATTTTGCATTTTCACTTTCACCGCCGCAGTGGTCAAAGCTCAGGCTTCTGATCCTTCTTCTGAGATGGATCCAGATTCGAATCCTGGTGAGGCATGGGTATTGTGTTTGTCTTACGGCACTGGTTCTCTCCCTTCAATAGAATAAGTGGCCATAAATAAGGGCTTATAATTCGAGTTGCTCACGGTGTTCGTTACCCCCAAAAATGTAATAAATACGTTTTCTTAAATGCTTATCATAAACTAGTAATTAGGTCTTAATGCTCTTCTTGAAATGCCATTTGTTATTATCCTTTTATTCGTGAAGACGATTATTCAATCATTAAACCAACACAGTTTGCATAAAGATTATACGTAGCCCTACTATTAATATTAGGGCATCTGCATGCTTACAAAACAATCTTTATTTACAGAAAGTTGATGCTCTGAAACCTTTTAGCCCAGATGACGAACTCTAGTCCCTCCGTCGAATATGCTACATCTTTTCTGCATGTTCACTGATATGATCAACTATTCGGTCTTGAAAGAAGTGACTAGTTCAACTTTATTCGTTGGGAGATTTGTACTTCAACGCAAACGAATTTCAAATTAGTCTCAGCGATTTTCTATAGGGTTCTAGGTTCGCGAGTACAAGTTTTCAAAGTCTATATGTTAAACCAATAGGTAACAAAGCAAGCAGTATGACACGGTGAGGAGACCTGATGATAGAGATATGGATCCTCCCCAAGTTTTTGTTCATCATTAATGAACTGACAATTTTTTCCCCACTCTTATTTTCATCTAAGAGCATGTAACAACAAAAATAAAAAAAAAGTACTGCTACAACGTTGGTAGTGAACAATTATCCAGGACCTATAGGTTATAGGGCTTTCAGAATTCATGTTTTGTTTTCCAAAACGACCAATAGGCCCAAACTCCATACCTTCATGCTGTCTCCACTAAACTTCAGCTCTATACCTTCACGCTGTCTACGCCAAATTTCAGCTCCATACCTTCTCGTTGTCTCTCCCAAACTTCAGCAAACTCCATACCTTCACGCTGTCTCCACCAAGCGTCAGGTTCATACCTTCACGTTGTCTCTATAGAACTTCGGCCAGATCCATATTTTCACGTTGTCTCCACCAAATTTCTGCTCCGTACCTTCACGCCGCCTCCATCAATCTACAGCCCCATACTTTCACGTCGCCGCCACCTAACTTCAGCCCCATACCTTTACTTCATACCTTTACTTACCCCATACCTTTACCCCATACCTTTACACCAATCTTCAGCTTCAAGCATTCACGCCATGTCCACCTAACTTCAGCTTCATACCTTCACGCTGTATCGTAGGAACTTTAGCATCATTCCTTCACGCTGTCTTTGCTAAACTTCAGCTTCATACCTTCACGCTGTATCTTATGAACTTCAGTTCCGTACCTTCACGCTGGAGTGTCTCCACCAAACTTTATTTTTCTGGACGACACAGTCCAGAAGGTATTTTACCAGTATTCGCCACACCCAGAAACTACCATCAGATTGGTAGACTGTATCTCTTAACATGCTTGTCCAAATCACCGTTTTCCGTTGATCTACAATCCAATATCTACATTCCTTACATCAAGCTAATCGTCGTGTGGCATTAGTCAAAGTGATTAGTGGCTTGTGGATGGCTGCGTAACCATGGTAACCTATGTCCTACAGAGTTCATTGTACTATACTGACTATAACATCCTTTCCCATAGTATCACATATATCACATAAGGTTTGCATGATTGGAGACTATGTTGATTTGCATTCTGAATGAAAAGATCTTTGTGGAGCTCTCCCTTTTCTATTGGCTTCGGAGGTTTGTGGGGTTGTTTCTTGTCCGAATCGGTGCCCGTCCGCTGTCATTTGCTTGTTACAACACCAAGTTTTGACCTGGTGATCTCCAGCGCTTGTGAAATGTCACGTACGAAGCGATTACTTATGTGGATCCCTATTTATCAATCCGCACTGAAAATCAGTTAACTCTGTCAGTTGAGGCATCGTGCATTCAGTCTTATTATAGCCTTACGAGCATATTAATAGTCTGGTCTGTGATGTGATGCTGCGTAGGTCCTATTTGACTATGTATAGAGGAGTGTACGGATATTAATGATAAGGCAGTGTATATTGCCTTTCAGGGGTGACGTCGAATTGCAGTTAAGTTAAAACTTTTGCTGTTATTCAATGAAAAGACATAATAGATCAAAGAATATAATCCGTATCAGATTACCAACATCAGGCAACTGTTTGAATGAGCAGAAACTACCATTAAAGAGATTTTCGGAAAATATGATTATCATTATGATGGAATTAATTCGCCGACTATTGATGATGAATTCACGGCAATTGTTGCTGATCATCTTCTACAACGAAACTTTCGTTATAGTAGAAATCTAAGATTCTGCTTCTGTTTACTAGGGCTATGCGCGTGGACTGCCTTTTTCTCTTCATAGCACCTGAGGCTCTTTTCTTCTATTATTCACTAAGGATTTATGTCTACAGAAAATACTCCTTGGATCAAAACGTTGTAACGCAAAAGAGAGAAACATTTTTCTGTAAGAAAGATAAAATCGTACCTCCACTATCGTTCATCACGCAAATATTAGAACACATTTCTTCAACAAGGCTCCCTAGATACTTTCTTTTAATTAAAGTTGGAATCAAATGATTAAAAATGCTGCCGAACAGCAGCGGAAAAAAAGTGACGCTTCAGACTTATCAGAAATAATAAAATCTGAAAAAAATTATGTCGTAACAAATCTTATTCCTGCAAGTACTAAACTGAAGCATTTCCATGGAAATTTCTACGCACTCATTAATGAAACTAAAATTAAAAATGCTTACGAAGAAGTAAAAGACACTACTTTTTGATTAAAAGAGAAAAAAAAGGAATATCATGTGACAAATTGAATTTATCAGTTTTTGGAGGGAAGTTGCATAAAAAAAAACCCACTAAAACAAATAGGCGAAATTGAAACTTAGCAAGTTTCAGTGAAAACATTAAATTTAAATAAAACCTTAAATAATAAAATTTGGGTTATTTAAATCTAAATTGAAGAAAAACAAAATATTAAATTTTAGTGTATTCTGTTTTAATCGTTCAGATGTAACAGTAAATGTCACATCAGACAAAGAATAAAACGACAACATAAAAGCTATTTAGACAAGAAATCTCCAAGAAATGTATAGAATAACTGAGCTTATATAATAATATGAAACCTTAACGCGTACAAAGAATTTTATATAATATTTGAATACGAATTTCGAAACTATTACGGAAGATTTTAAATGGCCGAAAGTGTCATCTGAAATATGAAAGAGCATTTCAGCGCATGTTATTTCGTGAATAAAATGTCTTTATAATTGTTAGTTTTTGCTGTTTTTTAGCACTTACTTTGCCAAAAAAAGATCGGGTTTATGTTACTTAGTCTGCCCGCTTGTCTCTCTGTGGACATCATATCTCGGCAATTATTAGGCAGATATCAAGAATTTCTTTGTAAATTGGGAAGCTTAAAATGTGAGAATGATCCTTGCATTCCTTTTTTCCCCCATACACAATTCTCCGCGAGACGGCGTAAATGCAGATTATATCGAATTCAACTTACATTTTATTCCATATACTGTATTTGCTTCTAAATATCCGATCGAAAAAATTATTTTTGCTTTAGATGCCATTTATATAGACTATTTTAAGAACGATCTCTTTTTCAAGCAATGCATATATTTTCCTCTAGGGGAGGTGTAAAATTATATTGCGCTTTTTCCCGATATCTCTAATTCTAAAAATCCAATTCCAAAAATTCTTCCTGTATCAACACAGGTCCTAATGGGGAAATGTTAAATTTCTAATTTTTTTGTTAAAGAATGGTTTGGCCACTAGGGGCGTAATTATTTTTTTTCTGCTGCTGTTGTGTTTGCAGCAAAATCTGAGATCTCAAAACACGAAAATGGCATATTATTTAGTGGAGTGCCCCTTTACTTTCAGGCTGTTGTAAAGTTCTTGGGTGTATATTTACAAGATAATTTGGGATGGGATGCACATGTTAGTGAAATTGCGGTTGGGCTCAGATCCCGCATTGGTGTCATTTATAGGATTTCAAGTTTGTTGCCTGCCAGGGTTAAGTTGCTATTGTATTTTTCATTTATTTATCCATTTCTATCTTATTGTCTCTTGGCTTCGGGTCGCACAACTATTGGGAATATTAATAGAATTTATGTTAAAAAAAATTACCTTTGGTGAATCCGTCTTTACAAGTACATTCTCTTTTTCTCAGTTATCAGATAATGTCATTTGATAAATTATACAGTTTTCGATTATTACTGTTTATGCATGAACGTATATATGCTAAGAAATATTCAGATCTAATCACCTTGCATTTCTGTTCCCATTATCATGACACTCGTGGACACAATATTTTTTTAATACCTAGAGCGCGTACTAATTTATTATTTAATAATATTAACTTGACCTGCCCTAGGTCCTGGAATGGGTTGCCTCTTCGAATCAAGACGATTACACACTTTTCGGTATTCAAAAAACAACTGAAGACCTTCAAAATTAATGGTTGATTAACGTTTGGTTATATATTACGCATTATTACTTTAATTTACTACATAATGGTTAAATTGTTCTTTAGCTTGACTATTTAGATTCTTTTTTTTTTGGGGGGGGGGGGGAGGTCCCGTCAGGCTACTGTTAACCTTTTTCCCTGGTTTCCTTACCACAATCACAGTGCACCGCATTGATTTGTTTAAGAACCTATCATAGGTGTTTTGTATTTCCTATTACTTCATTTATACTTTTCAATATATGTATAATATTATTGTACAATATTTGTATTTGCATGTTTTTTTGGCACAGAAGTTGTATTTGTGATTTGATTGTGTGTTGAATGGTGTAGTGTAGCAAAAAAAAAAAAAGATTGAAAAAGTTTTTTCGTGCGCCGATACTGTTTGTTCCTCGGAAAAAACTTTTGAGAATACCTCCTGCTTAAAAAAATGCATAGTTTTTCCGCAGCCCCTGGGGCGCAGTAGTCTAAGCGCTGGCTTATGACCATTCGTCCGGGAAGGGTCCGGGTTTGAATCACGGTGAGGCATGGATGTTATGTTTGCTTTACGGCACTGGATTTCTCCCTTCCCGGAAGTTAGTGCCCCTAAATTAGGGACGGCGACTGCTTATAGCCCACTGATTTGCTCACGAAGGTCCTTAAACCTGCAATAAAAAAAATAAAGTTTTTTCTCCAACTGCGTAGATGCTGATCTTATTGTTTACGTTTTCCAACTGGAGAAGCGTATATGCTCCAACTTTGTCAGTCTGTCTGTCCGCAGGATAACTCGCGTAAAAATGATTCGATTTCTATGAAAATTTAGTATGTGGTAGGGGACCACCTAGGGACAAACCTTATTGAAAATGGGGTCAAAGGTCAGGACATAAGAACAGGATCCATTCCATTGCCCTTATACGTCATAAATTGCGTAAAAATGGTTCGATTTCGATGAAATTTCAGTATTCGGGAGGGGACCACCTGGGGATGAACCCTATTGAAAATGGGCTAAATTGGGATCAATGTCACGACATAAAAGGGGGATTCATTTCATAGCTCTTATTCGTCATAACTTACGGGAAAATGCTTTGATTAGGACAAAACTTTAGTATGTTGTTCCGAAAGTATACTGAACAGGTTTTTTTGAATATCATCCAAATGGGGTCAAAAGTCAGGGCACAGAAGCGAGATGTATTCTGCAGCCACTACCGTCATAACTTGAGTAATGATTTCTGGTATGTTGGAAAGCGTATCATAATCAATGCATTGCATGATTTTACTAACTTGTTAAATAATGCACAGCTTTCCTGCTAGTGGCAGAAAGACCAAAACATTTTTCTCGTTATCTCTGCTTCCGGCAGACGTATTTGAAAAGTTCTTTTTTCTTAGATGGCTTTTGCTATGAAGAACACTTTCCGCTTGTTTTCAACTTCTCCATTGCGCAAAATTCTTCCGCTAGAAAGCGTAGAGGTGTACCATGTGTTCTTCTATATCTTTTAACTGTTCCCTTTTTAAAATCTCTTTGTCACTGATACCTTTCTTCTACTATGAAAACATTTTGTGCGCCATTTGTTAATTTTCATGTCATACTTTTTAGCCGCTGGTAGAGGTAAATAACTGCTTCTATTCCTGGAAGTTTTTTCCATTGTAAAAATCCGGTTGATTTCTTTTGTTTTTAACCAGTTCCTTTGACTTTGAATAATTTTGATAAATTTTATTTGCGTGGGAAAAATTCAAGACTTGCTCATTGCAACCGAAAACTCGGTGTCCTTTATTTTTGTTTAATTTGTAATAACTGGAGGTAATCAACATGCTCACCTATTA
Organism: Macrothele yani; assembly: GCA_039090855.1. Classification (NCBI taxonomy): domain Eukaryota; kingdom Metazoa; phylum Arthropoda; class Arachnida; order Araneae; family Macrothelidae; genus Macrothele; species Macrothele yani. The sequence continues at coordinate 126,385,948 of CM077026.1, read as the reverse complement.
TACTTGCATGCATAACAAATGAGAGCGAAAGTAAATCTTTCACTAAAATAACCTTCATTGAACTGGAATTCTTAAAAACGTGACATTTTGGATTATTAGTCAAAAGGAACGTTTCACAAACTACAAGGGTCTGCCGAAAAGTAATGCACAGTCGGTGATAAAAACGTTTTCCTAGCAGTTACGGATAATAAACTTGGTAAAGATAATAAGCTTCATTTTTTTCCATGTATAGGTGGCATTCAGTATACACCAATGAGTCATTGCATTATGACCATCCCCAGCCTAGGAAAATAAGCGCCACTGGAGACCGAAAGGTGGCGCAGGTGAAGTTCACAGAACAATATATGTACAACCCGAGGAACGGCTTTCGGTTAGTAGAGTGTTCGAAGTCAGAATGGGAAAAAGCTACCGATTTATCGGTGTTTGATAAAGGACAAATTGTGATGGCAGGGCGCCTTGGAAACTATGGTCTCTGAAACTGCGCGGCATATTGGTTGTTTACGTTCCTCTGTAGTGAGTACCCATCAAAAGTGGTGCACAGATGGCCAAACGACGAACCGTTGTCCAGTCGTGTGTCGTCCGCAGCTCATTGATGCAGAAGGGTGCGGAAACTGTTGCGGATTGTTCACAGCGAACGCAGAACCACAGTGCGATAAATCACCAGCAGCCACAACAGTGGTGATCAGGGCAATGTGTCACAGTACACAGCTCATCGCAGCCTTCTGCGCATGGGCCTGGGTAGCCAAAGACCCAGCCGAGTCCTCATGCTCACTTTACGTGATCGCCAACAACGCATAACATGACCCCAAGATAACATAGGTTGGACCGTGGATGATTGGAAGAAAGTGGCCTGGTCTGACGAATTTGGATTCCTGGTGCATTACGCAGACGGCCGAGCGCGGATGCTCCAATTAACAGCGGAGGTTATGGCGCTTGGATGCACTGTTGGAAGGAAACAGGCCGGCGGTGGCGGGGTTATGTGTGCGATGCTTTTGTGGGACTCTTTCGGCCCCATAATTCCAATAGCAAAATCCCTGACAGTTGTCAGGTATCTGAACATCGCTGCGGGCCAAGTTCAGCCATTCATGGCAAAAAGTGTTCCCTGCTGGTGATGTCCCTTACCAACAGGATAATGCGACATGCCACACTGCCACAATTATCAAAGGGTGGTTTGAGGAACATACTGTTGACTTTCTGTTTATGTCCTGGCCTCCAAGTTCACCTGCCACGAACTCAACTGAACATTTGTGGTTCGATTTGGAAAAGCGGGTTTGCACTAAAACCACCAGCCTGAAATGTTCCGGACCTGAGGACGTGTTGTTGGCATTATGGTACCATGCATATACCCTAGGATGCCTATCGCGACCTCATCGAATCAATGCCTCGCCGAGTGGCCGCTGTTATTTTCTATATGATAAAGACCGCTATTTATAGACACACGCCGAAATGCCAAAAGTCATGGAATACGTACCTGGCATCGTGTATTTCTTTAGCGCGGCGAAGTGCCGCAACTGGACGAGGAATCGATTCCACAAGTGGCTGAAAGACTTCTGGAGCTATGCTGTCTCAACAGAGGCCCACAGTGCCTTAGTATTTGTTGGTGTAGAATCTTGGGTGTGAATGGACTTTTCCACCCGGTGCCATAAGTGCTCTGTTGGGTTAATGTCAGGTAACCGTGGTGGTCAAACCATTCGTTGGAACTGTACAGGCTACTCCTCAAACCAATTTTGGACAACTTGCTCCCGATGACATGGTGCATTGTACGCCTGGAAAATCCCATCCTTGTTGGGGTACATGAAGTCCATGAAGGGTTGCAAATGGTCACCCACCAGAGCAACAAAGCGATTATCTGTTAATGACGTGTTTACGAGGACAAGAGGACCAACACCATGCCACGTAAAGACACCCACACATGTACGGAACCACCATCATCCTGTACAGTGCCTTGCTTACAGCTTGGGTCCATGGCCTCACGGGGTCTGCGCCGCACACCGAACCTACGATCAGCTGGTAACAAGTGATAGCGTGACTCATCGGACCACGCCATGTGTTGCCAGTCTTCCAGGATCCAATTCCATGTTCACGAGCTCAGGTGAGTCGCTGAGTCCGATGTCGTGGTGTTAACAAAGGCACTCTGGTGGGTGTTCTGTTCCCATACCCTATGGACGCTAAATTACGCTGCACTGACCTGATGGATATGTCTCTGGTATCTCCTGCATTGAACTCAGATGTTATTTGAGCCAGTGTCGCTTTTCTGTTAGAATGGATAGTGCTAGTCAGACTGCACTGTTCGGCCATTGCGCTGTCCACGGTGTGTGGTACTTTCTTTCGTGAGGTATTCCCGGTACACAGGTGACACCATGGATCGAAGAATGTTGGTACAACTTCGGAAATTGAATGTCTTATCCATCTGGCTCCCACTACCATGCTTCGCTCCAACTCCGATAATTATCGGAGTGAATTACAATTCACATCGGTATCCCATAATCCTACTTACGGTTGTTCAACCTGACTCACCAGATTACACTACGCAACTGAAAAACAAATTCGTGACGTGAGTCGAAGCCTTTACACGACGAGAGCGCTAGTTAAAAATTTGCATAATGCTATCTCATGACTTTTTAAACTTCAATGTACACTCCCGTCACCAGTGTTTAAATGATCGGCGAGTTGTGCCTCAGGATTCCTTCTATTGGCTCAGTAGAATCGATGAACTGTGATCTTCCCACACCTTGACGGCAGTTCGGGATATTTTTCTCTTCGTACCATGTTTTGAAGGTACTTACTACTGCTGACTGTGATCACCCCACCATAAGTCTTGCCGTCTTCCCAGTCGTCCTTCAATTACAATTTGTCCTTTGTCAAACTTGCTGAAGCCAGCCGCCTTTCGCATCTGAAGAACAATAATAACACTCATTAACAGAGCTCAGCATCAGTGGTCTTTTTTATACCGTTTCATGACCTTATCACATGCGGATGTTTACCTGCAATTTTTGCGAATTGCATAAATATGCACTGGTCATAATGGTCTGGCTGTTCTGTGTATTGGTAGAAAGACTGGCCCCTGTTGAACAACTGAAATACTCGACTGAATACAAAGTGACAGGAAAAAAACTAAAAATATGGGCGAGTGGTCAGAAACTTTCCATTGTCTGACCATTGTCTCAGTTTTCTGGGTATTGTCTCGGTTTGAGTGGTGGGTGTGGTACGAGGGGGTATGAGTCTTGCGACGCTGACTATCTTCCATTTTTGGAACAAGTAGCTTTAAGGTTAAGGAATAGTGCCTGCGTATATTCCGTAGAATGGCTGATGGCGGTCAGTTTGCTTTTATTAGGGGGCTATAGCAACTCATGGAGCTATTAGCAGTCACCGAACTCTAATTCGGGACCACTCTTTTCAGGGAAGGTAGAGAGCCTCATTGCCGTTAGAAAAACACAAATCTTGTGTATCATGTGACATTCGGACGAACGGTTCGGTGCCAGTGCTTCATGCCACTATAACTGCGGCTGTTAAACTAACAACAAACGTGGGAAGTGGGAGGCTGAAATTCTAAAGAGCTTGCAGGAGTGCCTTGGAAGAGAACTGCTGACAACAGAATGGTGTAACGGACTTTCATCCAGTAGAGCATTGAGAATGGTGGATGGTTGTTCGTCATACATACGCTAAATTTCTCGCGACGTGTGCGGGTGAATTCACTCTACGAGGGTCACAACAAAAGTTGTGCACACTGTCCATTTTTGAGAAAAGTTTGAAGTAACGGAGAAAAAGTACCTTACTGCCGTTCAATGTACTCCCCTCCGCTACTAATGACAGCTTCCCAGCGGTGAGGTAGGTCCTGGATGCCCCGTAGAACGCCATCTTTGTTTAGCTGCCGTATTACTCCAGTTGCGTTTCATGACAGTTCATCCAGCAATTCGTAGCGGATGCCACGGAGACTATTTTTTTACTTTGGACAAAGATCAAAGTCTGATGGACTGAGATCAGGGTGTATGGTGGGAGAGATCAAGTTTGCCAGCCATATTTCGAGAAAAGTCCCCTTACCGACGCTGCACGATGCGCTGTCGTGCAACAAGATCGCTCCTGCTTCCAACAAGATTTTGACGAATTTTTGGTCTCAAATTTGTTTTCAGAAAGTCACGATAATATTGTGCGTTGACATTTCCCCTTACAGCACTTGATCAGAGACCACAACACCCTCAGCATCGTGCGCTAAAATCATCATTTGCTTCACTCTGGATGGCTGCCGACGACACTTTGGGGGCCATGGGGAACATGGATGCCTCCATTCCGCTGATTGTGACTTCAGTTCCGGTTCAAAATCACGGGTCCAAGTCTTATCAATTGCGACAATTCTGTTCAAGAAGGAGTCTCCTCCCTTTCGAACCAGTGGAGGTGATCCAGGGCGATGCTCACTCTGGCTGCCTTCTGTTCGGGGATGAGTTGATGGGGCACCCAGCACGCCGCGAGATTTCGTTTTCCCAGTGAGTCGGTCAAACTCCGGTGAACAGACATGGTTGACAAATTTGTCTGATAAGCAATCTCCTCGAGTGTCAAACTGAGATTCTCTACGAGAAGCGTTGCAACAATGGTGAGAGATGTGTTTTGTCTGTACGAGCGCTGGTCTAACGCCGTGACTCGACCTGAAGACCTGCACGCTTCCAATACCAATCCATCACACGTGTAAACAGCAAGTGATAGCGCGTCGTTCTGATACCACTGCGCTGCTGAGAGTCTGACCTAGACCTAACGCAATCATTTTCCCAATTGCATCATGTGTTTCCGTTCTAGATTAACGTGTGCAGCGTTTTGTTATGACTTTTCTATTACTGCTACAAGAAATAATTAAAATATTACATGCTTCTTAACTTTCCTTTAAATCGATAATGTTTTGAAATGCTTCGCATTGTCTGCTTCTTTTATTTTTCAAAACAGTCTCTAACTGAAACAAACTAAGGAATCATATTTTAAATTTACCTCTTTCTTTTGGAAGAGTTTTCTCTAACGATTTCTGCGACTTCCAGTTCTCTACTTTTTATCAAAGAAGGTTCAATAAATAATTCACGGGGCAGCACTACGTATTTGCAGTGGCCTTGACTAAGATGGCCATTTGGTATATTATTCTGTCAAGACTCTTCTAACTTCCAGTGTACGATAGTTGTTTTCCCCCATACAGTTTTTTACGAAAAAGAACTTACTTTGCATAGTGGCAGAAGAGAACGGCGTTTCGGAACGAATATGTGGAATGGGAATTTTTTGCTTGAAGTCGGAAGCATTTATTTAGAAATCACAGATGATATTAACTAGAAGAGGCGCATGAAACAGTAGCACCGATCTAAATTACTGTATCTCGATGGTGGAAATATACACTGCCCTACCATTAATTTCCAGATACCCTCTTGTGATAGGTTGAGGGACGGGAAAGAAATGTCCTTTTTTTTAGAAAAGAAAAGAAACACTGTTTGTAACGGAAGAAATTTTGTTTCTTAATCAGTTATATAATCGCAATCATTATTGATCACACTTTCCCATCGTGAAACCAAACTTTCAATACCGTCTTTATAAAAAGACGTTGGCGATGATGCAAAGAAGTCCGAGAGCTCCATTTCGACATCATCAATATTGAGGAATCTTTTTCCATTAAGAAAGTGCTGCGGAGATCTGAAGAATTGGTAATCAGATGGTGCAATATTAGGGGGATGGGGCAGAACTTCCCAGCCCAAATCTCTGATCGTCTGCTGCGTTCGTATTGCCGTGTGAGGTCTTGCGTTATCACACCTTTTCTGTTGACCAGTGCTGGATGTTTTACAGTAACAATTTGCTCCAAACGGTCCAGTTGCTGACAAGAGAGGTCTGCCGTTTCTGTACTGATTCCAAGAGCTCAAAGTGAGCTATGCCAGGGATAGTCCACCAAAAAAAGAGCAAAATCTTTTGGGGTGTAGGCCTGGCTTGGGTACAGTAACTGGTGTCTGAACTGGAGGAATCCACTGGGTTTTGCGTTTGTTGTTCTAAAGTGACAATTCGATGAAGAAATGGATCCTTTTCCTGTCTGCTGAGCGAAGAGTTGCAGATGGTGAAAATCTGGGCTTTATTGTCAGGTGAAAGTTGGTGTGGGACCAAAACTCCTTGCCTGTAGACCTTCCCTATCTATTGCAGGTGCTCTTGAACAGCCCAACATGATGCATTAAGATGTTGGGATAATCCATCAATGCTTTGGCGAGGATCTGCCTCAACGGTTGCAGGCATTAGGTCATTGTCCAGCTCAATGGACCTTCTTGCACGAAGGGCATCAGAGAGGTCAAAATTGCCCGACCGGAATTGGGCGAAACCAACGCTGGCACTTGCGTACATGTAGCGAATTCGGATAAACAGCGCAACTGTTATCGGTGGCCACGGTTGCATTGTTCCCTTTGTGAAATTCATACAGCATGCAATGATAAACGTGGCTCTCTTCCGGTTTTATGTCACCCATTTCGTTCTGCATATCTGGAAGAGAAAAACACTTACATAAGTTAAAGGCGAATAGTTCATTCACTTGTACATACACTTACTTTTACGTTGAACGTACATAAACACCTAAAAACTGCTCCCCAAACTTAGTCCCCCAAAAAACGATATTACTTTCAGTCCCCCTACCCAATAATTTCGGTCCTACACAAGCACCACATCGTAGACCCAACTACAAATATGCTCCTAGGGATATGATGTGACACTAGCATGCACCACTGTGAATGAAAAATGTCATGATTGACAGAAGAGACTGTTTTCCAGCCTCTATCGATAAGTAGGTACCGCATAAGCGAAGCAATATCTCAGTGCGGGACATTTCTGCGGCATGGAAGATCCCTTTGATTTGTTAAACAAATGGGAGTGGACTGAACGTGAATCTGCAATTAAACAACCACGTAAACCTCCAATGCTAATAGGATGGGGCACAACTCTGAGAAGGAATTTCTGTGCAGAGTAAAAATCAACATTGTCCTAAATCACGCAAACACTGTGTGAGGCTATTGGGACCGGTGTCAGCACCAGTACAGTGCTCATTAAGCTGCATGGCATGGGTTAGCACTGTCAAACCCCGTGTGAGACTATTGGGAATGATGTTAGCACCAGTAGAGTGCAAAGGACGCTGCACTATGTGGGGTACCAGTGTCACACTTCAAGTGATACTACTTAGACAGTCATCCACAAGCATCTAAGTACTTCGACATGTGGAACAACCTGATTAGTGTGGTGTAACTAACGTCGATAGTAGATTGTGTAGACCAATGGGGAAACTGTTTTATAATGTTGAGTCATGGTACCTAGTTCGCCAGTCTCGTGATTGTCCCTGCATTTGGAGCGCTCCTGGTGAAAGGTAATACATTTTTCCCGACAATGAAATTCTGTAGAGGTATCTCGATGGTTTTTAGGTGCTTTATGTTTCCCATTGCACATTCTGGACAACATCCTCAATTCTGAGCTTTTCCTAGGGTTCTGAACAGTTACAGAGGGTGTTCAGAAAGTAATGCCTCCATATTTATATACGAGCCCTGTCCCATGTAATCAAATTGAAACAAAACAAAAACTAAGCTCAGAATTTCTACTTTAATCCACATATTTTTCTAAATTACCAGCCGCACGCTCGATACAGATGCGCCAACATTTAACAAAATTTTTCAACCCGTCTCTGTATAAAACTTCAGGTTCTCCGAACCATTTCCTCGTAACGGTTTGAACAACTTCGTCACAGGTGAACTGAATTCCTTTCAGATGTATCTTGAGAGCAGAAAACAGCGAGAAGTCGTACTGTCCCAAATCTGGGTTGCAGGAAGAGTTCTTCAAGAACTTCAAACATGATTTTCTGGGTTTCGGGTTTGAGTATTTTCCCCCACGCGCGCGGTTTGTCCTTGGTCTAACTTTAAGGTATGCACGTAGCTCTCAGAGGAGTTGACAGTCGTACCTTTGACCATGAACTCCTAATGAATAATGCCTCTATATTATTCTATCCCTGAACACAGTGAGCGTGCGGTTACCCGCAGAAATTTTGGAATTTGAATTTTTTTCGCTCGAGGAGAGAAGATGCGTATCGGTATTCCAGCGACTGATTTTCCATTTCTGGGTCATAATGGTGAGCCTAACTCTTTAAGCTACGCTTCTTTGTACAGCACGCGCAACATTCATTCCACGTGAGCAATTTACATGGTCGTATCCGAATAATATGACCATCCCCGAAATCACGGTGTACCCTCCCAGATGCGTCACAGAGGGTATGTGACAAAGTCGACCACATGGCGGCCGGCCATGACAGATGAGTCAAAGTGCGTAACGTGAGAACGATGGACAGAGGTAGTTAAAAAAGGAGTGATCATCGGCTACCGCGCCAAGGGTGGAAACATCTCAGAAACAGCAGACTTCGTGGGCTGTTTGTGAAGTACTGTAGTAAGGGTGTACCAAATATGTACCGCTGGCACATCGAGTACCTCCTGACGTCATAACTGTGAATCCCCAAAGGCCATCAACCCCAGAGGAGAACGTCTCCTCTGTCGACTGGTAAAGGGCAAACGACGCGCAACAGTGCAGCAATTGACCACGCAAATGAAAGCTAGAGAACCCAGATACCTGTCCCCGATAACAGTAGAGTGAACCCTGTTACGCATGGTTCTCCGGAGCCGACACTGCGACAAGGTGCCCTTGTTAACCCAGGTCCATCGTCAACGACCCCCTGCAGTTCTCATGGGACTACCGTCATTGGATAGTGGAAGAGTGGAAAAAGGTTGTCTTCTCCGACGAATCGAGGTTTATACTCCACAGAAGTGACGGGGGTGGTGGATACGGCGTCAGACATAAGATAACCAAAACCCGGACCCGCTTGTCGGTCAAGTACATGCCGGCAATGTGCATGTCTGGGAGATATTTTCTTGCTATGACCTGGAACCGCTGGTACCCAGGGATTTGAGACTGCACCCCAATGGCTACCTGTTCATCCTAGCTGACCACATGCATCTCTTCATGTTGGTCGTTTATCCTGGTGGTGATGGTGTCTACCAACAGGACATTGCGCAGTGGCACGTCGTTAAAGGGGTGCGTGATTGGTCCCAGGAACAAGACAGCAATGTCTCCGTTCTCCCTTGGGCCGAGAAACCGCCCGACTTTAATCTCATAGGGCTCTTATGGGACTATTTGTATCGACAAGTTAGACGCGCCGACTTACAAGAGCGTCATCTCCAGGACCTCCGCGCTCTGATGCAGTCCAAATGGGCACGTGTGCAACGGATAACCTTCATTGTATCCATGCCGCGCCGTCTCGCCGCTGTCATCCGTGCCAAGTGTGGTTATTCCTATTATTAGGTAGGTGGTCATATTATTCTGATACGACAACGTTAATAGAAATCGCGCACTGTGTTTGGAATAAAAAAGAACGCGAAACAGTCTTTGTTGTAAAAGGTGTTGAAGGGCAGAACTGTTTTCAATCGGATTTTAAAAGGAATTTTATGGAATAAAATATTTTAATTCAACAGTATCTTCCTTTGACTTACTAGAGGCCAATTAGGGTGCGGTGATATGCTGTTCAGGGATGTAGGGATATTCTGATACTGTAGTATAAGCTAAAACTTTTACTTGAGAGCATGGGCTATAAATACCATATAAGATTTTCATGAGTTTATCCCCGGATGCTGAGTGCTCTGAGGTGCAGGCTTCTGGCGTGCTTGCGTTCGATTCCCAGTGAGGCTTGCGTTCGATTTCCTGGATGACACAAGGCATTTGCTGTCTCCCTTTTGTAGACTAAGCTGCTCTAAATTAGGAATGGAACACTACTTATAGCCCAACGAGGTGCTCATGACTGTTGTTAATCCCTTCCCTTATTAAAATTCATGGATGTAGTGTGGTATGGCTACTCGATAACGGGGTCTGAGAATACACATCTGAAATTTAGAATAACAAATAATTTTTTTCAAGAATATGTGGTTTTATGACATCCAAAATAGTTAAAGAAATGTGACTAATATTTCTAATTTAACGTTCCTTCTGTTATGTAAATTACGTTCCTTCTCGGCTAAAGATTTTCCTACTGAACAGCCCATTACTTCCGGAAAAACTTGTACGATTTAGCAACGCTGACAATTAGTTAAATGAAAATAAAACAATGACGACACCGAATTCTCGAGTGTAATAAAGCACGTCTTTTGAATCCGTTCTGACGCAAATTAAATTTATCAAAGCTATTCAAAGTCAACGGAACCGGTATGGAAAACAATAGTATCTGACGGAAGAAAGAAGTTTTTGAATCGGGATTTTAATCCCTTAGATATTGCTGTACACGGAATCGTGAGCTTATGAACTCTTAGAAACAGAGATATCGACAAAAATAAGATGTCACTTTACGTCCCCTGGTGGGAAAACCATGCATTATTTTAGCAAGAAAGTATTCTCAAAAGGTTTGTCCATATGAGCGGTATCGGTCCAAGAAAAAAGAATTTAGTCGATTTTTCAGGAGCCTAGATTTTGCTACAAATACATCAGAAGCAAAAATTAACATTTATGACCCCTGGTGGCCAAACTATTCTTACCAAACATTAGAAATTGTGTGAAAAATATTTTCCATGTGGTCTTGTACGCGATACAGGAAGAATTTTTCAATTCGGAGTTTTAGGAGCGGAAATAACGCAGAAAACGCAATTTACCACTGTGCCCCGTAGCGGAGTTTATGATTTACTGGAAAATTTTGAATTTATAAGAAAAACATTTAGCATCGGAAACACTATCTAACAAAGGAGGAATTTTTCAAATCGGACTCTTAGAAGTAGAGATATTGACAAAAATAAGATATAATCTACGCCTCCTGGCGTAGAAACCATGCATTATTTCAAGAAGAAAATGTTCCTAAAAGGTTTGTCGACATGAGTAGTATTGGTCAACAAACGACATTTTTTTCAATCTAGATTTTAGAAGCTCATATTTTGCTGCAAATACATCAGAAGCGGAAATTAAGCCTTACGCCACCTGGTGGCCAAACCATTTCTTACAAAAATTAGAAATTATGTGCAAAGGATTTACCATGAGGAGCTCTATCTGGTGCAGAAAGAATTTTTCAAATCGGAGATTTAGAAGCAGAGATATAGGGGAAACGTAATTTACCTTTACGCCCCCTACCAGAAAGTCTATGAATTACTTGAAAATTTTGAAATTATATGAACCACATGTCACACTGGAAACACTATCCAACAAAGAAGGAATTTTTCAAATCGGACTCCTAGAAGTAGAGATATTGACAAAAATAAGATATACATCTACGCCATATAAAAAACAGTGCATGGTATTTACGCCAGGATATATATGGTATATATTACACCAGGATATATATGGTATATATCCTGGCGTAGATACCATGCCTTATTTTAAAAAAGAAAATGTTTCTAAAAGGTTTGCCGACATGTTTAGTATCTGTATATAAACGACGTTTTTTTCAATCGAGAATTTAGATGCTCATATTTTGCTGCAAATACATCAGAAGCGGAAATTAAGACTTACGCCCCCTGGTGGCCAAAAGTGTTTTTACCAAAAATGTGAAATTATATGCAAAAGATTTTCCATCAGGAGATGTATCCGCTGAAGAAAAAAAAATTTAAATCTGAGGTTTAGAAGAGATATCGGGAAAAATGTAATTTACTTTTACGTCCCCTAGCGGAAAATCCATACATAATTTGAAAAAGTAACTATATCTAAAATACTCTTCGACATAAATGGAATCGAAAGATAAAATATTTTTTTCAATCTGATGTTTAGAAGCAAATATGTGGAATAAAACGTATTTTTGAATTCGACATCATCTACATTTACGCCCTCTAGCGACGAAGTTGAACATCGTGAAAAAAGCAAAACACATGAAGGTTCATCATTTGTATAATTCAAGCTTCCCAATGCAAAACTAATTTTTCAAATCAGACTAAAAGTTGCAGAGATATCGTGGGTACAGGCAGACGGACGGACAAACCGATAATATAAGCATGATCTCTTTTTTTTTTTATACAAAAGACTTGCTAAAAACTAAGACGAGAGCGTTGAGGTGGCGATATTAAAAGCTTCTCTTATACGCTTTCCAACCGTAGGTTGAACAAGTTAGTAAAATCATGTAATGCATTGATTATGATACGCTTTCCAACATGCCGGAAATCATTACTCAAGTTATGACGCATAAGGGCAATGGAATGGATCCCACTCCTATGTCGTGACCTTTGACCCAATTTTGTCCATTTTCAATAGTGTTCGTCCCCAGGACGTTCCCTACTACATACTAAAATTTCATCGAAATCGAACAATTTTTACGCGAGTTATCGTGCGGATGGACAGACGGAGAAAGCTGTAGCATATACGCTTTTTTACACTTTCTAACCGTAGGATGAAAAAGCGTACATGCTCCAGCTTTGTCCGTCCGCCCGTCCGCATGATAACTCGCGTAAAATTTGTTCGATTTCGATGAAATTTTAGTATGTGGTAGGGGACTACCTGGGGACAAACCCTGTTGAAAATGGACATAATGGGGTCAAAGGTCAGGACGCAGGAGCGTGATCTATTCCATCGCCTTTACGCATTACAACTTACGTAAAAATACTTCGATTGAGACAAAACTTTATCATGTTGTTTTGGAAGTATACAGAATCGGTTCTGTATAGTATCATCGAAATGGGGGAAAGGACAGGGCACAGGAGCGAGATTTATTCCACAGTCATTATCCTCATAACTTGAGTAATGATTTCCGGCTTCTTGGAAATCGTATTATAATCAATGCATGGCATGATTTTACTAACTTGTTGGATAAGTGGAAAGATGAATAACGCTAAGATATATGTGATAAATAAATAAATTGTAATAGAAATATCGTGGAGATTTCTGTTTTTATATGTGGGCTGTCATTTGATGTATTACGATCTGTGGTGTGTCAACTAAAATATTCTCGGTGACTGCAACTTACGTACTGCTTCGTAGACGTTCAAATTTACCTAAGTGCTGGTTCTTTTATACCTGATTGTTTATTTGCAATCAGTCAAATTTAGACGATTGTGTACGAATAATTTAGCTATTGGTTCATTGAATAAAAAACCTGCTTCAACTGCTAAATGCAGTACAAAGCATTGATTCTTTACTATTTTCCCCAGTACACTGTTAAAAACTTTGTATTAGGTTGCACCAAAAAGTGGTGCTGCACCACTTTTTGGGAAAAAATACATCACTACATAGTACAAAAAAACAATAAAAAAAACCTACATAATACAACCTTTGCACTATAATGTCAATGAATGAAATACGGGATTACATTAAATTTGGGGAATGAATTAACAGGAATTAATTCTAATCCTCTAGATTCGCTATATATGAATGTCTATTGTGAAGTTTTTCTTTATATGAATATATGACGGTGTGACGTATATTCTACTTTAACTTTCATTTTTAGTTCCTTTTTCTGTGTAAATTTGAGTTTGTTTTCTTTTACGCATTCCAAATCTAACATTGTCTTTTCCCTCAAACGAGAATGATGTTGGCAACGTATGTGTGGCCGGATAAGAACAATAGATAAAAAGACAATGCAGCGGTTGTCTAAGTGAGTGGGCCGCAGGTAGCCTAGTGGTCAACGTTCGTGACTGCCACGGAGAAGACCCCAGGTTCGATCCCAGGCAGGTACGAACGCTCGAACCACTAAACATCCGCCGTGCGTCGGATGGGCACGTTAAGCCGTCGGGCCCCGGGTACTGGACCCCGGTAATAAATAAGGTAGTATTTCTCCCTCTTTCTACCTCACTTCGGTGTCACTTTCTTATCGGGAACTCTAGCCCAAATCTCCTAGCTTCCTATTTCTAAGGGTTGTTTTAAGACCTGGGGTCAGACACTCCCTTCCTAAAATCCTCTACATATGATCTGAGCTGTTTAAGGGGGAGGATTTTGAATGCGAATATTAATATTCCTTTTTAATACTCGACTGCTTAATTATCGTTGAAGTATTGTGGAGGCTACGTGTTCTATACTTTAATAACAGTGTCGTGTTCTTGCGGAGATTAATTCAAGTTCCAGTGTTGTGTTCTTGCGGAGATTAATTCAAGTTCCAGTGTTGTGTTCTTGCGGAGATTAATTCAAGTTCCAGTGTTATGTTTTATAGTTTATTGATTGTGTATATTAATCCAAGTTTTCGTGATCTCGCCTTGTTGAAATGCACATGATCAAGTGCCTATTGACATCAATAAAGGAATAGCTGTAAGTAACAACTTCTTGACTTTATTTGACCGACTCGTATTTCACTGTAGGTGAAGTTTTGATGTAATGTAGTGTTTTAGTAATTCAGCTACACACAAACGCTACAATGGGTATATGAATATTTTAAAGCATGCCTTGTGGTTAAGCTTCATGTCTTTGCAAAAATTATTTTAAAAGATTTCTTGTTATCTTGAGATTTTTGCAAACTTCCACAATGCGAGAAATAATTCGCTCCAAACATAACTTTTCTCATAAAAGTTTATTATCCTTTTAAAGTAATTACAAAGGAGCTACCCATTGTTAGATTCCGTGAAGAAATGAAACCCTTTAACATCCACAAAACTAACTTGAACCATATTAATTATTTAATATTTCATAGCGACATTTGTCTGCCACTGAAGCGTTAGTTTCTAGTAGCTATCTTGGTGAACAGGCGCCACAGATATTGCCTGCTTTTACTATTTCTTGTGATGCTGCCAAGAGCGAAGAAAAATGTGGATAGAATCATGTGAAATCATTTCACATTAGATGAACAATGTCAGTTGTAGCCTACCCGAATGTATCAAGCGATTCTTCATGATGGCTCTTTTTTTTTTTTTTTTGCTTTTGCGAAGAAACTATCTGCTCCCGTACAACTAAAACAGTTTCTCACATGACGTGACCTTCAATCATCTATTTTTGTTTTAGTTTGCTGTATTTTCTTCCGACAGGCGATGTTTTGTACCGCATTTTGGCATGATTGGTTTGTGACGAATTAACAAATACTCTGAAATCTATTAAAACGGATATTCAAGGAATAGAAAAAAAAATGTTCCGTCTTTGTTTGTACAGATTCTTTAAAAATAGCGAATTAAGTTTTCCCAGACAGTTCAACCTCTTACCTATCGATCAAAAGTGATTCCTAGATCTTCTAAAGTGTATTTTGATATTAATATTTATTTAGATTTAACATAAATTCACTGTATTTAACTTCATAAATGACCTGTAATTTTGACAGAAGCTAAGGTTAAAAACAATCGAGAGTGCCCTGGTGCTTTTTGAAGATAATTTATGCAATACATATTTCGCATGCAAATACCTTTGTGGATGTGAATTAAAACGAGTGATTGGAGAGTATACATTTATTTAGGTACAACCCATTTTATTTATTCGCGTCACTCACGACCACACTGAGACACAGTTCGGTACATATTAAATGGAATTGAATCTTAACAACAAACAATAGGGTTTGCTAATTCCTGACATTGACCGGTGCTTGGTTAAGTAGATAAATAAATGTTATTTTCTTAAAACCAATGATGATAAATAAGTCATAAAAGTGAAAATTTACGGAGGCGGCAACAGTAAGTATTTCGACTGCATAGTTTTCCAAAAGCAGTATTTCCTATTAGATATTATTCAAATTTAGACGAAGATATTATTCAGATGAACGATCCTGACACCAATGAAATGTGATGCAGCTCCGAAAGTCAATCTGCGCATGCTCAAGTTAAAATCGACCTCCGGATAGAAAGAAAATCTGAATCGCAAGTGTGTTACTGAGAGGGATAGATACATTTTTGTCTAGGATATGTACAGGTCATCGTGTTATGCATCATTTTAAAGATATCTTCTATACTAGGTAACAACCCCTGTTGTGGGAGGTTGAGAAGCCAGATTTCGCTATGACGCACTGTTTTCATAGCATCAGGAATGCATTTTTGTAATGACTTTTATCACATTTAGCATCAAATTCTCGTAATATACGCAGAATACAATGAAATATTGTTACATTTATGTAAAACGCGATGGAATAATGTTCAGCGATAGTTTAGTAAAGCATATTGCTAAGTAACAATGAAATTCAACAGTATTATTGTCACTTGAGTAACAATGAAATGCAACAGTATTGTTCTCACAAACATCAGATTTTAACAATGGTTTTGATTACTTCTGTTACTCACTTTTGTTACACTGAATTGTTTTACTTGGGATTTACTCTACTATTGTCGAGAAAGGTGCATAACATCAAAAATTAATTAGAGAAATCAAAGTTTTGGTTAATATATTTTCCGCTCTACCATATGAATTTTTAAAAATAAAGTGATAATTGTAAAATGACGGAATAAGTAGCTCTGAGATCATGGAAGAAGGAATTCTGCAAACCTATTCATGATAAAGTGTATCTCATTTTTGCCAAAATTGCACAAGATTATTTTTCATAAACTGCAGCGCCTCTTTTAAATGAGATGCTCGATTTTCATAAAGCGCGGGCGGTTTTTAAGAGTGCCATTATCACTTATTTAGCGAAGATCAATTTAAAATAATCGCTCACAACTCTGTGTGCAGAAGACTTGATAATGACATATTGCTCTGTTGAAAAAATGCATGCTCCATAGAATTTGTAACACTTTTGCATCACCTTGGTAAACGGCAAATTCTTTAAGGTGTGATGCACTATGTAGAGCACTGAAGTAAGGTTTCGCAATTTCTGCAGTTTTTCCTTTAGTGGATGTAAACGTTAAAGCAAGGGCCCCGTCGTAATAAAGCATAACAGTGCATTGTGGAGGAAGAGATAAACAAATGATTTTTTTTTTATTGGAGGTTTAAGGACCACCGTGAGCAACTCAATGGGCAATAAGCAGTCGCCAGTCCCTAATTTAGGGTCACTAGTTCTAGGGAAGGGAGAGAGCCAGTGCCGTAAGACAAACACAACATCCATGTCTCAAGGGATTCGAACCCGGACCTTTTTCGGACGAACGGTAAGTAGCCATCGCTTAGACCACTGCGCCACCGAGGCGGCAAACAAATGATTACATAACACAGCAGTAGAACTCCGTATCTCAGAACAGTCGTAGCATAAGTAGTACATATTAGTACTTAATAAATCCACCTGTCGCTGAGAAAAAGTTGACATATGACGTTGCATGGAGTCACAAACCTCTGATGTTTCCCCTTGAGAGACTGTGCCAAATGTTCTCAAGAGCTGCGTAAGATCCCTGATATTTCGCGTTGGCAGCAGCTGAAGTCCCAGACATATTCTACACTGCTGGCCACCCAAAATGCAAAACCAAAAAGGAAGCATCCGATTGGCCTGAAATTCGCAGCATGCGCCGCCCGCGAGAGGACATGCAAACGATTAGCATGGCAGGGCATATGCAAATCACGTGCGCACGGCACGCCACCGTGAAGCACTATAAGAAGGGTATACAGAAGGCGGGGTGTAAGTAGTGGAAGTGTGTTGTGTTGCCGGACCTGTGCGTGGGAAGCTTCCTGATGCCTCGTCGCAGAATACGGCAGTCATTCCAGTACGTTTCGGAATTCGACAGAGGACGAATAGTGGCTTATCGCGACAGCGGTTTATCGTACCGAGACATCGGCGCCCGTGTGGCACGACATCCAGCCACAGTGACGCGAGTACGGATTCGGTAGGTGCAGGAGGGACGGACGGATGGACTGACGTGAGCGATTGCCGCAGCTGCGGCACACCCCCGAACGGGAGGACCGCATGTTGTTCGGCGGACATTGACGGCTAGCACCGCCACATCACGAACGTTAGCGCAGGAATTGGGGAGTGTTGCGCAACAACTTGTGTCAGCACGTACCGTTCGACCTCGTCTGCAGGAGCGGAGACTTGTCACACGGCACCCATTGCTCCGATTACCATTGACGTTACACCACCGGCGAGTGCGGCGGCAGTGGGCCGTTGAACGCCGTACCTGGACTACGGAATGGCACGACATTGTCTTCTCCGAGAAATCCCGCTTCTGCCTGCAACACCACGAAGGGCGGCACAGCGACGAGAGAATGTATTACGCCTGCATTATGCATCGCTATAGCGGTCCGTCGCCTGGCGTTATGGTTTGGGGCGCAATTGGATATGACACCCGCACGCCTCTGGTACGCATCGCCGCTACACTCAACAGCCACCGCTACACCTCCGATGTTTTGGAGCCTGTAGTGCTTCTTTACCTGCAGGACCTGACAGCGGCCATGTTTCAACAGGACAATGCGCTCCCTCACGTGACACACATTGTGCAACAATACTTCACGACCCACCAGGTGTCACTGCTGCCGTGACCCACCTGTTCTCCTGATATGTCGCCTTTCGAATAGTCTGGTCGCTGATCGGCAACAGAGTGGCCCGGCAAGCACCACCCGCGGTTACGCCTGATGAACTGTGGCAACGTGGGAAGCAGCTTGGACCGAAATATCCCAAGCACACATCCAAAGCCTGTTTTGTTCGATGCCGCGGCGTGTAGCGGCCGTTATTACCAACCATGGGGCCACACGAACTATTAATGTCTGTGTGTTCAGCAAGTCGCACGGACCTGTAAGCTCAGTCGTTTCATATTTGTATCTGTTGTTATGTGTCCAGTAAATCTGGCTTTGCTATCTCGTGTCCTTCTTGGTGTTACATTTTGGGTAGCCAGCAGTGTATATGAGAAATATCCGGAGTCCTGATTATCCACGAGAGAGTCGCAACACTACAGAGGCACTTCGACGAGAGGCGAGCCATGTGTGACCAGGCATTATATTGCTGAAAGGCCTTTGCAGGCGTCCCATGAAAAGGCAAAGCGGTGAGTTGCCAGATCTCTAGAACGGATTGCTGTGCTGTTAAGATCTTTTCAACGACTAGGTTTGATTGATTGGAGTTTTACAACCACCGTGAGAAACTCAATGGGCTATAATTTAGGGTCACTGGTTCCAGGGCAGGGAAAGAGCCACCATTGCCGTAAGACAAAGAAAACATCCATTCCTCACCGGGATTTGAACCCGGACCCCTTTCGGACGAATGATCAGAGGCCATCGATTAGACCACTGCGCCACCGTGGAGGCTCAACGACTAGGTAAACCAAGTAGTGAGAAAAGCATTTTGAAAGCGTTGACAGTAAACAGAGATTGAAAACAAGGTATTTTCCTTGTGCTTTCAAGAAATGTTATTTTATTCCAAGGAAAGGACACCGAGGAGCTAAAACATATAAAAAAACACCGATATAAACTATATAAACACCGATAAAAACAGCTCTAAACCGATATAAACTATATAAACACCGATAAAAAAAACAGCTCTTACCAGCGAGCCGTGATAAAACACCGATAAAAAAACAACTCTTACCCAGCGAGCCGTGACGCTACAAGATTTCTAAAGGTGTGTTGTGGTGTCCGGTGCCCACACGTCATCGGCAAGTCCTTTAACTCCTGTAAAGTACATGGTTGAGCCACAGAAGGTTGAATTTGCTGTTCAACACAAACCACAGATGCTCGATTGGATTGATGTCTGGGGAATTAAGACTTCCAGGTATTACCCTGGTTTCTAATCAAGTTAGAAAAACATGGAATAATTAATACAGAAAAGCTGTTCTTTCCATGTACTTCAGTTGTTTGGATTTCATTCTCCAGGGTGGTGTAATGGTAGCATACGTGAGCGCAAATCCTGGAGAAGCGGGTTCGATTCCCGTTCCAGGACGATCAAATTTCTGTGGTTTTATGGAAAGAACAGCTTGATTTATGTCCTGGAAGTCTTCATCATGTTCGGCGATTCATTCCCGAACAATTCGTGTAGAGTCGCATGGTGCATTATCTTTCTGAAAGAAAGCACTACTAGAGGGGAATACCATTGCCATGAAGGGTAGTTCCTGATCAGCATGGGTGATTAGGTAGGTGGCAGACGTCACAGTTTCCTGCACTTGAATGACCGGACCAAGGGTTTCCCAGCGGAATATTGCCCAAGGAATTTCAATTCCTCCACTGGCTAAGTTTCTCCCCACAAAGAATCATAGTGCCAATATTTGCCCAGGTGAACGACGCACGCCTACCTGGCCGTCAACATGGTGCAACATGAAACGAGATCCATCTTACCAAACGACTTTTTCCCAATCATTCAAGGTCCCGTTTGGATATTTTCGATTTGCATAAATATGCGCTGGTTATAAAATTTCGGCTATTTTGTGCACATGTTTAAATGTCATTTTCGGAATTTATATTCATAAGCCACAATGATCTGCCTAGTACACAGTAGAACTGTGTAGAATTTTGGCACACAATAACCGCTTGCACCCAGATTTGTACTAACTCTACTGGTCTACAGAAAGTGTTCTGAGGTTTTGTTTGCCAGCTGAATAAAATTTCTCGGAGTACAGCAAAGGAAGGAGACACTGGTATGTGGACAGACAAATACTGTAAGCCGAAATTTACATGTAGGAAAGAAACCTGCTCAGTACATAACCGTTACGTCGACTGCAATTGACGGCCAGCCGTCGTAGCACTCGTCTGGCTTGTGCCGAAGTCATGCGAACTGGGTTCACGAATGGACCACTGTGGTCTTCAATGATGAATCCAGTTTCTATTTGACGATCGACGGATCCGTGTCTGGCGACACCCTGGTGAGCGGACGGATTCCGGTTTTTGTTCGCGACACCAGTACCGTCCGTTAGACAGGCATCTTGGACAGCAAGTAACCTCTTGTCCGCATCACGGACATACTGACAGCTGCACTATACGTGAGCGAGGTTCTGCATCACATTTTGATACCGTTCCTGAATGGCCTAAAGCTCCCCATTTTTCAACAAGATGACGCCAGTATATACACCTCGCGGGTCACCAGAAAATGTTTGCAAAATGCTAAAGCACTGCGATGGCCAGCAAGATCGCCCGATTTTTCCCCCACTTGGCTATTTGCTACACCGTATTGCTGCTTGTATAGCCGTTCGCGACGGTGCAACCGCTTACTAAGGTTTACCCATTGTGCTGCATTATCTCATTTGATAAACAATGTATGTGGCTGAAAATAAGATCAAGGTAAATCCTTATGTGTTCCTATTTGCAGGCTCAATTTCACTTCTCTATCCTTAATCCTTCTAAGCGGAGCAATTTCTATGTCAAGCAGTGTATATTTTAAAACTTTTTTCAGCACATCCTGGTTGTATGACGTTAACCGAGAAGTAGGAAGCCTTTTATGCTCCCGGGAAGCGTATGCCAACCGACTGTGACTGGGAATCAGTGGCGGTACTTTCCATTACCGCAATTTAGACGGATGTGTATCCCTCTTCGAAGCCGTCCCTGTACGCTTTCACTGCGACGGCCCGGAAACAGCGCAGAAAACCAGAAGTTACTGAAATCTTGGCGCATTGCTCGGGGATTGTATACTGCAGGATCAATACGATCTACCCCTGCAATCTATACAGAAAGGTTCAAAAGTCATACCCTGTTTTTAGAAAATTATAACAAAAATAAGCACCTCATTTACAACATAAGATTTGCTGGGTGTGACAGATAGACACATGAAGGGGTTTCATGATAAAAAGTACTGAACTTCTATAAGTTTCCACTTAGTTGCACGGAGAATGCCCGATCTGAACTCAATTTTTCTCCATATCCGATGTAAATAATCAACAGCAGTAATGGCGCTCACGAACCGCTTATCACTCATCTTTTTTCTGTACTCTTTCTGACAAATTCCCATGAACAAAATCCAATCGGGTTACATTAGGTGAACGGACTGCCCACGGAATCGCGCCATCTCTTCCAATGCAGTGTTCTGGAAACGTTATCCAAGAAGTAGCGAGCACTTTTTCTCAATGACGAGGAGCTCAGTCTTGCTAAAATTTTGTTGAAGGTTTTCGACTTGTGGCACAGCAATATTTAGTAGCATATCTAAGAAAACATTTGCGTTGATAAATATTTTCACGAAAGAAGAAAGTACCAATAATGTGGTTGTACATACCAAACATTAATTTTGCGGTAATCAACATGAGTTTGCGAGATGTGTAAGATTTTATCCAACGCTGACGATGTCATCCCCTGTAAATATGTTCAATGTTTTTAGATATAAATAATATTTATTCAGTTTATTTAGTACAGGGAGCCATGGATACGGACCTACGTAGCATTGAAGAAGCTACTGTTTCTTCGCAATTCTAGCCTACTTAGATCATTTTCCTTTACCTGTTTTAACATTTGCTGCTAAGGCTGTTTATGAATCTTAGTTTTTAACAGGACAAAGGATACATCATTTTTTAAAGCTACAATTGCAAAAATGGTCTTTCTATTACTTTCCTAAGCATTCGCTCAGAGGCCTCCATTTTACAGAATAGAACAAAACAAAATTTAACAAAAAATACCACATGCATTTGAACAACACATGCGCACGTTTACGTCTGTTAACTGTTCCTGATATGTGAAATGTCTACTCATCACTAAAAGGAACACGTTCAAGGAATTGCTTTTCATTATCTAAGTGGTCCATTAAAGTTAGAGAATTTTGAAAAAGTGAGGCTTATCTTTCTTATAGAAATTTTGAACAATCTAGGGTATGGTATTGTTATCTTCATATATACTGTATATCAAGCAAAGTGCGACAATGCAAATGTTTCAGTACGATAATTGTTCGGCGACTTTTAAACGACCTAGAGATATGAAAATCGGCATGCTGGTAGGTCTGAAAATCCGGACAGTAAGAAAACCAACAAAAATCAAAATGGCGGCTCTGGAATATTGTGTGCATGCATTTTTCTATCACTTCTACACCTTAGAAAAGTTTGAAAATCAAAAATTTCAAAACGGTAGCTTAGCAAATGTAAATAGACAGTCATCGCTCTTTCCACCTTTTTTCTTTAATTAACACACAGCACCAAAAAATTGTATTTCGACACCGCTGGGATCGAACCCCAGATCTCTTAGCTTTACTGTTCAAAATGCTGAGAGGTCTTAAGGTCCGGATACATAGAAAAGTCCGAAAACCAAAAACTTCAAAAAGGGTGGCTTTAAAATATTGTATTCATGACATTTTCTATCACTTCTACACCTAGAAAAGTCTGAAAATCAAAACTTTCAAAACGGTGGCTTACCTTTACTGTTCAAAGTGCTGATAGGTTTAAAGATAATTATGGCAGATGTGCTGAAATACTGCAAAAATTCCCTGAAATTTTGATTTAAAATTACGGGCGCTAAAGCCTGCTACCGTTTTATGTCAAACAGTATGCATTGACGTCACGGCCCTGTTCTAAATCGTAAGAGTTAGGAATATTAAATTACTTTTCTTTCCTCGTAATTACTTCCCCTTTCTTTAATTTTAGGTTTAAAAATTATTTAATAGATCCACTGATCGGAGAACGGGTATCACTGCTGGTGTTTTCATATAATTCGCATCACTGTTGTGAGTAACAATCCCAATTGTGCAGCAGGTTGTTGGGTTGACTTCCGCAGAATCCGGAAAAAGGATTTCCACGCTCGTTTCATGCCCTCTTCTGAAACACTGGGATTTCCACTTCTTGACTTTCCCAAACACTCTCCCGTTTTCTAGAAATGTATCTTTGCAATGCTCAATCCTTTTAACATCAGGAGGATTCCTGCCGGTATGTATTCCAAAATTTCTTTCCACTTGAATTACTGTTTCTTTAAAAAAGAAGAAAGAAACTACGCCACACAAATAACTTTTTCCTGAACATTCTCCATTGTACAGAGGATGAGTCGAAAGTTTTGCAATATTTGGATCACTTTATGTCTTCATAGGTACCTTTACGAGGAAAGCTGACTATCATTCAAAGTAAAGGCAATCGTATCGCACCGTCTTTAGCCATCTGTCTGCCAGTTCTCCGATTCCACGGCGGTCCCAGTCCTTGTTCTTCGAGGCGAAGAACTCTTCATCCCAGCTGCCATCTCCTCCTTGTTGTTGAAGTGCCGCCCGCGAAAGAAGTGGGAAATGAACCGGAAAAAGTAGTAATCCGACGGGGCAAGGTACGGACTATATGCTGAGTGTGGATCAGTTCGATGCCCTCAAGTCCCTGGTCGTTCGCGCGGTATGAGGCCGAGCGTTGTCCTGCTGTAGGAGAGAACGCTTTCTGTTCACCATTGCCGGGTACTTTTCCTCCAAAAGGACATGATCCGCTCCAGCTGTTCAGAGTAGAGATTTGAGTTGATGGCCCGACCGTCTGGAACAAATTCGTAATGGATTATCCCCTCGAAATTCCACCAGACACAAAACATCGCCTTGTGCTCGAAGCGCTTACATTTGGCAACAGGTTCAAGAAGCTAGCCCAAGCTCAAACACTGCCGTTGTGTATTAGAATTAGGGAAATAGACCCACTTTTTATCTTACTTAACAATTATCTTGATGAAACGTACATGGCGCGGGGTTTTTAAGAGTTTCGGGCACACTTCCTCTCAGCGGTTTGCTTCAGCTGGCGGTTTGCTTCCCCGGAGCAAAACCTCGTTACTTTTTGCAGAGAGCTTGTTATATTTCATCAAGGGCAATCAATGTTGTAACGACTATATACCTATGTATATCCCCAATTTTTGAAAATTTTGTTTGCCAAGGGACTCAAATAATGTTCAAAGTAACAACACCTTGAATGCTTTAACACCAGATGACACAATCACCCATTCAGCGATTCGGAATTTCCCGTGAACAGACCCAGACATGCGCAGTGAACGCACAGTTTGATTCATGACACTTACCCCTTCTGTTATTTAAGGGTCGGAATCACTAATTTGAGAGCACATCTGAGGATGATCCCAAGAGGGATTGAAAGATCTCATGTTTGTTTTAACCTGTCATTCATATCACTTTCACCACATTTGGTGTGTACAGGAGCATCAGTTCTTTTAACTTTTAGTTATTCTAATCGTGCATAAGACGGCAACCTTTATAACGAAGTGAATTTCTCCGTCATTTCTATCCGCGCCAGGATTCGAACCCGGGCCCCCTCATTCAGGAATAAGTTGCTCTACCAATTGAGCTACGCGGACGTTTTATTCTGGTTCCTATCTGCCTTTATGTCGTGTGCGTCCTTCTGGCAGGTACGTCACATCTTTTGGTAAGTTACACCTTATTTTATGGCGTCAGTTCGTGAGGGACAATGCGGCAACTCCTGTAGACCTTGCCGAGGTCCTGAAGATGACGAACCACGTTGGTCTGTGATATTTCTAGCTCGTCTGATAATCTCAGTGTGCATGTTGTCGGATTTTCCTCTACGACCTAGCGCACGACCACGGAATCCACGGCTCGCGGCCTACTTAACCTTGGATGATCGTCAAGGTTTCTGTTACCTGAGCGGAAGTTCTTGAACCATCTGGTTGCGATGCTTTGGTCCACGGTACCTCCCCCTTTCGCATGACAAATGTCGCGTGTTGCCTGCGCTGAGTTTAAACTCGTAAAGCAAAAGATCCCTAATTAGCCGGTTGTGGCTCTTCATCTCTTAGGCATTCCAACCATAGAAAGAACGATGACATGCAATGCTGTTCGCAATAACTAATACCACTTTAAATCCCTTTCGTCTGACTAGTCCGCGAGTTGAACTAGTTTAAACACGTGACATACCCTCCGCAGCACATGCGTTTAGGCAAATATTGCCAAACTTTCGACTCACCTTCTGTAGCTGGTATCTATGAACAGAAATAAGAACTTGGGCCATCTACCCGCAATGGAAGATAACAAACTTTAAAGGTTAACTTTTCAAGCGCTGGAAGTTATATTTTTGTAAGTGATGTAGCTATTTTCATTTGTTTTCTCTAGAATAGAAACAGGGAAAGACTTTTGGACTACCCTGCATAACAGGCAATTATCAGTGATTGCCATGCTACGTGCAGCGAGACGATTCCACTCATGAAAGCAGGAAAGGCCATCTCACGAACACTTGCCGTTTGCAAATTGTTAGCGGTGTATGGCAACATATAGTAATGAGTTCGTTTTGTAATAAGTAGTAAATCAAAGTGAGCCGTTTCTTTCCTGTTCTACCGAATGCTGAACAATATTCCTCATCGACAAATACCAGATCAAATGTGTGTGGGCGTCGATCTTTCTACTGTCATCAACGCTTAGCGTTGGCATAAAGAACCCGCTTTTCAGTGATGGTAACCATAGCAGAAGAGCAACGTGACCTCAGGAAAATTAAAAAGGCTAGTGATTAAATTTTGGAATTATGTCTCTTCGAAATGCAGAGTTCGAATTTTTATTTGTGGTGCACTTTTTTTTATTGCTTGTGAAAACACAAATTTCTCCATGACTGAGATCGAACTCGCGCCTCCTCGCTCCGGAGTAAGTTGCTCTCCCAACTAAGCTACACTGACTGGTCGCTACAGATTTGTCGTCTTGAAACATGATTTACCTCTGTAGTACGTCACATGCTTTCAAGTTAAAAAGCCCTAGAAACAATTGAAACGTGGAATTTCGAACACATGTAATTAGCTTTATCAATAATCTTGATTCAATAGGGAAGGAAGTGTGCAAACCAGAGAGGACGATACAAACAGGGAGCCTATCTTGTGCGCATTCTATCGCACACATTGCTGTTTCTTCAAATTTGAAGTGCTGAATAACATAATCCGAGAATGCAGGCAGAGGTAAGGCCTTGGTAGTCTGGTTCGTTGGATAAATATTACAGGATATTCCTAACATTTCATGAAAAGAATCTCCCTAAGGTATGACTTAGGCGGTTGTATGAATTTGCCATTATCTTCAGCATATTATCAACAAAGAAAAAGGCTTTTATTTTATACCTTACGTATAACATGCAACCTAGGTCTGAAGGTGTGCCAGTGAATGGAGTTCTTGTTGAAGATAATTGTTCTGACACAAAAGACGTTAGTGTCAGGTCATATCTGAATGACACAAAC
The DNA here is from genome assembly GCA_039090855.1 of Macrothele yani. Classification (NCBI taxonomy): domain Eukaryota; kingdom Metazoa; phylum Arthropoda; class Arachnida; order Araneae; family Macrothelidae; genus Macrothele; species Macrothele yani. Next base: position 126,359,131 of record CM077026.1, on the reverse strand, counting down.
ACAACGCAAAGTTGTCTCAGGAGGCAGACATTGGCGCACAAAAGGAATTAGTTACCTCAGAAGTTTACAGCTTCCTTAAGCGGTATAATGAAGTATTCAAAGTTAGACTATCATAATTGCTTATATTTTTAAAAAGTAAAGAATTAGTATTTCAAACCTTCCGAGACGGTAGAAGCACAGGGGGAGTCAAAAGTAGGACACAATGTATTTCAGAAACTGCAGGGAAAATGAAATATCAGAATACCCCAGCAAATAATCGGTGAGAGGGGGCGGGGCTATCTTTTAGGCTATTTCTGGAACATGGCCGTCATCTTGAAATCAGCCATATTGGATCAAGCTCAAATTTTTCAAATGGTAAGGGGGTCATGTTGCATATCAAACAAGACCAGAATTATATCAGAAATTCATTGCCGTAATCAGATTTAACATGTGTTGATGTTCACAAGGTATCAACAGAAAAAAAGTTGAAATAACAACCTCTAAAGTACCCTGTGATGCGCAGCTATTTGATGTGTTCAATGTGTTGTTCCTGTTGCTGAACACAGAGCTGAAGGAGCTTAATCCACTCGTTATGCACTCGCACGAGAATATCGGCAGAAATGCGGTTACAGGCCTCCATTGTTGCTGAAGGTCGTGTTTGTCGCTGATTTTCTCAGCATACACCCGGTGTTTCAGATGACCCCACAGATAAAAATTGAGTGGTATGAGGTCAGGGGATCTGGGTGGCCATTCATCAGGACCACGCCGGCCAATCCAATGACCAGAGAATTGAACATCTAGCCATTGACGAAGCATTGCTCCGTTGTGTGGTGGACCCCATCTTGTTGAAAATAACAGGGAAACTGCTGTCTTCATTCAGAAGGGAAGGGAACAGTTTTCTATAGCATTTCAAGGTAGCGCTGAGCATTTAGGTTATTATCGATGAATATGGGTTCGATCACACGGGTTCTCCTTTACATTACCAACGACGTTGGATGGTTCCGTCCAGTGACTATTCCTGTCACTCTAGTACCTGTTGTTGTGACGGTTAACCTCACCACTGACAAAAATAGGCCATGTCACTGAACAAAATGCCCTGTGTGAATGAGGGATCCCGCTGATGTTGGTCTTAAAGCCCAGGTGCAGAACTCGACACGTCAGTCAGGATGATCCTCTGATAGCTGCATCTGGATCTTGTACGGATGCCAGTGAGTGGTGTGAAGAATCCATACAATGGCCGGCTGGTTGATACCGCATTCTGCTGCGAGATGTCGTGTGCTGCGCTATGGACTCTTTGCAAAGGACACAAAGACCATCGGTGAGGTTTCCTCGTCGGTAGCAGTTTTCGACCGACCACTACGTGGCTTGTCGTCCACAGTCCCAGCTTCTTGGAATTTGGATATCAGCTATGTGACAATGGTCTGTGAAATTAATTGGTGGTCTTCTGGGTGTCGGTTGTTGAAATCTGCGGTTATGATACGGTTGTTGCATTCGCCAGATATTAGGATCACCTTAATCCTTTCCTGTTTCGTCAATGCCATCTTCAGTTACCTGCAACAAACAATGGTTATTTCAAATGTCTGTGTTGATAACTTGTGAGCCACACAAGTTATCAACACAGAAATTTGATATGGCAATCAATTTCTGAGAAAATTCTGGTATTGTTTGGTATACAACATGACCCCCTTACCATTTGGAAAACTTGACCTTGATCCAATATGGCGGATTTGAAGCTGGAGGCCATGTTCCGGAAATAGCCTAAAAGATAGGCCCCCTCACCGATTCTTTGTTGGGTATTTACATATTTCATTTTGCCGCCCGTTTCTGAAACACAAGGATTTCCTGCAATTTTTGACACACCTTGTAGGTGCTTTGTGTAAATCCAGCTAATTCATTGCATGATGATTCTGACCTAGTGCCCTATGTAATAGGTTCTTACGGAAAAAACAAATCTTTAGTCCCGTTTTTGTAACTGAATAAAGATTTCTTTTCCATGCTTAAAACTGAACTAAAAAAATCTTTAGTCCGGATTTTGTAACGGCACCTTTGCTATCATTGCAGAGAAGCATAATGAGAATGGACTTCTGGTCTCACTATTACCAGATTTTATGGATTTTAAGAAATACCGTCCAAGTGAGTAAATTGACGTGCTTGTGCCACTGCTTTAAAATGTCTCCAGTACCCCAGAAGTAGGGCTCCACCTACTAATTGTCGGAAAAAATACCTGATGTGCTGAGTTTTTAAAATAGAGACTGTCCTTTTTGAATCAAACATTCTAATTAGGACATGAATGTTTAAAGATTCTAAACGTTTTTGAAGAGACCTTGCATGAAAAAATTACTGAGATAAGTATATTTTGAAATATCTTCAAGATATGATCGCCGAACAGGCAAGATGAGGTATTCAGATCGAATGCGCAGAATGTTAACCTGTTAAGATTATCGATTTGAGTTCTATTAGCGAAGGAATATGAAGTATTTGCTAATCCTACTGTCTTAGTTGTCCGCACTTCTGTAGTAGTGGCCTCAGTATTGGATTAGTTTATATACTTTTGTGTAGTGATTTAGAGACCACTTGAGCACCTAAGACTATACTTTTGGACCACTACTTGCCGGGTCCCCAAACGCTGGGGACCCTGGGACGTGCCCGGTCGTCCTGGGCAGTAGTCACACCACTGAGTATTATCATCAGTATTTTTACATCATTAGACTACCAAAAGGCGGCTTTCAAATCTGTAGAAACCTCCCAAACTGCAAAAGAAAATTCGAGAGCTGTTTAAAGATTTTCGTTGCTGGAGAAGCCCAGAAGGAAAGTTCGATGCTTAAATTTAAGTAGTGTATGGTTCAAAGAATACACTGTTAAAAGTTTTTGTGATAGGTTGCACCAAAAAGTGGTGATGCACCAGCTGCACCACTTTCTGATAAGACACACCATTGTGTGGCGCAAACAAAACCCAACAAATGGGTACATCCTAGCACCATAAGTGGTGCAACCTTGTATCATAACGTTATGATAAAAGGTTGCACTACTTGTATCATTGTTGGGTTTGTTTTTCAACTTTCTATCATTGTTGTTAGAAAAGATACACTATACAATAATGTATCTTTTCTTACAAAGTGGTCCAGCTGGTGTAGCACCACTTTTTGGGGCAACCTACTATACAATTTTTAATAGCGATGAGGAGTCACTCAACCCTTATTTCAAACTAGTAATTCTAGGCAAGAAATAGAGCTCGAGCTCCTTAAGATACACATACATCATACGTGCTTTCTTAGGGACTCTGACCCACCGCTGAGTATTGACTAGAAGCCCAAGTAGCTCACTACGGGCCCACCCTGACTATGTTTAGAAGTTCTTGCGGGTTAAAGTAACCGTAGGAAAACTTATTGCACTCAGCACATTCTGAAAGTTCTAAGCAGAAGTAAAATCGAATTAGAGATGAGCACGGGCTCCTTTTTTAAAGGCTCGCGGGCCCGTTATATCATTCTTTACGACTCGCCATTCCCGGATTTTAGTCAAAGATTTGAGATAAAAGCCCACAAGGGCCCTGATCCGTTTCTGCACTTTTTGTCATAGCCTGACCCGTACTTATCTCTAAATCGAACAACACATAGATGTCGTTAACAGTAGTTTTGCATGAGCCTCCGTCAATAAAAATACGGCTTAGGAGTCATTGTAGAGCAATGATATCCAATGGCAGCAAGTTGAGTTTTTACCCGGAGAACATTGCAAAAGTAAAGTACTGTATGGGGACTAAAATTTTGTCAAAATGATTTATTGCAACCTCCTGATATGCATGAGTAGATAATTGAAATCTGAAATTTTTTGCACCATCTTAAAGGTTCCTTCGGCGGAGAATAATCACCTTCCACACACAGACGGCAAAATGCCTCGCTGTTCGAAATACAACAGAAGAGATTTATTTGCCTCGACTAGCTGAAAGGAGACACTTAATATTCACAGAAATCACCAAGAACTACGTGGAAGAATAAAAGTACGATGCATCCGGAATATAAAGTCTCTTAGAAACATAACTTACTGCCCGAAGTTACAAGACACATTTAAACCTCCAGATTACAGGAGCTTTGGAAGACGCAATGTGAAATTTTGTAGACGCTGTATAACAGGAGACTCTCGTAGAAGCGTCCTTTCTTTCTGTAGTATTCGTCGTAGTTACGATTCGTATATATGTGCTCTCGCCTCTATAAACACGGAAATTTTTTCGACGCAATTTTGCGCTCTCTCCGCTGTTGAACAGGTTTTCGATGAACGTACACAAGTATATGTGTGCTTGCCACCCGAAGGGTTAGTAAGTGGTGTGAAGGTGAGACCCTTCACATGATGCATAACCCACTGTTTCTTGCTACACTGTAAAAAATAAGTGATGTCAATTCACGGAAAATATCTTAAAAATAAAGTGCAACTAAGATGTCTATAATTATCCGTCGTTTAACGGAATTTTTGTTTTTAAAAGTGCCCGCTTCTTTAGCTTGCGTAGTTTTTAGAGATTTTCCGTAGTAAGAAATTCCGTTTATTTCAAAAAATTCCATTTCACGTTTTTCCTTATTTTGACAGAAATTTCGTAAAATACAATTGGCTGAATATTTCCGCCCTTACGCTAGAGAAATCTTTTGCGCCAGTGGCGGGGATCGAGCCCAGTTCCTTTGGGTTGCAGCCGTGCGATTTAACCACTGAGCCAGAAAATCACAGGAATCAGACCCATGTTCAAGGAAAATTAATTGGGCGATGATGAATTATTTTTTCATTAATGCGGGTGATTTAGTCACCTTAGTTGCTACTGGAGCTTGTTATTTTTGAATACATTTGTAATTAATTTTTTTATAGGTTTTATGATAAACTACGTATTTTTTTCATCCTGATTTTTCGAAGCAACATAATAATTTGGAGTTTGAGAATTTGTCAATCGACAGAAACTTTCAATTATCTTTAAGAGCAGATGCAATATAGTGTTTTTTTCACAAAACTTCTTAATATGAAATGTACCCTTGGCAGCTATATGTATAGCTTTTGTTTTATGGACTTCACATACTGATACATAAGCATTGTACAATCTCCTGTACAATAAATTAAGTTCCCGATTTCTTACGGTAACACAATATGTAATAGCTCGTGCACAAAATGGGGAAGAGGAGAAAAAATATCCTGAGCCACAGTAAACAAAATTCATGCGATATACTATCCACAACATCTGATCTAGCTACAGAACTTCAAAATGAAATTTAAAAGTTAAACAAACCCCAAGTATTCTCGTGAATCTGTATTGTTCGTCATATGGATATAGAAAAAGTGAGAACGAGGCTTTTCCGTTAATATAAGAAAAAAATTGCTGGACGTTTTAAAAAAATGCAGAATTTTTCTGACGTACGAAAAATCCGTGAAATTAAGTTTTTATTTCGCCATTTCTCGGAAAAAGGTGTATTTGCAGTGTACGTCTTATGTGAAAAAATTGATAAATGTCAGTCAAATAACTGCCTTTGGGGCTAATTAACTAAATTACGGAGAACTGTGCACTTCCCTGTACTCTCAAAGAATGGGAATGCACTTCGTTATAATCACCAATTGCGGTGGAAAATACGAATTTCCTGAAAAATATTGCGAAGAACGCTTAGTCTTCTGATTAGTAGCCAGTCCACACTTCTGGTAGTATGTACGTATTTCACCATCCCTGTTTCAAACTGGTTTGAAGTGCTATCTTTGACCCTTCGTCCAAAATGGGTTCGACTTCGATTCCCGGATGGGGCACGGGTGGTGTGTTTTTCATATACGCCTGGATGTGTTCTTTCCCTGATATTAGTGAGCCTAAATTATGAACGGGTGAGTGCTTATATGCTAAGAGCTACTAATTGCGGTTTATGGGCCACCGATCAAATCTAGATCAAACTGGGGTGTTGTGTAAGTCTAAAAGGCACTATTCTGTCCCTTTCCTAAAATCAGTGGCCCTAAATTAGGAATGGCTAGGGGCTACTGATTGAGCGAAGCGAGGACGAAGGCCGAGCGGAGCTCTCTTTACGAGACTCCAGAAAATTAGTTGTTCGGGCATGGGTACGAGACGACGCATCCGATCACCGTGAATTTTTTTTCTTGCGATTGGACAACGTTCATAGTCAGGTTTTAGCGTCTTCCGATTCCCGGAAATCCGTGTCATTGAGGGAATAATCGTCCAAACACATGCATTTTTGGGGTTTTTTTCCGAATTTTCTGAAGACGTCGTTTGTTACCTATCTCCTCCAAAGATCTTCAGCCAATCGCGGTGGCACTTGCCACAGAGAAAGGGAAGGACATGGTGAGTGTCATGGGGTTGGTATCATAGCGATTGGTCGTCTATAAAAATAATGACCATTAAAAAAACTGACGAATTTTAATAATAATTGAAAAAAATTCGCTCTCTATACGAGACTCGGGACAATTAGCTGTTCGGGAATAAAAACATGACACATTCGATCACCGTGATTTTTTTGCATGCGATTGGACATCGTCTATGATCAGGTTTTGACACCTTCAGATTCCCGAAATTCCGTGCCACTGAGCAATTTCAATTAAAATTATTAAAATTGGTCAGTTTTTTAATTGTCATTATTCCTATAGGACACGACCAATCACCATGACACTAACTCCATGTCACTAATCATTAATGTTTTCAATGATATTATGAATACACTGTCGGTTTGATATATGTAGAGTTGTCGAGAGTAAAAACAAGCAGTGCTGTGCACAGCAACGACCACCACTTTATATCTAAATTGTCTTTGCGCATGATGGAAAGCCTATTTATTATTAAATATGGGGTGAATTGTTGTAATGAGGAACTCCCCTCTATTGTCCCCTCATCCTCGCGAATTTTAATTTTACATCAATCTCGAGCCGATGTTAGAATTTCTTTGGATAATTATAACACTATCGGAACTGGCAACGATGATTATCTCGTTTGCATAAATACTTGAGAATGTGTGCTGGGTAAGAACTGTATTATCCGTTTGATACATACCTATGCTTGATGATGTGATCAGAGTGACCGCGAAAGATCTCGGATGTGTTTTTAACCTTTAATTGAAAATAAAGTTTTTTATGTATTTTGAAGACAGTTTTTCAATGGATTTGGATAACACTTTGTTATCGTGCTGATGAAACAGTTTATGCCTACACCTTTAGGGTACTCTTTACGACAGTGTGCACGACAGATATATTTTAACTGATAAAATTTCCTTTTAGTCAGTAATAATTAGTGGCGCTAGTAGTACGTAAATCTTCAGGTTTTACTAATTCTATTAAAAACTAGAAAAATGACACCTAATTTTCGGGTGCAATAAGCACGTCTTTTGAATCCGTTCTGGCGCAAATTAAATTTATCAAAGCTATTCAAAGTGAATTGAACCGGTATGGAAAACAATAGATCTGACGAAAGAAAGATTTTCAATCTGGTTTTTAATCCCTTAGATATTGGTGTAAACGGAATTGTGAGCTTACGAACTCTTAGAAACAGAGATATCGACAAAAATAAGATGTGACTTTACGTCCCCTGGTGGGAAAACCATGCAATATTTTAGGAAGAAAGTATTCTCAAAAGGTTTATCCATATAAGCGGTATCGGTCCAAGAAAAAATTTAGTCGAGTTTTCAGGAGCCCAGATTTTGCAACAAATACTTCAGAAGCAGAAATTAACACATATGACCCCTGGTGGCTAAACCATTTTTTGCCAAACATTAGAAATATGTAAAAAATATTTTCCATCAGGTCTTGTATGCGATACAGGAAGAATTTTTCAAATAAGAGCTTTAGGAGCAGAAATAACGCAGAAAACGCAATTTACCTTTGTGCCCCTAGCGGAAAGTCTAAGATTTACTTGAAAATTTTGAATTTATAGGAAAAACATTTCGCATCGGAAACACTATCAAACAAAGAAGGAATTTTTCAAATCGTACTCTTAGCAGTAGAGATATTGACAAAAATAAAATATACATCTACGCACCCTGGCGTAGAAATCGTGCACTATTTTAAGAAGAAAATGTTTCTAAAAGGTTTGTCGACATGAATAGTATCGGTCAACAAACGAAGTTTCTTTCAATCGAGAATTGAGAAGCTCCTATTTTGCTGCAAATACAACAGAAGCGGAAATTAAGATTTACGCCCCCTGGTGGCCAAACTACTTTTTTTTTTACAAAAATTAGAAATTATGTGCAAACGATTTCCCATCAGGAGCTGTATCCGGTGCAGAAAGAATTTTTCAAATTGGAGATTTAGAAGCAGAGATATAGGGGGAAACATAATTTACCGCTACGTCCCCTAGCGGAAAGTCTATGAATTACTTAGAAATTTTGAATTTATAGGAAAACATTTCGCATCGGAAACACTATCCAACAAAGAAGGAATTTTTCAAATCGGACTCCTAGAAGTAGAGGTATTGACAAAAATAAGATGTACATCTACGCCCCTGGCGGAGAAACTGTGGAATATTTTAGGAAAATATTCCGAAAAGGTTTATCGAAGTGAGTGGTATCAGTCCACGAAAGAATTTTTTCAATCGATATTTTAGAAGCTCCGATTTTATGGCAAATACATCAGAAGCAAAAATTAACACTTACGCCCCCTGGTGGCCAAAGTATTCTTTACCAAAAATTTGAAATTACATGCAAAAGATTTTCCATCAGGAGATGTATCCGCTGAAGAAATGTTTTTTCAAATCGTTGTTTTAGGAAAATAGTTATCGCCCCTAGCGGAAAATCTATGCGTAATTGGAAAAAGTAACTGTATCTAAAATACTCTTCGACATAAATGGAATCGAAAGATAAAATATTTTTTTCAATCTGATGTTTAGAAGCAAATATGTGGAATAAAACGTATTTTTGAATTTAACATCTGCATTTGCGCCCTCTAGTGGCGAAATTGTGCATCGTAAACAAACAACCGAAATGAAGGATCATTATTTGCATATTTTAAGCTTCCCAATGCAAAAAAAAAAAAAAAAAACTCAAATCGGACTAATAGTTGCAGAGATATCGTGGGGACGGACGGACAAACCGATAACAGAAGCACTATCTTCTTTTACAAAAGACGTGATAAAAATTAGATGGCCTTTTACTTGAACCGTTTCACGAAAGTCTGCTCACTGACATTAACTTAAAATAATCGTTTGAAATGAAAAACGAAGAAATGGAGACTCAGTCTGTTAGCTCAACACTTGCTTAATCTAATAGTAAAAAGAAGTGTGTGTGTGTCTTTAGCGATACAAAATGAAAAAAATGTGGTTCCCGATATGAGTGCGTCTTTCCGCTTTGTTTAATGCAACCTGATCACAACCAACGTGAAGGGGTGAAGAAAAGTAGCTCATGATAAATTTTGGGCATTACGTTTTTAGAATGTTTCGTACTTTTGTTCTGGAAAGCATAAATTTTAAGCGTCGTTTTTTTAGAATTTGTTATAATAGATGACTTAATGAGCTTAGATTTTGCAAGCTCATTAAGTCATCTATTATAACAAATATATATACCGTTGGCGGCTTTTCCTAGATTTGCTTAATCATCATCATCATCATCATTGTCAACCATTATCAATCCACTGCTGGACGAAGGTCTCCCAAGTTTCCTCCACAACGGTCTGTCTTGTGCCAGTCTCCTCCATGTCACCCCTGCATACTTTCGAATTTCATCCACCCATCTCCCATGTGGTCTTCTTCTGGGTCTTTTCCTGTCCCTTGGAATCCAATCTAAAATTTCGGCTGTCCATCGATGATCTGTCCTTCTGGCAGTATGTCCAGCCCATTGCCATTTCAGGGATTTAACTCTGATCATGATGTCTTCCACTCTTGTCATTTTTCTGATCCACGAGTTCCTCTTCTTATCTCTCCTGGTTATAATAGGCATGCACCTCTCCATGATACTTTGAGTTGTCTGCAGCCTTTGTATGTCTCTTTTAGTTAAGGTCCACGTCTCTGCACCATACGTAAGCACTGGAAGGATGCATTGATCAAACACTTTTCTTTTAAGACATAATGGCATATTGCTCTTGAAAATTATGCTGTTTCTTCCAAAAGCTCGCCAGGCAAGTTTTGTACGCCGATTAATTTCTTCATCAATGTGACCCTCACTTGATATCTGCTGTCCAAGATAAACGTACGTGTCTGTTATCTCCAGCTTTTCTCCATCAATCGATAAATCTTCATTTCTTGTAAAAGCATTGAACATCACTTTTGTCTTCTGAAAGTTCATTTTTAATCCCACTTCTTTACTCTTGTCAGCAAGTTCCTGGATCATACTCTGCAGCTCTGATGGGGTAGTTGCAAAAATGACTATGTCATCAGCAAAACGAAGGTGGGTTAGATAATCTCCATTAATCTTTATCCCCTTGGTTTCCCAGCTCAGTGACTGAAAAACACCCTCCAATGTGGCATTAAAGAGCTTCGGAGATATGGTGTCACCTTGTTTCACTCCCTTTCCAATTTTTATGTGTGTTGTATTTTCAAACAGCCTAATCTTTGCACTTGCATTTTCATAGATGTTATTAATAATATTAATGTATGCATCTTCAATACCGCAGGTTTTCAGAGCCATTGTAACTGCTGATGGTTTCACCGAATCAAAGGCTTTTTCATAATCGATAAAAGCCATGCACAATGGAAGTTCATATTCCCTCGCTCTTTCAATTAGTTCTCTCAGCACATGGATATGATCTATTGTGCTGTAGCCACTCCTGAATCCAGCTTGTTCTCTCGGTTGAGCCATGTCCAGTGTCACCTTCAAGCGGTGTGAAAGAACTTTAGTGAAGATTTTATAAACTACTGATAGGTTTGTAGTTTCCGAGATCCTCAATGTCACCTTTCTTATGTAGCAGGATCATTGTAGCGGTGTTCCAATCCTCAGGAATCTTTCTTTCATTAAGGCATCGAGTAAAAATTTGGGCGAGTACTGTTTCGATTTCTCCACTTGCTTCTTGTATGATGTCTACAGTAATTCCATCTTCTCCTGGAGCTTTTCCTCGCTTCATGTTCTTGATTGCATGTGCAACTTCTGCTGGAAGGACTGGAGGAACTCTGGTACCGGTATCTTTTATGATGTCTGGAGTGCATGTATCATCCCTTTCATATAATTTGGAGTAGAAATCTTTCACTCTTGTCAAAATTTCGCCTCTATTTCTTGTTACAGAACCATCTTCTTTTCTCAGTGCCATAATCTGTTTTCTTCCCTTACTGAGATGTCCCTTTGCTATCTTTAGGCTTTGGTTGTTTTCAATTGCTTTCCTCACTAGTTCAGTTGAATTTTCTTACGTCTTCAGTGATACTTTTATGGTAGTTAAATGTCAAAACAAAAAAAAACACCAAAAAAAAAAAAAAACCCCAGCAAGAATTCCATCTGAATTGAGAAAAAACTAAATTTAGCGCCTGTGAGAAGAACTATCTTCTGCCTCCCGCCTTAGATGTCTTTCAATGGTTTTTCGAAGCCGAAAATTAATTTCCGGAATGAAAAGTGCGCAACATATCTGACATCCAGTGATGTCTTATCTCAGATACACATTTGGGAAAGTGAATGAAGGAATGGAAACTTTTAACATGATATAATTGTTAGAAAAATACCGCAAGTTAAATAGACATATATTGCGAAACAATGCATTTAATAGCGATATTATTTCTTGCATTGCGAAACAATGCAAGAAATAATATCGCTATTAAATGGATGACGAAAACCAAAAGTTTGGGTGATTAAAGTCAAAGGCAAAAATATATCCAGATATGGTTTACTTAGCACTTACGCTTCCTTATGGGATTAAACCTCAAGTCGTCGCTTTGTTTTACCATGCCTGATAACATTCAGAAGTAATTTTCTGAAAAAAAATTTTATGAACCAGTCGTCCCATAATTTTAGTAGCTAATGGCGAGAAGTTCCTACATTGAGAGAAAAAAATATCCTGCCAAGTAAATTGAGTTCCTCCCTAAGCTTGAGGAAAAAAAAAAAGATAACTGATTTTTCCGGAGTAACGCTTCTTCTGTGACCGAGTTAAAGAAGCGATGTGGGAGGACGCGAGCTTAGGTGCGCTGCTCACAGGGTGCGCTGGAAAAGCACACAATTTTGGCGCGCGAGAGTGGAAGCTCTGGAGCCATCCCGCTAATCTGAAGAGTAAGTCACAGTGCTCGTGAAGACTCTGAGCGGCAGGATGCCCTAGATGAAATCCCCCGGCACAGCGAACAGCAGTGCTAGTTTCGCGGGAGTTTTCCCAAGCTGTAGGCAAGCAATTTTCTTCAAGGATACCTGTGGATCTTATGAACTCTGAAAGGTAAAAGCCTCTTCTCACTTCCTTTTTGAACTGCGTAAAGCAATATCAATAACAGTTTGCTCTTAGTTCTGTCAGCAAAACTTATGAACTACTTTCTTGTCGAAAGTGCATCTAGAGAAACACTTTGTTCAATTATTTGAGTAGACAATTAGAACTTGGGTTCTTTCTTGAAAGTACTTTAGTCCAAATTAAAATAATTCAAATGTGGGATTTACCGACTTTTACGCGGTGATATAAAAAGGTAGATAATTTATTACCGATGAAATTTTATCCAGTCGGCATAATCCGTTTTTTTGCAAAACCGAAGAGAAGAAATACAAAACTTCTTTTCATTGCGAAAGTTTCTTTTATTTTGTGCACCTTTGCTCGGTTCTGAATTGAAGATAAATTTTGGATGAAAATATGTAATTGAATACTTGTGATAACAAACTTTTGTCATAACCGCTTTGCACAATAATGATCCCCAACATCTCTCTGATCATATTGCAAAAAACGATTTTCCTAAGCCATAGTAACATTTATAATTTTAGTGCTATAAAAACCATGCCATATATCTTATGATTCACAAGAATCAATCATTCCGCGCTACCAAGACACCGCTAAAGTTTTTGCACCAAGAGTTTGTAGGAAACACAGTATCATCGGGACCGTATTTTTCAAGTGCGAAGTCTGTCTATGGGACTACAAGGAAAAGGTAGAACAATTCAGAGTTTTCTTTCAAATGAGGTCAGTAATCATTCAAATGATTACAAAAAAGTCTGGTAAAACCTGTGAAATTGCCTTCTCGTAACTATTAAAATAGAAAATACCTGGAAAGCTCGAAAAGACTATTTGATATTATAACGAAGTAAATTTCTCCGTGTGCGTCCTGCACGGCAGGCACGTTACACCCCCCCCCGCGAAAGAGGGTCGGGGACATGGCTCACAGGTCAGCCGTGACCATGAATTGTCACAGGCAGCCATCCACTGTAGAACGTGCACTTGAAAACTACCAGTAAATCTGGTGTGTGGAATGCAACGTCACACACATTTTATTTTTCGAAGCGCTGGAGAAGGGATTCTCTTACTTTTCCTCTCTCGCGGTGTGGAAAGAACATCACACCATTGCGAGATCTTGAACGGCCAGGTCATCCGGGTAGTTCAGGCGCCATTACAACGAAGTAAATTTTTCCGTCATTTTTGTCCACGCCGGGGCTCGAACCCGGGTCCCCTTATTCCAGAATAAGTTACTCCACCAACTGAGCTACGCGGACGTTCACCGTCGCCGCTATCCGCCCCCATGTCGTGTGCGTCCTGCAGGGCATGCACGTTACAATATATATATATATATATATATATATATATATCATCATCATCATCATTGACAACCATTATCAATCCACTGCTGGACGAAGGTCTCCCCAAGTTTCCTCCACAACGTTCTGTCTTGTGCCAGTCTCCTCCATGTGACCCCTATATACTTTCGAATTTCATCCACCCATCTCCCATGTGGTCTTCTTCTGGGTCTTTTCCTGTCCCTTGGAATCCAATCTAAAATTTCGGCTGTCCATCGATGATCTGTCCTTCTGGCAGTATGTCCAGCCCATTGCCATTTCAGGGATTTAACTCTGATCATGATGTCTTCCACTCTTGTCATTTTTCTGATCCACGAGTTCCTCTTCTTATCTCTCCTGGTTATAATAGGCATGCACCTCTCCATGATACTTTGAGTTGTCTGCAGCCTTTGTATGTCTCTTTTAGTTAAGGTCCACGTCTCTGCACCATACGTAAGCACTGGAAGGATGCATTGATCAAACACTTTTCTTTTAAGACATAATGGCATATTGCTCTTGAAAATTATGCTGTTTCTTCCAAAAGCTCGCCAGGCAAGTTTTGTACGCCGATTAATTTCTTCATCAATGTGACCCTCACTTGATATCTGCTGTCCAAGATAAACGTACGTGTCTGTTATCTCCAGCTTTTCTCCATCAATCGATAAATCTTCATTTCTTGTAAAAGCATTGAACATCACTTTTGTCTTCTGAAAGTTCATTTTTAATCCCACTTCTTTACTCTTGTCAGCAAGTTCCTGGATCATACTCTGCAGCTCTGATGGGGTAGTTGCAAAAATGACTACGTCATCAGCAAAACGAAGGTGGGTTAGATAATCTCCATTAATCTTTATCCCCTTGTTTTCCCAGCTCAGCGACTGAAAAACACCCTCCAATGTGGCATTAAAGAGCTTCGGAGATATGGTGTCACCTTGTCTCACTCCCTTTCCAATTTTTACGTGTGTTGTATTTTCAAACAGCCTAATCTTTGCACTTGCATTTTCATAGATGTTATTAATAATATTAATGTATGCATCTTCAATACCGCAGGTTTTCAAAGCCATTGTAACTGCTGATGGTTTCAACGAATCAAAGGCTTTTTCATAATCGATAAAAGCCATGCACAATGGAAGTTCATATTCCCTCGCTCTTTCAATTAGTTCTCTCAGTACGTGGATATGATCTATTGTGCTGTAGCCACTCCTGAATCCAGCTTGTTCTCTCGGTTGAGCCATGTCCAGTGTTACCTTCAAGCGGTGTGAAAGAACTTTAGTGAAGATTTTATAAACTACTGATAGGAGGCTGATAGGTCTGTAGTTTCAGAGATCCTCAATGTCACCTTTCTTATGTAGCAGGATCATTGTAGCGGTGTTCCAATCCTCAGGAATCTTTCCTTTATTAAGGCATCGAGTGAAAATTTGGGCGAGTACTGTTTCGATTTCTCCACTTGCATTTTGTATGATGTCTACAGTAATTCCATCTTCTCCTGGAGCTTTTTCCCGCTTCATGTTCTTGATTGCATGTGCAACTTCTGCTGGAAGGACTGGAAGAACTCTGGTACTGGTATCTTTCATGATGTCTGGAGTGCATATATCATCCCTTTCATATAATTTGGAGTAGAAATCTTTCACTCTTGTCAAAATTTCGCCTCTATTTCTTGTTACAGAACCATCTTCTTTTCTCAGTGCCATAATCTGTTTCCTTCCCTTACTGAGATGTCCCTTTGCTATCTTTAGGCTTTGGTTGTTTTCAATTGCTTTCCTCACTAGTTCACAGTTGAATTTTCTTACGTCTTCAGTGATACTTTTTCGTACTGTCTTGCATAGCTCTATATATTCCACTTTGGAAGTCACATCTTCTTTAGTTGTCCTCATCTCTCTTCTTTTTTGCATCAACATTTTGGTTTTTCCTGATAATTTGTTCACATGCAACTTGTTCTTAGACCCAGCTAATTTTGTTGCTGTTTCCATAAGAGCTTTGGTTACTTTTCTGTTAACTTCAGAGATGTCCACTTCTTCCGATGTTAGGCCTTCTAAAGCAGAGAACCTGTTCTTCAGTTCTAACTTGAAGGTATTATGGTGTTTTTTAAGGTTGGTTATGTCAATAGATTTTGTTTGTCTTATGAGCTTGCCACGTTCGAGTTTAGTGTAGAGGTGCATCTTACATCTCACCAATCTATGGTCACTACCTGTGTTGAACTTGTTTAGCACACTGCAGTCTTCTATGACGAATTTTTTGTTACACATAATAAAATCAATTTCACTTGTAGTCCCATTTGGATGTCTCCATGTCCATTTCCTGTGTGGCTTTTTCTTGAAGAAGGAGTTCAAGATGAAAAACCCTTCTGCCTCTGCAAACTCAACGAGAGTATTTCCACGCTGGTTTCTGTTGCCGTGACCGAATTTACCTACTGAAGTTTCATTCTGTTGCCGTTGCCCTATTTTTGCATTGAAATCTCCCATAATTATTTTCAAGTGCTGCTTACCTTTATTATTTAGATGACAAATTTCCTCATAAAATTCTTCAATTTCTTCTTCAGAATGACTTGTGGTGGGTGCATAAGTTTGAATAATCTGAGCCTGGTATCTTTTCGAGAGTTGGATAACAAGTCGTGCAGCTCTGTCAGAGGAGCTTTCAACTTCTACAACTTTATCCTTCAGTTTCTTGTTTATTATAAATCCAACACCACTAGTTCTGCCAGTATCTCTCCCACGATAGTAGAAGAGATGTCCACTTTTCAGTTCAATGAGATCTCCTTTTCTCCTTACCTCACTTAGCCCGACGATGTCCCACTTGATCCTTTGTAGTTCCTCTTCCAATTCAAGAAGCCTTGAATCAGAAGATAGGGAGCGTTCATTGTAAGTAGCCAAGGTCAGCATCAGATGGCAGCCTAGTCCGGTCCTCCGGGGATTCTTAGCACCCTCTGCCTTCATGTCGCACTGGCCGCTGCCTTGGCCAGGTACATTCCAGCTGCCGGAGACTGAGGGCCAAGATTTAAGTTGTGGAATCATTTTGGAGGGGTTTGGCCATAACTCACCACGCTGGCCAAGCGGGTTGGTGAGTGTGGGATAGAATTTCCTCTAATCCCGATGGTATAGTTATACCGCTATTGGCGGTCGTCAGAGCCCCTTTAGTGGGAACAGGATGCACCACGAGAAGGCGGGGTTGACATTTGTCAAGGAGAGGCTGTGATGTTACGCATCACCTGACCTTACATCCCATATATATATATATATATATATATATATATATATATATATATATCATCAACCTTTTATCAATCCACTGCTGGACGAAGGTCTCTCCAAGCCTCTTCCACATTGGTCTGTCTTGTGCCAGCATCCTCATGTTACTCTCGCATACTTTCGAATTTCATCCACACATCTTCCGTGTGGTCTTCTTCTGGGTCTTTTCCTGTCCCTTGGAATCCAATCTAAAATTTCGACTGTCCATCGACGGTCTGTTCTTCTCTCAGTATGTCCAGCCCATTGCCATTTCAGGGATTTTATTCTGGTCATGATGTCTTCCACTCTTGTTATTTTTCTGATCCACGAGTTCCTCTTCTTATCTCTCCTGGTTACACAAAGCATGCACCTCTCCATGCTACTCTGAGTTGTCTGAAGACTTTGTATGTCTCTTTTAAAGTCCACGTCTCTACACCATACGTAAGCACTGGAAGGATGCATTGATCAAACACTTTTCTTTTAAGACATAATGGCATATTGTTCTTGAAAATTATGCTGTTTCTTCCAAAAGCTCTCCAAGCAAGTTTTATACGCCGATTACAATGTGACCCTCACTTGATATCTTCTGTCCAAGATAAACGTACGCTTCTGTTGTCTCCAGCTTTTCTCCATCAATCGATAAATCTTCATTTCTTGTAAAAGCATTGAACATCACTTTTGTCTTCTGAAAGTTCATGTTTAATCCCACTTCTTTACTCTTGTCAGCAAGTTCTTGGAACATACTCTGCTGCTCAGATGGTGTAGTTGCAAAAATGACTACGTCATTTGCAACTAATGACGTGGTGAGTTATGGCCAAACCTCTCCAAAATGATATATAAAAATAAAGGGATAAAATGCAGAACAGAAACATATGTACGAATTCAATTACTATACAATAAGGGATTCTGACAATTTAACTGCCGTATTGGCATTAAAGCCTAAGAAGTATTGTCCATCCGAAATCTATGGATATTTGTCCCCAAAGGAGGATTTTTGATTGTTTATGTGTTAGACTTTTGCGTTGTATGGACCGGACCGTATGTGGCAGATATGAAACCATAAAGAAAGGGATAAAATGCAGAATAGAAACATATGTACGAATAGTCCGTTTTCGGGCTTCGAAACAAGATCGCCATCACAAGAGTTTGATTTCCAAAACATTGCTTTATCAGGAGTCACATTAGCTCAAATGCGGAACTTTTAACATTTGTTACTAATTTGTGTAATGGAGAAACGTTTCTTATGAATCATTACGTAATGCATACAATTGTCCTCGTGTTTTCCTGAACTTTCGGTACTTTCATCTAAATACTTTTTTTCTTCTTTTAGTCCTTGTTTGTCCCAAGTTTAGGTGATACACGCTCCATATATTCGATAAAAAATCTCTAAATTTCGCTTCTCAGAATTTAGGAGAATTTGTTTATTCGGAACTTTGGGATTGCTTTCACTCTTTCATGAAAGTTTAATTTCACAAATAATTGGGCTTTGTATTTGAAAAGTTTTCAACATTTTTTTTTTTAGAAACTGTTAGCTGGTACTGACAGTCGGAACAGAAAAAAAAAGTTTTAGTAAATTTATCAGTATCGCTGTTGAATGCCCAATAATGTTAATTTAAATCTAATTCAGTATGCAATTTAATAAAAAAATTCAGTTCAATTCCCTGCAATTTTGTAATGCGACGGTAATATGGTCACCCGCAACTTCAAACCAAACGAGTTGGACAAATTAAAAAAGGGCATAGAAAATGAAAAAATATTTGGCCAAAACATTCATTTTTTTCTTAAATAAAATTTGAATTAACTGCCGCTGAGTTGTTGACATTTAAATTGCGGATCTCCATAGGTAGTTAAAATTGATGATTTTATAATTACTGTAACATGAAGATTACATAAACTTTTGTGTAACCCCACTTTTTTGTTGTAATTTACTGCTCCAAGCACCACTTATTTTGTGCAAATTTTAAGGACGAATTCAGGGGGAAATCTTTCCTGTACTTACAATGTTAATTTGTTCTATAGATATTTTCTAAATGTATTGCGTTCTGGTCCTCAAACTTTCGAGGGCAAATAAAGAAAGCCCTTATCTTATATATGCTCCAGATGCGAGTTCGAAAATTTTGTCATACTTTTTAAAAAAATTCTCAATCGATGACAAATTAGAATACTTTCTTATTGAGATAAATTAAAAAGATTTCGCCGAATTTGTCAAAATAACAGCTGGGGAATATTTTATCTCCGAACTTCATTTATTTGGTTAAAAATTTGGAAGATCAGAACGAAATAGATTTTAAGAAAATGCGTATAGCACGAATTGCAGGCATAGTAGCGACTTTTTCCTTGAGGGACCCCTCTTAATGGCATTAGATAGTAAAATCTGAAAGGACGAAATAACTTGACTTACCGGGACAGAGAAATCTGCTATCGTATCACGAGAGGATAGTTTTATTCAATTAATTTTAAAGGACACATAATAATTGAAATTTTAAGTGTTTCTTTGCAATTGTTAAATACTTAATGCTAATGTTGAAGAATTTATATGCATAAAACTCTATCCGGTGGGGTCATTAACAACTGTTTTTTGCAAAATTTGACTTTGTTGCTCTACTAAGTGAGGGTTGAGTGAGAAGATCAAGAATGCTTCAACACCTTTTTTTTTTGCACGGATTTAAAAATTGCAAGCGAAGAACATAGAACCAAACCTGTTCACCAATTTAAACTTCCTTTTTCTTAATTATAGGCAGCCGATGACGTCAAGCATTTTATGAGGTAGTTCTCGTTTCGTCATAAGCAGGTGTACTGAGTTATCTATCCTTGAAGTTGATTGGGGTCCAAAGCGTTGGTCATCGGTCAGCTTCAATACACTGCTGGCCACCCAAAATGCAACACCATGACGGAAGCATGCAATTGGCCTGAAATTCGCAGCATGTGTCGCCCGCAAGATGACATGCAAACGATTAGCATTGCAGGGCATATGCAAATCATGTGTGACCGGCACGCCACCGATAAGCACTATAAGTAGGGTGCACAGAAGGAAGGGGTGTAAGTAGTGGAAGAGCATTGTGCAGCCGGACCTGTGCCTGGGAAGCTTCCTGATGCCTCGTCGCAGAATACGGCAGTCATTCCAGCACGTTTCGGGGTTCTCCAGACGACGAATAGTGGCTTATCGCGACAGAGGTTTATCGTACCGAGACATCGGCACCCGTGTGGGACGACATCCAGCCACAGTGAGGCGAGTATGGATTCTGTGGATGCAGGAGGGACGGACGGACCGACGTGAGCGATTGCTGCAGCCACGGCACACCACCGAACGGGAGGACCGGCATGTTGTGCGGCGGGCATTGACGGCTCGAACCGCCACATCCCGAACGTTAGCGCAGGAATTAGGATGTGTTGCGCAACAACCCGTGTCACACGTAACGTTCGACGTCGTCTATTACCACTCAAGTTACACCACCGGCGAGTGCGGCGGCAGTGGCACGACATTGTCTTCTCCGACGAATTCTGCTTCCGCCTGCAACACCACGATGGTCGGATCCGCGTGTGGCGGCAGCGCGGCGAGAGACTGTATGACGCCTGCATTATGCATCGCCATACAGGTCCGTCTCCTGGCGTTATTGTTTGGGGCGCAATTGGATATGACACCCGCACTCCTCTGGTACGCATCGCTGGTACACTCAACAGCCACCGCTACATCTCCGACGTTTTGGAGCCTGTAGTCCTCCCTTATCTGCAGGACCTGCCAGAGGCCACGTTTCAACAGGACAATGAGCAGCGTCGGTCCAGAAAAGAATCTTTTCAGTCGAGTTTTCAGGAGCTCAGATTTTGCTGTAAATACACGAGAAGCAGAAATTAACGCTTATGCCCCCAGGTGGGCAAATTAATCTTTACCAAATATTAGAAATTATTAGATATATGAAAAACATTTCCGATTAGCAGGTGTATGCGATACAGGAATAACTTTTCAAATCGGCGTTTTAGAAGCAGAAATATTGGAGAAAAAGTAATTCACCGTAACGTCCCCTAGTGTGCAGTCTGAGTTACCTGAATATTTTGAAATTATATGAAAAATCATTTCGCACCAGAAACACTATCCAGCAGAGAAGGAAGTTTTCAAATCGGACTCTTAGAAGTAGAGATAATGACAAAAATAAGATATTCATCATTGCCTCCTAGCGGAGAAATCATGAATTATTATAAGAAGAAAATATTCTCAAAAAGCTTTATCGACGTGAGTAGTACCGATCCACAAACGAATTGTTTTCAATCAAGGTTTTAGCTCAGATTTGCTGCAAATACATCAGAAACAGAAATTAACATTTACGCCCCCTGGTCGCCAAACCGTTCTTTACTAAAAATTAGAAATTATATGCAAAATATTTCCCATCAGTAGCTGTATCCGCTGAAGAAAACTTTTTTTCAAATCGAAGTTTCAGAAGTAGAGATATCGGGAAAGCGCAATTTACTTTTGCCGTCCCGGTGGAGCAGAGGTCTAAGAGATGGCTTCTGATCATTCGTCCGGAAGGAGTGCGGGTTCGAATCCGGGTAGGGCATTAATGTTTGTCTTGCGGCACTGGCTCTCCCTTCCCTAGAACAAGTGGCCCTAAATTAGGGACGGGCGACCTCTTATAGTCCATTGAGGTACTCATGATGGTCATTAAACTTCCAATAAAAAAAAATTACTTTTGCGTCCCCTAGCAGAAAATCTATGCATAACTTAAACAGGTGACTGTGCCTAAAATACTCAACATAAATGGAATCGAAAGTTAAAATAATTTTTTCAATCGGATGCTTAGAAGCAAATATCTGGAATAAAATGTATTTTGAATTCGAAATCATCTGCACTTACGCCCTCTAGCGCCAAAATTGTACATCATAAAAAAACGAAATGAAGGATCATTCGCATATTTCAAGCTTCCCAATGCAAAAATGTTTCAAATCGGGCTAATAGTTGCACAGATATAGTGTCCACAGAGGAACGGACACGCCGATAACATAAGCACGATCGTTTTCCTATAAAAGACGTGCTAAAAATAGACGGAATTTTTTTTTGATTGATTGGAGGTTTAACGACCACCGTGAGCAACTCAATGGGCTATAAGCAGTCGCCCGTCCCTAATTTAGGGTCACTGGTTCCAGGGAAGGGAGAGATCCAGTGCCGTAAGACAAACACAACATCCATGCCTCACCGGGATTCGAACCCGGACAGCTTACGGACGAATGATCAGAGGCCATCGCTTAGACCACTGCGCCACCGGGGCGGCGACGGAATTTTGAAGTAAAACCTGAAAATTAATTCAAAGATATTGAACAGGTGTATCAATTGTATCTAATACAACCTTTAGAAGAGTAAAAGGGTATAAATGATTTCATTGCAAATAAATAGATGAAATTTTGAATTCTAAAGTATAGAAATAGGTGTATTTTCCAGTAAAATCTGATGTTGAAGGATCATATGCGTTGTACGAAATCCGCCGAAAACAGATTTTAGTAGGTATGTAAACATTTTTCTGAAGTTTTTCCGTAAACTGTGATAAATGTTCCACACTGTGGTCTTCTGAGAATGTTTATGTAAGTGTAATAATTTTGCTTTATTTTTCTAAATTACTAACTCTCAAGCTGGAATAGGAAAGGATTTGCATTTAAGGAATGTTAATGGCTATGTGTATTGGAGAATTATGCAAACCGGATAACCTACAGGAAAGAGGAGGAAGGACACCAAATACATTCTCATGAAGATTGAAACGCGTGTGTCTTCAAGCGGAATGGCGGTAATTCCTGCCAGCAAAAGAGATAACGTTAGTTTCATCGTTGCACAAAAATAGTTCTAAAAGGACCACGTAATTCTTTTCCACATCTATATGAAAGCTGAGATGCTTAAATAATTCGAAACGGTAGAAATCAAAAACACGCAGATTTCAAAATGTTTCGATGAAGAATAAAATGCATTTGTATCCAGCAGAAACTCGTCCGGAAACACAAACACTAAATATACATACTGTATATTTAGTGTATATTTGTTTATTTACTGTATATATTATATTTACATACTTGTATATTTACTGTATATATGTATACAGTACACAAAACAATATACAGTATGTATATTTACATATTTGTGTATGCATACTGTATATTTTGTGGTTTTGTTTCACAATCACACAAAATGTTTCAACGCACAAAATATGTAGTATGTTCTCATAGTGTGCATCGACTTTCCCAAATTGCAGTCATTTAAAACCGAAGCAGTCCGCGCAGTAATTCATCTCATCAAAAATACATCACATCAAAAATTTGATCCACTTAAATAAAATATGAGTATGATACAAAGCGACGGCCTGCAACATCAGAAAGTGTATCATTTCGTGATACGCAGTTTTGCGAGAGGCTACTTCACACCACTTATAGAGGTCCAGAATTAATACCGTAAGAGAGTCTAACAGGTTCATAAAAATATCTTTGCTTTTGTTTCTATATAGATTTGCTTTCCTTTCACCCGAAAATCTTCCACTCTGTGTTCTGCAGTCAATTGTGTTAAAAGTAGTTTCATGTCGAGAAAGGTGTACTCAATCGGCGATCGATCCGGCGACCAACCCGGCCAATATTAGCACAGCAACTTTTTACAGGTACAGAAGCCTGGTATAACAAGGTCGGTTATACCGCGGGATAGCCGCCCCGGTGGCGCAGTGGTCTAAGGCGCTGGCCTCTGATCATTCGTCCGTAAGGGGTCCGGGTTCGAATCCCGGTCAGGCATGGATGTTGTGTTTATCTTACGGCACTGGCTCTCTCCCTTCCCTGGAACCAGTGACCCTAAATTAGGGACGGGCGACTGCTTATAGCCCATTGAGTTGCTCACGGTGGTCGTTAAACCTCCAATCAAAATCTTACGGCACTGGCTCTCTCCCTTCCCTGGAACCAGTGACCCTAAATTAGGGACGGGCGACTGCTCATAGCCCATTGAGTTGCTCACGGTGGTCGTTAAACCTCCAATAAAAAAAATACCGCGGGATAGGATACAACGCGTATCCGATTGTGTTACCCCAACAAAATACACTGATGTTAATATCGTAGAAATTGTAACACCATGAAGAATTGCTCCGATTTGCATGAAATTTTCAGAGTGGATAGGGCACCATCGGAGTTGCAAATGATAAGAATTGCAGCGCACATGAAAATGTGAGGGGCTTCCAACGCTATCGGAAACTTCACACAAGGGGTTATAAAAGAAGGCTTACATAGAGCTGATTTTTAAACTTGCTATCGTTAAACTCTACCGTAGGAGGTCAAGACAACCATGAGAACACCTGACGGAGTTTGAAAGAGGTAGAATCGTTTTACTCGGAGTAGGTAATTTATGATATCTTGTTATGTCTCCACGCGTTATGCGTACATGGCGTCAATGGATAGCAGAAGGTTCGACGCATCGACGTGCAGGGTGTGGAGCTCGAAATCGCACTGCCGAGCGGGAAGACAGGTACTTGCACCGTATGATAGTGACGTCGCGCTCAACACCATTCACGACACTTACGCAACAATGAAGCATGGTCACACATCGTCCGATGTCTGCAAAAACTGTTCGTCATCGATTGTTGCAGAGAGACCTCGTTGTTCGCCTTCCATTGCTGCGGCTTTATTTTACTCTGAACCATAGGCGCCAACGATTGCAGTGGTGCCGCGAAAGTTTAATTTGGAGTGCTGAATGCGAGTATATTATGTTTTCGGACGAGTCCAGATTCAATCAAATGCATCACGATGGACGAATCCTTGTTTGCAGATACCGAGTTGAACGGCATCTAGGAAGGCTGCGTTGTGAAGCACCATACCGGACCCAAGCCGAGCGTGATGTTCTGGAGCGCTATCGCGTTTCAATCACGCCTTCGTTTGCTACACATCACAGGCACATTGAACAGCCAACGCTATATCACGGCAGTGTTGGAAGCTGAACTTCTACCCTTCTTTCAGATGATCCCCTGAGCAGTCTTCCAACAAGACAATGTCTGACCCAAGGTTGCTCGTACTGTCCAAGACGTACTCTGATACTATCGAGTAGCTCGCTTTCCTGGCCTGTTCGCTCGCTAGATTTGTCTCCTACAGAGAACGTCAGGGGTGTCATCGCGCAACGACTGTCACGCATGGCCTCGCCGCCTGTCACAACCAACGAATTCTGGATGCGAGTAGAAGCAGAATGGAATGCATTACCGCAGACGACCATTCAAACTCTGTTTCATTTAATCCCACGGCGTTGGAGGTCGCTTATCATCGCCCATGGTGGTTTTACTTAATACTAATTTTTTTGGCCTTCCTCGTCACAAACCGATATGTAATTGTGATCGTTCGCAACTTGTACTATAATTAATCACTCCCATAAATTTCCTTCTGACTTCTTGTTTCTTTCTTGGTGTTGCAATTTCTATTAACAGCAGTGTACATACAGACAAATACAAGCTGAGATTCGGGGGTCTGCTGCGATTGGTGTCCAATGGTGCGATTGGTGTCCAATGGTGCGATTGGTGTCCAATGCCGATTCGTCCAATGGTGCGATTGGTGTCCAATGCCGATTCGTCCAATGGTGCGATTGGTGTCCAATGCCGATTCGTCCAATGGTGCGATTGGTGTCCAATGCCGATTCGTCCAATGGTACGATTGGTGTCCAATGCAGATTCATCCAATTCGGAGGATTGCTGTCCAATGCCGATTCATCTAATGGGACGATTTGTCCAATTCCCATTGCCGATTCGTCCAATTTGTTCGTCCCTCCCTCTTTGGACCAATCGTCATTGGACAAATTATCCGGGACCGGAGATTCGAATATACCGCGGGTATCCCTATAACGCGGTTATCGCCTTTTCCCCATATAGCCTTGGTATTGCATGCTACCAATGTACGTCTGAGTAAGTCACGTGAAATGTAATTGGGAATAGCGCTAGAATGTGCTGTTTGACATGCTCTGAACGAGAGGTAAAACCACAGGACGAAATATGGGTTCACTTATTAATGGGATGGTAAATTACGCTCTCAACGAAGAACTGTCGAAAAGTCTCTAAGATGACTCTCAGAGATAGCGAACTTCCCCAGCCGAGGATGATAGCAGTGGACGCTGCATGATGTTCAGGGATAAATGATGACTTACTGTACGGTGATTAGTACTGAATGATACCGGTAACGCCTCATCAGTCGTTCTCTCATGGGCTATTTGTCGGGAAAGTGCATCTCTGGTATTAATTGCAATTCAGAGAATCTGCGGTTAAATCGACCCATGAGCCCTCTTGGACAAACGTATTCTGAAAGAGGACTAGAAGAAACACTTTCTCGAATCCATTACAGTCATCGTGGCCAACTTGTTGAGCATCACGCACAAAATGCGCTGTAGCTTGTCGCGGTGACCATCCTGTTTCACACAGCGAGGTTGAGTTAGGTCGTATCATAGGTTCGAGTTGCCTGATTATCCGATGTCAATGCACAAACTGCATTATCCCTAGGTGCTAACTGGATTATAGGTTAGGTGCCTTTAATCTACAAAGCACACTTTACTCAACTACCATATTGCGTTCAACTAACAGCGTCTTATCCATGGCATTTCAAATGAAACCAAAAGCACTTAATTTGCACACATCTTTGTTTCGTACTACTTTTGTGATTTTAAAAAACAAAAAGGAACTGCATTCCTCCGGAGCGGAACAGTTTCCTTGAGTAGTGAATGTAAAGTGGAATGTTTATGGCTTGGCCTGCTGATTTCCGACCATTTGGACAGTACGAGAAAATTAAAACGAAACACTTACATAAATTGATTTTGACAATTGATGACATTCGAAAGAACAACGAAATTGACAACTGAATTAGCAAAACAAGTGAAGTTTATCCAGATAGATAAAATATACTTCACTGAGAAAGAGATTTGCAAGGAAACTGAACTTGCTTTATACAGGGAAGTACACTGCTCGACATTAAAACCGCCTCACCCAGGTGTTGGAGTGTCTGAATGCAAATTGCTAGGAGTATACAAAGCATTCGAGTATTCAACAAATCGTGTGCGACAAAAGAAAAGGGTGAATATTCATCTCCGAAACCATGTCGTGTTCCGTCTTCCAGGTAATATGAAATATAGCAGTGTAATGTTGAGGGCAGCTGCAGGATATCCAAGGTCAGAAGATAACTCGTTAAGCTCGTCTCCAACCATATCACCAGCTATACGCGTTGCAGAGAGGTAAGGATCTTAGGCCTCATTAAAGCTGGTTGGTCGATGTGTTGAATGTTTACAACGGGATGCTAGAACAATAGTTTGGTTCATGGCTCACTTCTTTTGGGTGGGACAATGGTAGAGCCGAACAGTGTACCGGGTGATCCAAAAGTCTTGCACATTTCGAAAACGTAATAACTCGCGGAGGTTTGAGGGTAGGGGAACGCGGTTTGCGTAGAAATGATCAAAATGACTTCAGGGTTTTTTTATGAAATCCCATGGTTTTACTCATTTTACTCACATTTTTAATCGCCAGATGGCGCAGCAACAACAGATTGGAAGTGTCGAGAAAAATAGACACCTCATTCTACCAGGTGTTATATGTGATGGTCGTAATGTTCCAGCACTGCCTGCAGACGACAGAAAACACCATGGACGGCATTTAACATAATGCTCGGTGGTATAGCTGCCACATGGTGTCGAATGGCATCATTCAGTATGGCCAATGAAGTGAGGCGACGCCGCCCCGGTGGCGCAGTGGTCTAAGCGATGGCCTCTGATCATTCGTCCGTAAGGGGTCCGGGTTCGAATCCCCGTGAGGCATGGATGTTGTGTTTGTCTTATTACGGCACTGGTTCTCTCCCTTCCCTGGAACCAATGACCCTAAATTAGGGACGGGCGACTGTTTATAGCCCATTGAGTTGCTCACGGTGGTCGTTAAACCTACAATCACAAAAAAAAAAAAGTGAGGCGACATCTGTACACTTGTGATTTTAGGTAAACCCCTGAGCCAGATATCACAGGGTGTCAGGTCTGGTGACCCAGGAGGCCAGTTCTTCGGAAAGTGTCGGCTCAACACACGATTTACGCCAAATGTCTCTTGCAGCAGTTGCTTAGTGGAACGGGCGATGTAGGGTGGTGCTCCATCCAGCATAAATGTACACAGATTCACTGCATCCCGCTCTTGCAAGATAAGGATAACGTACGTTCCTAACATGTTCGCATAACGTGCAACTGTGCCGCCCCGGTGGCGCAGTGGTCTAAGGCGTTGGCCTCTGATAATTCGTCCGTAAGGGGTCCGGGTTCGAATCCCTGTCGGGCATGGATGTTGTGTTTGTCTTAAGGCACTGGCTCTCTCCCTTCCCTGGAACCAGTGACCCTAAATTAGGGACGGGCCTTATAGCCCATTGAGTTGCTCACGGTGGTCGTTGCCGCCCCGGTGGCGCAGTGGTCTAAGGCTCTGGCCTCTGATCATTCGTCCGTAAGGGGTCCGGGTTCGAATCCCGGTCAGGCATGGATGTTGTGTTTGTCTTACGGCACTGGCTCTCTCCCTTCCCAGGAGCCAGTGACCCTAAATTAGGGACGGGCGACTGCTTAAAGCCCATTGAGTTGCTCACGGTGGTCGTTAAACCTCCAATAAAAAAAAAAAAAAAAAAAAAACCGGTGGTCGTTAAACCTCCAACCAAAAAAAAAAAAGTGCCGCGGACCTCTTCAAATAAGAAAGGACCGATAATGAAGGAAGCCGTGAATCTACACCACACTGTCACTTTCGGCTGATGAAATAGCGCTTCACCGACTGCTCGGGGATGTTTCGTAGCCCAGATGCGGCAATTGTGCGTGTTTCTCGCTCCGTTTAGGGAAAGGTGTGCCTCGTCGGTCCATAAAACATTCATCGGCCAGTTCTCGTCGACATCCATTTGTCGAAAAAACCATGCTGCGAACTTCTGACGCTGCACGTAATCGACAGCTTGCAGTTCGTGATGGCGTTGCAGTTTGTACGGTTATATATGCAGAATTCGTCGTAGTGTTCGCCATACAGTCCCGTATGGAATGCCTGTTTGCCGAGAAACATGGCGAGCACTGGAGTCGCCATGTGCGGATGCCATTCCAATCACATCTATTTCCTGCGTAATCTTCTCTGCTGCAGCAGCACGTGTTCGTGGTCTACCGCTTCATGGGCGTGCTGCCAAAGATCCCGTATCCTCGAATATTTTCACCATTCACCGCAGCGCAGCACTTTTCATCGGTCCTTTCCCACTGCGATCACCTTTCAGTGACCGGTAGGCTATCAACGCAGCACTCGCACATTCAGCGTTGCAATAGAACAATTTCACCAAAAGCGCTTTGTCCGGTAATGACAACATACTGTCACGGACCGCTGTGACTTGTGGTTGCTTCCCAGTTGCTGCTATTAGACCCACTATCCCAGACCTGTTCGCCTATGGCCCCAGGTGGCGATGAAAAATGTAAGTAAAATGAGTAAAAATTTATGTGATTTCATAAAAAAAACGATGTCATTCTGATCATTTCTAGGCAAACCGCGTTGCTCTACTTTCAAAACTCCGCGAGTTATTACATTTTCAAAATGTGCAAGACTTTTGGATCACCCGATATTTAGACCTATCCAATTTTTTAGCAGAGGAAAGTAAGTGGGAGTAAAGCGTTTTCTAAAAAGTTAGCTTGACAAGTATGAGTGTCACTAGGGATATCCGAAAAAAGTACATGGACTCAACGGTGAAGTTCTTTCACACCGCTTGATCGTGACACTGGACATGGCTTAACCGAGAGAACAAGCTGGATTCAGGAGTGGTTAGTGCACTATAGATCATATCCACTTACTGAGAGAACTAATTGAAAAAGCGAGGGAATATAAACTTCCGTTGTGCATGGCTTTTATCGATTATGAAAAAGCCTTTGATTCGGTGAAACCATCAGCAGTGACAATGGCTTTGAAATCCTGCGGTATTGAAGATGCATACATTAATAATATTAATAACATCTATGAAAATGCAAGTGCAAAGATTCGGCTATTTCAGAATACAGCACCCATAAAAAAATTGGAAAGGGAGTTAGACAAGGTGACACTATATTTCCCAAACTCCCTAATGCCACATTGGAAAATATCAATCACTGAACTGGGAAAACAATGCGATAAAGATTAATGGATATTATCTAACTCACCTTCGGTTTGCTGATGACGTAGTCCTTTTTGCAACTACCCCAGAGTATGATCCAGGAACTTGCTGACAAGAGTAAAGAAGTGGGATTAAAAATGAACTTTCAGAAGACAAAAGTGATGTACAATGCTTTTACACGAAATCAAGATTCATCGATTGATGGAGAAAAGCTTGAGACAACCAATAACTACATTTATCTTGGGCAGCAGATATCAAGTGAGAGTCACATTGATGAAGAAATTAATCTCCGTATAAAACTCGGATGGAGAGCTTTTGGAAGAAACAGTATAATTTTTAAGAGCAGTATGCCACTATGTCATTCGTCCGAACGGGGTCCGGGTTCGAATCCCGGTGAGGCATGGATGTTGTGTTTGTCTTACGGCACTGGTTCTCTCCCTTCCCTGGAACCAGTGACGCTAAATTAGGGACGGGCGACTGCTTATAGCCCATTGAGTTGCTCACGGTGGTCGTTAAACCTTCAATCAAAAAAAAAAATATATATATATATACACTGCTGGCCACCCAAAATGCAACACCAAGAAGGAGGCATCCGATCGGACTAAAATTCGCAGCATGCGTCCCCCGCGAGACGACATGCAAACGATTAGCATTGCAGCACGTATGCAAATCATGTGCGCCCGGCACGCCACCGAGAAGCACTATAAGAAGGGTGCACAGAAGGCGGTGCGTAAGTTGTGGAAGTGTGTTGTGCAGCCGGACCTGTGCATGGGAAGCTTCCTGATGCCTCGCCTCACAATACGGCAGTCATTCCAGCACGTTTCGGAGTTCGAGAGAGGACGAATAGTGGCGTATCGCGACAGCGGTTTATCGTACCAAGTCATCGGCGCCGGTGTGGGACGACATCCAGTCACAGTGAGGCGGGTATGGATTCGGTGGGAGCAGGAGGGACGGATGGACCGACGTGAGCAATTGCCGCGGCACACTGCCGAGCGAGAGGACCGGCATGTTGTGCGGCCGGCATTGACGTCTCGCAGCGCCACATCACGAACGTTAGCTCAGGAATTAGGGTGTGTTGCGCAACAACCTGTGTCAGCACGTACCGTTTGACGTCGTCTGTAAGAGCGGGGACTTGTCGCACGGCGCCCATAGCGCCGATTACCATTGATATTACACCACTGGCGCGTGCTGCGGCAGTGGGACGTGGAACGCCGCACCTGGACTACGGAACGGCACTATATTGTCTTCTCCGACGAATCTCGCTTTTGCCTGCAACACCACGCTGGTAGGCCAACAGTGTATATATATATATCATCATCATCACCATCAACCATTATCAATCCACTGCTGGACAAAGGTCTCCCCAAGTTTCCTCCACAACGGTCTGTCTTGTGCCAGTCTCCTCCATGTCACTCCCGCATACTTTCGAATTTCATCCACCCATCTTCCATGTGGTCTACTTCTGGGTCTTTTCCTGTCCCTTGAAATCCAATCTAAAATTTCGGCTGTCCATCGATGGTCTGTCCTTCTGGCAGTATGTCCAGCCCATTGCCATTTCAGGGATTTAACTCTGATCATGATGTCTTCCACTCTTGTCATTTTTCGGATCCACGCGTTCCTCTTCTTATCTCTCCTGGTTACACCAAGCATGCACCTCTCCATGCCACTTTGAGTTGTCTGCAGCCTTTGTATGTCTCTTTTAGCTAAGGTCCACGTCTCTGCACCATGCGTAAGCACTGGAAGGATGCATTGATCAAACACTTTTCTTTTAAGACATAATGGCATATTGCTCTTGAAAATTATGCTGTTTCTTCCAAAAGCTCTCCAGGCAAGTTTTGTACGCCGATTAATTTCTTCATCAATGTGACCCTCACTTGATATCTGCTGTCCAAGATAAACGTACGTGTCTGTTATCTCCAGCTTTTCTCCATCAATCGATAAATCTTCATTTCTTGTAAAAGCATTGTACATCACTTTTGTCTTCTGAAAGTTCATTTTTAATCCCACTTCTTTACTCTTGTCAGCAAGTTCCTGGATCATACTCTGTAGCTCTGATGGGGTAGTTGCAAAAATGACTATGTCATCAGCAAAACGAAGGTGGGTTAGATAATCTCAATTAATCTTTATCCCTTTGTTTTCCCAGTTCAGTGATTGAAAGACATTTTCCAATGTGGCATTAAAGAGCTTCGGAGATATGGTGTCACCTTGTCTGACTCCTTTTCGAATTTTTATGTGTGTTGTATTTTCAAACAGCCGAATCTTTGCACTTGCATTTTCATAGATGTTATTAATAATATTAATGTATGCATCTTCAATACCGCAGGATTTCAGAGCCATTGCAACTGCTGATGGTTTCACCGAATCAAAGGCTTTTTCATAATCGATAAAAGCCATGCACAATGGAAGTTCATATTCCCTCGCTCTTTCAATTAGTTCTCTCAGTACGTGGATATGATCTATTGTGCTGTAGCCACTCCTGAATCCAGCTTGTTCTCTCGGTTGAGCCATGTCCAGTGTTACCTTCAAGCGGTGTGAAAGAACTTTAGTGAAGATTTTATAAACCACTGATAGGAGGCTGATAGGTCTGTAGTTCCCGAGATCCTCAATGTCACCTTTTTTATGTAGCAAGATCATTGTAGCGTTGTTCCAATCCTCAGGAATTTTTCCTTCATTAAGGCATCGAGTGAAAATTTGGGCGAGTACTGTTTCGATTTCTCCACTTGCTTCTTGTATGATGTTTACAGTAATTCCATCTTCTCCTGGAGCTTTTCCCCGCTTCATGTTCTTGATTGCATGTGCAACTTCTGCTGGAAGGACTGGAAGAACTCTGGTACTGGCACCTTTCATGATGTCTGGAGTACATGTATCATCCCTTTCATATAATTTGGAGTAGAAATCTTTCACTCTTGTCAAAATTTCGCCTCTATTTCTTGTTACAGAACCATCTTCTTTTCTCAGTGCCATAATCTGTTTTTTTCTCTTACTGAGATGTCCCTTTGCTATCTTTAGGCTTTGGTTGTTTTCAATTGCTTTCCTTACTAGTTCACAGTTGAATTTCCTTACGTCTTCAGTGATACTTTTTCGTACTGTCTTGCATAGCTCTATATATTCCACTTTGGAAGTCACATCTTCTTTAGTTGTCCTCATCACTGTTCTTTTTTGCATCAACATTTTGGTTTTTCCTGATAATTTATTCACATGCAATTTGTTCTTAGACCCAGCTAATTTTGTTGCTGTTTCCATAACAGCTTTGGTTACTTTTTCTGTTAACTTCAGAAATATCCATTTCTTCCGATGTTAGGCCTTCTAAAGCAGAGAACCTGTTCTTCAGTTCCAATTTGAAGGTATTATGGTGTTTTTTAAGGTTGGTTATGTCAATACATTTTGTTTGTCTTATGAGCTTGTTACGTTCGAGTTTAGTGTTGAGGTGCATCTTACATCTCACCAATCTATGGTCACTGCCTGTGTTGAACTTGTTTAGCACACTGCAGTCTTCTATGACGAATTTTTGTTACACATAATAAAATCAATTTCACTTGTCATCCCATTTGGATGTCTCCATGTCCATTTCCTGTGTGGCTTTTTCTTGAAAAAGGAGTTCAAGATGAAAAACCCTTCTGCCTCTGCAAACTCTACGAGAGTATTTCCACGCTGGTTTCTGTTGCCGTGACCGAATTTACCTAAGGAAGTTTCATCCTGTTGCCGTTGCCCTATTTTTGCATTGAAATCTCCCATAATTATCTTCAAGTGCTGCTTACCGTTATTATTTAGATCACGAATTTCCTCATAAAATTCTTCAATTTCTTCTCCAGCATGACTTGTGGTGGGTGCATAAGTTTGAATAATCTGAGCCTGGTATCTTCTCGAGAGTTGGATAACGAGTCGTGCAGCTCTGTCAGAGGAACTTTCAACTTCTACAACTTTATCCTTCAGTTTCTTGTTTATTATAAATCCAACACCACTAGTTCTGCCAGTATCTGTCCCACGATAGTAGAAGAGATGTCCACTTTTCAGTTCAATGAGATCTTCTCCTTTTCTCCTTACCTCACTTAGCCCGACGATGTCCCACTTGATCCTTTGTAGTTCCTCTTCCAATTCAAGAAGCCTTGAATCAGAAGATAGGGAGCGTCCGTTATATGTAGCCAAGGTCAGCATCAGATGGCAGCCTAGTCCGGTCCTCCGGGGATTCTTAGCACCCTCTGCCTTCATGTCGCACTGGCTGCTGCCTTGGCAAGTACATTCCAGCTGCCGGAGACTGAGGGCCGAGATTTAAGTTGTGGAGTCATTTTGGAGGGGTTTGGCCATAACTCACCACGCTGGCCAAGCGGGTTGGTGAGTGTGGGATAGCATTTCCTCTAATCCCGATGGTATAGTTATACCGCTATTGGCGGTCGTCAGAGCCCCTTTAGTGGGAACAGGATGTGCCACGAGAAGGCGGGGTTGACATTTGTCAAGGAGAGGCTGATATATATATATATACTTCGTTTTAAATTCTAAAATTTTTTCCTTAGTCTTCAGTTTTGCTCTTTAGTATATATATATATATATATATATATATATATATATATACACGCGACATAAAAAAGGTGACTTTGACGATATGTATATATACACACTGCTGGTCACCCAAAATGCAAACCAAGAATACACGAGATAGCAAAGCCAGATTTATTGGACACATAACAACAGATACAAAGATGAAACGATTGAGCTTACAGGCCTGTGCGACTTGCGTAACACGCAGACATCAATAGTTCTTGTGGCGCTTTGGATGTGGGCTTCGGGTATGTCGGTCCAGGCTGCTTCCACATGTTACCACAGTTCATTAAGCGTAGCCGCGGGTGGTGCTTGCCGGGCCACTGGGTTGCCAATCAGTGACCAGACGTGTTGGATGGGCGACATATTGGGAGAACAGGGGAGCCACGGCAGCAGTGACACTTGGTGGGCCGTGAAGAATTGTTGCACGATGCGTGAGACGTGCGGTCGCGCATTGTTTTGTTGAAACGTGGCCGCTGAAAGGTATTGCAGGTAAGGGAGGACTACTGGCTCCAAAACGTTGGAGATGTAGCGGTGGCTTTTGAGTGTACCGGCGATGCGTATCAGAGGGGTGCGGGTGTCACATCCAATTGCGCCCAAAACCACAACGCCGGGCAACGGACCTGTATGGCGGTGCATAATGCAGGCGTCATAGTCTCTCGCCGCGGTGCCACCACACACAGATCCGACCATCGCGGTGTTGCAGACAGAAGCGGGATTCGTCGGAGAAGACAATGTCGTGCCATTCCGTAGTCCAGATACAGCGTTCAACGGCCCACTGCCGCCGCACTCGCCGGTGGTGTAACGTCAATGGTAATCGGGGCAATGGGCGCCGTGCGACAAGTTCCCGCTCCTGCAGACGACGTCGAACGGTACGTGCTGACACGGTTGTTGCGCAACACACCCTAATTCCTACGCTAACGTTCGTGATGTGGCGGTGCGAGCCGTCAGTGCCCGCCGCACAACATGCCGGTCTTTTCGTTCGGTGGTTTGCCGCAGTTGCGGCAATCGCTCACGTCGGTCCGTCCGACCGTCCCTCCTGCACCCACCGAATCCATGCTCGCCTCACTGTGGCTGGATGTCGTCCCACACGGCCGCCGATGTCTCTGTACGATAAACCGCCGTCGCGATAAGCCACTATTCGTCCTCTGTCGAACTCCGAAACGTGCTGGAATTACTGCCGTATTTTGCGACGAGGTATCAGGAAGCTTCCCACGCATAAGTCCGGCTGCACAATACACTTCCGGTACTTACACCCCGCCTTCCGTGCACACTTTTTATATTGTTTCTCGGTGGCGTGCCGGGCGCACATGATTTGCACATGCCCTGCAATGCTAATCGTTTTCATGTCCTCTTGCGGGCGACGCATAATGCGAATTTCAGGCCAATCGGATGCTTCCTTCTTGGTGTTGCATTTTGGGTGGCCAGCAGTGTATATACATGTCATCTATGAGTTTTCTTATTACTAACGCCCCTAGATTTTTTGGGTTTTTCTACCGGAGAAAGCTAGAACAGAACGTTTTATCTCCTAATTCACAGGAAACTTCAATTTTTATAAAAACGTTTTACGAAGATATGTGTATTTGTTTAATTTTTTTTTTTTTGAAGAACATTAATTATATGAACTTGGCTGTGTGTGTGTTCAATAAGGAAAAATCTACTTTAGGAGGGCGAACGCCGAAGTGTCGCCCCGGTGGCGCAGTGGTCTAAGCGGTGGCCTCTGATCATTCGTCCGAAAGGGGTCCGGGTTCGAATCCCGGAGAGGCATGGATGTTGTGTTTGTCTTACGGCACTGGCTCTCTCCCTTCCCTGGAACCAGTGACCCTAAATTAGGGACGGGCGACTGCTTATAGCCCATTGATTTGCTCACGGTGGTGGTAAAGCCTACAATAAACGCCTAAGTCGGCTCTCGCTGGATCTGCTGCTGCGAAGAGAAAGATTTTAGACAGGATTGATTGAGCTTGTGAAGTAATCTTTGAAACAATATCTTAAGAACACAAATCCATGCAATGGAGGAAATGGAATGGAGAGAATTAATAGGGAACAGTCTTTTAGTATTCAGATTTAAAAACATGCTTAAGTAGCGTCCTGTTATGCAAGCAAGAGGTGCGAATGATAACTTTCTGATCATGTGCTAAGAATAATGTTAAAAACAAAAGGCTTCCCATCTGGTATTTTGAATAATGATTACATTGCTGTTTTTGCATGTTGTTCCAGCAACAAAACAAAAGAAGACTGTGCCTATCAGCATCCACAAGTAATCACGTGACACTGCGGCTCTTTGTTACATTGCTTCCATCTAATTTCACGGTTATGAAATGATCTGCGTGCATTTCACAGCAACTACATCACTATTTCAAAGTGTGTATAAGAAAAAGAAATGTTACCCTTCCTCTAACGCTAAAGTCGTAAGAAAGGGAGCAGCTATGTATTTCTTATGTAAAGCCATTTGAATTGAATAATTTCAGTTTAACTCAACTAATTAAATGTTTTCGCTCTTAACGTTATGTTTGGATATTAATATGAGGGAAAAACGTACCAAAGCTAATTATTTTGGAAATCCTCCTAATGGATTTCTTAATAATGAAAAGATTTTCATGCAGTACGTTTGTGTTAGAGGAAACAGTAACGTGATGTTACCCCCTGTTTTGAAGGCGATTCTGCAGTGCTAATATATGTCGAGTTTTACTTCTGTTACATCGTAAATAATTAGTGTCTCATACTTCGTTTCCCAGCTTGGGATTTCTGGGTTTAGATTTCTTCCAAATTACGATCAAATTCTGAGCATCATTTGAAAGGAGGTATTTCTTTCCAAAAGATAATTAGGAAAAGTATAGCGTGATGCTCCATAATTGAACAGAATACCGAGTAAGAAAACAGAAAAAGATTGCATTCACTTGAAATAGAATGTTACGAAATCTAATTTTGGGGAGTTTCTATTGCTGCCTTGTCAACCCACCTCAGTGAAGTTTTAAGCTAAATGTTTCATGATGAACTAAAAGAAGAAAAAAGTATAATCTATTTTCTTTCTCTCTAACTCGGAATTTTTTTTTTAACCAAAGCATTTTCATAAATTTTTATCTCACTTTCCAGTTCAGACGAACTCTATAATTTATCTGTATTAATAAAATTACCATGTGTGACTAAGTGTCGCCTACAAAGGAAATTAATGAACGTAGACTTGAGATTTGATTAGTTTTATCTTTATTTATAGTTAAATGCAGTTATTTAACTATAAATCAAGATAAAATTTATGCCGTCCTGTTTTCACGTCGTTTTTATTGTTCGTCTACCCCAACTGGTATCTTTGTGAATGGAGTTCCCATTATACACTGACGGAAAAAAAAATTCCAACACCAAGAAGGGGTTGTGTTAGATAAACGACAGTTCGTAGGCGGTGACAGTATATCTGTAAGATGACGGCTATGCAAATTTCGCGCTCAGCGCATACGTGTGGCGCTAGTAGCGCCCCTCGGAACATACAAAGCGGGTTTGCTGTAAATACGCGCTGTAACGTTCGTGAGCGTTAGTTATCGTTGAGATTCGACGTAGTGTGTTGAAGTTAGTCAAGAATGCCTTTAAGAAGACGAAGAAGCCATTATCAACAGCTCACGGAGTTTGAACGAGGTCGTGTAATACGGCTACGAGAAGGTGGATTTTCGTTCCGCAATATTGCAGAACGACTTGGCAGGAATGTAGCCACTGTGCATTATTGTTGGCAGCGGTGGTCAAGGGAAGGTACTTCCTCAAAAAGACCGGGTTCCGGCCGGCCACGTGGCACTACTGAGAGGGAAGACCGCCGTGTACGGCTCTGGCTGTGGCGCATCGTACCGCGTCTGCGGCAGCAATTTGAGCTGCAGTTGCCACCACAGTGACACAACGAACTGTTAGAAATCAGTTACTTGAAGGACAGCTCCGAGTCAGACGCCCTGTAGCGTGCATTTCACTTACTCCAAACCACTGCCGTTTGCGACGTCAGTGGTGTCAAGCTAGAGCTCATTGGAGGACGGAGTGGAGATCTGTTGTGTTTTCTGATGAAAGCCGGTTCTGCCTGAGTGCCAGTGATGGCCGTGTGTTGGTTAGAAGGAGGCCAGGTGAGCGCCTGCAACCAACGTGTCTGCGGCCGAGACACACTGGACCTACACCTAGAGTTATGGTCTGGGGAGCAATTTCCTATGACAGCAGGAGAACTCTCGTGGTTATCCCACGCACCCTGACGGCACAGTTGTACGTCGGTCTGGTGATTCAACCTGTTGTGCTGCCATTCATGAACAGCATTCCAGGGGGTGTTTTCCAACAGGATAACGCTTGCCCGCATACCGCTGTTGTAACCCAACATGCTCTACAGAGTGTCGACATGTTGCCGTGGGCTGCTAGATTACCAGATCTTTCACCAATCGAGCACGTATGGGATATCATTGGACGACAACTCCAGCGTCACCCCCAACCAGCATTAACCGTCCCTGTATGGATGGACCAAGTGCAACAGGCATGGAACTCCATCCCACAAACTGACATCCAGCACCTGCACGACACAATGCATGAACGTTTGCGTGCTTGTATTCAACATTCTGGCGGTAACACCGGTTATTAATGTACCAGCATTTCACATGTAAAATGGCTCTTCTCGCGCTTACATTAAGCTGTGATCTTGAAACCTTAATCGATTAAATATGTTACCTATACAAATGTATTGCCGTGATTTCATTCCTCTACAACTATTTTTTCGTGGTGCTGGGATTTTTTTCCCGTCAGTGTATTTAAGACGACTGTTTAATTTCTGGGTGTACTTATTTAAGAGTCTCTACGTTGGGATAATTACATTAATTATTTGGCAAATCAGCTTAGATCACGTATAGGAATGGTTTATAGAATTTCGGGTATGTTGACGATAAGATTAAAACTAATATTGTATTACTCGTTCATATATATACTTCTTTCGTATTGTCTACTGTCCTGAGGTCAGACCACGTTGGGTAATGTCAACAGAATATATATTTTACAAAAGAAATACATTCGCCTATTGGATACTAACAGTGCTATGGCTGCTGTTTGCTGTTCATATCAAATAATCCCATTTCATAAACTTTATATATTTCGATTATTACTTTTTATGCACAATATAATTTATGCTAATAAGTTTGAGTCTTCTGGAATTGCACTAATTTTGACATTCTCATGATACCAGGGGTATTGCAAACTTCGTTATTCCCAGGGCACATCTAAATCTTTTACATTACAGTGTTATTGCAGCCGGTCCGCGACAGTGGAATGAATTACCCTTGCACATTAAATCAATTATTAGCTTCAGGGCATTCAGGAGAGTATTAACTACTGAATTATTGGCTGGCTGATATTATTTGAATTGATGCCTAGATTTCTTTTCTGGGATATAGTGGCACATTATTTTGTATTGTTGATTTTGGCTTGTTTATTGCTGCATGATTGTTTAATGTGCTGTACAAATATTCTTGGGATGTGTATTTTCCTGTTGCATTTGGTTTGGTGTATATACATAAATGTCCTAACCAAATCATTCATTATTTTTTTATACTTTGCTTATCAGTGGGTATGTTGCCATGTGTTAAGATTACTACGTATTGCAACTCTACTGT
Source organism: Macrothele yani (assembly GCA_039090855.1). Lineage (NCBI taxonomy): Eukaryota > Metazoa > Arthropoda > Arachnida > Araneae > Macrothelidae > Macrothele > Macrothele yani. Next base: position 126,319,096 of record CM077026.1, on the reverse strand, counting down.
CTATATGCCACCTAATTTTTAATCATAGTTGATTATCATCATGTATTTCTTAACGTACCTGTACTATTATGATGATTCGTGTCTCACTGTGAATTTCTGTGCTCTGTGCCTTTCGCACACTTCTTGGGGACCGGGGCTCGCCAGGCTTTTTCTTTAAAGCCTTTTTCCTGGCTCCATGTCATCCACATACAGTGCTATATGTAGACATAGATTATTCTTTTACATTTCTTATCATCTACTTAATACAATTTGGTTTAATCGTGCAAGTTCTTTAATTGTAATTAATGGAATGTTTATTGTAATTGTGTTCTAACATACTACGAATACATTACTGAAACTTTATTTTCTTTTGTTTAACTACTTAGCACAGATTTACTGTAATAATGTATTGCTGTGTGGAATTCTGTCATGTATGGTATTGCTATGATGAGTGGCAGAATATTCAATAAATTCAAATATGCTGCCCCGGTTGAGCAGTGGTCTAAGCGATGGCTTCTGAACATTTTTCGGAGATTGGTCTGGATTCGAATCCCAGTGAGACATGGATGTCGTGTTTGTCCTACGGAATTGGTCTATCCCTTCCCTGGAGCCAGTGGCCCTAAATTAGAGACCAGCTACTGCTTATAGCCAAGTGGGTTGCTCACAGTGGTCGTTAAACCTTCAATAAAAGAAATTGATATGCACATAGCGGTAATTGGGGTATAACGCACCTCGGAATCTTTTTTTTTTTTATATTTATATTCCAGTTTGCTGATTTAATTTATTAATTTTTAAGCATCTTACCATTGTTGAAGAAACAATTCTTGAAATCTGATCGTGCGATATGCTGTCCAAGAAAGTGACGCAGCTATAGTTCTTTTCATTATTACGCAATAACATAGTTTACTAAACTAATCCTGAACAGTATTTCATAACGCTTTTCACATACGTAAAAATCTTTCACTGCAATCTTGCGTAAATTACGAAAACCTGATGTTAAAAATGATAGAAGCCAATAGAAAAATGCCGTTTTTTATTGGCATAGCAACTTATATATACACTGAAGTGCCAGAAAAACTGGTACACCAGTCTAATGCTTGCTAGATCCCCCACGGGAGCGCAGGACTGCAGAAATACGACTAGGCATGGACTCCACTAGCTTCTGGAAATATGCTGTAGGCAATGCACGCCATACTTCCTGCAGAGCGTTCCACACTTCGGGTGTATTCCGAGGTCTCGGATTCCTGTGTTCGATAGCGCGCTGCATGGGATCCCAAATGTGTTCTATCACGTTTAGATCTGGGGACTTGGGTGAGATGGCAACACCCCAAACTCAGATGAATGCTCCTCTAACCATAATGTGACGTCCCGACACTTGTGTGGAGGTGCATTGTCCTGTTGGTACAGGCCCAACCCATTAGCATGAATGCAGGACATGAACGTCAGAAAGGGTGTGCACATATCGTTTGCCGGTCACAGACGTTTGTAGACGTACCAGGTGTCCCAGTGAAGTCCAGTTAAATACATCCCATACTATTACGGACCCTCACCAGCCGGTACAGTTCCCTGTTGACAGGCGGGATCCATGACTTCATGGGATTTGCGCCACACACTAATCCTCCCATCTTCCCGATACAGTTGGAAACGCGACTCGTCAGACTAGGCTACTTTTTCCAGTCATCAAGTGTCCAGTAGCGGTGTTACCGTACCCAAGCGAGGCGTATAGCTCTGTGTCGCGAACCCATCAAGGGGAGTCGAGTTGGGCGTCGGCTCCCAAAGCCCATATCGTGCAGGGTACGTTGCACAGTCTGGACGTTGATGCTTGTTGAGGCTCCAGCGTTGAATTCCGATGATACCTGTGAGAGTGATGCACGCCTATCGCGTGAAACGATTCTTGACAGCCGACGATGGCCACGTTCACCCAATGTCTTTTTACGGCCACACTGGTATCGTAGGTTGAAGGTTTTGCAGGAATTCTTGTAGTCACGTTACACCCTTGCAATGTTCGTCCGTGAAAATTCGAACTTCTTTCTACCTCCGAAATACTATGGCCCATCTCAGAAGGGTCAACTATGACACCGCGTTGAAAATCGCTTAATCGTTGTTACTTGTCATTCTCATGCCGAAAACAGCTCTGGCAGCTGACAAGGATGTCATCGCTTTATGTAACCACTGGCGGACGCAACCGAGTACGCGCATAGGTGACGTTGCTGTGTATTTTGCATAAGCTTCTCTGTACAAGTTTTTCTGGCACTTCAGTGTATGTGCCGAACTTTCACATATTTACGGGTGGCTTTATCGAAGCACAGTAATATTACGTGGGAGAACAGAAGCGACGATGTTAATAGTTTGCGCCCAAAGTTATTCGGATGCATTTTCGAAGTCTGGTGTGAATGATTTCGGGTTAATGTTTAAGACCGCGGCTCACCGTATGTTACCACGCACTACAAGACATTCCAAGCTATTTCTGCGGGAAGAGTTTGGCAAGCTTTCTTTAATCACTGTCTCGATTCGGCATAGCGCGTTCGATTTACAATTTGTGATCTGATCTTGCTGTTTACTGTGTTAGACTTCCGCAATGTACCCTTCCGTGGAAGTGATCCGTGGGTTTGTTTACATTTCAAACCTCTATTTCCATTTGCAACTACGCGCTAAATATACTTCCAAATTACCTATTTTTACGGGATCATTTTGACTAAGTTACTTCAACCATTGTTTCGAGTTTGACATAACGCACGCGATTTAAAAGAAAGACTTTGATCTTCCTGTTTACTGAGTTAGAATTCTAAAGCGTTACACGTATCCTTCTTAAGTCGTTACCAGCGGGTATCATCATCATTGTCAACCATTATCAATCCACTGCTGGACGAAGGTCTCCCCAAGTTTCCTCCACAACGGTCTGTCTTGTGCCAGTCTCCTCCATGTCACCCCTGCATACTTTCGAATTTCATCCACCCATCTCCCATGTGGTCTTCTTCTGGGTCTTTTCCTGTCCCTTGGAATCAATCTAAAATTTCAGCTGTCCATCGATGGTCTGTCCTTCTGGCAGTATGTCCAGCCCATTGCCATTTCAGGGATTTAACTCTGATCATGATGTCTTCCACTCTTGTCATTTTCCGGATCCACGAGTTCCTCTTCTTATCTCTCCTGGTTACACCAAGCATGCACCTCTCCATGCTTCTTTGAGTTGTCTGCAGCCTTTGTATGTCTCTTTTAGTTAAGGTCCACGTCTCTGCACCATACGTAAGCACTGGAAGGATGCATTGATCAAACACTTTTCTTTTAAGACATAATGGCATATTGCTCTTGAAAATTATGCTGTTTCTTCCAAAAGCTCTCCAGGCAAGTTTTGTACGCCGATTAATTTCTTCATCAATGTGACCCTCACTTGATATCTGCTGTCCAAGATAAACGTACGTGTCTGTTATCTCCAGCTTTTCTCCATCAATCGATAAATCTTCATTTCTTGTAAAAGCATTGAACATCACTTTTGTCTTCTGAAAGTTCATTTTTAATCCCACTTCTTTACTCTTGTCAGCAAGTTCCTGGATCATACTCTGCAGCTCTGATGGGGTAGTTGCAAAAATGACTACGTCATCAGCAAAACGAAGGTGGGTTAGATAATCTCCATTAATCTTTATCCCCTTGCTTTCCCAGCTCAGCAACTGAAAAACATTTTCCAATGTGGCATTAAAGAGCTTCGGAGATATGGTGTCACCTTGTCTCACTCCCCTTTCCAATTTTTACGTGTGTTGTATTTTCAAACAGCCGAATCTTTGCACTTGCGTTTTCATAGATGTTATTAATAATATTAATGTATGCATCTTCAATACCGCAGGTTTTCAGAGCCATTGTAACTGCTGATGGTTTCACCGAATCAAAGGCTTTTTCATAATCGATAAAAGCCATGCACAATGGAAGTTCATATTCCCTCGCTCTTTCAATTAGTTCTCTCAGCACGTGGATATGATCTATTGTGCTGTAGCCACTCCTGAATCCAGCTTGTTCTCTCGGTTGAGCCATGTCCAGTGTTACCTTCAAGCGGTGTGAAAGAACTTTAGTGAAGATTTTATAAACTACTGATAGGAGGCTGATAGGTCTGTAGTTTCCGAGATCTTCAATGTCACCTTTCTTATGTAGCAGGATCATTGTAGCGGTGTTCCAATCCTCAGGAATCTTTCCTTCATTAAGGCATCGAGTGAAAATTTGGGCGAGTACTGTTTCGATTTCTCCACTTGCTTCTTGTATGATGTCTACAGTAATTCCATCTTCTCCTGGAGCTTTTCCTCGCTTCATGTTCTTGATTGCATGTGCAACTTCTGCTGGAAGGACTGGAGGAACTCTGGTACTGGTATCTTTCATGATGTCTGGAGTGCATGTATCATCCCTTTCATATAATTTGGAGTAGAAATCTTTCACTCTTGTCAAAATTTCGCCTCTATTTCTTGTTACAGAACCATCTTCTTTTCTCAGTGCCATAATCTGTTTTCTTCCCTTACTGAGATGTCCCTTTGCCAATTTTAGGCTTTGGTTGTTTTCAATTGCTTTCCTCACTAGTTCACAGTTGAATTTCCTTACGTCTTCAGTGATACTTTTTCTTACTGTCTTGCATAGCTCTATATATTCCACTTTGGAAGTCACATCTTCTTTAGTTGTCCTCATCTCTCTTCTTTTTTGCATCAACATTTTGGTTTTTCCTGATAATTTGTTCACATGCAACTTGTTCTTAGACCCAGCTAATTTTGTTGCTGTTTCCATAAGAGCTTTGGTTACTTTTCTGTTAACTTCAGAGATGTCCACTTCTTCCGATGTTAGGCCTTCTAAAGCAGAGAACCTGTTCTTCAGTTCTAACTTGAAGGTATTATGGTGTTTTTTAAGGTTGGTTATGTCAATAGATTTTGTTTGTCTTATGAGCTTGCCACGTTCAAGTTTAGTGTTGAGGTGCATCTTACATCTCACCAATCTATGGTCACTACCTGTGTTGAACTTGTTTAGCACACTGCAGTCTTCTATGACGAATTTTTTGTTACACATAATAAAATCAATTTCACTTGTCGTCCCATTTGGATGTCTCCATGTCCATTTCCTGTGTGGCTTTTTCTTGAAGAAGGAGTTCAAGATGAAAAACCCTTCTGCCTCTGCAAACTCAACGAGAGTATTTCCACGCTGGTTTCTGTTGCCATGACCGAATTTACCTACTGAAGTTTCATTATGTTGCCGTTGCCCTATTTTTGCATTGAAATCTCCCATAATTATTTTCAAGTGCTGCTTACCTTTATTATTTAGACGACAAATTTCCTCATAAAATTCTTCAATTTCTTCTTCAGGATGACTTGAGGTGGGTGCATAAGTTTGAATAATCTGAGCCTGGTATCTTTTCGAGAGTTGGATAACAAGTCGTGCAGCTCTGTCAGAGGAACTTTCAACTTCTACAACTTTATCCTTCAGTTTCTTGTTTATTATAAATCCAACACCACTAGTTCTGCCAGTATCTGTCCCACGATAGTAGAAGAGATGTCCACTTTTCAGTTCGATGAGATCTTCTCCTTTTCTCCTTACCTCACTTAGCCCCACGATGTCCCACTTGATCCTTTGTAGTTCCTCTTCCAATTCAAGAAGCCTTGAATCAGAAGATAGGGAGCGTCCATTGTAAGTAGCCAAGGTCAGCATCAGATGGCAGCCTAGTCCGGTCCTCCGGGGATTCTTAGCACCCTCTGCCTTCATGTCGCACTGGCCGCTGCCTTGGCCAGGTACATTCCAGCTGCCGGAGACTGAGGGCCAAGATTTAAGTTGTGGAATCATTTTGGAGGGTTTGGCCATAACTCACCACGCTGGCCAAGCGGGTTGGTGAGTGTGGGATAGAATTTCCTCTAATCCCGATGGTATAGTTATACCGCTATGGGCGGTCGTCAGAGCCCCTTTAGTGGGAACAGGATGCACCACGAGAAGGCGGGGTTGACAGTTGTCAAGGAGAGGCTGTGGTGTTACGCATCACCTGACCTTACATATTTACGTTTTAAACCAGGGCTCTCCTTGTGTTACCACTCGCTATAGTATCAAGTTATTTTCACGGGAGATTTTATCTGCATTTCTTCAGTCATTCAGTCGAATAGGAAATAACGAGCACGATTTAAAATTTGATTTTGTTGCTGACTGTGCTAGACTTCCAAAATGTTTCGTATATCCTTCAGCCGCAGGCACAGGGGGGACGCAGGTACGGGGGGATTTTGCTTACATGTTTCATATCGTGGCTCCCTATGTCTCACTACGCTCTGCAAATAGTTATTATTTAACCCTTTAAGCGGCCGATGGTTTTGTTGTTGTTGTTGGGAGTTTATCAACCACCGGCAGCAACTCGATGGCTTATAAGAAGCCGCTCGTCCCTAATTTAGGGACTCTGGTTCCAGGGCAGGGAGAGATCCAGTGCCGTAGGATAAGCACAACGTTCATACCTCATTGGGATTCGAACCCGAACCTATCCCGGCAGATTGGTCAGAAGCCAGCGCTTAGACCACTGTGCCACCGGGTCGGTTTATCCTTTCTTCTATGACCGGAGGCATGATGTCGAAGGGCTAGTCCCTTTGACATGGACATCATGCCACTGGACAGAAACAAGCGGATCAAATATCTTCTCTCTCCTTTCTTAGGATTGCCTCCATAGCCTTTTTAGCAGGTAAACAATCGAAACTGATTGGTGTCATTCCCCTAAGTCACCACCTTGGATAACAAAGCTAAGGAGAAAAGCAACGCTTTCTGATTCGCAGGTTCATTCGTTCAATCCGCGTTCGGCCCACTTCTTAGACAGCAAATATATTTCGTGCTGATTTCAGCCCATTTTGTTAACCCCGAATTAATTCGTTCTAGCCGGTTAAAGGGTTAAATACCGCGGTTCGGCAATTTTTAGAGGGGGATATAAATTTCAATGAAGTGTAAATTGGAATACACATGAAATGGACAGGAAAATATGAATTTTCTCGCATTTCATATTTTCAAAGCTTAGTATTGCTTTTCTTCCGTTTGCGGATTCTCCCACATCGTCTTAAGGTATTATTTATTTTCACATCATAAGGTTTCATTAGAAAGACAGTCGCATATCTGTTCATAGTCGCATCCGTTTGTGCCGTTCGTTGACTTTCCCTTTGAATGATTTCTGCAAGAAATGACTGTCGCAAGTCGTTTCAGGGCCCGATCCGTTTGTTGCGTCGTTCTTTAACTCTTCCGTTGAACGACTTCCGCGGGCAATGACAGCCGCTAATCGGTTCAGAGCTGATTCCGTTTGTAGCGTTCGTTAACGCTTCTGCTTGAATGAATGACTTTCAGTTAAAATTTTTGTTTCTGTATGTTACGGGAAACATTTTCCCTTAGTCTCTAAATAAGTTCGTTTCAAAACGCTCGTGAAATTTAATGCATTTTTTACACTTTTAAACAATGTCGTGTTTTCTGATTTCTAACCGGAATATGATCCACATTGAGACACAACGGTGAACATTTGATGTCTAGTGAAAAGCAATTCTGACCAAATATTTGATGGAATCTGATATTTGCCGCCCCGGTGGTGCAGTGGTCTAAGCGATGGCTTCTGAATATTCGTCAGAAAGGGGCTCCGGGTTCGAATCCCGTGGGGTATCGAAGCTGGGTTTGCCTTACAGCACTGGCTCTCTCCCTTCCCTGGAGCCAGTGGCCCTGCTCACGGTGGTCGTTAGACCTCCAATCAAAAAAAAAAAAAAAAAAGAATCTGATGTTTTGCAGAATTTATTCTTTATAGTAAAGAATCGCTTTCTAATGAATTGTTCACGAACTACTTGAATTTCTTGAAATATTGTAAATATAGTGGTCAGAATTTGTCCCACACCTAAAATGTCTCATGTATAGGTATACCGTATGCAAATATTCTAAAACCCTTCCATCAGCAAACATTTCGGATAGAAGATGTGCACCATGTATCTAATAACGGTCTTGACGTAATTGTGAAAAGCTTCAGACCCACGCGTTACATTCTACTGTTAATTTTCCCCTCTCTGAGATTGAACTCTTCATGGCACTTTTAAAACATACTGTTGATAATTAAATTAAATTAAAAATTTTGCGATAACACAAAAACTAAAAGAATACAGAAGGCTGTTCGGTGGCCGGGGGTTTCTGGCTAGCTTTCGGAGAAAGGGACCGGGATTCGAATCCCGTTTGGGCATGGGCAGTACATTTTTCCAACGAAGCTATGCGCTCCTTTTCCCAGAAACTGTAGCCCCAAATTCGGAGTGGATGCTGCTTGTCACCGACGCTTGTGAATAATCTAAATCTGTCAGAATAAAAAGGCCGCCCCGGTGGCGCAGTGGTCTAAGCGCTGGCTTATGACCATTCGTCCGAGAAGGGTCCGGGTTGAAATTTCGGTGAGGCATGGATGTTGTGTTTGTCTTACGGCACTGGCCCTCACCCTTCCCAAGAACCAGTGGCCCTAAATTAGGGACGGGTGACTGCTCATATCCCATTGAGTTGCTCACGGTGGTCGTTAAACCTCCAACTAAAAAAAAAAATAAGCGGGCTCATTTTTTTTATGCTAAAAACTTTAAAAAGCAGAGCTATTCTACGCAAATTCGAACCGAGCAAACCACAAAGAAAAATAAATAGGTTTGCCTAGGACTACACTTTCAGATGTAGTTTGATTGTCTTCATTCCCAGTGGCTTAGGGAACACTATGGCAGGTTTTTTGGAGATTCTCGACCTTTGCCATGTACGAAAAGCCACTGTTTTAATTTGGTGGTGTTCCCCTGATGAGTACGACACGTTGGTTTTTTGATTCCTGTTCTGAGTGTTGTGGTAAGTTCTAAATTCTGTAGGTATATTTCATTTTAAGAGGTTTTTGCTTTGTTCTGTGAGGTTTGGGTGGGCATTTGATTTTTTTTTGGAGGGGGGGGAAACCTGTTTGTAGTTGTTTGTAAAGGTGCTTTAATTAAATATTTGCTGGGCGTTATTTCAGCTTGTCTACAGGTTCATTTGTTTTGTGATTTGGTTTGAACCTTTGCTGTTTTTCGTGTTGGGTGTATCTAAGGTGTTTTGTTCCGAACATTGGTTCGTTTTTGAGTTTTCGAGTTTGAGTTTGCTGAAAGGGTTATCAATCCGCTGTGAGTGGAAGATTTTCCCAAGTTTCTTTCACAACAGTCTGCCTTGAGCCAGTCTTCCCCATGTAACTCCCGCATTCTTTCGAACTTCATCCACTCTCCTCCCACGAGATCTTCTGTGTCTTTTACTATCCAGTCTAAAAATGTGTCCATGTCCCTTGCTATCCAGTCTAAAAATTCGGTTGTGCATTGGTTGCTGCTTTTCTGGTAATATATCCAGCCCATTACCATTTCGGGAATTTTACCCTTATTACGTTTTCCATTCTGTCCATTGTTCTGATACCGACGAATTTCTCTTCTTATCTTTCTAAGTTACACAAAGTGTACATCTCTCCATAATTCTGTCAGTTGCATATAGCAATTGTACGTCTTTTTTTTTTAATTTAAGTCCAAGTCTCTTCTCCGTACGTAAAAACTGGAAGGCTGCATTGATTAAACACTTTTGTTTTAAGACATAATGGCATATTGCTCTTGAAAGTTATACTGTTTCTTCTAGAAGCTCTCCAACCAAGACTCATATGCCGATTAATTTCTTCATCAATGTTATTCCTCGCTTGATATCTGTTGCCCAAGGTAAATGTTGGTATCATTTTTCTCTATTTTCTCCATCAATCCATAAATCTTCATTTCTTCTAAACGCATTGTACATCAATTTTGTTTTCTCAAAGTTCATTTTTAATTCTATATTTCTGTTGTCAGCACATTCCTGCATCATACTTTGCAGCTCTAAAGGGGTAGTTGTCAAAATGACTGCGCTATCAGCAAAACGAAGACTATTCAAATAATTTCCATTTATCCTTATCCCTTTGTTTTCCCAGTTCAATGATTAAAAGACATTTTCCCATGTGGCATTGCAGAGTTTAGGAGATAGGTGTCGTCTTGTCTCACTCTTTCTAATTTCATTAGTGCTTTATATACTCATATAGCCGAACCTTTGCGCTTGCATTTGCACAGATTTTATTAATAACGCTAATGTATGCATCTTCAGTACCGCAGGATTTCAAAGCCATCGTAACTTTTGCTGACGGTTTAACGGGATAAAATACTTTTTCGTAATCAATAAAAGCCACTCATAATGCGAGTTCATATTTCCCCGTTCTTTCAATATGTTCTGTCAGTACATGGATCATCATCATCGTCAACCATTATCAATCCACTGCTGGACGAAGGTCTACCCAAATTTCTTCCACAACGGTATGTCTTGTGCCAGTCTCCTCCATGTTACTCCCGCATACTTTTGAATTTCATCCACCCATCTCCCATGTGGTCTTCTTCTGGGTCTTTTCCTGTCTCTTGGAATCCAATCTAAAATTTCGGCTTTCCATCGATGGTCTGTCCTTCTGGCAGTATGTCCAGCCCATTACCATTTCAGGGATTTAACTCTGATTATGATGTCTTCCATTCTTCTCATTTTTTGGATCCACGAGTTCCTCTTCTTATCTCTCCTGGTTACACCAAGCATACACCTCTCCATGCTTCTTTGAGTTGTCTGCAGCCTTTGTATATCTCTTTTAGTTAAGGTCCACGTCTCTGCACCATACAAAAGCACTGGAAGAATGCATTGATCAAACACTTTTTTGAGACATAATGGCATACTGCTCTTGAAAATTATGCTGTTTCTTCCAAAAGCTCTCCAGGCAAGTTTTGTACACCGATTAATTTCTTCATCAATGTGACCTTCACTTGACATCTGCTGTCCAAGATAAAGGTACGTGTCTGTTATCTCCAGCTTTTCTCCATCAATCGATAAATCTTCATTTCGTGTAAAAGCATTGAACATCACATTTGTCTTCTGAAAGTTCATTTTTAATCCCACTTCTTTACTCTTGTCAGCAAGTTCCTGGATCATACTCTGCTGCTCTGATGGGGTAGTTGCAAAAATGATTACGTCATCAGCAAAACGAAGGTGGGTTAGATAATCTCCATTAATCTTTATCCCTTTGTTTTTTCCAGTTCAGTGATTGAAAGACATTTTCCAATGTGGCATTAAAGAGCTTCGGAGATATGGTGTCACCTTGTCTCACTCCCTTTCCAATTTTTATGTGTGTTGTATTTTTTCAAACAGCCGAATCTTTGCACTTGCATTTTCATAGATGTTATTAATAATATTAATGTATGCATCTTCAATACCGCAGGATTTCAGAGCCATTGTAACTGCTGATGGTTTCACTGAATCAAAGGGTTTTTCATAATCGATAAAAGCCATGCACAATGGAAGTTCATATTCCCTCGCTCTTTCAATTAGTTCTCTCAGTACGTGGATATGATCTATTGTGCTGTAGCCACTCCTGAATCCAGCTTGTTCTCTCGGTTGAGCCATGTCCAGTGTCACCTTCAAGCGGTGTGAAAGAACTTTAGTGAAGATTTTATAAACCACTGATAGGAGGCTGATAGGTCTGTAGTTCTTGAGATCCTCAATGACACCTTTTTTATGTAGCAGGATCATTGTAGCGTTGTTCCAATCCTCAGGAATATTCCCTTCATTAAGGCATCGAGTGAAAATTTGGGCGAGTACTGTTTTGATTTCTCCACTTGCTTCTTGTATGATGTCTACAGTAATTCCATCTTCTCCTGGAGCTTTTCTCCGCTTCATGTTCTTGATTGCATGTGCAACTTCTGCTGGGAGGACTGGAAGAACTCTGGTACTGGTACCTTCCATGATGTCTGGAGTACATGCATCATCCCTTTCATATAACTTGGAGTAGAAATCATTCACTTTTGTCAAAATGTCGCCTCTATTTCTTGTTACAGAACCATCTTCTTTTCTCAGTGCCATAATCTGTTTTCTTCCCTTACTGAGATGTCCCTTTGCTACCTTTAGGCTTTGGTTGTTTTCAATTGCTTTCCTCACTAGTTCACAGTTTAATTTCCTTACGTCTTCTGTGATACTTTTTCGTACTGTCGTGCATAGATCTATATATTCCAGTTTGGAAGTACATGGATATGATTCAATTTTCTCTCAGTACATGGATATGATTAATATCGTCTCTCAGTACATCGATATGATCAATATGTTCTCTCAGTACATGGATATATAACCACTCCAGAATTCAGCATACTTTCTGGGCTGAGCCATGTTCAGTGTGTTATCTTTAAGCGATGTGAAAGAAATTTAGTGAAGATCTAAAAATCACTGAAAGAAGGCTGAAGGGCCTGTCTTTCAAGACATCCCTAGTTTAACATTCTCACACACACATTTTCAAGTTTCTGTACCAGTCGCAATTTTGTCTAGATGATTAAAGAATTTTTAAGTAGTTTTTGTTGTTTGATTACGGAGTCATATACCGTTTCATTATGAAATCGCGTGATCGCAAGATGCAGTTTTCGTATGACATTGACTTGAGTTTTCAATATCTGTTCCAATGTTTGCTTTCGTAGGAATAAGGTTAAACAGTACTTTAAATATACAGTATTATCTGCATTTATTCGAAGCTCCATAACTGAGACTTGCTGCACGCGGCTATTTATTGCAACAACAAGCACACTCATTGAACCAGAAATTGCTAATATTAAGGTAATCTCCCGAGGGTGAGATGCAGGAGATCTGACTGCCTAATTCACCTACTTTGTACTACATCAGAAGACTTTTTCATCCATGTGACTAAGACAGATGAACATTTTATCAAGAATGATTAATAGAGTGCAAAGGAACGCTCGTGCTAGCTCTTTTGAAGTACTACTCTTCTTACCAAGAGAGCTGAACTTTCTTTCCCTGTGATAGGATAAAAAAGCATTTTTACAGATCTTTTTGCTAACGAGATTTGACATCTTAAATATGTGGCCTCAAGCAACAGCCTCTGATCTTAAGCCTTCAGAAAGATGTAAAGAACACAGATTATCTTAAGTCCGATCACGATTTACCTGAAGTTTTCTATCGTGGTGTTTTGTTTCTCTTTGGTGAACTTGCTTCTTCCACTTTTTTACATTTATAAAGTATTTCCCCTTGCGTATGCGTTCAGCAGAAATTGCGTGGCTTGCTGAAAGTAAGTTCCTCTTGTTATTGTAGTACGGAATCAGTTATAGTTATTGGCGCAGAACAAACTGATAATGCCAATATTTCGCGCACCAACGGGTGGTTTTTTAAGGCAGATTGACATTAACCTATGCGGAAAGAGCTTATGTAGTAAACGTTAGCTTTCGAAAATCAACCCTTTTGTATCGACTTTCAAAACTTAACGATACTTTCGTAATTTCAAAAGCTGACGTTTACTATAACGTCTCTCCGCATAGATTAGTGTCAGTCTGCCTTGAAGAAGCCCATTGGTGCTCGAAATCTTAGCATCATTAGTTTGTTCAACGCCAATGAATATAACAGATTTCGTAGTATATCAACTTGGTATATTTGTGCTCCTTGTTTATTCTTTCTTTTCCTTTCGTTAAAAGCAAGAATAATTAAAACAGGAAAACAAGTACCCATAATTTATCTGTAGATCATGTAATTTCCAGAACGTTACCCTGTTGTTGCGCAGGACAACACATAAAGGATCAAAAGCTCCTAAGAATTATTTCGTTTCATAGTTTACAGATTCGCCATCTGTCTCTATAATGATTTCAGGAGTTTCTTACACTAGTTTATTGCCACTGGTTGTAGATAAGGGGATGAACCTGTGCAAGAAGGGCAAATATAACATTCACGCATTACCAAGGGATTCTCGCCGGTATAAGGTAGTATGCGAAGTTTAGAAGAAACTACTACCGCCCCGGCAGCGGGAAGATCTAATACGTAAGCTTCGGATCATTTTTAAAAGTGTCTAGCACCAGGGGAAATATCGCCGGTGTTTTTGTCTAATGGTAATGGTTTTCTCTCTCCCCTGAACCAATTGCCCAAAACTGAAGATTAGTGACTGCTTATAGCCCATAGATTTGCACAAAGTTGTTGTTATACCCTGACACACGCGCAGGAAAAAAATCTTACTGAAATAATCTCCCACTGAAGCTGTTCTAATATTTACGAGGATGGGTCTGTAGGTGGAATCCTTTCTCTCTTAGTGATAAGTTGTTTATGATGCGGATGGTGAAGCTCCGTCTGAAGCAAAGAATCGTCCTACCTTTTGACATGGAATTACTTTCCCAGCAGTTAAGGGAAACGTGCCAATCTGTCATGATTTAAGAGAACCTTTCACTCATAAGAATCAAAATACCTGAAAGAATAATTGCAATAACTTTCTGAACTTATCAAATAATTCCTGTTACAAAGAGGACATTCATGCAGAATACGTAAAATATCTTGTATCTAAACAGTTTACAAGACTGCAGTAAATATACACTTCGTGGGATATAGGATTTGTTTTATTCCTCTGGGGAAAATGTCTTTATGTTGGGAAACCTACAATATTTTGCAAACGTTCCTATGTTATGTCCTGCTGTGTGCTATGTACAATTAGATGCATATAATAGATATATGGGATGTAAGATCAGGTGATGCGTAACATCACAGCCTCTCCTTGACAAATGTCAACCCCGCCTTCTCGTGGTACATCCTGTTCCCACTAAAGGGGCTCTGACGACCGCCAATAGCGGTATAACTATACCATCGGGATTAGAGGAAATGCTATCCCACACTCACCAACCCGCTTGGCCAGCGTGGTGAGTTATGGCCAAACCCCTCCAAAACGATTCCACAACTTAAATCTTGGCCCTCAGTCTCCGGCAGCTGGAATGTACCTGGCCAAGGCAGCGGCCAGTGCGACATGAAGGCAGAGGGTGCTAAGAATCCCCGGAGGACCGGACTAAGCTGCCATCTGATGCTGACCTTGGCGACGTATCACGGACGCTCCCTATTTTCTGATTCAAGGCTTCTTGAATTGGAAGAGGAACTACAAAGGATCAAGTGGGACATCGTCGGGCTAAGTGAGGTAAGGAGAAAAAGAGAAGACCTCATTAAACTGAAAAGTGGGCATCTCTTCTACTATCGTGGGACAGATACTGGCAGAACTGTGGTGTTGGATTTATAATAAACAAGAAACTGAAGGATAAAGTTGTAGAAGTTGAAAGTTCCTCTGACAGAGCTGCACGACTCGTTATCCAACTCTCGAGAAGATACCAGGCTCAGATCATTCAAACTTATGCACCCACCACAAGTCATGCTGAAGAAGAAATTGAAGAATTTTATGAGGAAATTCGTGATCTAAATAATAAAGGTAAGCAGCACTTGAAGATAATTATGGGAGATTTCAATGCAAAAATAGGGCACCGGCAACAGAATGAAACTTCAGTAGGTAAATTCGGTCATGGCAACAGAAACCAGCGTGGAAATACTCTCGTTGAGTTTGCAGAGGCAGAAGGGTTTTTCATCTTGAACTCCTTCTTCAAGAAAAAGCCACACAGGAAATGGACATGGAGACATCCAAATGGGACAACAAGTGAAATTGATTTTATTATGTGTAACAAAAAATTCGTCATAGAAGACTGCAGTGTGCTAAACAAGTTCAACACAGGCAGTGACCATAGATTGGTGAGATGTAAGATGCACCTCAACACTAAACTCGAACGTAGCAAGCTCATAAGACAAACAAAATGTATTGACATAACCAACCTTAAAAAACACCATAATACCTTCAAATTGGAACTGAAGAACAGATTCTCTGCTTTAGAAGGCCTAACATCGGAAGAAGTGGATATTTCTGAAGTTAACAGAAAAGTAACCAAAGCTCTTATGGAAACAGCAACAAAATTAGCTGATTCTAAGAACAAATTGCATGTGAACAAATTATCAGGAAAAACCAAAATGTTGATGTATAAAAGATGAGTGATGAGGACAACTATAGAAGATGTGACTTCCAAAGTGGAATATATAGAGCTATGCAAGACAGTACGAAAAAGTATCACTGAAGACGTAAGGAAATTCAACTGTGAACTAGTAAGGAAAGCAATTGAAAACAACCAAAGCCTAAAGATAGCAAAGGGACATCTCAGTAAGGGGAAAAAACAGATTATGGCTCTGAGAAAAGAAGATGGTTCTGTAACAAGAAATAGAGGCGAAATTTTGACAAGAGTGAAATATTTCTACTCCAAATTATATGAAAGTAGTCGCCTGTCCTTAATTTAGGGCCACTCCTTCCAGGAAAGCGAGAGTGCCAGTGTCATAAGACAAACGCAACATCCATGCCTCACCGGGATTCAAACCCGAACCCATCTCGGAAGAATGATCAGAATCGAGCGCTTAGACAACTGCGCCATCGAAGCGACTGCGGACTGTTTTCAAGTTGATGTAAGGCAGCCAAGAACGTTGTATAACTGCTGATTAAGACAGTTTCCAGTACACCTTTTAAAACGACAAATAACATTCTCTAATAATAATAATAATAATAATGTAACAAAAATTCGTAATAGAGCATATGTTATTTTATTTCTAATAAAACTTATTAACAAGGACGCTAAAACTGGACCGTCTTACTTTCTCATGCGTCACCTGATCTAGAAGTGGAAAGGAATGTAACGGATTCTCTGTTGCATTTCATAATTGTGTACGACGTACAAGGCTGATTAAGTGAATATATCAATGAGCCATAACATTTATTGCCATCTACCTAATGCTGGTTAAATGATAAAATTACACTGGAAAAAATTACACTGAATGAAATTACACAGCAAAAATTATACAAGGAAGAAATTACACGAAGAAAAAGTCGGAAATTACACATAGAATGAATTTTACAACAGATTTTACAAAAATTGTAGCCATGATTATACAAATCATGAAACTCTAACTTAGACTGACGACGGTTTTTGAAGGGGTCGGAGCCCGAGGGGTCAGCCCCCCCCCCCCCGTGCAAAATTTTCTTAAATTTTAGTTTTAAATTTCGAACTACCAAATTTGGTATACTATCTCATGGTACTCTAACTTAGACTGTAGACGGTTTTTGGAAGCGGTTGAAGCCAGGGGTCAGAGCCTCCCCCCCCCCCCCAATTTTTGTTTTTCGTAAAATTTACAGTTTTCAATTTAGAACCACCAAATTTGGTATACTATCTCATGGAACTCTAACTTAGACGGTTTTTGGAAAGGGATGTGAGTTCCGTTCCGTTCAAAAACCGTCTACAATCTAAGTTAGAGTTTCATGATTTTGTATAATCATGGCTACAATTTTTGTATAATCTGTTGTAAAATTCATTCTATGTGTAATTTTTTTCTATGTGTAATTTCCGACTTGCGTAATTTTTTCTTCGTGTAATTTCTTCCTTGTGTAATTTCATTCCGTGTATTTTTTTCCCTGTGTAATTCAGTCCTGACACCCAAATACCGTGTTATGTCGCTTTTTGACACGATAAGTTCTTGTGTTCACAGTCGAAGCGAATCCTGTAAACAGCAAAATGCATCCTGAAATGCATCCTGTACCACGTGGACAAAACGAAATTCTGGAACTGGGTAATAGAACGAGGCACCAACGTGGAGTGGAAAATTCTGCAGTTTATTGCATTCCATAAATTTTCGATGGGAATCTTTCGTTAGGGAAATCTAATGGACGTGGGAAAAGCGAATGCTTGGGTTAGTTTTTCGAACCATTCCTATGAAACGTAAGCTTTCAGACAATTGGCGTTATCTTTCTGAAAGTGCCCAGTACCATAGAGGTTCACTGTCTCCATGTAGCGCAATACTTCGTGCTAAACAATGCCTACGCATGATCTGAAGGTCAATGTGTGTTCAGCTGATAGAAGGGTACCCAGTGATCTGCTGAGATCAGTCTGTTATTACTGGAGAACGCTATCACTGCCGGAGAAGTCTGTTAGCTGGTTTCTAGCCTCGCGACGTAGAGTACAGGCTCCTGCTGCGGCTATTCCCGGTAGATTAGTGTCCTATCACGGGGTTCCCTTGCTCAAAGCTAGAGGAACGGTCAATGAAGGTGGGCAAATACCACATTTACAGGCAGCGGACTCCTTATTCTTATCAAGAGCATCCGTTAGACTGTGTGCTGATTCTCTATGCGTGCCTGGTTCCAGTTCGCAGTTAATTGAGGAAACGTGAGCCATATACGTTCCGGAGCAACGCGTGCAAGCTCTACCAGTGGTGGTTTCTAATTGCGGCTCGTTACGAGTATGTGTGTCCCTCTTCACAGCATTCCCTCCACACTTTCACTGTGGTGACTTTCGAAGAGCCAGTAATTCATGATAGGCTACTGAATCAGAAACCTTTACACAGATGTACGGAAACGTCACTTACGCAGTGTGTGTGTGTGAAAAATACGTAGTCATGTGCTTAACCACGTGATGTAGGCAACTATTTAAGACTGCTGCTGGTCAGTAGTGTTGACTGCAATAGGAAAAATAGACCTTTAGTTCGATAAAGAGCTTATTGTAGCTGCCCATCTGGAAACGACGATTTCGAAAATCAGAAGAGCTGATTGGTTTCTCAAAAGGCACAATATCCCGAGGCTCCAATCAGTGTAAAAATAACCCACATAGCTTGTCTAAGAATCATAACTGTCGAGCGACGAGAACTATCTAAGGAACAGATAGCCATCGTCTGAAAAGGCTTGTCCTTGGAAACAGGACTTGTATGCCTCAATCCACCGAAGCAGTCAGTGAAGATCCTCCCCGAGCCATATCTCAAAGAACTATGCGCGGGTTATTGAAGAGGATCGGTATTGGTAGTTTCATGCCTATAGGGAAACCTATGATTTCTTCAAATAACTGGAAAGTTAGTCTATAGCGGTATCAGGAACACAGTGACTGGCCAGTGGAAGAACGAAAAAAAGACATGTCATCGGACGAGTCGCGGTACACTTTGTTTTGTACCGACGGAAGACAGTCTGGTGGGAGCCATCTGAAGCAAAGGATCTAGCTTGCCTTCCAAAGACAACTCAAGCTTCTGAAGGTGGTGTCAAAGACAACTCAAGCTTCTGAAGGTGGTGTCAAAGACAACTCAAGCTTCTGAAGGTGGTGTCAAAGACAACTCAAGCTTCTGAAGGTGGTGTCAAAGACAACTCAAGCTTCCGGAGGTGGTGTCAAAGACAACTTAAGCTTCCGGAGGTGGTGTCAAAGACAACTCAAGCTTCCGGAGGTGGTGTCAAAGACAACTCAAGCTTCCGGAGGTGGTGTCAAAGACAACTCAAGCTTCCGGAGGTGGTGTCAAAGACAACTCAAGCTTCCGGAGGTGGTGTCAAAGACAACTCAAGCTTGTGGAGGTGGTGTCAAAGACAACTCAAGCTTGTGGAGGCGGTGTCAAAGACAACTCAAGCTTGTGGAGGTGGTGTCAAAAACCACTGAAGCTTGTGGAGGTGGTGTCAAAGACCACTGAAGCTTGTGGAGGTGGTGTCAAAGACAACTCAAGCTTGTGGAGGTGGTGTCAAAGACAACTCAAGCTTCTAAAGGTGGTGTCAAAGACAAATCAAGCTTCTGGAAGTGGTGTCAAAGACAAATCAAGCTTCTGGAAGTGGTGTCAAAGACGACTCAAGCTTGTGGAGGTGGTGTCAAAGACGACTCAAGCTTGTGGAGGTGGTGTCAAAGACGACTCAAGCTTGTGGAGGTGGTGTCAAAGACGACTCAAGCTTGTGGAGGTGGTGTCAAAGACGACTCAAGCTTGTGGAGGTGGTGTCAAAGACGACTCAAGCTTGTGGAGGTGGTGTCAAAGACGACTCAAGCTTCTGGACATGCTCTTGGTTGGTACGGAAAGGGTTCTCTGATGTTGCTGAAAGGTCGGGCGTCCTCTAAGGATTATTTTAACATCTCTGTCGATCAATTCCATCCTGCAACATTGACCTTTTATCCGGAAGGTGACGGCTGTTTCACGGACAATAATGCTACTGTATATCACGGAAGATGGGTTTAGCAGTAATTCAGCAAGCATGACAGTGACTTTCACCATTTATCCTAGCCAACACAAAGCCCGGATCTGAACCCGATTGAGAATGTATGGGACACGTTTAAAAAACAGATCTGGAAGCAAAATACTCTTCCTTACTAGTTAAGACTGTCTGGTGAACAACTAGTATACTGTAAACGTAGATTCACTCCAACACCTTGTGGCATCTATGAGAAAGAAGTTCATACGTGCCGTAATTCGGCCTAACGTAGGTCCAATCCGGTATTGAATAAAAGTTTGTAATCCAGTAGTCGTTATGTATATATATATATATATATATATATATATATGCTACCTTAAAAAAGGAAGTTCTATCACATAAAATAGAGCAATGAAACTTGAACGACTAAGTCTCGGAAACTTGAGATTAGGTCGTTCTGGGTGGTGTAGTGGTTAGCATATTCTGGCGCAAATCGGGATACGCGATTTTTTTCTTTTTGCGATTCAGTGGGCTATAAGCAGTCTCCCGTCCCTAATTTAGGGTCACTGGTCCCAGGGAAGGGCGAGAGCCAGTGCTGTAAGACAAACACAACATCCATGCCTCACCCGGATTCGAATCCGGACCCTTCAGGGACGTATGGTCATAAGCCATCACTTAGACCACTGCTCCACCGGGGTGACGACGCGATTTCGATTCCCGATCCAGGATGATGAAATTTTCAAGTATTCGGATACACACTGCTGGACAATTGCTAAGGACGGATCATAAACGGCTATATAGCGCATAAAAAAGTAAGTGTGGTTGGATGCCAAGGGAAATAAAATAATGTCTGAATGCCAGGACATTACAAGAAAGACAATTTATTGTGCTCTGAAATCCAGAAGGCTTTGGAACGTGTTCAAGGGACAAACAGGCCATTTTGTGCAGAATTCGTAAACGTGAAAAAAATGCAATTACCGTCCGCAGGCGTTCCGGCGTAAGATGTCAATACGGGACATGGCCCACCATGGAGGGCGATGCAAGATTCCACACGTCGTGTCATGCTTTGCACAACATTATCAAGCAGCTGTTGGGGTAATTTATCCCATTCTTCTGTCAGTGCACGGATGAGGGTGTCCTTGTTCATTGGAGGGCATTGGCGACCAGCAAGAATCCTCTCCAAAGCATCCCACACATTTTCAATGGGATTCAGATCTGGAGAACGTGCTGGCCATACGAGGCGTTGAATATCTTCGCTCTCAAGACACTCCTGGACAGCGACTGTTCGATTACATGTTGCGTTGTCGTGCATGAAAATGAATCTATCACCGACAGCACCACGGAACATGCGAACATGAGGTAGCAGAACATCATTAATGTATCGTTGTCCAGTTATAGTCCCAGTTGGAAGCACATAGAGGGACGTATGGCAATTGATCATGATGCCAGCCCATACCATGACACTACATGTCGGATATCGGCCCCTTTCCTGTATGTTTGCTGGACAATATGCAGTACCACTATCACGCCAGATCAGTTGTCGTCGACAATCAGACGACAGACTGTATCTACTCTCATCTGAGAAGAGGACAGCAGACCATTCGTTATCAGTCCAATTGCGATGTTGATGGCACCATTGCAAACGGGCGGTACGGTGACGTCTGGACAATGGGATGCACACAACAGGACGGCGGGCGTATAGTCCTCCTTCATGCAAACGTCTGGCGACAGTTTTTCGGGAGATCCGCTTGCCAGTAGCAGCCATAAACTGATTTGCTACCTCACTAGCTGTGCTGCGCCGGTGTCTTTTTGTTGATAGCACTATGTACCGATCTTCTGCAGGTGTCGTACTGCGAACACGACCTCCCCCGTGACGTTTGCTGCACTCTCCATTTGTTTGAAATGATTTCCAAAGCCTTGAAACAACACTGTGGCTGACGTCGAACTCCCTGGCAACATCTGTTATTTTTCGCCCTTCTTCAATCTTGCCAATAATACGGCCACGCGTAAAATCATCTAGGTGATGTCGGGAAGACATACTGAAACTTGCAAGTTCGTCAATTGATTCTTTCCCTTTCAACTTTGCGTTTGAACAACAACGGTCAATACGCGTGAAATCCTTTATATCTCTTATCAGCGCTATGACGTCACGAACAAGTTCGGCAATCTAAAATTTGCATACGCACAACACGTCTTACTGTATCCCGCACTTATGCTAATTTCCACATTTTCCTGCTTTCGATAGCAACCATAAGGTTGCTATCGTTGCTATTGTCATCCGTCCTTAGCAATTGTCCGGCAGTGTATATGACTTACCATTCTTGTTATAATTGACACCACTAGACGGAATCACAACTTCAAATTGGTAATGTTAAAAACGTTGTCAAAATTAACAAGTTAGTAAAATCATGCAATGCATTGAATATGATAAGCTTTCCAACATACCAGAAATTATTACTCAAGTTATGTGGATAATGGCTGTGGAATAAATCTCGCTCCTGTGTCCTGACCTTTGACCCCATTTCGATGATATTCAACAGAACCGGTTCACTATACCTCCGGAATAACATGATAAAGTTTTGTCGCAATCCAAGCACTTTAGGTAAGGTATGATGCACAAAGGCAATGGAATGGATCCCACTCCAGTGTCCTGACGTTTGACCCCATTTCGCCCATTTTTAATAGGGTTCGTCCCCAGTGGCTCCCTACCATATACTAAAATTTCATCGAAATCGAACTATTTTTACGCAAGTTATGACGCATAAGCGCAATGGAATATATACCGCTCTTATGCCTTGCCTGACCTTTGACCCCATTTCACCGATTTTCAATAGGGATCGTGCCCAGCTGGTTCCCTACCATATACTAAAATTTGCTCGAAATCGAACCATTTTTACGCAAGTTATGACGCATAAAGACAACGGAATGGATCCAGCTCCTATGTCCTGACCTTTGACCCTGCTTTGCCCATTTTCAATAAGGTTGTCGCCAGGTGGTCCCCTACCACATACTAAAATTTCGTCGAAATCGAACCATTTTCACGTGAGTTATCGTGCGGACGGACAAAGCTGGAGCATATACGATTCTTCAACCTACGGTTGGAAAGCGTAAAAAAACGGCAATCATAGTTAAAGCAATAAAACTTCAACCAGACAAGTGAAAAGACAAATACGAAACAATGAGTTCGAAATGGAAAGATGAAATGAGCTTAATTTCAGTTCATTTCGGCACGTGCCGTTGTGTCATCTTCAATTTCTAAATTCTGGGCCATAACAGCAGCAACTATTTCTTCACAAACAGCTGATACATTTTCGCCGAATACCCTGCTACTTCTTTCAGCGCTCGTTTATCTTCCAAAATAGAGCTCTTAGATGATCGTAGTTCGAGCGGGATCTGAATTTGCTGTTAATGCTACCTTACGTTATTTGATAAATTTCGCAAATTGCCTTCGTCATGTTGTTAGAGAATTCGAATTACTGTAACTTAAATAACAAAATGTTCCACTCCATTCTCTACGATTCTCAAAGCAAAAACCTACTCCTAGTTGAGGTTCAGATACTGAAACAGTTGGGTAAATTAGCTTTCATGCTCTAAAATTACATTTTAAATGGAGGATGCAGAGAACTTTAGTGATTTCAGAAATAAAATCAGAAAGTCTTGTGTAACTAGATCATTTAGCTGTCAAGGACAAGAGAGATTATTATATGTACTTCGTGTTGTTTCCAGGTGCGTACTTAAAACTACTAAAAACAATAACATAGTACACTGTTTCAAATTTAATACCTGTGAGGTCTTCATTTCCTGTGCTGAATGAGTGACGATCTTTAAGCTCTTGTGACTTCAACGTACCTGGACTGCTATGCTTTTTGTGAACTACCGGAAGTGTTCACTTTCTTCGAGAAATTAAATTTATTTTAGTGTTAATTCACATTTATCCACTCGACAAATATCCGCTGCCAAACGTATCCACGTACTGCAGAGGTAAATCACGTGTCAAGACGACAAAGCAGCGGCGATACGTTCGGTCGGGCCGCGGATGCTCTAGTGGTCAACGTTCGTGACTGCCACGGGGGAACCTCAGATTTGATCCCAGGCAGGTACGAACACTCGAACTACTAAATATCCGCCGTGCGTTGGATGGACATGTCAAGCCGTCGAAACCTGGTACTGTCCCCCTGGTTATAAATAAGGGCGTCTTCCTCCTCCCTTTCTACCTCGGTGCAACTTTCCTGTCGAACACTATAGCCCAAATCTTATAGCTTCCAACTTCTAAGGGTTGTTTCTGATCAGGGGTCAGATACTCCCTTCCTGAAATCCTCTACATCTAATCTAATACATTCTGTCTAGGTAGGTTAGCTGGGAGAGCAACTTCCTCCATAGTGAGTGGGCTCGGGATGGATCCATGTCACGGGCAAACTTGTGTTTTCACATTGACGCCCGAACGTAAATATGAATGGGGTTCTTCGAAAAACATGTGATGTTTGTTCCACAGATCGTCTGAAATGAATGAAAATTCGTACTTCGAGATCATGTGACTTACTACAGAGATAAAGCACGTGTCAAGACTAAAAATCTGTAGCGATACGTTCTGTCCGTGTAGCTTAGTTGGGAGAGCAACTTACTCCGGAGTGAGAGGGGTGCGACTTCTATCTTCGTCACGGACAAATTTGTGTTTTCACAATTTTTCTCTTTTGCTCCCAACGGCATGCCTGCAAAAATTCTCTATTCACCAAAGGAAATATCGTTTTTGGTGAGAGTAATGTACACTTTTGAAGAAAGTAGACATTATTATTAGCTGAAAAGTAGGTTTTAGACAGTTAAACTCCTGTTAAAACTAGACTGTATGAAAAAAAAGGTCCATAATGCGAAGTACTTCGAACATTCTTATGAAAAACCTGCGCTTTCGTTTGCCGTCCTGTGGCGCAGTGGTCTAAGAGCTGGCTTCTGACCATTCGTCCCAGATGAGTCCGGATTCGAATACCGATAAGGCATATATGGTGTTTGTCATTGTCTTGTTAATGCTACTGCTTGGTCTCATTCATTGTGAAGCCCACCAGGGCATCTGGCTCATTTTTATGTTTAAATTGTGCAAATGATGGAAAGTGGGTGGGATGCTGGGGAGAACACTTTCATTAGGAGAAGTAGCCTTAGTGGACTTTCTCCTACTTCAAGAAATAAAAAAACATCACGAAGGGTAAGGCTTCGGGCAGAATGAATCTTTACACTTGTGCATTCCTCTTATCTTCTTGGGCCGAATTCCTTCCCCATTAAAGAAAACAAACTATTGGGCGCACTCTTATTTTTGATTCTGTTTTGCAAGCACTTTACTTTCCCACCATTTTACCTACATGTTGCTCGTGTTAACACCAGGTTTGGGACCGGGACAAATATTAGGGGCCCAGATGTTACATTATTGGATGCGACCCGGACCTGATACCCGATACGCATCTGTAACTGACCTGAACCCGAGCAGGACAAATATGCTTTGAACTATAATATATACACTGCTGGACAATTGCTAAGGACGGATCATAAACGGCTATATAGCGCATAAAAAGTGCGGTTGGATGCCAAGTGAAATAAAATAATGTCAGAATGCCAGGACATTACAAGAAAGACAATTTATTGTGCTATGAAATCCAGAAGGCTTTGGAACGTGTTCAAGGGACAAACAGGCCATTTTGTGCAGAATACGTAAACGTGAAAAAAATGCAATTACCGCCGGCAGGCGTTCCGGCGTAAGATGTCAATTCGGGATATGGCCACCATGGAGGGCGATGCAAGATTCCACACTTCGTGTCATGCTTTGCACTACATTATCAAGCAGCTGTCGGGGTAATTTATCCCATTCCTCTGTCAGTGCACGGATGAGGGTGTCCTTGTTTATTGGAGGGCATTGGCGACCACCAAGGCTCCTCTCCAAAGCGTCCCACACATTTTAAATGGGATTCAGATCTGGAGAACGTGCTGGCCATACAAGGCGTTGAATATCCTCGCTCTCAAGACACTCCTGGACAGCGACTGTTCGATGCCATGTTGCGTTGTCGTCCATGAAAATGAATCTATCACCGACAGCACCACGGAACATGCGAACATGAGGTAGCAGAACATCATTAATGTATCGTTGTCCAGTCATAGTCCCAGTTGGAAGCACACAGAGGGACGTACGGCCATTGATCATGATGCCAGCCCATACCATGACACTACATGTCGGATATCGGCCCCTTTCCTGTATGTTTGCTGGACAATATGCAGTACCACTATCACGCCAGATCAGTTGTCGTCGACAATCAGACGATAGACTGTATCTACTCTCATCTGAGAAGAGGACAGCAGACCATTCGTTATCAGTCCAATTGCGATGTTGATGGCACCATTGCAAAAGGGCGGTACGGTGACGTCTGGACAATGGGATGCACACAACAGGACGGCGGGCGTATAGTCCTCCTTCATGCAAACGTCTGGCGGCAGTTTTTCGGGAGATCCGCTTGCCAGTAGCAGCCATAAACTGATTTATTACCTCACTAGCTGTGCTGCGCCGGTGTCTTTTTGTTGATAGCACTATGTACCGATCTTCTGCAGGTGTCGTACTGCGAACACGACCTCCCCGTGACGTTTGCTATAATCTCCATTTGTTTGAAATGATTTCCAAAGCCTTGAAACAACACTGTGGCTGACGTCGAACTTCCTGGCAACATCTGTTATTTTTCGCCCTTCTTCAATCTTGCCAATAATACGGCCACGCGTAAAATCATCTAGGTGATGTCGGGAAGACATACTGAAACTTGCAAATTTGTCAATTGATTCTTTCCCTTTCAACTTTGCGTTTCAACAACAACGGTCAATACGCGTCAAATCCTTTATATTTCTTATCAGCGCTATGACGTCACGAACAAGTTCGGCAATCCAAAATTTCCATACGCACAACACGTCTTACTGTATTCCGCACTTATGCTAATTTCCACATTTTCCTGCCTTCCATTTTATGGTTGCTGTCGTTGCTATTGTCATCCGTCCTTAGCAATTGTCCGGCAGTGTGTATATATATATACACACACACAGTCGAGTCACAATGTGATCCCCACCTACTTCTGAGTCAACAACGCGTAGCCAATGAGAGAAACC
The DNA here is from genome assembly GCA_039090855.1 of Macrothele yani. Classification (NCBI taxonomy): domain Eukaryota; kingdom Metazoa; phylum Arthropoda; class Arachnida; order Araneae; family Macrothelidae; genus Macrothele; species Macrothele yani. Next base: position 126,292,158 of record CM077026.1, on the reverse strand, counting down.
ACGTGTCGTGATCTGGCATGGCGGGATATAAGGTGTGCTGTAGGCATTCTGAAAACATATCACTCGTTGCTCTCGTGGATAAAAGGAGTGATTTACAAGATTTGCAAACAGGAATGATTATCGGCTTTCGGGTCAAGGATGGCAGTATTTCTAAAAAAGAGCAGTTTGTGAACTGTTCGCGTGCGGCTGTGGTTAAAGTGTAAAGTGATTGAAGAAATGACACCATTGCGAATAAGCGAAGTGGAAACTGCGGAGCACCACTTGCCATTCATATGAGAGGTGAACGTTGGCTGCGAAGGTGCGTGAGGGCCGATCGGCACGCTACAGTGGAGCAACTCACTGGCCGAATGAACCAGGGGAGCTACCGGAAGTGTGTCTAAAATGACAGTTCAACGAACCCTGCACCGTATGGGTCTCCGATGCAGACTGATGTTCACTGCATCTATGCTAACGAAGGTGCATCGGCAGAAAAGGCTTAGATGTGCACGACAGTATCGGAACTGGACACCCGCTGATTGGCAAAGGATTGCCTTCTCCGACGAGTCACGTTTTTTCTGCTTCATCGAGCGAATGGACGTTGGTGTATAAGGCTAGAAACATCGGAGACCAAACGCTCTTCAACCATTGCTGGTAAAACACAAGCTGGTAGGGGCAGCTTGATGGTCTGCAGGAATGTTTTCGTGGCATTCGCCGAGTCCACTCATACCTGTGGAAGGCGCTACTGACAGATTTTTTTTATGAATCCATTCTAGCACACCACGTACACCCATACATGCTGATTATCGTCTCTGGTGAGGATGGGATCTTCCAGCATGACAATGCGACGTGTCACACAGCTTAAAATGTCCGAGAGTGGTTGAAAGTGCACGATGAAGACTTCAAAGTATTTCCCTGGCCCCCTAATTCCCCATACTTAAACCCAATTGAGCATCTATGGGATCACCTCGATCGTGTTGTTCGCTCTATGGATCCTTCATCACGCAGCCTCCAGCAGCTGCCAGATGCACTGGAGTCAGCATGGCTTCACATACCTGTGAACACTTTCCAGAACTTTGAGTAACTCCTAGCCCGTCTAGTTGCTGTCCGCACTGCACACAATGGTTACTCTGGATATTAGTTCGTGGTCACAATAATGTGACTCGACCGTGTATAAATATATAAAGTAGGATTTCCATGTATCTCACGTTATATGGAAATCAAACAAATGAATAATAGGAACATAATTTACTCATTTACTTACAGGAAATAACTGACATCCTATATTTGAAAGGCCTAACCTAACTCTATTACACATATTTGGAAACACATATGCGAGAGTCAAAAAGTCCCTCCGCAGTAATGTTAAGGCTGTTGCACCTAATTTTGATTTCGCTACAGTAAAAAAAATTGAATTAAGCAACTTGTATGCTTAATTTCAGGCTTTTGCTGTTTTCTTGATAGCATATCAAGCTTCAGAATATATTTCACAGCAACACCAATTTTCACAAATTTATGATGAGCTGAAAATTTCCAAAAGAAATGTTGTTTTCAGCAGTACCCCTCAGAAAGAAGGGAAACTTTTCCTTCTGAGGACACTCTTACTTCATTTTGAATGACAAATCGTATTCGAGTCCGTGGGCACCTGTATCAAGCACAAAATTCCGCAGTGCGCATTTTTCTTTAAAAAAATATTTTTTTTTTTTTTTGCTTTTCAAAAATAAAATTGCATTTAAAACCCCGTCGAAATCGGGTCAGGAAAACATTGACCCGGCCCGTTTGACCAGCTAGAAATTGTTGAACCCTGATCCGTTTTCATCTATGATTAACACCAGTGGTAAAATTTAGCAATTTTTGAGATTAGAGAAACAAACATCAAATTTTAAACGAAATAGACGACGGTATTTTAAATAAAACTGCAGTTGCCGCGAAATGCGACATCGCACGAACCACATTGTCGGCAATTATAGAAAACGTGAGAAATGTATCCCTGCTTGTGCTGTCAGCCACTTAGAATCTGCTCGGAGATGTATTGTGATTTACAACTAAGGTTACGCTAGAGTCAAAACGAGAAATTGTAGCGATAAGCCTTGCCGGCGTAGTTCAGTCCGGAGATTGTCCGACTCCAGAGCAGGAAGACATGAGTTCGAAATCACCACACTTTAAATAAGAAAGATGACACCGAATTTTCGGGTGTAATGAGAACGTCTTTTGAATACGTTTTGACACCAATTAAATTTATCAAAGCTATTTAAAGTCAGAACAGTAGTAATTGACGGCAGAAAGAAGTTTTTCCGTCGGATATTTAAAGCCGCAGATATTGCTCTAAACGAAATCGTGAACTTACGTACTCTGGTTACAGACTTATGAGTTAAGAAAAAATTGAATTTATATGAGAAACATTTCGCGGCGGAAACGCTCTCTAATAAAGAAATAATTTTTCAAATAGGACTCTTCGAAGCAGAGATGTGGCAAATATAAGATATACATCAATGCCCCCTAGCGGGAAAACCATGCATTATTTTAAAAAGAACGTATTCTCAAAATGATTTTTGATACGAGAGGCATCGGTTCAAGAAAAAAAAATTCTTAGTCGAGTTTTCAGGAGCTCAGATGTTGCTGCTAATACACCAGAAGCATAAATTAGCACTTATGCTTCCTGGTGGCCAAACCATTCTTTACCAAATATAAGGAATTATATGAAAAACATTTCCCCATCAGAAGCTGTATGCGATACTGGAAGAAGTTTTCAAATTGGAGTTTTAGGAGCAGAAATATCGGGGGAAACGCAATTTACTGTTCCGCCGCCTAGCGGAAAGTCTATGCTTTACTTGAAAATTCGAAATTATATGGAAAACATGTCACATTGGGAACTCTATCCAATAAAGAAATAATTTTTCAAATCGGAACATTAGAAGCAGAGATATTGACAAAAATAAGATATACATCTACGCCCCTTGGCGGAGAAACCATGCAATATTTTAAGAAGAAAATAATCCGAAAAGGTGTGTCAACGTGAGTGGTATCGGTCCATGGACGAATTTTTTCAATCGAGATTTTAGAAGCTCAGGTTTTTTGGCAAATACATCAGAAGCAAAAATTAACGCTTACGCAACCTGGTGGCCAAAGTATTTTTTACCAAAAATTAGATGTTATATGCAAAAGAGTTTCCATCAGGAGCCGTATTCTCTGAAGAAAAAATATTTTCAAATCGGAGTTTTAGGAGAACCGATATTAGAGAAAACGTAATTTTCTTTGACGCCCCCTAGTGGAAAATCTGTGTAACTTGAAAAAGTAACTACGCGTACATAGTCTTCGACATAAATGGAATCGAAGGGTAAAATAATTTTTTCAATCAGATGCTTAAAAGCAAATATATCGAATAAAATGTATTTTGAATTCGACATCATCTGCAGTTACGCCCTCTAGCGGCGAAATTATACATCGTAAAAAAAAAAAAAAAACGAAATAAAGGATCATCATTCGTAGATTTCAAGCTTCCCAATACAAAAAGAATTTTTCAAATCGGACGAATAGTTGCAGAGATATGCTGTCTACGGACGTACGGCAAACCGATAACATAAGCACGATCTTTTTTTTACAAAATACATGCTAAAAATAAGTGTTGTGAATTCACTGAAAATTTCTCAAAATAACGTGCAGCAAAGTTGCCAGTAGGAATGCGTGTTTTTCAGAAATTTCCGTTTTTAAAAGTGCCCGTTTATTTTAACTTCAGTATTATCGCTGATTTTCCGTAGTCAGAAATTCGGTTTATTTCAGAAAAATCCATTTAAGGGTTTTCCGTATTTTTAAACTGAAATTCCGCAAAACCGACGGCACTGCATATTTCAGGTATTTCCCCCAGATAATCCTTCCGCTCCAGTCAGGATTGAAACCCCGCTGCGTGGGCTGGTTGAACAGTTAGCGCATGCCTTTAAAAACCACGGAGCCACTGACACCCGGAATTTCGAATTACGTACTTCATAGAACAAAGTGCGCAGCAATGCATTTTTCTGTCGTTAATACGAGTAATTTAGTCATTTTATTTTCTGTTGGAGCTTATTATTTTTCTGAATAGGTTTGTAATCGTTTTTTTTTGTTCTGTAGGAACAAATACCACAAATTAAGTATTTTTCATCCTGATTTTTCGAAGCAACAAAATGACAACTTGATTTTTTTAAACTGACAATGACTTTGAGCTATCTTTAAAAAAGGTGAAATGTACTTTCATATAGCACTTTTTTAAAAAAAAAAAGTCCTAAAAATAAAATTTACTCTCGATAACTACAATAGCTTTTGTCTTAAGTTGTCCAAACACTGATACACGGACATCGTATAATCATCTGTGCGATAAGTGCCCGGTTTCTTACAAGTATATATAGGGGTTGTCCAAAGTAATGGAAACACTTTGCTGAAAACACTGGCTTAGGTATGTGCTGCTTTTCGAGTAAAACGAACATGTAGCCACAATTTTTTTTAATGTTGCTAATGGTTTTAAGGCTCTGTGTGATTGCATTGTAAATCGGTGTTTGCTTAATTTCGTTTCATGTAAAGGCACAATGAACGACCTGTCGGAGTACCAAAGATGGCAGATTATGGTGCCTCGGTAACCACAGTGGCACAGGTATTGCGGGTATCGAGAGCTACCGTGTCGAAGGTCACGTCACATCATCTGCGAGACACAACTGTGGAAGAAAAACGAAACTCACTGCGAGAGACGGGAGAACATTAAAGAGGATTGTGACAGCAAGGAGGAAGACCACGGCGACGAATGTGACTGCTGAGCTTAATGCACATCTCCAAAACCCAGTGTCAACCCATACCGTTCAAAGGGAATTGCATAAGCACAATATTTACGGCAGAGCTTCGATTGCAAAACCCCTGGTATCGCAGGTGAATATGAAACGGAGACTACAGTGGTACCAGGAACGTAAAACGTGGACTGCGGATCAATGGAAACATGTCTTTTTTTCGATGAATCAAGTTTCTCACTATTCCCCACCACGGGACGGGTTTACGTGTGGAGAACCCCGCAGAAGCCTACAACCCAGACTCCTTCCTACAGTGAAGCATGGGGGCGGTTCCGTAATGGTTTGGGTCGTGATCTCGTGGTTTGCAGAATGTCCCATTATCACCTTACACGGACGAATCACTATCGGTGACTATGTCACCTTTTTGGCCGGTCATGTGCATTTAATGGCGCAGACATTGTTTCCTTCAGGGAATTTCACCTTTCAAGATGATAATGCCCCGATTCACAGAAGTCGAACTGTTCAATCACGGTTTGAGGAACATGATGATGAAGTTTCACACCATCTGTGGCCTGCACAGTCACCTGACTTAAACATCATTGAGCTCCTGAGGTCTGTGTTGAAAAACAGAGTGCGATCCCGTTATCCTCCTCCGGGGTCTCTCAAGGAATTGGCGCAGTTTGTGCAGGAAGAATGGTACAACATACCACTTACCACCATTCAGGACTTGCACACGTCCATTTATTCCAAGGAGGATTCAAGCAGTTGTAAATATCAAGGGTGCCCCACACCATATTAGGTGCGTAACACGTATTGTTTCAAGGTGTTTCCATTATTTTGAACAACCCCTGTATATTAAATAACTGGTGAACAAATTAGGCCAGATGAGAAGTAATTTCCTGTGCAAGCCGCGAATGGCTGAGTGGTTAGCAGTTCAGACTACCAATGCAAGGTCCTCAGGTTCGATCCTGGGGTGATCTTGCGGAGGTGGTGTGAGTTGCTAACAATCACTGAATATTCGCAGTGCATCGGACGAGCACGTGAAGTGACTGCCCCCAGGTTGGACCCACTGGTTAAATGGGGATCCTTTCCTATGCCCCCTCTGGAATTCTCTCACTTCTCTATGTGCAACATCGTACTTGTACGGTGGCGCCATCTACTGTACTCTAATATCACTACACACTGTTCTGTCAAAGTCGCTAGACTTGTTTTTTTTTTTTTTTTTTTTTGGGGGGGGGGGTGTTCTAGGTTTAACGACCACCGTGAGCAACTCAATGGGCTATAAGCAGTCGCCCGTCCCTAGTTTAGGGTCACTGGTTCCAGGGAAGGGAGAGAGCCAGTGCCGTAAGACAAACACAACATCCATGCCTCACCGGGATTCGAACCCGGACCCCATTCGGACGAATGATCAGAGGCCATCGCTTAGACCACTGCGCCACCGGGGCGGCTCGCTGGACTTGCTCTCGTTCCTTCCGTTTCTGTGTCCTGCCCAAAAGGCGAACTCGCTGTAGGTGGCTGGGACCTAAAATCTACTCACTGTGGACGGAAGTCCTACAAGAAAATGACATACCTACTAGAGCGCAAAAGTAATTTCCTGTGCCACAATAAACAAAATTCATGTGATATGCTATCCACAAATCCGATCTCGCTACGGAACTTCAAATTTCGACAGACGATTGAAACTTAGAAGTTAATCAAACATAAAGTAGTCTCACCAATCTCTCCTATTTCCCGTAATTTGTTGTCATACGGAAACGGAAAAAGTGAGAACGGGGTTTTTCCGTTAATATACGAAAGGAATTGCGGAAAGGTTTCTGAAAATTCAGAATTTTCCCGTGGTACGAAAAATCCGTGAAATTCAGGTTTCTTTCCGTCATTTCACGGAAAAGGTTGTATCAGAAACATGTTTCGTTAATTCACGAAACAAATGACTGAAAGTAGCTCGTGAATTTCAGAATTTTTTTTACAATGCGCCGGCAAAAAAACGGGATGTTTCGCTATAGTATGTGAACCGCAAGAAACCGAAATGGCACTATGGAGATGGATTAGGGTAATTACATTGATATGGATATGCACATAATACTATAGCACTGTATGACACAACACAGTGCTACAGCACTATGTATAATTTCGTCTTTGTTGTGTACCGGGTAGTAATAAGATTATTAATTAATGATTTAGAAACGAACAGCTATGCATACTGTCTTCTTTAATTGTACTCCATAATTTTTCATGTTTCAGTGCACATTTGGTTGTTTAATTACATATTACTGACACAAAAACTATTCGCATGACTGAATAAGAAAGTCGTTTCTTTCTAGAGGAAGTAGTTAAATCCTGAAAAATAAAATTACTGCTCTAGCTTAGTTTGTTTGAAAATTTCTTGTATATCGCTAAAACTCTTAATTTTTTTTCTTTTGTGGTAAATGTTTTATCTTGCTGATAACTATGTAGTTCCTGAATGGTTTTGTTGCTTAACGCGAGCGCTCCATTATCATTTTTTTCAAGCATTTATCAATAGCCCTTTAATTTCTATGGTGAACGTTTTTCTTCGGTCCCGCATTCGTAACAAATGCGTACGATTCAAACGTATACAGGGACGCAAATATTTAACCGTCCTTTTACCGAACTATCGGAGCCAGCAGGTAAAATCAAAATACCAATCTACAAAAAAGAGAAAATAAAATTAAAAACCGAAGCTTGCCTTCTTTGAATTTGTAAAACTGAATAACATCGGAAAGCTCAAAATGAGAAGAGCAAACACTGAAAAAAAAAAAAAAAAAAAAAAAAAAACAAAGCATTTAGAGTATGCAGAAATTATCCACGAAAATCAGTAGTGTTGTGTGAATCAGCAGCGCATGAATTTAATTTAAGAATTCTTGAGTTTCCATTCCAGAGAAAATTGTTTTTCCATACCCTGTCCCTAGTTAAACGTAGTGCAAATATATTTCAGCGTTTTTGATCCCTGAGACTCTGATGCAGCTGTTTCAACAAATAAAGAAAAGGCGGGAGGGAGATTTTTAATGGCATTCGAAACCATTGTAACAATAGAAAAATTAGAGGTATTTCTTTTGAAAGAAAAACCGAAAAGAACAACACAGGATAAGAACAAACAGTGAAACAAATTATTTGTAGGCATTGAACACAAATACGTTTCGGATTATTAAATGCTAGGTTAATTAAATTGGCTTTCTTTATTTAGGGAAAGGGAAGCCACAAGAATTGCTAATAAAACATTCCTTTACATTTATTAAGGCTCAAAGCAAGCACCGTTACGTTTTGTTTTTCTCATCCCTAATGAATATATAGAAGAGAGAAGCATTAAACTTATTTTCCTCTTCATATTAGAATGAAAGACCACACAATAGTATTGACAAATGAAGCGATTATACAGCCTGATGTTTAAGTGGTGACATTACTTTGACCCGAATTTGCTATCTTTTTAACATGTCTCTTGTTTTTTTTGGCAGCTCTCTTATCATTCGTGCTAAGCCTGGTTTTCTCGGATACGTCAGGTGCTCTCTCCATTAAATATATCTTAAATCCTATTGGCTGCGAAAAACCGTAATCTCGACGTCTGATAATTTGCATAATGATATTCCGAAATGCTCTTTGGGTGTCAAAGACGCGGGCTTCTGGCCAATCGCCTAAGCCCGGAGGTTGCATGGACGATGAACCAGTCTCACGGCACTGGCTCTGCTCCCATCCCTCTAGCAGCGTTAGAGAACACTTTCACAATGAACAACAATATTCTTACTCTGCTTCCCAGCAAAAACACAAGTGTTGGGAAACTGCTGACCACCAGTTGGCAGTGATGGGTCAATGCTGGCTGAAATCTGCCTCTCACGGTACGGTAGCGATCAGTTGGTGGCAGCTCCATTAGTTGGCAGTCATTGATGGCCCTGCAACCTCAGCGTAAACTACGGTCCTCCACGCAAGTGCCACTAGTGTCCCGTAGCTGGCAACCGAAGCAAATCCAACAGGAGGTGAAAGCAGCGAGACTGCGCATGCGCAGAAGCAACACGTGCACAGTCTTTTTCGGGGTACCAGTTAGTTGAAGACGATGCCCTCGCCATCATGTTGCTTTAGTGGATGTTAAAAAAAGAAAGCCATATGTAGAGAGACGGATTAATTTCCTAATGAAATGCCGCGTCTAAGAAGATTACCATCGGAGGAAAATTATATAAATAATTAATGAACTCTAAGAAATAGTCAATTAATCTCGTGTATTTATAGAAACACATTTCGTAGAAAAATGTCTGTACTAACACACGAAGAATCGAGAATACAAACAGAATTGAAACACCCTCGCTCCATTCCAATGAATAACAAGAAATAATTTCTGCATAATCTTCATACACTGAATCGCTTCAAACAGAAGTCTCGGAAAAACATTAAGAAATCGTTGTGTTGGAAAAAAAGAAGAGTTCTGCGAGTACAAAATGGATGTTTTCGATAAAAAAGTATCTAGTATTTGAAAAAAAAAAAAGAACAAAACAACGCTATGTGAATATCATGTACTCATCCATGCGTTGAATACACAAGATTCGAGGAACACGTTGCCAAAAATAACCGGAAGTAAAGTATAATATGATTCCTATTTAGAACAAATGTAGCTTCGGACCGTGGAAAAAAAGATACAACGTTGAAAATGTAACAGAATGTGACACGAATGTGTAAATATATGAATTAAACAATCGCCTTTCAGGACAGCACAAAACTTTGGAAAACGTCTTGAAGGCCGCCCCGGTGGCGCAGTGGTCTAAGGCGCTGGCCTCTGATCATTCGTCCGCAAGGGGTCCCGGTTCGAATCCCGGTCAGGCATGGATGTTGTTTGTCTTACGGCACAGGCTCTCTTCCTTCCCTGGAACCAGTGGCCCTAAATTAGGGACGGGCGACTGCTTATAGCCCATTGAGTTGCTCACGGTGGTCGTTAAACCTCCAATAAAAAAAAAAAACAGTCTTGAAGTTGGTACACTCGTTGAAAGCGAGTGAAGTTCCCTTAAAGTAAAAAAAATCGTTACGTTGAAAACATAATTTAAGAATTATATGAAATGTGCATTTACGAAAACGAACTCACAATATTGCGAAATCAAAAGGAAAACACTTAGTTTTACATCGCGCAGAAGAGAAGCCCATCTCCAAGCGGATGGTCAAGCGTGGCAAACTAGTCTAATAATTAGAGCATCCGCTTCGCAAACGAGCAGTCTTGGTTCGATTCTAGTCAGATCCATCGGGCAATTTGCCGGATCCGCTGCGGGAATTTCCTCAGCGCCGTGACATCATGTAGGAGTTTCGTAGGAGAAAAAAGCAGTTTTGTGTGCATGTGCCTTTGATGAACTATGGTTACCTTTTTTTTTTATGGCTACTAATAAGAAATTGGCGGACAAGAGTCGGCAAGCCATCAGTTACGTCACGTAATTGCCGGCTGCCACTGCCGGGAAACTAGCACCCCACATTAGGCTAGCCATCATTTACGGCACGTGCTTGCAGGGCCGCTGAAGGGCCACTAGTGGCAGCTACTGCCTATGATGGATAACTGATGACCCTGTTCTGGTATATGCCAACTGTTGGCCAGCTGGTGGCCTGAACTGTTGGCCCAACTGGTAGCCGCCGCGACATTTTCTTGACGATTCATGTAACGGCAACGTAGTGCTGGGCCAGTTCTTGCCCAGCAAGACTGTTTTTGCTGGGTTAGTTATCTAATTAAAACTAATAGTTTTTACTGTTTTTATACCTAAGATTTATGCCCCGATTCAAGATAAGATTCATAACTGATGTTAATTTAACAATTTTGTGGAGTCAACAAAACTTCAAGGAAGAAAAACAATCTAGGCTTACGTGCTCATTTTTGTTTTAAGGTTAAAATAATACTAGGCGTAAAAAACATTAAGTAAACATTTTGAAATTACCATCACCCCTGTAAGAGCAAAACTGAGATCACAATATTTGAGGGAAATTAGTCGTAGTTACCTTTATCAGTAACACGTTCCCAAAGGGTGAGCAGTTTACGATCACAATTTAAAGTACCACGGAGTATTCCATTACTAGTGATTCTGAAATCCAAGTCTTATTTGTTGTTGTAATGAATACCAGAAACCTCCATTTTCAGGTGGCCAAAAACAGTTGAAATCACAGGGGTTCATTCCGGTGAATACAGAGGGTGGGGCAGCTGCACACAACCGTTCTGTTCAATGAACAGCCTGTGACGTACGAAAGAGGTAAAGCACGTGCCAAGATGACAACTCTGCAGCGATGCATTCCGTCCGTGTAGCTTAGTTGGAAGAGCAACTTACTCCAGAGAGATTGGGGTAGGGGTTCAATCCTCGTCATGGACAAATTTGTGTTTTCACAAGCCAAACAATCCGGGCCTTGTACGGCCATGTGTTGTACTGTAGGCTGTCCTCATGAAGTTTTCATTACCTACACAGGGAATATTCAGGTCAGAGACCTCTAAGATTTTACACTCGTGTAACTCTGTACAAGGTACAGACGTTTCAAAAGTACCGGGTTGTACAGGACTGTGAATATTTCCCTGGGTGCATAAAATTCCATCCAACTTTCATCTAAGCAGAGAAAACATGTGAGCCCACTAATTGCACATGAATATTCCCTGTGAGATCGTAGCAGAATTTTTCTGTGTCGTGGTTAGTGTGTGTGCAGCAACTGCGTCATTAGTTTACTCGTTAGGCCTCAATCTTTTTTTTTTTTTTTTTTTTTTTATTGAATGCTTACCGTAAGGCCACTGGTTACAGGAAAGGGAGAGAACCATGGCCGTAAGACAAACACAACATCCATGCCTCACAGGGATTCGAACCTGGACCCTTCTTGGACGAACGGTCATAAGCCAGCGTTTAGAACCACTGCACCACCAGGACGACATGAATCTTCCGTCAGCATGTTATAAATCATTGTGTGAGGAATACTCAGGTGCGTTGACAGCTCATATACTCCTACCATGCAAAACATCTGTGTGCAGGCCCAGATTTAACGTTCCTGGCGCCCGGTGCAACAATATTTCTTGACGCACCCCACCAGCTTTACTTTTCTTGTGTGTCTGTGTGCGTACTGAACTGTGTGGTTTTTCAGCCACGTATGAAACGTTCAAAACATTCCAGGACTGACTGCATAACTGACGTATAACAGTAGCAGAATAAAAATATCACATGTATGCCAGAAGAAAGAAGTCCTTGAGAAATCAGCGAACAGCAGGAAACCGGTACCGACAGGCGGCATAAAGGGAATCATAGCAAGCGTTCCCATCTCATTTCATTTTAGCCATAGGAAAACAGAGTAAACATCCGTTTTCGTTGGAAACTTGGTAAATGGAAATTAAACAATGTTAAAAACAAGCGTTTGAAGACACTGCAGTATACCGCAGCCGAGTTTCCGAACGGTATGGGGCCGCCCCGATGGAGCAGTGGTCTAAGCGATGGCCTCTGATCATTCGTCCGAAAGGGGTCCGGGTTCGAATCCCGGTGTGAGGCATGGATGTTGTGTTTGTCTTGCGGCACTGGCTGTCTACCTTTCCTGGAACCAGTGGCCCTAATTTAGGGACGGGCGACTGCTTATAGCCCATTGAGTTGCTCACGGTGGTCGTTAAACCTTTAATCCAAAAAAAAAAAAAATCCAATGGTATGCACGGTTTATTTACGGGTGGAAATGCTTTCATGATGATCCGATATCTGGGAGTCCATCCAGATCTCGGGTCATTAAATCTCAAAATACATTGTGCATTCATGCTGCCATGGTGTACATGTACTGGGAAGAATTTCTCGGACTTCAATACATTTCAATGAAATTTGAAGTTCTCTGTGAAGAAACGAACTGATTTAAAATATTTCAGTTTCTAAAATCTCTACAAATGCTAAACATAATAAGAGAGTTTACAGTGTTCATATTAACTCCTTCCTTCAGAAACCATACCACTAGTAAGTGATTCTAAATGCAGTTGTAACATGAATGATCGGATCTAATGAAGTTTCTACGTAACGAGAGAACTTTTGGTATTTTAATGCAGCTAACCACTCTTGCAAAAACATGAATAAAATGTTTACTAATCTCCATAATCTTCTACACGGTCTAGTCACATTATTGTGACCACTAGCTAGTATCCAGAGTAACCACCGTGTGCGGTGCGAATAGCAGCTAGACGGGATGGGAGGGACTCAATAAAGTGTTGGAAGGTGTTCACAGGTATGTGGAGCCATGCTGACTGCAGTGCATCTGACAGCTGTTGGAGGGTGCGTGGTGGAAGATCCATACAGCGAACAACACGATTGAGGTGGTCACACAGATGCTCAATTGAGTTTAAGTCTGGGGAGTTAGGGGTCCAGGGAAGTACTTTGAAGTCTTCATCGTGCTCTTCTAACCACTCTCGGACATTTCTAGCTGTGTGACACGTCGCATTGTCGTGCTGGAAAATCCCATCTGCCCCAGGGAAGACAATCAGCATGTATGGGTGTACGTGGTCTGCAAGGATAGATTCATAACGAATTCGGTCCATAGACCCTTCCACAGGTGCGAGTGAACCCAGGGAATGCCCGGAAAAACATTCCCCAGACTATAACGCTGCCCCTAGCAGATTGTGTTCTTCCAGCCATGGCTGAAGAATGTTTGTTCTCCGATGTTTCTTGTCTTATATGCCAACGTCCGTCTGTTTGATGAAGCAGAAAACGTGACTCATCGGAGTAGTCAATCCTTTGCCGATACTTCTGTGCAAATTTAAGCCTTTTCTGCCGATGCACCTTCGTTAGCATAGGTGCAGTGGCCATCCGTTTGCATCGGAGCCCCATACGTAGCAGGATTTGCTGAACTGTCGTTTTAGACACACTTCCGGTAGCCTCCCCTGCTTCATTCAGTCAGTAAGTTGCAGCATTGCAGCGTGTCAATCGGCTCTCACGCACCTTCGCAGCCGACGTTCACCTCTCACATCAATGGCACTTGGTGCTCCGCAGTTTTCACGTCTCTTATTCGCAATGATGCCATATCTCCAATCAAAATGCACTTTAACCACAGCAGCACGCGTTCAGTTTACAAACTGCGCTGTTTCAGAAATACTGCCACCCTTGGCCCAAAAGCGGATAATTATAACTTTTTGCAAATCTTATAAATCGCTCGTTTATCCATGACAGCAACGAGTGACATATTTTCAGAATGCAGACACCACACTTTATATACTCTCCAAACCAGCTCACGACTCATGCCTTCATTCATTGGCTACGCGCTGGTGACTTCAAAAGCAGGAGGTGGTCAGAGTAATGTGACTCGATTGTGTATATTCTTATATATACAAATCTTATTAAATTATCTGTAATAATGGTGTAAATGCGCTACCTCTGTTTATATATTACATAATTCCTACATTCTCTGTTTTGTTGGAAGCAATCTCCAAAATGTTTCTCGTGCGATCAGAATATTTCCACGGCACGTGGGAGCCTCTGGCAGTAAGGTACTTATGATATGGTTGCAAGCAAAATGTTTATCCGCGTGTTTAGATAAAAACTGTGCATTACCGGAAGTAGAAATATACCAAAATGCATTTTGTTAGTAATAATACACCAGAATTCAGAATATTAACCGTTACAAAAAGTTTACTTTTGGATGCTAAAGACAGAACAAAATACACATTTCTTCCTGCCTTTAAAAAATAAATATAAATTTACAGCCCTATCTCAAACACTGTGCGTTATTAAATGTAGGAATTATGTAAATATTGCCTTTTAGAAACTTCGATATATCTTTAAACATTATAATCAAAAAGTGCTTATACGGTACAAAATGCATTTATGGTTGTTACCTATTGCCTCGGAAAAGCCTCCAAGGGTAGAGCGGAAGCTTGGAAATATATATACATTTTACGCCACTGAATAAACAAATGTTGATATGCTATAAGCGCTTTTTGGTTGTGTACAATCAGGTGTACATTTAACTAATATTCTTTAAACGTTTTTTGTATCCGACTGCTATACTGTGAATTGCAGAAAATAAAATAAATAAAAAATACTCGAAGTATTTCGCATTGTTGACGCAACCCAACACGGAAAAAAGCATTTTCAAATCAGATTTAGAAGGGTCTGCCATAAGAGAAGTAGAACTGCGTTTATACATACCAGCTGGAAAACGATATTAAAAATTTTCTGCATCATGAAATAGAGCCACTTCGAAACCAACCGGATTTTTAGGAGCTCTCTTAAGAATAAGACAAGAACACGGTATGCCCGGTAAGTAATGAGACAAAAACTATTATATCAAAACAACAAACTATATTTTGAATTGTCACTTACACTGCTTCAAATTTATCTCCCACCACTCAACGGTGAGATGTTTTGTATAGGTAAATAATTAAAAGACTTTAATTAATCGCATACACATATCGCACAGTGTGTGACTCCCGTTGTAACGCTGTGAATTGAAGATGACTCATCCTTCTTTCCAAGCAAGATATATCGTCATAAGAGTAGCCAAACGTGGAAGCAACTGTCAAAATCTTCTGAAATTCTGCACATTTCAGAGAAGGGTTCGAAAGGTGGGAATAGGAGCGTTTGAGTAGAAATCTAAATGCAGCTATCTTGGACTTTCTTCTTTCACATAGGTCTTCAGGTTTACAATATTCGTGTACAGGAAGCCCTCTGAGTATCTCGTTCTCATACCCCTCGACTCTTCACACCATTGGAGCCATAAGTTAGCTGCGTTTAGATTTCTACTCAAACGCTCCTATTCCAACTCTTTGAACCTCTGGAACGTGCAGAATTTCAGAAGATTTTGACAGTTGCTTCCACGTTTGGCTACTCTTACGACGATATATCTTGCCTGGGCAGAAGGATGAATCGTCTTCAATTCACAGCAGTACAACGGGAGTCA
The DNA here is from genome assembly GCA_039090855.1 of Macrothele yani. Classification (NCBI taxonomy): domain Eukaryota; kingdom Metazoa; phylum Arthropoda; class Arachnida; order Araneae; family Macrothelidae; genus Macrothele; species Macrothele yani. The sequence continues at coordinate 126,276,568 of CM077026.1, read as the reverse complement.
TACACTGCGCGAAATGTGGGTACGATGAATTACAACCAAACCATTGTGAACATCATTGGGAATGCCTGTGTTAAGTTTCACATTTCTTTTGGAATACGCACATATAACTTATTGAATTTGTTGCGCAAGGACGGTGATAAGATTCAGCCATTAAATAGACATGGTGTTTATAACATTCCACTCGTTTCCAATTCACCGGATTCGGAAGACACCTCTTTTATAGGCTCCACCCTATGTTCCGTGGAAGTACGGGTGGCAGAGCATAAACACCCAGTTCGTATTGGTTCTACCTCTTCTGCCTTAGCCCGCACAGTTGCGCAAGGTAAGCATTACCCAGACTGGAGTCGTACCACACTAATTGCCTCTGCACCTGATGAACATTCTTTGTTGCTTGCTGAAAGTTTGTGCATTACACGGTTTTCCTCCAGGTGTTGCAATGACGACTTACCTGTAACTATACCTCGCCCTTGGATTCTACTGTTGAACCAGCTTGATGCCTCACCTATTGGATCTTTGTAACATGCTATTTTCAGTTTGGCAACACTAGTTATATTATTCCATGATTGTATATAAATACTTGTAACCATCTTTTAGCGCAATTGGGCCCGATGATGAGGCTAAAGTAGCCTCGAAAGTGCTTGCCAATGTAGTTGATTTTATATCTCTATCTTTTTAACTTGTAAATAAATATCAATTTTTAAGTGCAAGTTTTTCAACATCTCAATCGTACATTCGACAGCTTTGGATTGCTGACCATTTCGCATAGGTGTTTAGAGGCACGATGGAAGTCTTGAACCGGAACTTCCTTCAGTCTGTTGGTCACATCTCATTGGATGTCTTCAATATTGCGGAAGCGCTTCCATTTCAAGGAACACTTCACTTTGCGAAGAGGAAAGTGGAGTCTTAATGCGTGGTAATGATGCTGATGCTCCAGGCAAGCACCCATTCGCTTAGTCTTCTGCTCCTCTTGGAGATGCTTGTGGACCCATTGTGCGCAAACCTTGCTGTATCCAAATCGGCGATGGAGAATGGTGTTAACTAACATCTCCCTTACTCACGGACATATACTATCCGTTTTGTGGGCGGATAGAAGTGGTGGCACGTAGTTTCATCTGCGGCCACAACTTTGGAAAGAAACTACCCCCTCTGCGTGGTAACGATGCTGATGCTCCAGGCAAGCATCCATTCGCAGAGTCTTCTGCTCCTCCTGGAGACGCTTGGGAACCCATTGTGCGCAAAACTTGGTGCATCCAAATCGGCGATGGAGAATGGTGTTAACTAATAGCTCCCTTACTCACGGACAATGTGGCCGCAAGCTCCCATGTGGTGATTTGGAGATTCTCCATCACAAGGTTGTCCACGGCAGCAATCGATTCCATGTTGATGACCACGTATGCTTGTCCAGGTCTGAGCGAAGAATGTCCGTGGTTGGCCGTGGAACCATCCGTCATGTTCACACGTCCTTTCCGAAATTCACACCACCAGCGGAACGCTGTGCACCGTGACTGACACTGATTTCCATACACATCCATCATACGACGATAAATTTCGACTCTACTAACACCTTCTGCCGTCAAAAATTGCATAACTGCCCGCTGGTCCTGTTCGGACGAACAATGTCACGACCATGCGTAGTCAACTTGCCTCCGCACGTGCAAACAACACAGTGACACGTGCCGAGATAACAGCGTGCTTCCTGACATGACACGCCATCTACCGGCGCAAATGCACGGCTTTGTGCAATTATACAATTCGAGTCTCACTTTCATTTGGGCAAACCTTATAATACCACGTTTCAACTGCTTCAGGTATTTCACAACTAAAAAAAAAATATTCGATTACGGAGAAAAAGGTTGTAAATTGTGAATAATTCTATTCTGTGGAGTCGTGCATGGTGCTACCCATATATTGTATTTTGCACGATGTTTTAAAAAAATAAACACGTGGGAATGAATTTAGTTTTCATACAAGTACCCATAATGTGCTTTATTAAACCAAGGCCGTCTATAGACTACAAGACTTTAGAGAGAGATGAGTTTCCTCTGTTTATGACGCCACTCATGTTGACGGCGTGGTACGTTTGTGTCCTGTTTGACATACACGGCAGCGTTGGAAACCAATCGGAAAACTTGGTTTCAGCGTGACGTCACTAAAAGATGGAACTAATCTCTCTAATACCATTGCCATGCATTCACAAAGAGATCATCACAAATCATGTTCAATTTTTTTAAACAATACCATTTAGATGGCCTTCATTATACACAAATAGAAAATTTTGACACCGACAAAAGCATTAATAGTATTTTTTTTAAATACGACTTTTGTCGGTTCCTTTACGCATATATTGTTTTACTGTATTTATTTAGCCCATAATTTTTTCTCTGCCCAGGTTTTGATGAGAGATTACTGCATTTAAACAGATTAATATCAAGCAAACTTACTTGATTCTACGAGTTTGGTTTAAACGAATGAAATTATTTGAGACTGTCTCTGTAGCCTAAAAAATAAAAATAGGTTTTATGCCTTTCATTGATATAAGGCAAGGAACAATGCAAAATATTGATTACATCTGCAAAGTAGGAGCCGATGTTTGAATGAAATTGTAATCTTGTGCTTGGAAATAAATTATTCACGTTGATTGTAAAATGATGCAGACGTAGTAGCATGGGCGTTCATTCCAATGCTAATTGCACTGTTTTCTCTTTCTATCGATGCAATCTAGTGAAGTGGTTGAGTTAAGGCGGTCAGCGTAGTAATTAAGTGAGGATGTTACGTGCCCCTCAAGGATCTCTTCACGGCAATTCAGTGCCACCAAACACTCCTTGTATCATTGGGAAAATACAAACAGTCCCATTATCGAACGCATGAGATTTGGTTCCTTTAAAAGTGAAGGAAATAAATTTCGATAGTTCCTGATTACTGCAGTTCGCTTTGATCTCAAAGGTGAAAGATCAAAAGTGAGTCTCACGTTTGCAAATCAATTCAGTTACGGGAATTTCTATTCTAGAATTTTGTTAAAATTAGTTTAGAATGATTTCTGAATTTTTCGACGTTAATTCTTTTCCAAATACGGTTTTTGGTAACTTTTGTTGGAAGCCTGGGATTTTCTTTTACATGGAAGTGGTTCCTTTAGCATATACACTGTCCTCCCAATAATACTCGGACAACCCTCTATTGATAATGAATTCAGCCTTACGTCACAGAACCTAGTATAGATATGTTCGTAAGGCTGTGATGCAACAATATAGATATGTTCGTAAGGCTGTGATGCAACAATATAGATATGTTCGTAAGGCTGTGATGCAACAATATAGATATGTTCTTAAGGCTGTGATGCAACAATATAGATATATGTTCGTAAGGCTGTGATGCACACTGATTTCATGACTGTGTTTAATGACTGTGCCTCTATTGATAGTGTCACCTTTTCTCCTCCGCGGATTGAAAAATATGTTCGTAGGGCTGTGATGAAAAACTAGTTACCTTTTAGTTATCTTTTCTCCTCCGCCAAGTATAAATGTGTGCGTAGGGCTGTGATGCAACAATGGCATCTAAAAATGCCTCTTTTGACAGAGTTACCTTTTCTCCACCGCGGATTGGTAATCGTGCTACTCCAGAGGCACTGGAGATATTTAATTCGACGGGTGATGATGTGACATGACAATGACAACGAACTGAAGATAAATTAGCGAATAAATGAGCCAGTGAAATTCTAAAACTGACGAAACGCGACAGGAAATCTCATTGGACCCACGGCCAGTGGGGTACCGGAAAAAAATTATATTTTCTTGGCCCTTTTGCAAAAATCCATTAGCTTTCATTTACTCAAAACTTTGACTTCCATATTATTAACTAGGCTTTACAGGTGTTTTAATAAATCAAATTCTTTGGAACCTTCGAGTATTTTTCGTAAAATCAAAATTATTCCACTTAAACGACAAAAAAAACTGGAAGAAATCATGATCAGAGTAAAATTCCTGAAATGCTAATCGGCTGGACATGTTGCCAGAAGACGGACAACCAAAATTTTAGACTGAATTCCAAGGAACAGGAAAATAACCAGAAGAAGACCGTGTGGGGGTGTAGGTGGATAAAATTCGAAAGCATGCCGGAGTGATATGTAGGAGACTGACCCAAGACAGATGATTGTAGGAAAGTTGGGGAAACCTTCATCCAGCAGTGGATTTATAATAGATAAGATAATGGGCCAATCAACGAAGGGACAGAAAAAAGACCCAGAATACTACGCGGGAGATGTGTTGATGAAATTCTATAATATAATATAATATAAACTGAAATATCGTTACAGACAAGAGAATGAAGAAAGATATCAACCTATATAATTTTCACCAAACCTTCATTCGGCTCAGTTTGAACACTTTCTCATTCCAATTAATTGGCCTCTGAGTTTAAAAACAAAGAAAATATTTATTCGAGAGATTAAATTTGAAGAAGAGACTTGAAAAATTCAAAAGCCACAGTATTCAACAATTGGAACACCGTTCACTCAGAACAAAACCCCACAGCTTCATCTGGAGAGCGAAGAGAAAATTACCCTAAATGTGTAGTGTCTATCCAAATTTGTTTTCCGCTACATAGCTGAGCACCTTGTAGGAAAATTGATAAAAATAATGAAAGTAAATGCACGCACACACTTAATTCTTGAGATCCTGTAGAATATATACTGTATATATTCTGCAGAATCTGAACCAATATTTCAGAGAGGATAACATAAAGTTAAAATAACTACTTTGTCACTAAGAGGTGAAATTCCGGAAAACTTCAGAAAATCAAAGAAAAGCAAAGCTAATTTTTTGCTGAAGTCAAAATATGTAAAAACTTTAATGATGCCGAAAAGTAAAAAAAAATTTAATTTTCTTTTAGAAGATTTTACTCTGTCGTTACGGAACCTGAGGCGAAATGCAACATAGAAGGTATCTACCATGGCTGAACCATGAGAATGTAATTTCGCGAATGCAATTCGTCGAAGAAGGAAGAATGCAGAAGAAATGCTGAAGTAGTAGTTCCTCTTTCTATGTACTTTAATGGAAGTACTCTATGAGGAGAAAGATCCTTCATGTATAGCTTTGCTAGTTTTGGAAACAAAAGTTTATTTTCGGATTGTACGAGAAGCTTTGAAACTTTGCCGATTCTTTTCTTATTCACATTACTTAAAGGGTAAAGTTTTTTCTTTTTTTGCATTGTTTCGAAAGATTTGTTTCGTATCTTTTTTTTCCAGAAAGGACTGCGTTAGTGTAAGCAAGCAAGTTCTACTATTTCCACGAATTATTTGTCGTTTATAATACTTCTTGAATCCATTCATTATTATTTTCTATCTCATTACTATTGATATGACTTCCCGGTCCGAAAGCTATTTCTGCTTCTCTCGTTTTACAGAACTAAGAATATTACAATCGTAATTTTTTTCATTAGTTTATTTCTACCCAGTGGTATTGTGTTTCCTTGGCTAGTATGAACGAGCCTCCTCTGGCACATTGCATTTAAAAATATCTGAGCAGATAAAATTAATCACAATTCCATAAACTCAATCATAACAGATTTGATATTTACAATCTTAAGCATAAATGCTGTATAGAAATCGGTTTGCTTAGAATCAGATACAACTTACTAAGTGTGCCATTATTTACTAATTTCTTACGAATCTATCAGACCCGAAAACCTGACTTTAACTAGTTTCCCCCCTTTTTTTTTGTCTGTAAGAGTAGAAAATAACTAATTCAGTGATTTAATTTTAATGAAACATTTTTCACCAGCACTGTGTATCTTTCTGTTTGCAATATTTGCTTTTGTTTAAATGGAAATTAAAAAAAAACACATTGTTTGAGAACTATAACTTTTTCTGAATGCCAAAGTTCTGCCCTTTTTCATGATGCAGACTTCAAGTAGAAATTGTAAGTCGCAAATTCAGTAACAGATGGCGCTCGTGATGGCCAAAATGCTTCGAGAGGTTTGCTATAAAATGTCACCGAGTAGTCAGGTGCAACCCATGAGCCGCGGATAGCTTAGTGGTTAGCAGTTCAGACTATCGATGCAAGGTCCTCAGGTTCGAACCTGGGCTGATCTTTCAGAGATGGTGTGATTTGCTAACAATCACTGAATATCCGCCGTGCATCGGACAAGCACGTTGAGTGACGGCCCACTGGTTAAATGGGTATCCTTTCCTATGCCCCCTCCCTGAAATTCTCTCACCCATCTATGTGCAATATCGTACTTGTACGGTGGCTCCATCTACTGTACTCTAATCTCACTACGAACTGTTTTGTCAAAAGTCGCTAGACTTTCTCTCATTCCTTCCGTTTCTATGTCCTGCCCAAAAGGCGATCTCGCTGTAGGTGGCTGGGAACTAAACTCTACTCACTGTGGACGGAAGTCCTACAAGAAAATGACAAATACTGATCAGGTGCAACCCATTTAAAAACAAGTTATACAAGTGTTAACATGTCAAGCAATAAAGATAACATTAGGCATTGTTTGCTTTTTGAGTTTGAAAAAGGCAACAATGCAACTGAAACCTGACACAACATTTGCGATGTGTATGAGGATGTTGTAGATGAAATCATATCTACAGCATTCTTTGGTTGTGGAAATTCCGCGAAGGAGACCGCAGCTGCAGAGTTCAAACACGTTCTAAACGTCCGTCAAAAGTTTCTGAAGAGGATTTCAACCAAGCCATATCAAATTATCATCATCTAGCCGTTGAAAAATTATCAGAAAGGTGTTGTGTAAATAGAACAACAGTAGAAAGAAGGATGCGTGCACTTGGGTTTATCCAATTTCGTTCATTGGGTACCACATGAGCTATCCGCAAGAAAACGATCCGACAGAATGACCTTTTATTTTTCTTTGCTTACGCGTTACAGAAATGAACCTTTCTCGGAACGATTAGGTATGGGTAATGAAAAGTGGGTCCTTTATAGAAATGTAAAGCGTCAAAGGACTAAATGCCGAGTTTGAGAGCCTGCTTCATCGACTTCAAGAGGAGAACTGCATGCGAGAAATTTTTTGTTAAGTGTATGATGGGATGTCGAGGGGGTTATCCGTTGGGAGCTGCTTGCACCTAACTCAACGATAAATGCTGACCAGATATGGAAACGGGTCACGGGTCAACGGGTCGAGTCAAGGTGTCCCTGACCCTACTTTGAGCAGGTTTTATTTCCGTGTTATTTTTGAAAAGAGAAAAATATATTCCAAAGAAAAATGCGCGTTGTGGAATTCTGTAGCCTATACTGGTGCCCACGGAGTGAATAATGATTTGCCTTCGAAAAATATTTTCTCTTTCTTAAAAATCAACGAAGATTCCCACCGACCGACGTCAGACACACTGACACCATATCGTAAAAAGATACTTCCTTTGCGTTCTTTTACAGTGCGATTGTCCAGGGCAAGGTACAGGCAAATGCCATTCGCCAGCTTCTCACTGATTCATTTTCTCCGTGCAAAGTTCCACTGTATGACTAAGAGTTACTTTTCACATCGCGTCTTTTACATTGAGCATTCAGAGGTTTTTGGTTGATGTTCTAACATGACATGTCATGTCGAAGTTAACTACTTATTTGTTAATATGGATGGGTTTAATATTAAAGAGGTTGAGAAAGTCGTCGAGGCCAACAAATACATGCTTGTTGAAAACCACAACGGGAAGAGCTGGAAATTGTTTCGTCTCATTAAGGAACCGGTAAATAATTCTATGTTGTTTGGTCTTGCTTGTTGTTCAAAATGTGGAAAGTGTATAATTACAAGGAAAGATGTCGACGGTGTAATAAAAGATTATGGAATCAAAAATCTAACGGACCATATGAAAGTATGCACACCTCCATCAAAGCATGGAAAGAGTGAACAATCTAAATACATTTAAAAAAATGCATTTGCGGAAGAGTAAATAATGATTCCCATTTGTAATATACTCCATGATCACGGTCATAGTCAGCCATTACTTCTGGATTACGTAAAATAGTGGCACTAAAAATGGCACTAAAACTTAGCAATTAACCAAAGTTTATTATTAAAAAAGGATTTCAGTTATTAAATATCAAGCAGTTATTGGGATGAATATATATATTACGTTTATATGTACACTGCTGGACAATTGCTAAGGACGGATCATAAACGGCTATATAGCCCGTAAAAAATTAAGTGTGGTTGGATGCCAAGTGAAATAAAATAATATCAGAATGCCAGGACATTACAAGAAAGACAATTTATAGTGCTCTGAAATCCAGAAGGCTTTGAAACGTGTTCAAGGGACAAACAGGCCATTTTGTGCAGAATACGTAAACGTGAAAAAAATGCAATTACCGTCCGCAGGCGTTCCGGCGTAAGATGTCAATACGGGATATGGCCACCATGGAGGGCGATGCAAGATTCCACACATCGTGTCATGCTTTGCATAACATTATCAAGTAGCTGTTGGGGTAATTTATCCCATTCCTCTGTCAGTGCACGGATGAGGATGTCCTTGTTTATTGGAGGGCATTGGCGACCAGCAAGACTCCTCCCCAAAGCATCCCACACATTTTCAATGGGATTCAGATCTGGAGAAAGTGCTGGCTATACGAGGCGTTGAATATCCTCACTCTCAAGACACTCCTGGACAGCAACTGTTCGATGACATGTTGCGTTGTAGTCCATGAAAATGAATCTATCACCGACAGCACCACGGAACATGCGAACATGAGGTAGCAGAACATCATTAATGTATCGTTGGCCAGTCATAGTCCCAGTTGGAAGCACATAGCGGGACGTACGGCCATTGATCATGATGCCAGCCCATACCATGACACTACATGTCGGATATCGGTCCCTTTCCTATATGTTTGCTGGACAATATGCAGTACCACTATCACGCCAGATCAGTTGTCGTCGACAATCAGACGATAGACTGTATCTACTCTCATCTGAGAAGAGGACAGCAGACCAGTCGTTATCAGTCCAACTGCGATGTTGATGGCACCATTGGAAACGGGCGGTACGGTGACATCTGGACAATGGGATGCACACAACAGGACGGCGAGCGTATAGTCCTCCTTCATGCAAACGTCTGGCGACAGTTTTTCGGGAGATCTGCTTGCCAGTAGCAGCTATAAACTGATTTGCTACCTCACTAGTTGTGCTGCGCCCGGTGTCTTTTTGTTGATAGCACTATGTACCGATCTTCTGCAGGTGTCGTACTGCGAACACGACCTCCCCGTGACGTTTGCTACACTCTCCATTTGTTTGAAATGATTTCCAAAGCCTTGAAACAACACTGTGGCTGACGTCAAACTCCCTGGCAACATCTGTTATTTTTCGCCCTTCTTCAATCTTGCCAATAATACGGCCACGCGTAAAATCATCTAGGTGATGTCGGGAAGACATACTGAAAATTGCAAGTTCGTCAATTGATTCTTTCCCTTTCAACTTTGCGTTTGAACAACAACGGTCAATATGCGTCAAATCCTTTATATCTCTTATAAGCGCTATGACGTCACGAACAAGTTCGGCAATCCAAAATTTGCATACGCACAACACGTCTTACTGTATCCCGCACTTATGCTAATTTCCACATTTTCCTGCCTTCCATTTTATGGTTGCTATCGTTGCTATTGTCATCCGTCCTTAGCAATTGTCCAGCAGTGTATAAATTGAGTTTCGGATTTATAGTTCAAAGCAGATTTGTCTGGGTCAGTTACGTGTCCGGATGGGGTCGGGTCTGGGTGGAGTCCAGTTATGAGACGGCCGGGTCCGAAATTTTTGAACCGTTTCCAACACTGATGCTGACATTTATTGCCAACAGTTGGAAAGGCTGAAAGAAAAATTAATCTAAGCGTCCAGAACTGGTTCACCGCACAGCCGCCACCTTGCAACATGACGCAACCCATACAGATTTAGCCACTCAGAGAAAATTATTGGACAGTGGATGGGAAGTGTTACCTCACCCACCGTATTCCTCAGAACTTACACCTAAGGACTACCACATGTTTCGATCTATTCAGAACAACTTCGCTGGAAAAACCTTTGATGAAGTTGAAGATGTGGAAACTATTAATGCATTACAAGAGTTCGACTCCAAAACGGAGTTCTGCAGAGGAGGAATTCACGTATGCCGCCCCGGTGGCGCAGTGGTCTAAGCGATGGCCTCTGATCATTCGTCCGAACGGGGTCCGGGTTCGAATCCCGGTGAGGCATGGATGTTGTGTTTGTGTTACGGCACTGGCTCTCTCCTTCCCTGGAACCAGTGACCCTAAATTAGGGACGGGCGACTGCTTATAGCCCATTGAGTTGCTCACGGTGGTCGTTAAACCTCAAAAAAAAAAAAAAAAAAAAAAAAAAAAAAATTCACGTACTACCAAAAGGATGGCAAGAGATTATAGATAATATAGACAATTATTTAAAAGGAAAAAATGTTATTTATTAAAAAATATTCTCTATTTAAAACGGGTAGAACTTTAGCAAACATGTAATGCTTTAATTTATCTGTCTACGTGATTTTAATGTTTCTTTATCCCCACATCCTAAAACCGCCTGTTACCTTAATTTCGTGCATTCAAGGCTTGTTTATTTTTTCTTTCTTACTTCTATTCAATCACGTTGTTAAGGTACATATTAAAGTCTAATTCAAATGACACCACATGAAAACAGTGCCTCACCAAGAGAGAGAGAGAGAGGAGGTTTGTACTTTACTCTCCACTTCACAACTAAAAGGCTGTACTTAAGGAAACAATTTCACAATTTCTACAATATTGTTTGTTTTCTTATGTTTCCCTCAGCATAGAATAGGTAGTTAAATATTTCATTACAGAGTTTTGAAATCCCTAACCATAAAATGTTAGTCCTCAGTTCGTCTGTTCCTATGTTAATGAGTAATTAATTTGAATTACTTAAATTAGTAATGTGGTGCACTGTTATCTAAGTTACTTACAAAATACTAATGTACAAGTACACAAACGTAATGCTAGTTTGTGTTAAAATTACTACAAGAGTATTTTTGATTCATTAGCTACTTCTTCTAAACTGTTTTTAGTGAAAAATAATTTTAAAAGGCGAAAAGTTCTTCCAAATAGCTTTTCCCGTTTGTTTTGCCTCTGAGGAGAGAATTCTCCTAAGCTCAAATTTCTATTTTTAGATTTCTATTATTATCACGTCATTTCTGCTGGTAGTTTCTACTAATTATCACATTTTTGTGGCATCCCAATTGTTCGCACTACTTGTTTTGTTCAATTTTACTTTATATCTAAAACATATTGGTTCTAATTGATAGCGAGTTGATAATGCGGAACAGAACACAAATTCTGTAGAAAATAGTATCTATACTAGTGACCCAATTTGTTGGCGTAGGAATATATACATAAGCGTTTCCAAGCGTTTGCACATCAACCAGCGGTTTGGCTTTTTCAAGGAAGTTAGACAGAAACATCCAAATTCTAAATGCTGATTAGAAATACATAGACTTGAAGAGATGTGTTTTTGTCAAAGTAGAACTTGCTCATACCGAATTCTGTTTTTAGAAAAGGTGTGTGATTTTTCACAAATTAGTTCCGTGAATGCGGGTTTTTATTTTCGTATAGCATTTGTTTTAGAACACACAAATTGCGTTTTTTTTTTCAAGCTTGTTTATATCAGCATTGCTGCTGAGAAGCAGGGGGAATGGTGTACTATTGGCTACTTATCAGCCATGAAAGCAGATAAATGAGTTCCGATTTTGTTGTCACAAATGCTACGAAACACATTTTTCTAGCATGGCTACCTTGCAGTATGTTATTGGTCATTGGCTTCTGTCTCAAGGTGATGTCCGCTCCAAACACCATCGCTTGCGGCGTTCAAGCTTCGGTTTTACGTCTCAAGGTTTGATGGAAGCGATTTATTACGAATCTCGTATATTCTTTACATTTTAAGATTCTTTTAGGTATTAGGAATAAAATTGATCTCGCGTATTTCATCACCAGGGTGACTCCATGTCCTCATCTCATGCTATTTTGCTCGACCCGGCCACCAAATAAAAGGAAGAAATTCTCAATGAAAAGCTTCTGAACTTTCACAAATATTATACATGCTGATTGTGTCTCTAGATATTTTTTCTACCTGTGAATAATTACTGCACAGAGATTGTTTGTCTCTGTGTTTCGATTTTCTTACTCAAGATTTTCAGAATGTTTTAAGGTGTTATTTTTTTTAATTTGATGTTCAATTTACTCATGAAGTTTTTTCACTGGAAAGATGTGGGATGGCTTCGTAAGCTTGTAGTATCTGCACCCGATATCATTTTTTTGAGATCAATGTTTTCACCCTGTGTGATAAATGATATCAGTTTTGTGGGATACCACACGTAAGGTTTGAAAATGAATGATATCGTTGAACAAGACAGAGCTATACTTTTTCAAATGAGTATCATTTTGCAAGATGATTCAATCTTGTGTGTTACATATTAGATCTGTCATAGGAGCATTAAATCCTGAAGGAGTGCTACCTATATTTACCTAAACTCTAAATCCAGATGAGTTTGGTTTTTCCATTGCATAAACCTCTGAAGTATAAAACGGAGTTTTTTTTATTATCACAGGAACTTTTCCTTTCTCTTTAAATTTACTTCGCAAATATTCCTCACTAGCTTTAGTTCAGATGACGCAAATTGAACTGAAAATTTTTACTTTACACTACATATGCAGACAAATAATTTTATGGTAAGCTATCAATGGTTCTTGACACCCTTAACTTTGTATGCTTATTTATTTAGAACTGCTACATCATACATACACGTGAGCTCATACACCTGCAGAAATTCTAAATTCACATATGGAACATCAAAGTATCTTACGTAAACTTTCAGAGTGCGGTAAATACGATGTAGAAGAACAAGGCCCGAAAGCGATTTTGTATATTATATACTGTCAACCGCATCATAAGTCAAAAATATCTTTCGTGCCTTGTGCTTACCCAACTTGTTCTTCCCCAGTTTTTAAAGTTTCGACACGTGTCCTTAAACTGTGTATGTACAAGTGATAATTCATAGGAATTGTTCAAAGGGGCATTTTACCCGCGTGAGTTACTGCAGTCAGAATATATCGTGCTTTTTTGAACTGCTTTTTCGTCTGTAGTAAACCGCAAATGGGACTTAGGAAAAACATTGCTAAGCAACTGGGGTTTCGAAAACACCGTAAGGCGTTTCATTCGCCGGGAGGACATATGAAGCCTAGCAGTTCAAGCCAACCTTTCAGATTACGTCAGATATCTATTTATCAAGAACAATTTGTAGTGGAAGGAGAACTGCTTGACAGATTCGCGGAAGGTCAATAGTAGAGCATATACTATGAGACTGACTCAACAGTATTGTGTGCTGAATGGGCGAACTATGGGACGAATTCGAGGACAATCAGTAATGGAAAAGCAAACTGTAGGACGAATTCGAGGATAATCAGTAACGGAAGGCAAATTGTAAGACGAATTCAAGGTTAATCAGAAACGAAAGGAAAACTGTAAGACGAATTCAAGGATAATCAGTAATCGAAGGCAAACTCTAGGACGAATTCAAGGACAAATACAGACATTTGACGTGGACTAGAAACGTCAAATGTAGGTATTAATTATTCATTCGCCTTCTAGTTATTTGTTCAGTTGCTACTTACTATCTTCGGTGAATCTCCAGCATTGTGCGGGCCTCCAAGAAGCAACCTGCCAAGTTGCTTGGCAGTTAGTGTATGTGAATCTGGAGGAATTCGAGGCCGCTGTGGTGCAGTGGAAGCATGTCCGGCGCGTAGCTGGAAGACCCTGGGTTTTGATTCCCAGTGGCGGCCAATGAGAATGTTTTCGTGGCTCACTTATAAAAGTGTAAAGAGTGATGACTTCTGTTTGATGAATTCAAGGATAATCAGTAAGGGAAGACAAACTGTAAGCCGGATTCAAGGCTAATTTATAGTAAACCGTAAAAAACGGCAGGAAGGTGTCATGGATAATTGCTGGTAGAAAACAGGATATGAGAGAGATTCAAGGACAATCAGTGAGGTACAGGTGAACCATGGAACAGATCAAAGTATAATCAGTAATGAAGAAGGAACTATGACGAATTGAACGAAAATCAGCAACTAACCTACTGATTAAGAGGTTAATCAGTAATGAAGGATGAACTATCTGGCCGTTTCAAGGATAGCAGGTAGTGGTGAGGGAATTATGCGAAATTCATGAGTAATACGTAATGTAGGAAGATCTATGGGGTGGCCTCCAGGCTGATCCAAAATGGAGAGCTACCTAATTTGCCGAAATCAAGAACAGCGAATAATGGTGGTAGGTCCATAGGACGAATTCAGGTATAATTAATAGTGCAGGCCAATTATAAAGCTGATACATGTAAAATAAGTAACGGGAGATAAATTCTAGCACGTATTCTAGGACAATGCTACATAACTACGTCAAGAACAATCAGAAATAGGACAATTCACTGAAACCAGTTCAAATACGTTCAGAAGAGAAGGACGGATTTCAGAAACTGATTTGAAGGTTATCAACAGACGAACTTTAAAACAATATTTGAAGTGTTCTTGCAAATGTTCATGTCATATTATTGATAAAATATATCAGCTGCATGCTGACAGAAGCTAAACCAGTATTTAAACTAAGCCAGATACTTTTGAGTGTCATATATGAATGCAAATCGTGTAATAACAATGGATGGCAAGTATATCGACGTTTCTTCCATAGAATTTGCCCGAGAGACTTGTGCATTACTTAATTACCTTACGAGGAAGCAGAATTTGTTTTGACTGAAGAAAAGCAGAGAATGTTCTGATTATTAACATTCACATACTTGGGCGTCTTTATCATGGGTGGTGTAACGGACAACGTGCTCTAACGGAATTCGGAAGATGCGGGCTCGATTTCCGCTCCATAGCGGTATAATTTTCAAGTTTTTTGATAGGATTAATGTTGCGTGATGAAAAGTAAATCCAGGCAGTTCAGAAATGTATGATTGCTGTGTTAATAAAATTGACATGTTTTCACATATTATGAGACAAACATTTCTTCCACAGAATTTAAGAACATCGAGCTTCAGTACATAGCAAATTGCATATAAAACATGACATCCTAGGTATATGCTGTTGCTGTTTTATTGAGCTTATAAGTGCGTTTTATACAACACGCACCTACGAATCAATAAAATGCCTTTTACTACTAATAAAATCTTTTAAGAACTTGTATGTATATGTGGAATTAATTTGTCATAATGCTGCTCAACACATCTTGAATGTCGTCTTTGTGTATACATGTATACCGCGATTTCGAGTGTCAGAAGAAACAACTTTGGGAAGAATTTGGGAATATTTTTTGTTACAACAGCTATGGTATGCTTCATGGAAGTTGCATTGCCGCGTGGAGAAGTAATTGGTGGGTATAAAGCTTAAGAAGCGATAGTAATAAAGGATACCAAGCAGTTATGTGGTGGGAAAACTTCTGTTTCCACTTATATTCACTTCGGGCAAGACATTGTTTTCTTTATCTTCACAAATGCGAGAAATTGAATGCGTTTATCTTAATATTTAGTTCCGTTTTACATAGACTGCAGATGAAAGCAAATGATACAGATTGATTGCTGTAACATTTGGTTTCGACAAAGGTGCAGGTTAGAGAAACACTCACTGTTAGTTTCTCTAACAGGATATTGGGGAAACTCAGTGTTAGTTTCTCTAACCTGCACGTTAGTTCCTTTAACAGGATGTTTACATTATTGATAGATAAACTAAGACAATGTAAGCATCAGTGGCGTCCATTAAACATGTTTCAAGTTCTTTTGCTGTTATCTTCAAAACTCGCACTTTTGGTATTGAGGTTAAGCATTTTTGAAAAAAATTATGCACTGCGATTGTGAACGAAAAGCTTCGAAATCTTTAATGATACCAAAGCGCAGAGCCGGATTAAGGGCGGAGGGTCTATAGGGGCTATAGCCTTGGGGCCCACCATGACCATGGGCCTAGGAGGCATGTCTGGGCAAGTAATAGATAGATAGATAGATAGATAGATAGGTTGGGAGGGAGAGAGAGAGAGAGAGAGAGGCTTATAAAATAGTTTTAATTTCGTCTCATATTGTTTCCACTTGGTCAGAAACATAGGCTGGAAGACGAACAGATTTTAAGGCAGTGACTCACCAAGGGTAAAAGTTTCATGTCACTGTGTACAGAGGGGTCGGCGAGACAGTTTCCGCTTTTTCACTACCATCCACCCACACCTCCCAATTTTCATTGGAACGGATAATTCTTGAAGTCTCCAGTGGCTTCAAATTGCATTACAAAAGAGATGCACTAAGAAAAGTATAGAATGCTAAAGTATTGAAAAGTCCAGGAAATTCCCTGTCACAAGTTCTTTGGAGGGCCACTCAGATGATTTAGAATTGGGGCCCACTCAAATGTTTCAGCCTAAGAAACCCACTAAGGCCTTAATCGGGCCCTGCTAAAGCGATTATTGGAATTAAATTTCTGGGCCCACGTGCAAGTACACTGCAGGAACTCTGAAAGGCCCAGTGCATCTGGGCAGTCGCTTTATTTCATTATTTAATTTCAGATTATCTGCTACACACTGAATGATGGACTGTTAGAGGAGTTTTGAGCAAAACACTGTAAATCAGTATTTACTGATTCAGATCGCAAGATTGTAGATTTAGTAACTGAAACTTATCAATGGGTGTATGTGATACTTAGAACTAAACTGTAAGTCATGACAAAGTCTTCAGGGCTCCCGAAATTTTAGTTTGAAGCAAGCATCTGTGAAAGAAAACAGCAGCTCTCAGAGAGTAAAATGTCTACATTTCGTGCCTAATGCTAACTGAAGATTTAGTAATGAAGTACATCTGACAAGGAAAACAATCTGACCTCCCGACAACAATCGTCACGGAACGTTCTGTGGTGGACAAGCATGACACGAAAGTAACAGGTGTGAATTACGACATTTCGCAATCGCCCGCCACTCCTAGAACATGGCTTATAAAAGTGGGACGCCTGCCTGTAATGTATGCAGCCATAAAGTGTTAAACAACATTTACCTGTTAGATATGAGGCACCTAAATGTCGAGCGAGACCACGTACAACACCAATAAGTTGCAAATGTCATATACATACCTCACTCTACGTCATGGTAATGTGTTGAGAGAAGGCAGTACTGAAACTGTTTTCTTTGCGATCTTCATATTGTCATAGATACTCTGCATAGTTTGTCCGGAAAACTGTTCGTGAATGCTTTTCCGTTTCACTTTGGGGGATGATAGTTCATAGGAACTCGAACTACTTGGCACGTTGTGTGCTGGAGTACCCGGTGCATCACTATATTCATATAACGTGTCCGACGTTTCATCACTATCACGCCACAATGTCTGTCCTTCAAACATGTCAGCGCCTCTAATGACATGTTGCTCCAAAACGCTATAAAACTGACTTGTAATTCGCCAGTCGATGCACGTTGGAGCCGTGTCGTCCGCTTGGTATTTCTGCGTCACCTCGTTCACCAATATCTGTACTACAGTATGAGTGTTACAAGCCATTTTCTTAAAACACACAACACAATATTTGTATGCGTACGAACAGGCCCGTGAGCTGTCTCACACTACTCACGTTTAACAGTCACTGACGTACACAACACAGGACACCTTCCAGGCAGGCGCAATACCACCCAATCACATCACACTCGCATGTTGTTTGACACTTTATGGCTGCATATATTACAAGCGGGCGTCCCACTTTTATAAGCCATGTTCTAGGGGTTGCGGGCGATTGCGAAATGCCGTACTTCACACCTGTTACTTTGGTGTCATGTTTGTCCACCACAGAACGTTCCATGACGATTGTCGTCGGGAGTTCCGATAGTTTCCCTTGTGAGATGAATTCACTTCTGAAATTTAACCTAGAACAAAAGCTGTGGTCTTTCCACCTAAGAAGCGGATAAACTAGTATAAATCTTAGAAGTTATATGTTGTCCTATGGTCTCCTGAGGCATTGTCGCATTTAATGAAAGAAAACATATCAGAATTGAAAAAAATGGCATCACGTAGAGAACAACTGAATAAACTGCAGTAAAAAAATGCCAGCGATTAAATCGTTAACTTGAGGTTTGGTAACAGCAGATGTGCAAATTATACGGTAAACAGTATTATAAAAAGGAACCAGTTGTGAAGGTCTCCATTTGAATTGAATATTTTAATTTTTAAGTTTCTAAACCTATTTTGTTCACCACAAGAAATCTTATTTTGCATAACATTTTTAAACCCCGATATGGCATGTAGCTTGAAAATACGTAAATTCAGGAAAATGGCTTCTAAATTAATGCGCTGTGTGCTTCTGTGGTCGTTGCTAGGCAAAGAAACATCAAATTTGATACGTTTCTTGCTTCGTACATAAGCATAGAGCACCTGGATTTGTTTTTAACACAAAGAGTTCCTCTTTAATAGCACCTACGAGCCATTGTTGTTTTGGACGACTGTATTGAGCTGCTGATTGCCAGCGTATCTATCATGTGCGATGTCAGCAAAAATCCTTTCTGCCAGCCCCTGATCTTGGCCTACAGTAGGAGACTTTCTAAAGGAACTTCCAGAGTTTTTCCGCTGACTGCTAAAGCTGATCTTGAGGAAGTGCTATTAACTTCGACTAACTGACTGAAAAAATGGTACAGGACTCTGATTGTTCCATCGGAACTCTTACGAAAAACAAAAGTTGTCAGCAGGCGGAAAGGATACAATTAGATTAATCCAAAGCGTTGTCGTCAGGAATTCGCTCACTAGTGGTAGTGTTTCGCTCTGTTACTTACATCCAATATCTGCTTTTTTTAACGTTTGTGCTATTTGTCGCAAAACAGCGGAACAAGACACAAAGTTAGTTAATGTGATATATCGTACTTTGACCTTCAACACCTTTCATTTTCCCCGTGAAGAACGACACGGAAAAATAGAGCAGAAGTATGTAGTCTAGCGATATGTTTTCAAAACGTAAAGGTTTTTAATTTTCAACCAACTGAAAGTTGTAATATTGAAAGAAAGCCAAACCTAGTAAAATATATTATTACGATAATATGCTGGGGATGAATTAGTTGATGAAATAATCTGTTCATACAGAAGAAAACCTTGCAGTGCATCATTTCGAGGAATGTGAGAGAAATTAAATAAGAGTATATACGTTGCTAGCGGTGTGTTATATATACTGAGGTGACAAGAAACTGGGAAGGCCGGCCCAGTGGCGCAGTGGTCTAAGGCGCTGGCCTCTGATCATTCGTCCGTAAGGGGTCCGGGTTCGAATCCCGGTGAGGCATGGATGTTGTGTTTGTCTTACGGCACTGGCTCTCTCCCTTCCCTGGAACCAGTGACCATAAATTAGGGACGGGCGACTGCTTATAGCCCATTGAGTTGCTCACGGTGGTCGTTAAACCTTCAATCAAAAAAAAAAAAAAAAAAAAAAAACTGGGAAGGGCGCTGTTATTTCCATTACTTGCTTCCACCCTCGTGCCGTAAATGTTATCGTCCGCAAACGAAGTATATACACGGTCGAGTCACATTATTGTGATCACCAGCTAATATCCAGAGTAATCGCAGGGTGCAGAGCGGACAGCAGCTAGATGGGCAGGGAGTGACTCACTAAGGTGCTGGAGGGTGTTCACAGGTATGTGAAGCTATTCTGACTGCAGTGCATCTGACAGCTGCTGGAGGGTGCGCAGTGCAGGACCCATAGAGCGAGCAACACGATCGAGGTGGTCCCACAGATGCTCAATTGGGTATAAGTCTGGGGAATCAGAGGACCAAGGAAATACTTTGAAGTTTTCATCGTGCCCTTCCAACCCCCTCGGACAATTTCTAGCTGTGTGACACGTCGCATTGTCGTGCTGGAATATCCCATCCGCTCCAGGGAAGACAATCAGCATGCATGAGTGTACATGATCTGCAAGGATGGATTCTTAACGAATTCGGTCCATAGTGCCTTCCACAGGTGTGAGTGGACCCATTAAATACCACGAAAACATTTCCCGCCGCCCCGGTGGCGCAGTGGTCTAAGCGGTGGCCTCTGATCATTCGTCCGAACGGGGTCCGGGTTCGAATCCCGGTGAGGCATGGATGTTGTGTTTGTCTTACGGCACTGGCTCTCTCCCTTCCCTGGAACCAGTGACCCTAAATTAGGGACGGGCGACTGCTTATAGCCCATTGAGTTGCTCACGGTGGTCGTTAAACCTCCAATAAAAAAAAAAAAAAAAAAGAAAACATTTCCCAGACAATAACGCTACCCTTACCAGCTTGTGTTCTTCTAGTAATGGTTGAAAAGTGTTTGTTCTCCGATATTTATTGCCTTATACGCCAAAGTCCATCCGTTAGATGAAGCAGAAAACGTGAATCATCGGAGAAGGCAATCATTTGCCAATCAGCGGATGTCCAATTTCGATACTTCCGTGCAAATGTAAGCCTCTTCTGAAGATGAACCTTCGTTAGCATAGGTACAGGAAAATTCGTCTGCATCGGAGCCCCAAACGTTTCAGGGTTTGCTGAACTGTCATTTTGGACACACTTCCAGTAGCTCCCTGGTTCATTCGGCCAGTGAGTTGCTCCACTGTAGCGTGTCGATCGCCCCGCACGCACCTTCGCAGCCGACGTTCACCTCTCACATGAAATGCACGTGGTGCTCCGCAGTTTTTACGTCACTTATTCGCAATGGTGCCATTTTTTCAGTCACGATACACTTTAACCACAGCTGCACGCGAACAGTTCTCAAACTGCGCTGTTTCAGAAATACTGCCACCCTTGGCCCGAAAGCCGATAATGATCCCTTTTTGCAAATGTGATAAATCTCTCCTTTTATCCATGACAGCAACGAGTGATATGTTTTCAGAATGCCTACAGCATACCTTATATACCTCCAAGCCAGCTCACGGCGCGTACGTTCTTTCATTGGCTACGCGCGGTTGACGTCAGAAATTGGTGGTCACAATAAAGTGACTCGACTGTGTATATTAAGACAATACAACGTTTGTCACGATTTTTTTATTTTTCAAAGTGGACCATGGTTTCGCTTGGTGTTGAACTAGTTTCATCAAGACGAGAGGCACGTAAATATTCAAATTGTTCATGATATCCTAAATGGCGTTTACAGTCGTGGGTTTTGGTTAGTTGTTGCCACGCGCTTGATAAAAATGGTGCGAATATCATGTCACTAACAAGTTGCGAATAATTCAGACATATATGGAAAGCTTCCAAAAGATGCTAACTGATATGCTTTCCAATAACTATTATTTAGTTAATAAAACCTCTAATTCTCAACACACGAACTCAGCACATCAATCATGGTTATGAAGCTCGTTTAATGTATTCGACGATTTGAATCACATTTTTAATTTTGGAAATAAACTTTTATAACTCTTAACCAGATGCAATATACACTGATGAACCATTATATTATGACTACAGCCAGCCTAAAGAAATGAGCGCGCCTGGAGACCGAACGGTGGCCTAGATGAAGTTCATAGGGCAGTATATATACAACCCAAAGACGGGCTTTCAGTTAGTGAAGTGTTCGTTGTCAGAATGAAAAAAGCTGCTGATTTTGAAAAATGACATTGTTTTGGCACGGCACCTCGGAACTACGATCACGGAAAATGCGCGGCTTGTGGGTTGTTCACGTACCGCTGTGTGAGTACATAACAAAAGTGGTGCATAGATGGCTAAACGACTAGCCATTGTCCAGCCGGGTGTCGTTCGCATCTCATTGACGCCAGACGAGAGCAGAGATAATCGCGCATTGTTTACAACCGCCGCAGGTCCACATGCGACAATTCACTCGCAGCTACAACAGTGGTGATCAGGGTAATGTGTCATAGAACACAGTTCATCACAGCCTTCTGCATATGGACATGCGTAGCTGAAGATCCAGCCGGGCCCTCATGGGCACTGGACGTCCTCTCCAACAACGTATAAAATAGGCCCAAGATAATCTATATTAGACCGTGGATGATTGGAAGAAAGTGGCCTGGTCTGACGAATCAAGATTACTGGGGCATCACGTAGACAGCTGAGCGTGGATAAGCCGATTATCAACGGAGGCTGTGGCAGTTATGTGCACTGTTGGGCTGAAACAGGTCGGTGCGGCGGCGATGTTATGATGTAGGCGATGTTTTCTTGGGACACTAGGCCTCATTATACCAAAAGCACAATCCCTGATAGCTGTCAGGTATGTGAACATCATGGCGGACCAAATTGACCCATTTATGGCAACTGTGTTCCCTGCAGGTGATGGTTGTTACCAATAAGACAATGCGCCATGCCACACTGCCAGGAGTTGTTCGAATAACATGCTGCTGACTTTCTGTTAATGCCCTGTCCTCCAAATTTACATGACATGAACCCAATCGAACATTTGTGGTTCGACTTGGAAAAGGTGGTGGGCGCTAAATCACCACCTCTCCGAAATGTATGGGAATTGGAAAACCTGCTGTTGACATTGTTACCAGATGCCCCAGTATACCTAATGCCACCTCATCGAATCGATGCCTCGCCGAGTGGCCGCTGTTTTGAGGTCTAAAGGAGGTCCTACAACTTATTAGGTAGGTGGTCATAATGTAATTGCTCATCGGTGTAGTAGGTTAGTTTTCTCAGAATTCCCATTCCCGTATATTTGCTAGTTTTTGATAAATTCACGCAACCAGTAGCAGTTTATTTCTCGATATGCCTTACACTGAAGCTTATGTTCAAATATTTCTTCTGGAAATTGAAATTGGACATTTAGTTACGCTGATTTTTTTGTTTCAGAGAACTTTTAGGTTTGGGAACTTCGGCTCTAAGAAGTAATTAAAATAAAAGCATAGATTTGCAGCTGCGTTATATAAACTCGCAGTCGCTGCATAAAGCTGAGAAGCACTTGTTCATGGCGGAAACATTTTGCCCTTCCTGTTCGACCAAGCAAAAGTAGAGTTGAAAGAGGGGAGTGAAGAACTCTAGAAACAGCTATCGCAGAGAAACAATGACTGGGAATGCAGCGACTCGTCACTAACAAACGAGGTCATAGGCGCGGCTGAAATGATCTTGAAGGCATTCCCTAGCGAAAGTTCTAGCACTTAAGTCATTATGACCGTGTACAAGAAACAAAATCCTTTGTGAAGAGGAAAAGAAAATCCCTGATCAGCCTGGCGAAATCATTAAGAAGAGAAATATTGAAGTAAAAAGAGTGAGGAAGAAGGAGCTAAGGTTTCGTATCGTAAGTGAATTAATTACGACGCATTTTCATCACTAATCGAGAAAATGAAAAACGAGTATATGTAGAATGATTTGGACGTTAGATTATTCAGCTAAAGAAAATATATTTCATGTACTACCCCTGATTATTTCAGTATTCATACAAATCGCTAGCAGGCATGGAAATGCGAGAGAGAAGTGGTTATATTATTTCCAAATTCTAAAGTAAACACTTTACTCCATACTAATGAGAAAAGAATGACAAACGAAGATCATTCATAAAGATTTTATCAAAAGAAATACTGGAAAGCAGTACCATTATGATTTCTTTTTATTTTAAAACAATTACCTGCCACTGCACTGAACTTCTCCTAGAGATGCCCTAGAGTTCTGTATCCAGTAGAAAAAGAAATCCCTATCTTGATCTTTCAAATATTCACCCACAGCTGCGAGTAGCTCAGGTTCGTTAGCTTTATCACTTCTGACCGGTGTTACTCTTCAGCTTGGGGGACAAATAAATCACTTGGGGGAGAGATCTGGTGAATAGGCTGGGAACCGAAGCAACTCAAATTCTACAGACTGTATGGTGGTATTCGCAGTCAGGAAAGCGTGACTCGGCGCATTGTTCTGAAGGAGAAAAACACCTCTTCGCAGATTTCTAGAACTCCTTTCCTTCACGGCACTTTCTTATGAAGTTTGTATAGTATAAACCAATTACGGTTATGACGTTTACTACTACATAGTTTAACCATCATTTTGAGTTTCTCTTCTTATGTAAATTTGATTTATTCTTTTTTTTTTTTACTTAACGCCAGAGAGCTTCTCTCGATGACTTTGAAATTGGCAACTGCTGACAGCGAGTCAAAGGGCAGTCTACATAGGAAGACTGTTGAGATAAGCGCTAAAGGTACGCTATTTCGGAAGCACTGTTTAGTACGATATTCCAAAGAACTGTTATTTCTATAGCACTTCTAATTAGATTATTCTTAAGCAATGTTCTATGTTTTATTAAACTAACTCACAAGTGTTTAAAAGGCTAGCAAAAGCTTTGTGAGCTCAAGATAGTTCAGAGCAGGGAGGTAACAATAGCTGAATGTGGAAGGAACAACCTCTAATTGTGATATTGATTCAAAGCCAAATGTGTTTTGGCGAAGTGCGTGTGAATTGGATGGTGTGCCGGAACGACTGAAAACATGGATAAAGCTTACGTCCCTTGACTCATTTCTGACTCTTGGACTTACTGTGAAGTATAAACGTATTTTCTGTTTAGTAAGTACTTTTCGGTTTCTACGAAAGTTAAATATCCAGATTGTACAGCGAAACCAGTTCAACTTATTTCAGATAAGTTATTTAATAATTACAGTGGAGCTAACATAACGTGAAAGCAAAATATCTGCGCCAATTTAATAAAAACATTATACAGTAGGTGTTTTCCCAGAGAGTCAATCACGATGATATCTTTTGCATTCCCTTAAAAAAACTGGTACCACCGCTTTGTCGGCTAATGGATAAGCACATGGACTTCTTTGGAGGCAAATACGCATACTTACACATTAGGCTTTGCTTTTAAATTTTGGGGTCCAAGTGATGATCTCACGCTCCCTCCATTTTAGAAATCTGGGACCTAAAATTTGTTAGATTCGTATGAAATACGTGTCAGTTGTTTAAACACATGCCTTCGCGGGAAGCCGTTGGTTCATCTGTCAAAATGTAGGGTACCTACCGCACATACTGACATTTTTCATCATCAGAAAGTTCACAAGGATTGAGATGACATTGCCAATCGAGATAGAAACCGAATAGTCCTTCATCTGCCTTCTACCACAAGATCATACACACGGTTGATGTTTTCCTCAGAAGTGGATATGGATGGCGGTCTAGAACTATCTGCAGCATCGCAAGATTCCCTGAGCCACAAGAAATTCTGTATTTTTTTATTTATTTTTTTATTTTTATTGGAGGTTTAACGACCACCGTGAGCAACTCAATGGGCTGTAAGCAGTCGCCCGTCCCTAATTTAGGGTCACTGGTTCCAGGGAAGGGAGAGAGCCAGTGCCGTAAGACAAACACAACATCCATGCCTCACCAGGATTCGAACCCGGACCCCTTTCGGACGAATGATCAGAGGCCATCGCTTAGACCACTGCGCCACCGGGGCGGCAAATTCTCTATTTGACAGCTGTGAAATATAAAAGGGGCTTCATCCTCAATTGTCTGCAGCACATCGTGAGACTCCTGTGGGGACATGCACTTCAAAAGATAGGTATTTTATCATAACCTATAAAACTGTTTTCTCCATTTCACGAGCCTGTACGATTTCATTCGCCAAATCACCTGAAAAATCAAAGAATAAAGAAAAAATCTAAAGTGCTAAAAATCGGTACAATGACACACAAGAATATGTACTATCTGAAGCACAAATACTGCATACTCATCAAAAGTACGTTGGAAGATGAATTATGTGAACGCCCTCTGCATTTCATGCCTATTACTGGTACATGTCTGAGGTCATTGTTTGCTCCAAAATGCTAGGATTTTCAATACTCTGATTGTACGACGTCAAACGCTGATAACATTTTGTAGCTAATGCTTCGTTTTACAACTTCTTTATAAATATTAACACAACTGATTTAAGACACGGATTTTACACAATAAGACATTTTCGTTAAAATTATCAAAAAATCTGATAGGTCGCACCGTTGGCACAGTAGTCTAAGCAATGGCTTCTGACCATTAGTCGGAGATGGGTCCGTGTTCGAATCCCAGTGAATCATTGATGATGTGTTTGTCTTACGACACTGGCTCTTTTCCTTTTCTGGAATCAATGGCCCTAAGTTAGGAACGGGCGACTGAGTTGCTCACGATGGTTGTTACACCCCCAATAAAAAATATGATATAGAAACTCACGCCATATTTTAATGCGTAGCAGGCAACCTTGAATTAAAAAGCCATATTTTCTTAACTATGACATTACGCCATTTTCACAAATACGCTATCGCAGTTTATAACGTATTCGGGAAGGGTACAAGAAATTTTGACGCACGCACGTGAAACCAGTTGTAATACGTTACTAGCCATGCAAAACACAAATCATTACAAAAGAAAAATTGAGGAAGTTAGTTTCGCTATTCTTTGATAGTCATACATTATTTTTCAACAACGTTAATTAAGACAGAACTGAATTTTATTCACAATAAAGCCTTATTTTGATTTGTGGAAATGTGTTTAATTTGTTTTCATATTTTATCACAAATTATGACAAAAATTGAAATCAGGGTACAGAATCCGAGAGAAAGACACTAGCGAGAAAAAGGGATTGCTTCCATTATTTCAAAATTTGTAGTGTCGGATAATGACAAATAATGAGATTGCTAAACTGAGCACCTGACCTTTATAAGTTACAAACTGCAATATGTTTGAGAGGGGAAAATATCTTACAGTAACATGACTTCACTGAGGGTATGAGTGCAGAGTGGGTTAAAATATTAAATGATGAAAAAGAGAAACTGAAAAATAGAAAACAGTAGGATTTTTAAGACGTAACGCAAGAAGGGCATATTCTAAATTGAAAAGTTCAAGAAAATAACTGTCTGACTCAAATGGGGCTACTCTAACTAAGAAGTAGAAATTATACCTTACGTTTCTTATTGATTTCTACTTGTGACAGGTTTTCATATATTCTGATAAGGATATGATCAAAAAGAGTTCATCAAAATGCCAGATTAGAATGAATGATGATGCTTCTCTCGCGTTACATAGTTGTTTTTTTCTCTTTGTTTGGAGGTTTAACGATCACCGTGAGCAACTCGAAAGGCTAATAAGCAGCCACCCGTCCCTAATTTAGGGCCACTGAAAACATGGAAAACCTATCGAGCCGCTGAAGTAGAGCCAGTCCTGTAAGTAAATAGACAAAGTCATCGCTCTTTCCACGTTTACCTTTAACACACAGCAACCTAAACATTTTAGTTATCGAGAGATATGGGGTTCGAACCCAGCGGGTCCCAATAACAATTTTTCGATTGCTGTGAGTTAAATAAAGATAAGCGTGGAAAGAGTGATGACTTTGTCTATTTATATTGTCTTCACGAATTTGGAAGATTTTCACTATTTACTCCCTCGCATTGGATTTATTAGCTATAATTAAATAGCTTGTGCCGTTAAGCCCCACCAGATGGAGACGTCTCAGTTGCTGAGCCCATCCCTACGGATTAGTGAAGTCAGATGCTGACAGATAAACACGCATATGGCCGTTGATTGATGGCCACTGTAGCGTAAGAGGAACGCACTCTGCCAGTTATCGAGAGATCTGGGATTCGATGCCAGCGGTGTCCGGATAACAATTTTTCGGTTGCTCTGTGTTAATTAAAGATAAACTTGGAAAGAGCGATAACTTTGTCTATTTACATTGTCTCTACGTATTTGGAAGATTTTTGGCAGTGCTGTAAGACAAACGACACCCATGTCTCACCGAGATTCGAACTGTAATCCATCTCGGACAAATGGTCAGAAGCCAGCTATTAGACCACTTCACCACACTATTTACTCCCTATATATTACTTCACCACAGGCACGGCAGGCCTCATGTTTTTTTTTTTTTTTTGTGCGATCAGAAATTTTGTTTTTTAATAGCGTGTAAAGAGAAAATTTGAAAACCCTCTATAATTTTTTAAGGGTTACTGCCTGTGCTGATGCGGTGAGTGTTTTTTTACTATTTCAGTGCTATTGGAAAAATCAGCAATATTTTGATACAACTAGATCTTTTACTCGTGTTCAATCAAAATGTTGATACTATATTTTTTTCTATTATTGTAAGATTTTTCGTCGTTACATTGTAATAATCTAAATACCCGTCCAATGAGGCAAAACTAGAAGTTGAGAAAGTATATGAAGCATTCCGTGTGGCGACATTATCATCTGATAATAGTTTTTAAAAGCACGATTTGTAAATTGCAAAGATTAAGCGATTTCGAAATTTCCCAAGATATTTCAGAAAGTATTAATTGATAAATCCTACTATCATAACTTTCTAAGTTTAGCTGCTTTGAAAAGCTTCCGAAGTGTGAGATTTAAAATTAAACAGCATTAGGAAAGCGTTTTAATAACGCACTTTTCACGCACTCTTGTACATGTTTCTACACATAATTGCATTACGGGATGTGTCCAAATATCTCATCCAGATACATATTTTAGTTAAATCTTAATACCGATTGTTCTTACGAATATGGAACATCCCCCAAATAGCATTAAGTAGGGATCCACTAATGAAAAGAAAAAGGAGAAACTGTTATTATACCGTGCTCTTTTTTTCTTTTTGCAAAATTCTAGATGCGATACGCAGCTTTGAGAACTACGAAGGAAGTAAATGTGGGCGGAAGCTCTTTGTCCATTGTAAGTAAAACACTGAATGCTGCGTAAAAGTGTTGTTTTCTGTTATCACTCTAATCGCCTGAAAATTTAGTGTCATAAAGAGAAACCTTAATCAGCTCAATTCTGAATAAGCGGAAGGGCGGAAAATTAAGACCAAAGCTCATATTACTTCATGAATAAACTCCTTTAAAAAAACTCTGAGAGTTAATAATTTCTGTCCGGAGCTAGAACAAAATTTCTCGCAATGAAAGTTACGGAAATTAGGTAAAAAAATATGTACACAAGAAACTAATTAAAACTTCCGATTAACTTAAGTTTTACTTTCTTATTCATTTCAAGCGGGATGCATGAATTAATATTTTTACAGCTTTTTTTCATTATTATAAGGATGCAATAATTATAATACCCCTTCCTGCTTTTTGTAAATGTCATTTTTGCAATCATTTTTTTTTTGAAAAATATATATTTATAATTTATGGATATTATTATCAACCGCTGCCGTTTCCATTTGTTTATTTAGCACTTTTTCTATGCAGATTTTTGCGCTTTTATAATATTTTAGTTATGAATGGATTATAATGATAAACAAAACCGCTCTCGGGTGGTTTTTGTAAGCTATGATATTCCGTTATGTACACTGCCAGAAAGTGAAAAAAAAACATTAAAAATTGCAGCTGCATCTATGAGATTTATGTAGTAGCAACAACTTGTTAAGAAAGGAAAGTGATCACACGTGGGAAGTGGTTCAATGTTTATTTTACCTTTTAATGCGACCGGTCAGTCTGATGTCGACCGGGTGAGAGTTTCCGTGTGTGTTTGTAAGAGCTGAACTGCGCTGCTGAGCAGAACTGACGATTCCAACCGCGAGACGGGTTTCAATCCCGATCTCGCGAATTTTTTTTTTTTTTTTTTCGAATTGGGTACTATTTTTTACCCATCGAATAGAGCAGTGACGGGACTTAGTAAAAACGCCCTTGTGAGGGCGAAGTTCCGATCAGCTCGCATAGAGACTCTGGCATCAGTCATCGGGTACGTCGTCGCCGTACTGGTCCCGCGGACGAGGGTCCCTCGCCCGCCCAAAGCCCGAGCGCCCGGTTTCTAAGGTTAGACTAGAGTGGGAGAACCTCCGGGTGCCCACTCAGTACTTAGAAGAGTTTTTTTTTTTTTTTTCTATCTTTCCCACAGAGATGCCTTCTACCCAGAAGGGTAGAGTGAAGTCAAAGGGCCCGTCCCCAAATCGTCCGGGACAACCCGGACGCAGAAGGTAGCGGCAGAAGCACTACCATGCCCTGTCGGCAGTGCTAAAGGGGTTAGCCCCTCTTCCGAGAGCAGCCGGAAGGTAGAGCCTATTGCTGGGGGAAAACTGTCGAAGACGATTCCCCAGGCGAGAGGCTCTAAAGCCGCTACGCCCACGAAGGGTGTGAGCACCCCCTTGCCAGTTCCGCCCATGGCAGGAAGGGGAAAACAACACCCCAGCCCGAATCTCGGGCTCCTGAGGGGTCGTTCGCGGGGTGCCCAGAGGTACCTTCGGTGGGAGGTACGTATCCCGGGACACCCCCGGTGCTTACACCCGAGGAGTTGTTCTTGAATCGCATCACCCAACTCACCTCGGAAGTACAGTCCGTGATCTTGGACTTGCGGGTCACTTCCTCAGTGAGGGAGAAGGTGTTTGCTGCCTTGAGGAGCATTAGCGATGCTTGTTTTAAGCAAGCAGCACGGGTGGCCCATGTCGAGGGCATGCTATCCGTGAGGGAGGAATCGGGCGCTAAGGCCGATGTGAAAGTGGTTTCCTACGCCGAAGTGGATAGGAAGGGGGCTATCAAGGCGAAAGGGCCTTCGCCCGCCCCGATTGAGAGTAGAAAAGAAGAAGGGTAAGTCGGTAGACAGGAGACACGTGCTCTTAGTCTACCCGACAGTTGAGAGTGCGTCCTCAGAGGACACAAAGAAAACCCTAAAAACTGCAGTGAACCCAACAAAACTGCAGATAGGGGTCAAGAGCTTACGGAGTATAAGGAAAGGAGGGGTCGCCGTGGAGTGTTCCCATCCCGGGAGCTCGACCGCCTGGCCCAGGAGTTGAGAAGCAATCCACTGACCAAGGATTGCACACTTCCCACGGCCCCACGGAAGAGAAACCCTCGGTTGATTGTGTACGGTGTCGACGAGGGACTCTCCGGGGAAAGAGTTCGAGCAGATGGTTTGTGGGCAGAACCCAGAGCTCGAAATGGGTTCAAAGCCTGTTTTCCCATTAGGTGCAAGGGAGGTAGGGTCCACTGGGTGGCAGACGTGGATCCCAAGGCCTTCAAGCACTTGGTGAGGCGGAAGACACTGAACTTGGGTTGGTCAGTGCTCCGTCTAAAGGAATTTTTGAGGGAGGTCAGGTGCTTTCGGTGTAATGGGTTCGGCCATTTCCGAGGCAACTGCCCCGAGACTGATGCAAGGTGCGGCAATTGTGGTGAAGTTGGGCACCAGCACCACCGGTGTGCAGCCGCACCGAACTGCAGCAACTGCTCCGCTGCGAATGCCAAGTTCCGACTGAAGTTGGACGTTGCTCACTCCAGCTTCAGCAAGACATGTCCTAGTCTTGTAAGGGAACTTGAGCAAAGAAAGAATCGGGTCACCTATGGTTGACAAATGGAAGTACCCTCGGAGGTACGTAACTCTCAATAATGAGTTTCTCGGTCGACTGACCAAAGTGTTTGATTTGACCCTGGCCCGGGGTCAACAACACAGCTCTGGCCCTAGAGCTGTGAACAATGTAAATAATTCAATGTTGTAATGTGATTGTTTGACTATTGTGAGAGGGGTGCATGCGACCCTCATAGTGAAAAATTTTTGTAAATGTGCTGAGTTTCAAAATAAAGGACAGTAGTCCCAAAAAACTCGCGTTGGCGGGCGATCTCCCGGCCACGAGATGAGATATTTTAAAAAAGTTGCTTGCCCCAACTGCCCATAGCACGTCACACACACGGGTTGTGACAGGGGGGTGTAAGGTACCAGTCCCGTGGGGAGGCAGATCCCCACAGGTCTCTAGACCGAATCTGTCCGAGTAGAAGACCGTGGTTTCCGGTGACTGACAGGCTGACTGTCGGAACGCCGGCTAGGGATACCATCTATCCCAAAAACTATTCGAGAGAGTTCCGCATTTCCCTGCGAAGTCAGCACTTTGACGGTGCAGGTAGTGTCATCAGCTAGTGTTACCTTTTAATGCGCATTACAGTGTACAGAAGACACATTTCAATAAGGTGTTGCATCTCCTCCATCAACAATACAAGCTTCCAATCTGGCATGCAATCGGTCGTTACAAATGCTGGAAAAAAAAGCTGGTGGACAGCATTCCA
This sequence comes from Macrothele yani, assembly GCA_039090855.1. Classification (NCBI taxonomy): domain Eukaryota; kingdom Metazoa; phylum Arthropoda; class Arachnida; order Araneae; family Macrothelidae; genus Macrothele; species Macrothele yani. The sequence goes on along the minus strand of CM077026.1, from coordinate 126,244,693 downwards.
TGCGCTTTCAACTTAGACGCACAATTCACAGATGGTCACCTCCTGCCGGGGCACTGGTATGAGTTTTCGTCCGATCCAATCCCATACACGCTCGATTGCAGAAAAAGTCCAGAGAGCGTGCTGGCCGAGAAAGTTGATGCACCACCTGAAAGAGCATGTTGTGTTGCCTTGGCGCAGTGTGGGAGGGCATCATCCTGCTGGAGTATTGCATTTGGGATCGCACTCAGAAATGGCAGGACGACCGGCTGCACGATGTCGCTGACCACAATATGATGCCCGGCGTGGAGCCTGCGTGTCGTTGGTGGATGCACGATGGCAGAAGCGGCTCGCCTTGTGACGCGTGCACGACCGTCAGACGCTCCGAAGCAGAATCTGCTTTTATCACTGAAAACCGACCGCCATTGTTCCATCAAATGAACTCGTTCTTGACAAAACCGCAAACGCGCTGGACGGGGACCAGGGGTCAGTGGTAACCGTGACAACAGCACGCGTGCCCATAGTCCTGCATCCAACAAACGATTCCGTGTCGTTCTGGTAGACACCCTTGGTGTGATAGAGGATCGAATTTGTGACGCCGTAGTGGTCCGCTGTGCCAACGACTCCCTTCTAATACGCCGATCCTCTCGTTCGTTTGTAACTCTGTGCTGCCCGGCACCACCTGTACGAGTACTCCTCTCACCACCGACACCACTATCTTACTACGGCCGATACTTTTCTGTCCACAATTTGACGGAAGGACCAACCTCCTTTCCGCAGACCCACAATACGGCTTCGCTCCAACTCGCATAACTGAACAAATGTTGCGCGCCTACGTCATCCAGGCAAGGTAGCTTCTTCACCGATCACTGAACAAAATGGTACCAGACGAATGACTTCGTTCTGCATGCCCTAGTCCTTAAATACGTGCTGCGTACATTTGCATGCTGTCATCCGCAGTGATGTCATCATTTCGTCCAACGACATTCTAATTTGGATCACAGTTTCTGCGCTGCCCCTGTGGTGCAGTGGTCTAAGCGATGGCTTCTAATCTTTCTTCCGTAAGGGATACTGGTTCGAAATCCCGGTGAGGCATGGATGTTGTGTTTGTCTTACGGCAATGGCTCTTTCTCTTCCCTGGAACCAGTGACCCTAAATTAGGGACGGGCACTGCTTATAGCCCATTGAGTTGATCACGGTGGTCGTTAAACCTCCAATCTGCCGCCCCGGTGGCGCAGTGGTCTAAGCGATGGCCTCTGATCATTCGTCCGTAAGGGATACTGGTTCGAATCCCGGTGAGGCATGGATGTTGTGTTTGTCTTACGGCACTGGCTCTTTTCCTTCCCTGTGACCCTAAATTAGGAGTGGGCGACTGCTTATAGCCCATTGAGTTGCTCACGGTCTCACGGTAGTCGTTAAACATCCAATCACAAAAAGAAAACCAAAGAAAAAAAAACAGTTTCTGCTGCCCTTAACAATTAACATGTTATAATATGACGTTTCTACCGGCATTCCTTCTAGGTGTTCTTTTTTCACTTCCCGGCAGTGTATAAGGATTACATGTGATCGTTATACATAACGGAATATCATAATTTATTTGTTTTGATAATTCGTTGCACTTTTATTTCTAGATCCCACTAATCTCTAAGTGTAATCTCAATGTCTCAAACAGGAGCCATTTGGGGAATAGAGAAAAAGTGACGTCAAGAAACCAAACTATCCATGCCTTTAATGGGATGCAATGGAAGATACTACGCAGCACGATAAGACTTGGATCAATGACGCAAACCGTTAAATAACATGACAGATTTTCCCCTCTTTCGTGTCTCTTTTTTTGATAACCGCCGTAATTTAGCAGATAACGAATACCGATCATACTTTGTGGTGTTTTACTTCTAGGTGAAACAATTGTCTTAAATTTCACAGTTTGTGAGCTGTGTCCTCTGTAAGTCGGAACTAGGAACCATTTAAACCACTTCCTGAATTCTGGAAGTAAATCATTACAAAAAATTCACCAGTGAAAACGTTTCATATTTCAAATTAACATTCTGGGAATTTGCAAATAATAGTCATAGATATATATCATCTCTTTTGAAAGAGTTTTCACCCATGATGACATGCTTTGTGCAGCATCCACCTTTTAGTGCTACTCACAGTTAATGTACCAACACACCAAAAATATTTATATATTTTTTTCCATCTTCAAGTGCACGTGGAGAGTAGAAGACGCACATAGGCAAACACGATTCTAAGTTAGTACCTCATGCTATGGACACAGGTGGCAAACTGTTATAGTGGTCAAAAACTGAGGCCAAAATTGCAACACAGCTTTAAGAGTTAAACAAACTCAAAAGCAGAGAACACACGCATTTAAGAGCTCGTCAGGCTCAAGCCATAAGCAGCACACGGCTTTACCCGTTTAGCGAATTCTCGGCACAGATGGTGTACAGGCCTTAAAAGCTGGTTAAATTCTAGCGAAATTCTTGAGGGTTCGCCAAACTCTAGATGAACTTGACACACAGCTTTAAGAATTCTACAAAGTTTTACCTCTGATGTCTTTCAAGTGTAACACGAGTTAGAGGTCCCCACGAAGTATGGACGGTGTGCTTGCTATACAATGCTGATTCTCAGGGACGAGGTTTTTTTTTAGATGTCCACAGTGGTCCTTAACATCGAGGAACAATACCTTGCTACAGACATTTCGCTTCTTTAAGTTATACGTAAATAGACTCTTGCCGTAAGTGGATGCGATTTCTCACGAACTTGAGAAACTGTCCAAATCTGCTCATAAGCCACATGACTTTCGAAGCTGGATAAACCCTAGCCATAGGTAGTGTAGATATTTAAGTGCGGTAGTATGTGGTACAGCTAATTACACGATTGCGGTAGGAGGTCGACGCGAATATGATTTACCAGTTCATTCGGTAAAACCAATCGTGAACGTCAATGAATTCTGAGTCAGGAGTTCTTTTCGCATCACCAGTACTTGCCAAGGCCTCAAGCTGGTTGATTCTTCGTACTTAAGTTACAGATAATTAACAATTAGTTGAGAGAAAAAGTACTTTATTTTATTTGGGTTTCTACAATTCAAGAAATATGAGGTACTGGCACAGACGTTCTCTAAAATAAAAATGAAAACAAGGCATGCCTTTCACATGCTGCTTCAGATTTGCACTGAAGGGCCATTTCATTAGAGAACGCGTTGGACCACCTCTTGTCCAAATGACTGCTGTCACCCGACGAGACACGGACTCCACGAGCTAACGAAAATAATCGGCAGGTAACGGCATCTATGCCTCGTCCAAATCTATCCATAATTCGTATAAGTTCGTAGCCGATGGAACACGTACCCGAACAGCCTGTTAGATGCCATCCCGAGGATGTCAGATGGGGTTTCATCCCATCTTTCTAGGTGAACAGTGGAGCATTTCAAATTTGCAACAGTGCTCTTGTAGTAAAGCAGTAGATACCTAGGGCCTCTGAGATGGGCAATTATACTGTATTGATAAGTCACCGGACACTCCTTCAAAAACAAATGAACGGATCCACTAAGTTGTTAAGATATGCGGTACAGCTGCAAAGTTATAAAAACAAGACTGCAGCTGACCACGCTCATGTCGCACTGTGAGGTTGAGTGAAAATGTCGCTGCGGGAGAGAACTGAGTTTGAGAAAGGAAAAATTGTTGAGTGTTATATTAGTGGGTTGTCCATAAGAGAAACCGAGAGGCGTTTAAACATACCAAAGTCAGCTGTTTTGGACTTACTGAATAAGTGGAAGACACATGTCGTGCCTGAAGCAGCAAAACGTACCGGCAGACCAAAGATAATCAGCGATAGAGGACGTCGAAGCCTCAGGAGAGTCATTACAGCTAATCGACGGAGTAGTGCACAACACCTCAGTGTACAGGTGAGTAAAGATTCTGGAACCTCGGTATGTACAAGAAACCATTCGCAGAAAACGTCATGTCATGGGCTAGCGTGGTTGTGTGGCTGCTCATAAGCCTTTCATATCCACTCGGAAGTCGTTCAGTATGGTGTAAAGAACATTTATCCTGGACCGTATAACAATGAAAACGGGTCCTATGGACTGATGAATCCAGATACACGATCCATCATTCTGGTGGCCGTGTGTGGGTATGGCGGTAGCCGAGGGAACGCTATTTACCACAGTGTTCTGTTCCTACTGTCACGTTTGGAGGTGGCAGTGCACTCGGGGGGGGGGGGGGTCGTGGTATAGTCCCGGCCCATTGGTTACCGTGGACACCTCTGTTAACCAGCACGTCTACATTGATATTCTGAACAATTATGCACTACCAACTCTGTGGCGGCAATACTATGGAATCTAGCCTTGCTGGTACCAGAAGGATAATGCACCGAGCAATAAAGGAATGACTGTTACGGCGTGGTTTGACGATAATTCCGCATCGTGTGTGGACTGGCTAGCACATAGCTCTAATCTTAATCCCACAAAGCACCTATGGAATGAATTAGAGCGCCGCAGAAAAAGTTTGGAACCAAGGCCTACTACTAAGCAACAGTTAGCGGCAGCATTATCTACTGAATGGAAGCGCATTCCTATCGCTGTGATCCAAAACCTTGTCGAAAGTATGTCTTGCCTGGAAGGGTCAGTGTATGCATTAAGGCCAAAGGTGGACCGACACCGTACTAATATATGTTAATAAATGCTATGTTGTGCTTCTCTTCTAAGTGTCCGGTGACTTTTGTCAATATAGTGTATCTTACTTGAATACGCCATGACGACATGTTAGACATGAATGGGTGTAAATCATAGGCTATAACGTCTACATATTTGGGGAACCCAAAACCGAATCTAATCAAAGACGTTTATTTAAAATCCAGTG